>JACMZG010001870.1:6437864-6656858 GCA_018340805.1 Microvelia longipes | reverse complement strand
TAATATTTTTTGAATAATTTTACAGATATAATTTTAATAAAAAAAGTGTAGAATGCAATATTATAGATATTAAAGAGTGGATTTGAACGGTGGATAAAGGGGAATTTTGTGTTTTTAATGTAGGTTGGTAGTACTGGCTTTTTTAGATTTTTTTTGAACGGTGGATCTTTGAACGGTGGATATCTTCTAGTCAAGTCAAAACTTTACAGGAACAATATTTATAAATAATATCTAGCAAAGCATAGATAGCAACACTTACGAATACAGAACGATGTGATAGTATGTAAGACCGATGGGATATCATGTAAGACCGATGGGATAGTATGTAAAACTAATGAATAGTATGTAAGACCGATGGGATAGTATTTAAGACCAATGGGATAATATGTAAGATCGATGGGATAGTATGTAAGACCGATGGGATAGCATGTAAGACCAATGGGATAGTATGTAAGACCAATGGGATAGTATATAAGACCGATGGGATATTATGTAAGACCGATGGGATAGTATGTAAGACCAATGGATAAGGCAGATTGATAATTAGTGGCATAAAACGTAACCTATCTCTTGTCTAAATCATTTCTATTGATACAAGTTATGCATGGCACAAGGAACTCGCATGATTCCTAAATAATTATGGTTTGTTTCCTCAAGAGATGATGATGTAAGATTTTTTTTAGTGAATAGAAATAATTAGGAATTTAGAATCCATAATAATAGAAACTATAAATTCCTTTATGATTAATTAATAATAATCATAAAATGACAGTTTAGGGGTTGATAACTAGGCAGAAAAAAATCCGTTTTTACTTTTCCTTGCCAACTATCGAAGGTATATGGAGAATGTATTGAGTTCAGCCTAAAAATCCGAATGCCATGTTTTATCATAATTATCCGTTTCAGGAATTATTATGACGATAAAAGCAATCTTTCATCTTGCTGTCTGAGTGTGTTGTCTATGTCACTCATAACTCCCCATATGTTGTTAGTTGAAACTTGGCACTAAAATCAGACTTTAGATCTACCCGGAAGGTGTATTGCTAAGTAACCTTAAACAAAATAACGTATATTAATAAGTCACCAAAAATTTCAACTTGATCCCACCGATGAAGTTGAAATTTTAAAGATGGCGGTACTTTATTTAAACAATACTCTTATATAAACTAAGAGCGGGACCTGGGATGCGAACCTCAGACCTCCATGGTGTTCAAGGTCAGTCTAAAGACTGAAGCTCTAACGCTCTCGACAACGGAATCGGCTTATATAAACTACTGTTAAGGGTACTAAATTTTTCCTAAACCTAGGTTTATTTAGGGTAGGAGTTCTCCAGTGCATGACATCAAACATACTCAGAACCACCTCAAACCACCTCTTGTCTGTTGTAAGGATTTCCATTCCTCGCATAAAAATCATAAAATCTTGATCGCCCCGACTATGATCGAACCCGGACTGTCTGGGTGGCAGACATACTTGTTAACCGTTACATCAGCTAGGAAAGTAATCAATTGAATTATATTTCACAAATAGAATTAATAAATCTTTTAGAAGAATACGCATGTTTAAGTTCTTAGAACCAACTTTACTCGTTTTGTATGTGGGGAAAGCAGAAACGATTATTTATTCGATCGAATTATCGGTAATTACACTGGACTTAGCACGAGATGCAAGCTCCAATTTAAACTGACATTTAACATTTAATTTAAGCTTTCTAGTTTAGCTTACTAAATTATAAAGTAACAGAAAGAAAGTCAGCTTGATACAGTTGTAAGATATCAAGCCCCGCGGGAAATTAATGTGGGCTTAATTACTACATAGGATGCCTTCAATGTAAACTCGATATAGAGATGACGCATGATTACTTCTAACTGAAATAAATAGCGGTCAGATGTTTCTATTATAACCACATATCGTTTCTCTTGCTGAGAACTCTGTTGCGATCTTTTCCTACACAAAGTGTAAACGTATTTCCATTTTTCCTACACAAATTTTAAACGTATTTTCACTTTTCCTACACAAATTGTAGACGTATTTTCACTTTTCCTACACAAATGTAGACGTATTTTCACTTTTCCTACACTAATTGTAAAACGTATTGTCACTTTTCCTACACAAATTGTAGACGTATTTTCCACTTTTCCTACACAAATTGTAGACGTATTTTCACTTTCCTACACTAATTGTAAACGTATTTCACTTTTCCTACACAAATTGTAACGTACTTTCCTACACAATTGTACGTATTTCACGTGTAAACGTATTTTAACTTTTCCTTTGAACGTATTTTCACTTTTCCTACACAAATTGTAGACGTATTTTCACTTTTCCTACACAAATTGTAAACGTATTTCACTTTTCCTACACAAATTGTAAACGTATTTTAACTTTTCCTACACAAATTGTAGACGTATTTTCACTTTTCCTACACTAATTGTAAACGTATTTCACTTTTCCTACACAAATTGTATTTTAACTTACGTATTTTCACTTTTTCTACAAAAATTGTAGACGTATTTTCACTTTTTCTACAATTGTAGACGTATTTTCACTTTTCCTACACAAATTGTAGAGGAATTTTCACTTTTCGTACACAAATTGTAAACGTATTTTCACTTTTCCTACACAAATTGTAGACGTATTTTCACTCGGCATACAACTGATTATAATGATAAGTCCAAATTAAAAATTTCCCATTTAATTAACTAACACGTTAGGAGTCACCCGTGGTGTAGTGGTTAAGGTACGCGGCCAATACACAGACTGAATAGACTCTTAACTTCCGAGTTTATTTAGTCATGGGTTCAAACCCAGCACGGGCCTCTGGGATTTTTATGAGAGGGATAAAAATTCTGCGTACCACGTCCTTCAGAAGGGACGTAAAGCCTTCCTAGTTTTCACTAGAGTATAAGGGTTAGTGAAAATATGTATGATTGCTTGAAAAAGCATGAGAGGAACCATAGAAATTCACGGCTCTTCTGTCTAGATTAGATGAAATATACCTACACTTGAAATTAAAAGGAGTAGAACACTATCTTAGGGAGCTGGCAAAAAGGGCCCAACAACTTCGCCTACTTGCCTGGTAGTTACTATCACTCCCCCCATATTACTACTACTAACTAACACGTAGACATAAAAACATTTAAATAAAAATGTTTGATACTAATATATTATGTTAGGGTATGTTTGGACAAATTTCATCAGAAGAGGAAAATTCCAGTAGAAATGTGATCTATGCTTTTCCCTTGCCAACTCCACTCGTTTCAACTTTGTCTATAAAATAAATTCTTCACTAAATGAAAGAATTTTTTATTTACTTTTCTATTTCTTTCTAAATACTGTTTAAATATAGAATAAGTTTACATGGAGAGTAAATAAACCACTTGATGATACCACATACCATACATCGCAAATGTTTCATGTTGAAGGATGAGGTATATTTGTTTATCAGTTTACTGGTCTACGCCGCTTAACAGCGTGGTACATTTGTAAAGCATCAGCCTTGTAAATATAAGCCCACATCTGCACTAGGTTCAGATCCCACCGAGGACAGATAGTTTTTACACCACCTCACAACTTATTACTTCTCCTCATTTATACCGTAAGTATATAGGAAAAGTATTGTGTTTGCAAAAAAATCCGAAACTGGAATATCATCGGCATTATCCGTTTTAGGTGTTTTTAATACCTCTTGAATGGTTTTCACAAAGTTGTCTGTGAGTGCGTGTGTGTCTATTATCACCATAGCTCCTAGAGTATTTATGCTAGAGAGTTGAAACTTTGTACAAAAATCAGTCTATAGATGAAGTTGTGCTATTCGGAAAATATTATTATGACGTCATTAACCTGCTATAATGACTCAGCAGCAGCAAGAGTTATGAAAAATCATAAAACGCAAAAAAAATATGCGATCCGATTGAGATTTAGCTCTCATAGCTATGTATAAGACTAACATATGTGCCAAGTTTTGTTTCATTTTTAGCAAGTTATTGACAAGTTCAATTTGTATCAAATGATTTGTGTACGTCTTTTAATAAAATTGTATAAAATCGAAGTATAAATTCAATACAAGATATCCAAGACAATACTGAAAAAATCAAGACTCTGCTCTTCTCAAAATTAAAAAATATAATAAATACACTCAAATTCGTAAATAAAATTAACTATTCCCCTTAGCCTCAAAATAAAAATCTAGAGACCAAACCTTAACAGTTAAACCCCCAAACGTAAAAAAATAATAACATAACCTTTACATCCAGGACCGCGTGTCCGATCAACCTGATTGAGGTTTTCTGTGGTTTCCCTCAATTTTACAGGCGAATGCCAGGTTGAATCATTAAAAGTCAGTCCACAGACTGCATAGGCAACCTTTTTGAAACTCCTGTAAACTACCAATACAATATAATCCTATTCAAAACACCACCAAAAATACCTTTTGACAATCCCACAAAAAAAAAAAAAAAAAAAAAAAAAAAATAAAAAAAAATAAAATACCCAAACCAAAAAATATAAAATTATCCTTGACCCAAACAAACCCCCTCACACCCCAAAAAATAATCAAAATTTATACCACAAAAATAACAAATAAATAAACAAAATAAAGTTTTTGCCAATAAAGAACTTGTTTAAAAAAGTACACTAAGTTTCGTTTCTATACAAGTATATCCATGATTTTTGATGAATCATAAAAGTTAAGTAGCATTAAGCATGGTCAGTGCTGCATGGGTGACTGTTGAGAATAAATCCAATGTATATACTAACTAAGGACGATCAAAGAGAGTCTGAAGACGTGTTGTAGAATAAATTTGGCGAATTGTACATTCTGAGGATGAGCGAAGCGAGCCCGAAGTAGGGAGGATAAGCGTAGCGAATCCGTTGTGATGAGGAAAAGTTCCGAGGTACCCAGTCCCCGATTTTTTATTTCTACATTAATGAAATCGTAAATTTAAGAATTATTTTTTTTTTTTTTTTTTACATGCCTTTATTAAATAATTAGTTTTACAATATTTAAATTACATACATAATATATTAAACACAAGGCTACCTCTCCGCTATAAAGCTTGCGCTAATTAGTTTAGAAATGATGTTAAAATGTTTTGAGGGTTAGGTAACAGTGTCTGGTAATGTCTGGGTATCCCATAAGGATCTCACCTCATCGTCACATAGGTAACAGCCGTGGTGAACTGTTAGCTTTATTACAACAAGAGGTTCTCATCTCTCCTACAAACCCTGCAAGGTCCACATAAGAGGTAGCTAAGTGCCTTAAAGATAATCTCCACCGGGAAAAATATATTTTCATCTACATTGTTAGGGAACCAACTATAAAGTATTACTACTCAACAGATATCAGCTAATATTTTGGCATGCTCTAATTAATCTTTTTAAAGAGTGGTAACAAAAATGTCATATTTGGGTAATAATGACTATAAAACACTCGTAACTTTGAACTCGCAGGAGTCTAAATAAAAAAATGGGTTAAGACCATTTACGAAAGTCTAAGACAATGTTTTCCCAATATTTTGAAGGATTTTATGTTGGTGCATCTTAAATGTCTCATCCTGTATTTACTTTAAGTAGAGCTAAATAGGAATTAGTATTTATGAACTAAGTATTTAGCAGAAATATTAAAGTATTTAGTAGAGTATTTATAAATAAAAATTTAGTTTTGGTTGCTATATTTATTCTGAAAAAATAAAAAACTTCAACAAATCCTTCAAACATGAAGCTACTCGCTTGTGAATATAAAATAGGAAAAGCTCTGAAATAAAATAAAAAAGTGAAATAACTTTTCACTATTCTCCCCTTTTTATTTTCAACATTTCCCTTAAGAACACATTTCCGCTTCTAAAACCTGAAACAGTTTTTATACTTTTAAAACATGCTTTTCATTCATTCATGTTTTTCTGTATTTAAATTAAATACTACTCTACCAAGGCAGAGAGGTCGAGTTTCAGGGCAGTTTATTATTCAAAACTTATAGCATAAATAAGAAAACTTAAAAGGTAAGTTTATATTATTAAATAAAATTTAATTGTAATTTAAATTAATATAATTTAATAAAAGTAAGGGATCTAAAAAAATCGGGTACTACGGAACCTCTAAACTTTTCCTCACCACATTAGATTCGTTACACTCTTCCTCGTTAATTCAGCTTCGCTTCGCTCGTCATCAATACATAATACGGGCCTTCAGCCAAAGCCGCCCCGTACCTCCCTGTGGTCGCTTTGTTGTTGTTCCGTATTATTTGTTGTCACATAGCATTTTTAAAAATAAATAAATGGTTTATTTACACTATTAAAAAAATTTAACAGAGTAATACAATAATAAGTATAAAAAAGGATGGACTCTAAGGATGGACTCTATTGTTACTTAGTTCTTCCGTCCATCCTTTAATATGGAAGAATTAATTTCGCCATGTTTTGGGCGCATTTTCATCGTCTCACAGGCCTGTGAGGCTCGCTATGGCCCATATTAGGCCAGCCATTCAGACTTACACATATACACCCATATATAAGTAGCGCTGAACAGTTATTGAAAATCCAACTGTATAGTAAAAGAAACTTTATTTTTAATTACTTCAACTTCATTGGCGATGACGTCGTAATTAAGTTATTTTACAATTGCGCAACTTAGGATGGAAACCTGTCTCAATCGTTTCAGAATGCCAACGACGTTACAAGGAAATAGAGAACTCAAAGTGAGGGTTTCCAAGTTCGACAATATAACCGTATTCAAAGACATTTTCCTAACATTTTCCAAACATTCTCCTTGTTCCTGTTAGGGACAGGGAGAAGACATTTCCCTAACATTCTCCAGGAGAATGTTAGGGAAATGTTAGGAAAATGTTAGGAAAATGTCTTTGAATACGGGCCCTAGAGTTATATTTGCACTATAGAAATTTGTAACTACAATATAATTCTGCCAATTTTATACAGTTTTTATATAGCTTTTGCCAAACTAATAATAGAAAATCAACAAAAAAAAATTTTAAAAATTAAATGTTTCAAGAGAAACAAAACAAAATAAATTAAAACATAAAAATTGAGAAGATTAAACATGCATGTAGTATTCGGATACACAAAATATGTAGAAAACAAAATTTTCTTTAAAACAAATATATTTTTAATTAAAGAAATAAATAAATAAAAAAATCAGGCACGGAGTACCTCAGAACTTTTCCTCATCACATAGGATTCGCTACGCTCATACTCCCTACTTCTAACTCCCTTCGTTCGTAAAATTATAAAATTCACCAAATTTATACCAAAAAACGTCTTTGGACTGCCTTCGCTCGTCCTCAGAATATACAATTCACCAAATTTATACCGGAAATCGTCTTTAGACTGCCTTCGCTCGTCCTCAGAATATACAATTCACCAAACGTATACCGGAAATCGTCTTTGGACTCCCTTCGTTCCTCCTTAGAATATACAATTCACCAAATTTATACCGAAATCGTCTTGACTGCCTTCGTCGTCCTTATACAATTCACAAACGTTACCGGAAATCGTCTTTGGATCCCTTCGTTCTCCTCAGAATATACAATTTACCAAATTTATACCGGAAATCGTCTTTAGACTGCCTTCGCTCGCTCAGTTCACCAAATTTATACCGGGAAATGTACTCCCTTCGCTCGTCCTCAGAATATACAATTCACCAAATTTACACCGAAAAACGTCTTTGGACTCCCTTCCTTTTGTCCTGAGATAGTATATACATCGCTTTCATTCTCAGCGGTCACCGATACAGCACTTAGTGCTTAGCCGAGTCATTATTAAGAGTTAAACACTTAAATTAAAAATTTAAATTTTTTTCCAAGTTGCACAACAACACCTATAGATTGATTTTGGTAGCAAGGTTCTCTAGCACTCTCTAGCATTAATACACTCGAGGCTACGATAATAACAAACACACACATACAGACAGACAACTTTGTGAAAACCACTCAGGAGGCTTTTGAAACACCTGAAACGGATAATTCCGGTGATATCCCGATTTTACCTATAGTATAAATGAGGAGAAATTATTTTTCCCTTTTATATAAGTGGCAAACTGCCACAATATAAGCGAATTTTCACATTTAAAATTTATTAATGTTATTAATGTGGGTTAATGGAGTCACACGTATTTCATAAACAATAGGGTTCTGGACAGTAACAAGGTTGATTTTTGTACCAAGTTTCATTTCGATCCGAGAAAGCGTTTGAAAGTTATTGTGTCACACAGGAACGCCAAGGAACAATCTCGTACATAAATACACACACATATATATATATATATATATATATATATATAATATATATATATATATATATATATATAATATATATATATATATATATATATATATATATATATATATATATATATATATATATATATATATATATATATATATATATATATATATATATATATATATATATATATATATATATATATATATATATATATATATAATATATATATATATATATATATATATATATATATATATATATATATATATTTATATATTATATATATATATATATATATATATATATATATATATATATATATATATATATATATATATATATATTATATATATAATATATATATATATATACATATACATATACATATTATATATTATTATATATATATATATATATATATATATATATATATATATATATAATCTACCTCCCCACTTCCATGAGCCCAATGTCATAAGCTCATTTTTTCTTTGAAAATCGTTTAAAATCCTGGTTCAGTGATACACTGTTTATGAATGAAACTGGGTTTCATGTTATCAAGGATCTTGGATAAAGGGGATGACGCACTAAGTCGATTTGCCAAACAAAAAGGTGACTCCATCGAAAACCAAAAAATAGAGATAATTCAATACGAAACACACGTCAAAAACCAACTGCACATGCTAACAATTCTTATGACAGCGCAGGTCTTAAATTTTAGAGCGAACTTACCTCTCAATGGTTTCCCTTGTTTATTGCTTGAGAAAGTTATAACAAAACACGCTTAATCATCACTTACTTAAGTGGCAAAGTATAGTCCAAAATTTAAAATTAAATAGGCACAAATGACTTAACAAGCACTACAAATGTAACAATCACGAGAAGCACAGAAGAAAGTTTAGAATCAAACTCGACAACCTAGGTACATAATCAGCGTTTGGCGCCTTTTTTTCGTTATAACCAAGGGGAAGGTAAGTTTGCTCCTATTTCCCTATCTCATATAACTTCAATGAAGTTCCTTAATGAGTCATCCCCTTTGTTCAAGATCCTTGCATGTTATTAGTAGAAATGCATTGTGTTTACTGTCCATAAATAATTAGAAAGCATCATTACAACAAAGTATACAAACCTTTAACGTACTTGCACGTGACAAGCATTTACACACGAGCAACTTTTTAACCGAATACTAATCGCACAATCAAACAATCACAACAGCAACAAACCGCTTAAACATAAACAAAGGAAATCTTAACGTTTCAATAAAACAAATGAAGAGAAACAATACGGTAACGAACAATTAAAATAAAATAATTAAATTGATAATTTGATCAAATACATTGTCACTAAAAAATAAAAATAAAATACTGTGAAACAAAATAATAAATATTTTTTAATTTAATTATTTTCAACAAAAATAATGCAATTAAAGAGATACATTTTAAAATAATAAACCAATACTTTAAAAGAAATTAACAGTAAACTGCTAACTTTAATGACACAATTTTAACTGTTAAATTTTAACATAAACTTTCAAAGTGGTTTAATAAAACATTTGAAGAAAATAGAATACGTCCGAAGATATAGAATTAACGCGAGACCGGTGTTTGTTTATTACTCGATGACAATGAAGCAACTGAGTATAGGCGAGTTCTAAATCTATCTTTAGATGCGAAGATCTCTCTTTAGACAAGACTTATTATAGATCTAAAACTAATACACACTAGCGTTACCTGTTTACATTATAAAGAACTAAAACAAGGCAACACTGTTTTTACACAAGTAAACTTGCTTTACCTTTAACCAAGTTAAGATGAAAGGTATAAGGAGCAGTACCTTTACACAAAGACTAAACCCTAAAACATTATACGAGTATCTCCCTAATATTAAATAAAGCCCTTTTTAGGGCCTTACGAAGATCAGAGTATTCATCCAGCGGGAAACACCTCAGTTAGGCCACAGCTATTATGCTCAAAGTTGGCGGAATATTTTTTAACATATACTATTGATCTAAACTGAGGGCATCGTCTGGGCTGCGAACCCCGGACCGCTGGCGCCGAAATCGACGTACCTAATTTCTAATTTTTTTCTGCATTTTTCAAAGGAAATTTAGCACACTTTGACTAACTTAACTTTCAAATATTTACTTAGATTTGCTAAACTTTCAAAGATTTATTTAGCTTACTTAGATTTACTCATCTTTCAAATATTTACTTAGATTTGCTAAACTTTTAATATTTACTTAGCTTACTTACCTTACCTTACTTCAAAGATTTACTTAGATTTACTTAACTTTCAAATATTTACTTAGATTAGCTAAACTTTCAAAGATTTATTTAGCTTACTTAGATTTACTTAACTTTCAAATATTTACTTACTTAGATTGCTAAATTTAAAATTTTTTAGCTACTTAATTTGATTTATTTCTTAGCTACTAACTTTAGTTTAGCTTACATAGATTTGCTAACTTTCAAGATTACTTAGCTTACTTAGTTACTTAACTTCCTTACTTTAGATTTACTTAGTTACTTAGATTTGCTTAACTTTCAAATATTTATTTAGCTTACTTGATTTACTTAGCTACTTAGATTTGTTAAACTTTCAAATTTTTACTAGTTATTAGATTTACTAAGCTTACTTAGATTTGTTCAAAAATAGCTTACTTAGATTTACTTACTTTAGATTTGTTAAATTTCCATATTTATTGCTTTAGATTTGCTAAACTTTCAAAGATTTACTTAGCTTACTTAGATTTACTTAACTTTCCAAGATTTATTTAGCTTACTTAGATTTACTTAGCTTACTTAGATTTGTTAAACTTTCAATATTTACTTAGCTTACTTAGATTTACTTAGCTTTACTTAGATTTGTTAAACTTTCAAATATTTACTTAGCTTACTTAGATTTGCTAAACTTTCAAAGATTTACTTAGCTTACTTAGATTTACTTAACTTTCCAAGATTTATTTTTTACTTAGCTTACTTATTAGATTTGTTAACTTTAAATATTTACTTAGCTTACTTAGATTTATTAGCTTACTTTAGATTTGTTAAACTTTCTTTTACTTTACTTTAGATTTCTTAGTTATTTTTAAATTTACTTAGCTTTTAGATTTATAGTTATAGATTTGCTAACTTTAAAATTTACTTAGCTTACTTAGATTTACTTGCTTACTTTAGATTTTGTAAACTTTCAAATATTTATTAGCTTACTTAGATTTACTTAGTACTTAGATTTGTTAACTTTCAATATTTACTTAGCTTACTTAGATTTACTTAGCTTACTTAGATTTGTTAAACTTTCAAATATTTACTTAGCTTCTTAGATTTAGCTTTAACTTTAGATTTTTTAGCTTACTTAGATTTACTTAACTTTCAGATTTATTTAGCTTACTTAGATTTACTTTTACTTAGATTTTTAACTTTCAAATATTTACTTAGCTTACTTACCTTACTTAGACTTGCTAAGATTTGTTAACTTTCAAATATTTACTTTTACTTAATTACTAGCTTACTTAGATTTGTTAACTTTAAATATTTACTTATTACTTATTTACTTAGATTTACTAAGCTTACTTAGATTTGTTAAACTTTCAAATATTTACTTAGCTTACTTAGATTTACTTAGCTTACTTAGATTTGTTAAACTTTCAAATATTTACTTAGCTTACTTAGATTTACTAGCTTACTTTAGATTTGTTAAACTTTCTTATTATTTTTTATAGCTTACTTAGATTTGTTAAACTTTCAAATATTTACTTGCTTACTTAGATTACTTTTACTTAGATTTGTTAACTTTCAAATATTTACTTAGCTTACTTAGATTTACTAAGCTTACTTAGATTTGTTAAACTTTCAAATATTTACTTAGCTTACTTAGATTTGCTAAACTTTCAAAGATTAAATGAGCTTTCAACATATAAGAAAAATAAACAGTATACGAGGGAAATTCTGGTCCATTCGTGTCAAATCTCTTTGTATTGACGCATGCATGCAAGTTCCTGAGCACGTCGTGTTGCTAAAATCTCTTTGTTTTGACGCATGCATGCATGTTCCTGAGCACGCCGTGTTGGTAAGATTCCTTTGTATTGTCGCATGCATGCAAGTTCCTGAGCACGTCGTGTTGCTAAGATCTTTTTGAGGAGTATTCGCGTTACTTACAAACAGTGTCACGAACACTAAGGGTTTTTTACAGCTATTTTATGTTTCTTAAATAGGAAGCTTACTTGAGTGTGTTCATAGGGATTTGAAAAATTCCCTTACACATTTGTAACACATGACTTAACATTTTTAACAGATATTTAAACGTAACATCACATTTTAAACATTTTTTAATACTTTTTAACAGATTTATAAACTTAACAATACACTCTTTAACACTAATTATGCTTTTTACCTGAATGTTAACCGTAAATCTACCCTCTATAAAATTACTTACACATTTCAACAGATTTTAAACATAATGTTATACCATCTAAAATTACCTAAACATTGGAACAGATTTTTATCGTTACATTGTAATCCCTAAACAGCGGAAAATTGCGGGAAACAGCAACACATCCATGAACTAAAAAAAATATATTTAGGAATAGTCATAGAGTTATATTACTGGAGAGGGCATAGCTATAAACATAAAACATTGGGAAGTTTGAAATATCCTTTTAGCGCTTTTAAATATTCTGTGTAACCTCATTGAAGGTTATAATAAATCTATAGTCGTTAGCTTCTGACAAATTGTTTGATATTTTAAAAGCTCTATTGTTACAGTAATTTCGTACTGTTATTTCATCATAATAATAATCGCAGAAGTTCAGGTTAGTTTTCGTATGTTTCCAACTAACCAATCCAACCTCTCTAGTAATCATATCTCTATGGACATGGTCTCTACAATGGCTCACGATTTTAACTCTCCTGAAAGGTAATATAAAATATTTTATAGATGCATGCATTAGATTTGTTTGTATAAATTTTATGTAATATTATACTCGTAAGAATATTGCTTACAACACTATAATTATAATAATATTACAATCATATATGTGAATAGTTTGTAAAATATATATATATTATATATATATATATATATATATTATATATATATATTATTATATATATATATATATATATAATTATGTATATTTATGTATGATAGCTCTTTCATTTTGTAAATTCTTTTAATAAATTCTATTTAAGGAAAGAAGTCTTTCATTATTATTATAATATTCTATTTAAAGGATTTTAATATTATAACCGTTTTCTATATAACCGTAACAAACATTGTGGACTATATAACCCGTACACACAAACATTGTGGACTATATAACCCGTACACACAAACATTGTGGACTATATAACCCGTACACACAAACATTGTGATATAACCCGTACACACAAACGTTGTGGACTATGTAACCCGTACACACAAACAGACATTACAAGCGCAGTCAATTTAAGTGAAATATCGGTTGCATATTTTTCGTGTGAACTGAGGAACTACTTCCTTTATCGGCAACTAAATATTTTGCCAATATATTTACGTTAGCAAGTAAGGAAAAGGAAAAAAAATACTAAGGAAGAATCAAATTAAACTTCTGAGCTGTAAGACATATGAGATGGAGATAGAAATGCAGCATAGAAATGCGTCTGGGTGCAATACGAATCAGATATAGAATGTTGTTAGTAAAACTTTCTCTTATATCTGCAGCACAATGTCTGGAGCGAGTCTACCGACTCCTTCAAGAGATGAACTTCGCATCTCAATGACCTCTTTATAGAGAATCTAATAATACAATCCACCATTAAGATAGGGGAGACAATCAGATGAGGGAATCATGCCAGACTGTAAGAAACAGTCTGTAAACTGTAACTCTGTAACTGTCTGAAACAGACTGTAAGAACAGTCTGAAACAGACTGTAAGAAACAGGTCTGAAACAGACTGTTAACCAGTCTGAACAGACTGTAAGAACAGTCTGAAACAGACTGTAAGAAACAGTCTGTAAACTGTATCTGAAGAGTGTAGAAACATCTGTAACTGTAATCTGAACTGTCTGAAACAGAGTGTAAGAAACAACTGTAAACTGTAACTCTGTACTGTCTGAAACAGGTGTAAGAACAATCTGTAATCTGTAATGAAACGAGTGTAAGAACTCTGTAAACTGTAACTCTGTAACTGTCTGAAACAGAGTGTAAGAAACAATCTATAAACTGTAACTCTGTAACTGTCTGAACAGAGTGTAAGAAACAGACTGTAAACTGTAACTGTCTGTAACAGAGTGTAAGAAACCGCCTGTAAACTGTAACTGTCTCAAACAGACTGTAATAAACAGAAAAAATAGAGTTTGTGAGTCCCAATCCCACAGAGTTTTTTTTACAATTGTTCAATAAAAGTATGAGTAGGAACACTCATCACCGGTCACAGCTTTTTTCGTCTTAGTGGAAACCCAAAAAATCGCTAATATGGTGAAAGCAAGGTTCACAGCTGTCTAAAAATGTACCAACCCCCATTAAGTCAACTTCTGTCAGCGCCAAGTCACCTAATTTATTTGCTAAGTAGTGCCCAAATGATGTGACTTGGACAACTCTTTCGTAACTTCGTTAAGTCCGTTACTTCGTCGTCTTGATAAAGATAAAAGAGATGCATGATATGTTCTTACTTATCCTCATTTAAAGAGGACGATTTGATAGAGTAATGTAATGAAGGTAAAAATCCTAATATTTAGTTTATTTACGTTTTATCTTCGAATGAGGTCAGTATTTGCTTGGGTCACTGTTGAAAATAAAACGGATAGCTTTACTGTCGATGACGAGCGGAGATAGTCCGAAAACGTACTGTAATACAAATTAGGTAATTTCAATTTTCGCTGGGAGAGCGAAGCGTTAGAATGAGCGTAGCTAAATCAAGACAAGGAAAAAACCGATACTCGTACCAAAATTTTTATTTCAGTCGCATAAACTACCCAGAGCGCTTAAGTGTGAGTTTTGTTTTACTCCCCATTCATACAACTAAGGTACCGGCGAGACAACGACGATGAGTTTGGATTAAAATATTTTACTAAAAATCCGTATGAAGTTTAAAACGCACGACTGAAGTGACTACCCTGACGTTAACCCTGCAAGTAGTTTAAATCTGTTCTTTGTTTGTCGATGAAAAGATTCAAACCCTGTAAGCCACCTGGTGTATCGCACACAACTCGTCGCACCTTTAAATACCATTTACGAAAAAAAAAACTTTAGAAATCTTAGAAACTTAAGGATGTTTAATGGTTAGTGTCTAAATACTGTTAAACCTATTACAATATACTTTTTAAGAGCGATTGTAAAGTCTCTAATTTACTACCTCCATCCAGAAAAGTGCATTTTTAATGCCTTGGCCATAAAGATATATTACTAGAGGGGCCGTATTGGTTGAATTTTGAAACATCGAAAATAACTGACCACATTCGACTATCAATAATCAAATAACAGAACAAAATTACAGTGAATTATATAGTAGAACGTTAAAAATATAAATCAAAACACTAACAATTAGCAGGAAGATGACAAAATTGATTCAATATAACCTTAGCTCACTCTTAGAAGAGATGTCTATGAGGTTACACAGAGCCAATAAAAATCATCCAAATCGGTCAAGCAGAAGTGGAGAAAAAGAGGTTTTAAAATGTCATTTTTGGCTTCATATTCTTATTCTTCCTGCACTTTTTGTTGACGCAACTACAGCCTAAACTACTGAAAGGATTTTGACATATGAGGACTTTTTTGTAGACACACCTACAGCCTACTCTACAGAAAGGATTTTGACATATGAGGGCTTTTTGGATTCGTTGTGAGCATTCCTATCTCATAAAATCTCAAATTCTACATTCCTAAGCTAAACCCGGAGTGAAAAACTAAAGAGCTGTGTAAAAAGCTAGCGAACGGTAAATTTATACCCTACAGTCTAAACTACTGAATGGATTTTGACATATAAGGACTTTTAAGATTCGTCTTATGCTTGTGTGCATTCCTACCTCATAAAATCTCAAATTCGACATTCTTACGCTGAACACGGAACGAGAAAACTAACCTGCAGCCTAAACTACTGAACATATGTAATGTGTTATTTAATGTTATAATAGTGTGTAGTCCTATGTGATAAAATCTCAAATTCATGATAAATATCATAAAATCTCACCAAAAACCACTTATGTGGTAAAATACTCCCCGCCAAGTCTTTGGTCCAAAAAAGTAGGGAAATCAACTTTTCTGTTCCGCCAAATCATGTCCGTATTGGGTAGAGACGGTCATAGGCGTTTCAAAGTTAAATTGCTAGGTTGGCAATAGTTAAGGACCCTATTTACATTGATAGGCAATCATCAGTTTCTTCTCCTTGGCGGCGTGCCAGAAAAGTGAATCACCTTTAGAGGTAGTGTTGGCAAGGGTATATAGGGTATAGTGCCTGATTATATCGTACATTAACGTTTCATTTATTCATTCTTTCTTTGTATACTCCTAGATCTATGCAGGTAAGTAAACTGCTGCAATTATGACAACTGCTGAAATCTGTTATGATTAATCTCCACGAACACCTGAATTGATTGGTATCTCAAAATATAGCAAAAGAACATAGAACTAGTACCATATGCCTCTCAAGAAAATAATAGTTATATTAATTATTTTGCTCTAACTTACTATGTTAAAGGCAAATTGTAACATGTTACAATAAATGAAGCAAGCATCCATACTTGCCTCATTTACTCTCCAGTGTAAAGAATAAAGAGAATTTTCAACTCAGTTTTTCCTCAATACGTTGATGTAATAGAGTCTATAATGGAGTCTATAATGGAATTAGTACCGAGTCTTTGGAGGCAAACCCAACAAACTCTATTAACCTTACTTCTGACTCCACCTGACTCTCTTGGTTATTTTCGAACTATTTGTTACAACGCCCGGTCCGATGCATAAGTTAAATCAATGACACATCAGTTCCATATTGAATGAAGAACGCAAACCTAATGATTAAGGATGCATTTCAATAAAAGTTCTATATTGAATGAAGAACGTAAAACGGTTTTAAATCCTTAATCATGAGGTTTACTAAACCTCATGATTAAGGATGCATTTCAATAAAAGTTCTATATTGAATGAAGAACGTAAAACGGTTTTAATCCTTAATCATGAGGTTTTACTAAAACCTCATGATTAAGGATGCATTTCAATAAAAGTTCTATATTGAATGAAGAACGTAAAACGGTTTTACATCCTTATCATGAGGTTTTACTAAAACCTCATGAGGATGTGCAATTTCAATAAAAGTTCTATATTAAATGAAGAACGTAAAACGGTTTTACATCCTTAATCATGAGGTTTTACTAAAACCTCATGATTAAGGATGCATTTCAATAAATATTCTGACGCGGAGGTCTGCAAACCAGACGAATTTCCTTTGAAATCGATGCTTTCTTGCTTGTCAATACAATTTTATTAAGTTTTTGGTAACAAGTTGAGCAGTATCGTCACAACATATTATTTATTTTTTTAAAAATAAAATAAGCATATTTATGAAATATATTATACATTATAGCATTATTTGCACTTCTTGAGACTCGGTTTATGCGATGTTTTAGTGCATTTTATTTTTTTAAAAAATCGAAAAAAATAAATAATAAGTTATAAGTATTCCACTCTCTACTACATTCAGAAATCAAAGTTAGTTTTCAAAAGAAAAAATATTTTCTTTTGTAAACTAAGTTATTCCTGGTTATTTTACCCGGTTTATTTGGTTGCATAAGCTGGTTTTACTAGATTTTTTAACTAAAGAAACAGAAACAACGTCGCCTTTTTTTCCCTTTTACGACCTTTAGTTTTTTCGATTTTTTCAACATTTTGGTCAACTTAAAGTAATCACATCGACTTCGAACCAGTTTTATTCGATTAAGCGTCACAATTTATTCCCAGCAGTAGATTTTAACCATGAATTGTACTTACTAACCAATATTGATATTAATACTTGTATGTTAGTCTCCATAACACTTCTATGCCATAAACTGATTTTCAACCAATATTATAGTGTTCTAAAGTAAATATTCTATTCTGATACCAATCAATTTCAATTTGAAAGGCGAATTAACTTGTCAAATTATTATTGGTCCATCGAGCCGGATACTGTATATTACTATTGTTATTTATTGCTTCCTTGACTATCTAAAAGGAACAGGATAATAAGGACCGATGAAGATCGACATAAAGGAATATTAGCATAATGTAATAGCTCATAGGTTCAACTTGTGTAAAGAAAAATCAGAAACCAGCCAATCCGAAAATAAATAAATATTTTTTATATTTTATAATTTATTAAAATACTTCGAATTTGATATTCAACACTTCATTCGTATTTGATATTTTACATTTCATTCGTATTTGATATTTTACATTTCACTCGTATTTGATATTTTACATTTCATTCGTATTTGATATTTAACACTTCATACGTATTTGACATTTTACATTTCATTCGTATTTGATATTTTGCATTTCATTCGTATTTGATATTTTACAATTCATTCCATACTGCTGCAAATATTAAAGAGGATCGAACAAACTGTTGCTGAAACAGTGCAATCTGGTCTCCAACGAATCTAAACTCTGACACGGCACTAGGAAATTGGTAATTTCCCAAATTTCTTACATCTGTTTGATTTTAAAAAGCCATCGAGTGCCATACATTTTTTCCTTTTATATAAGGGAGAAACTGCCACGATATAAGCGACTTTTCACATTTAAAATGTATGCTAATTTGTAGAACCATTAATATGGGTTAACACGTACAAAATACGTCACACGTATTTTATTAAAAAAATGGGTTCTGGACAGTAACAAGGTTGATTTTTGTACCAAGTTTCATTTCGATCCGAGAAAGCGTTCGAAAGTTATTGTTGAACGCCATTATTGTTATTGAACGCCAAGGAACAATATCGTACATAAATACATATATATATATTATATATATATATATATTATATATATATATATATATATATATTATATATATATATATATAATATATATATACTATATATATATATATATATATATATATATATATATATATATATATATATATATATAATATATATATATATATATATATATATATATATATATAATATACATATATATATATATATAATATATATATATATATTATATATATATATATATATAATATATATATATATATAAGTATAATATATATAATATATAATATATATATATATAAGTTATATGTTATATAATAATACTAAATATATAATAATATAATATATATATATATATATATATATATATATATATATATATATATATATATATAATATATATATATATATATATATATATAATATATATATATATGTATGTATTATATAACATATAAACTTTGTGAAGAAGTATAATTTTGGAATCAGGAAGCCAATCGTTTTGAGAGTTATTTTCTGAAAAATCCGCTAAAATTGGCTGAAAAAGAAGAATTATTTTTAGGATAGTGCAACTAGACCTAATCAGTTTTAAGAGAGTTTCTTACAAAGTTTTAACTCTCAAGCATAAAAATACTCAGAGCTACGATGACAAGGCATACATATACACACAAAAACAGACAGCTGGGTTATTCATCAGAAAGAACTAAAAACGCCTGAACGGATAATTTAGGTGAAATACCGAATTCGGATTTTCTGAGCAATCAAAATACTTTTCATTACACCTACGATATCAATGAGGGTTAGTGATAAGAAAGGTAAACAAATAAGGTCTGCGAATAGATAAAAATATCTCTTACATAGAGTAAAATTAAGGCCAATCTGTTTTCCCAAAGAAGGAAAATAAGTAGGGTTAGATCATCAAACCTATGTTTATTAAAATACATAATGAGGGCTCCAAAACAATAAACAAAACCTGACCCACCTTCAGCAAGATCAGTTGTCCATTAATACGACCTAAGACCAACTCTGGATCTTAAACTTAACGCTTTGACGCTCGGTTCACAAAGTAGACGCTACGCGATACATTGCTCTCTGCTGTTTGTTCGATCGGATTCGTATCGAGGTTTGTTTATGTTTTAAATGAAATGAACTAGTTAATGCAATGAAATTTGGGACCAAGTGGTATAGAAGCGGGGCGGAGCTGAAACTGGAGCAGTAAGTTCCTCACAGCTGTAATGCCTCCCTCTCATCTCCAACACATTCAACGAATATTCACGGAAAACTACGATCTAAACCGAACTGACATACTACCTTCTTTCGTCAGATTTCTTACCCAGTTTTTTTTACTTTTCTTCATTTATACAGTAGGTATACAGGAAAAGTATTGTGTTTGCAAAAAATCCGAGACCGGGATGTCACTGAAATTATCCGTTTCAGGCGTTTTTAATGCCTCCTCAGTGGTTTTCGCAAAGTAGTCAGTCTGTGTGTGTGTTTGTGTCTGTTATCATCGTAGCGCCCAGTGTATTTATGCTAGAGAGTTAAAACTTTGTACAAAACCAGTCTACCCCTGTAGTTGTGCTATTCGGAAAATATTTTTCATGACGTCATTAACCCACAATAATGACTCAGCAAAAATTTCAAAAATCATAAAATGCCAAAAACATTGTGCGATCGGATAGAAATTTGGCACGCATGTAGCCATGTATATATAAGACTAACATATATACCAAGTTTCAATTTTTTTCCATCTAAACGTAACCCGTTTAGAAAGCTGTTTATTTTCCATATGCCCCAATAATTATTACATATGTTATCTGCTATTGAAAACTTAAGATGTATAAATGACTTAAAAGGATTTTTTTTTATAAATGAAAACGGAATTCAGCTACAAATTAAAGTAAAATAAAGGTTAATAATTTCGATTTCAAGACTATATGGTTTAGCCTAGTAGAACAATAATTAAAATAAGATTAAAATTTAATAAATATAAAATAAATCTAAATAATAAGGTAAAGGAAGTAAATTAATAATAATAAAAAGATATTAATAAATTAATAATAAAAAAATAATAATATAAAATAAAATAAAATTAATAATAAAAAGATATTAAAGATATATAAATAAAAAATAAAATAATAAGATAGAAATAAGAAAACAAAATATTGTTGTAATATGATCGAAATATAAAAGTAGAATATTCTACAAACTTAGTAAATCAAAACCTAAAGAATTAATAAATTTAGAAAAAATGTTAAAAAAAATTTGACAAACATTTGAAAATTTGTTGGGCTCCAAGATTCTCCTCTTGTGACAAGACTTGATATTAATAAGCTTCTCTTTGCATCAAAAAGTGAACAATCAAAAATAACATGTTGCCATGTTTGTGGAGTAACTCTGTCGCAGCTACATGATGGATCTGTAATGATGTTAAAACGGTGGAGATATGCTTTGTTGGAGCCATGGCCAGTGAGAGCTTGTGTTAGTTTGTATGTTATGGCGATATTAATTTTTGATCTGCTCTCAACTGTTGGAAAAAATTGCTTTGTCTATAGTCCTTTTTCTGAGTTTCTCCTCCATATTTCTTTCCATTTTTGTAAGCTTTATATATAGCTCAGCCGTTATATATATATATATATATATATATATATATATATATATATATATATATTATATATATATATATATATATATATATAATATATATAATATATATATATATATATATATCGGATTTTAGGCGCGTACAGCGACCAACTTGATAAACTTCGTAAATTGCACTTTCGAAAATACAGAGTCACTGACTTCATCAATTTGTAATATATAAATTAACTGAAACAGGAATTTTATCAATACGTGCGAATTACGAACGTACGACGGCGAACATTCACCAGGATGAAAGAAGGAAAGCCAAAATTTAACGTGAATATTAGAACGAACCCTTTTTTAAAAAGATGAATATTTTTAACAGTTTTAGCAGCCTAAACCTAACTCAACAGAAGCTCAATGAAGCATATCACGTCATTATGCTTGTGAAGCGAAGGAAAGCTTAATTAAAAATCGAACCAATAAACAAACGAGAAAAGGCTTAATAATAAATATATACTGAGTCATCTTTCCTTTTACACCTAATGTTAATAGTAGAAAGAGTTACCATACTTTATTTCTATAAAGTAGGTAAGAATTTGAGTTTTAGCAGATGTTTATCATATAAAGTAGTTAAGAATGAGTTATAGCAGATTTTTATCATATAAAGTAGGTAAGAATTTAAGTTTCAGCAGATTTTTATCATATAAAGTAGGTAAGAATGAGATTTAGCAGATTTTTATTAAATAAAGTAGGTAAGAATTTAAGTTTTAGCAGTTTTTTATCATATAAAGTAGGAAAGAATGAGTTTTAGCAGATTTTTATCATATAAAGTCTAAAAAAATAAAAAAATCATATAAAGTAGGTAAGACTTTGAGTTTTAGCAGATTTTTATCATATAATGTAGGTAAGAATTTGAGTTTTAGCAGATTTCTGTCATATTAAGTAGGTAAGAATGAGTTATAGCAGATTTTTATTAAATAAAGTAGGTAAGAATTTAAGTTTTAGCAGTTTTTTATCATATAAAGTAGGTAAAAATGAGTTTTAGCAGATTTTTATGATATAAAGTAGGTAAGAGTGAGTTTTAGCAGATTTTCATCATATAAAGTAGGTAAGAATGAGTTTTAGTAGATTTTTATCAAATAAAGTAGGTAAGAATTTAAGTTTTAGCAGTTTTTTATCATAATTATTTAAGTTACACGAAAAATACATTTTTCTAAAGAGGGGCCTTACTAAATCGGATTTCAAACTCCCCGTGTTTGAACCCACCGCATGCGAACCAATTGGTTTCTAAGCAAACCATATAAGAATAATCGAACCATGGCATCTTTTGGATTAATTCATATAGAATCAAGAGTTGGTGTAAAAGAGTTGGTGTAATCAAGAGTTGGTGTAATCAAGAGTTGGGTAATCAAGAGTTGTGTAATCAAGTGTAAAAGAGTTGGTGTAATCAGAGTTGGTGTAATCAAGAGATGGTGTAAAAGAGTTGGTGTAATCAAGAGTTGGTGTAAAAGAGTTGGTGTAATCAAGAGTTGGTCTAAAAGGTATTAAAGAACAAAATGTATAACTAAGTGTTTTTAAAACAAATATATTACAGTATTTAATGTACAAAGTATCATTGAATGATTCGTTAGGATCTATTGTACGAATAAAACACACGTAACAGCTAGTATACAGGTCTGATACAAGGACAAATAATCTGTATTGTAAACAACATAATAATAGTAATAATTTTTCAATTACGAAAACATGAACCGCTCCCACTCGATTTCTGTAAAGTACAAGGAAACTCTGCTCTTTCTACTTTTCATCTATTTTAATTCGTAGATATTATTTATAATGTATTATAAATAATATGTTATAAATAAATACTATTTATAATGTGTTATATATAATATGTTAATAATAATATGTTATAAATAAATATTATTTATATGCGTTATAAATAATATGTTAATAATAATATGTTAAAAATAATTAATATTTATATGTGTTGTAAATAATTATTTATGATTATTTATTTGTGTTGCCAAGAATGTCTAACATACAACTTAATACAAACAAACATATACACACACAAACATAAATGAATATGTACGTATGAATATAAATATATGAAGGAATGAAACCATTTATTGAGGAAACAATAACATATTACATATACATACATAATATACATGAATATTTCATCTAAATGACATTGGCAATATTATAATTTGGTATAGCACTTCATGTTTAATTTCACTTACTATATTATTTATTATTACTTTATATTTCTTTTATTTATTATTACTTATTTTCTTATTATTTTTATATTTGTAGTTATGTTCTACAAATCAGCCTATCAGCTGTGGTTATTATATAAACCACATTATATAAATATAAATAAATAAATAATATATATATATATATATATATATATATATATATATATATATATATATATATATATATATATATCATACATACATGAGTTTGTTTGTAACTGTATGTATGCACTTGCGTCTCTTACGATAGTTGGATTGAACCTAAACCAGTATCATTCGATATTTAGCTTGCCATAGACTTTTTAAGATGTCATAACATAGGTTGATAACGTCATAATTTTCTTATAAACAATAGGCATTGTAAGCTCCCTAATGTCACGCCATTTACCATGTTTTGTTTAGATTTTTCAGAGTAAGGATGCCGAACGGAATCGATTCCCTCTACTCCCCTCCCCCTCCACTTCCGCCCACGGAACAACCTCATTAGTGTTATTTTCAGATTAAAATTTAAATAGGTTTCGTTCAAATATCTGATAATTTATGCAACAAGGGATGAAAGTAAGTTTTACAGCTCAAGTTTCGTCCTAAGGCAGCGCCGAAGGAGGAAACTTCATTAGCTCACGATGCCGGTAGGCCGAGGGAAATAAACTAATTAGCTCCCGAGGCTTGCCGAGGGAGTTAACTAACATTTTGGCTCCCGAGACTTGACGAGGGAGATAATACGAGAGCTGAAAACTGTCATCCCTTGTTGCATATTAAATTTTATCTACGACTAGAGAACTAATACTAACAATTATTAATGTATTCTTCAGCTCTTTAATTGTTATTGTGTTAGTTTAGTTTATTCTTACCACGTCAATTACTCTGATAAAGAGAGAATAAAGCCACTATCTTCACATTATTTTATTGTAAGTTGTCAAAGAATAATGTGTAAATAGTTGTATTTGTAATTTAAACATTAGCGTGTGTATATTGTATATTCTACCCGTAGTACCAACATAACACCAAAAAAATCCTAAAAATTTCCTAAAATTCCTAAAAATTTACTAAAAACTTCTGTCAAGTTGGCAACACTTTCACTTTTCCTCCCTAGGGAGTAATAGTACATTTACAGTGTGAGATAACAAGACTGTAAGTAGAACTTACAATACAAGGAGTAGATAAATGTATTTTAGCTGATAATTTTAAAAATTTCCTTATAACAGGTGCACTTTTAAACAAAAATTAAAAAATAAGTTACGGGGGTACCTCGGAACTTTACCTCACCACATTAGATTCGCTGAGCTCTTCCTCATATATCGTCGCAGGAAAGCGGCAACCAAGGTCCCTGTCTATGAAAAACGAGATTAAAGAAGATATGATAGTTTTTACAAACAGCTACATAAGTTCCTTACAGAGCAGATAAACTACTATAATGAGAATGAAACGTGATACGCGAGCAAGAACAAAAGAGATGAGATAATGAACATGAAACAAACGCCAAGGTTCCAGGGTTATGTTTTAGTAGTAAAGTTAATTTAATATTAACTTTTTAAAATTATAGTAATATTTTTTTTAATTAAGGGCAAAACCTTAGGGTGCCATAGCGATGCCTAAGATAAGGCTTGCACTTATGCAACGAGACTTGATTTTATGTTTCCTTCTATGATTGAACTAATTAGACGCCGCGGGTCTCTTTATTGTACTTTAGATGCAGATGTAAGCTGTAAGCGAAATAATACGTATGAAACAAGTCATTTGGCCATCTCAGAGAGAGCTCTTTGTGAGTTATCGTCTTACTTAACCCGCTCAAAGAGAGCTCTTTGTGAGTTATCGTCCTATTTGGCCCGCTCAGAAACAGTCATTGTGAGTTATCGTCTTATTTAGCCCGCTCAGATAGAGCTCCTTGTGAGTTATCGTCTTATTTGGACCGCTCAGAGAGAGCTCCTTGTGAGTTATCGTCTTATTTGGCCCGCTCAGAGAGAGCTCCTTATGAGTTATCGTCTTATTTGGCCCGCTCAGAGAGAGCTCTTTGTGAGTTATCGTCTTATTTAGCCCGCTCAGAGAGAGCTCCTTGTGAGTTATCGTCTTATTTGGCCCGCTCAGAGAGAGCTCCTTATGAGTTATCGTCTTATTAATATTATTTAATACACAGCATGTTGCTATGTATTTAGCGAATTTTCATATCTAAGCGGAAACAAACAGCGGAAAAAATAAGTATACTAAATTCGTTTCAATGAGGGAAGTACATATTCAGTTATTGTTGGATCATAAAAGTTAAGCAGCACCGAGTGATATCATTGCATGGATGGGTGACCGCTAAGAATAAAAAGAATGTATTTACATTCTTACACACAATAGTAGGGAGGATCAGTGTAGTGAAGCCAATGTAGCAAGGCGGCCCCCGCCGGACCTGATTTTCATTATTTTATTAAAAAATAAATCGTAACTTAACTAGCTTATATAAATAAATAAATAAATATTTTATTTCTCCAAAATAAAAACATGTACAAATCATGGTATTGTTATAATTCAAGGATGTTGAATAAAGGGGATGACGCATTAAGGAACATGGAAGTCTGACCCCATGGAAGTTTATGAGATAGAGAAATAGGAGCAAACTTACCTCCCCTTAGGTTATAAGTTTGCCTCTAAATTTTAAGACCTGCGCTGTTATAAGGATCATAAGCATGCGCAGTTCGTACCAAGCATGTGCAGTTGGATTTTGATGTGTGTTTCGTGTTGCATTCATCTCTATGTTTTGATTTTCGATGGGGACACTTTGTTGAATGGCAATTCGACTTAGTGCGTCATCCCCTTTATTCAACATCCTTGTTATAATTATAAATTTTAGTTGTTTCCCTATTTTGGAGATCCAAAAAAGGCAAAGCCTTGAGCCGGGACTAAAAGTACGTTTAGAATTTATCTATACAAATTAAAAAATTAAATTTAAGCTTAACTATAATAATAATAACAATAATAATAAAATTATATAATGAGTAAAACAATAATGTAAAAAAGAGGTTAAAGCTAATATACACATAATTACATTAAATACTAGAATTAAAATAAAAAATACATGCGAAAAAAAAAATAAACAAAATAACTAAAAATAAAAAGAAAAATGAAGAGCAGGTATAAAGAAAGAGTGTGTGTGTAAGAGAGGAAGATGATAGGAAAAGGAAAAGGACAGGAAATAGTGCGAAAGGCTGAGAATAAAATAACACATAAATTAATATAGTAATAATATAGTAATTATTACTATTATTATTATTATTATTATTATTATTATTATTAGTATTAGTTAATATAGTAATTAACTCTTTACTTTTTCTTATTTATATCTTAAGGTAAAAAGTAAAAGTATTGTGTTTGTAATAAACATCCCCAAACCGGGATTTTATCTAAATTTATCTGGTTCAGATGTTTTGAAGACTTCCTGAGTAGTTTTTACAGTTTGTCTGTCTGTGTATATGTGTGTGTGTGTCTGTTATCATTGCAGCTCCCAGTGTTTTTATGCTAGAGTTGAAACTTGGTACAAAAACCAATCTTTAGATCTAATTCTGCAATCCGAAATTATTTTATACGACATGATTAGCCGGCAGTAATGATTTAACAAAAATTTTAGAAAATTTATAAAACGCTGAAAAATATATCGATCGATTTAAAATTTAGCACGCATTTAAGACCAACAAATGTGTTAAGTTTCATCTCATTGTCAATATTAGATCAATACCAGATCAACAACTATAATTATTTTTATGTTTAACATTAAAACAAAAGGAAATGGGGGTCCGGATGCCCCAAGTTCTCTTCTCTGCATTGTACCCTTATATTTGATACTTTTGCAGAAGGATATAGGTTAGGAGGAGGGAAGATACCGGGGTACATGTACCTTGTACTGGCTTCAGATGCATTGACCCGTCCCGTACCGTACCATTATGACCCACATAAGGTATTCCAAACACAATTCTTTCGTTTTAACTGCTTAAATATTAATTAGTCTTGACACACACTAAAATTATATCTGCCAAATGTAGAACAAGGCTCCCCTCTATAGGCTTCAATATTATATGAGCATATAACATAGCTGTTTAACCTAGCGTATTTACAAGGGAAGTCCATATCCACTTTTACATACATGCATACATACATATATAATATATATAATATATATATATAATATATATTATATATATATATATTCTTGTTTAACTGTGTGCAGTTGTGCATATATTAGTCAGAGATGTGCTTAAACTTTTTGTATACACTTAACTTCAAAACCTTATTGGAATAGTTATTTATGCACCAAGGGAGAAAAGAATGATATTATTTCCCTGAGCAGTTAGTTGGTTCTAAGGCCGCAAGCTGGGGGAACTGAAGCATTTAACTCCCGAGGCGAAGCTGAGGAAAGTAATTATTTCGAGAGGAAAAGTTGCATTTTACTCCCAAGGAACAAACAAGATCTCCAGACGTTGATGTCATATAATTATTGTTATATTCTTATTTATTGTGTTGTGTTATTTTAAATTATTTCAAGTCGGACCCCTGTCATAAATTTAGAGGGTGCGGCCTCTAAAAAAACATTAATTGATTGGTTTAAACAACTTCTTTTAGTCTGAAACAGATTTTGAGCCAATATATTTTTTTTTGGTCGGGTCCCCCAGATTAATTTTGGGGGTTCTGTCCCAAAAAAAATAGTTTATTATATAGTGTCTGAAACAAATATTTGTTGTAATTTTTTTATTACTTTTTTAAAAGTTTAAAGTGACGCTTTTTTAATATGCCAAGATGGAAGGATTTCCAAAATCTACTAAGATTTGCCTCTCATATGACTTGATTTTTGTGCCAAGATTCATTGAAATTAAATCAGTTGTTAGAGTTGTAGTGTGTTTACAAGAAATAAGCAAATACACATGCAGACACCGACATAAGCGAATACACATGCAGACACCGAAATAAGCGAGTACACATGCAGACACCGAAATAAGCGAATACACATGCAGATGCCGAAATAAGCAAATACACATGCAGATACCGATATAAGCAGATTCACATGCAGACTCGGAAAGGGCATAAAATAGCATTTATTTATGAAGACATTTTGGTTAGTTCTTTTCCTTCTTTCTGGATTTGCAGGCTAAACAAAGAAATTATTACAAGATGTCTTGAAGACGAGAATATCACGAGTGAAACAATGGAACTCTGCTCCGAGGTGGCACGGTTCTCATGTGCATCACAGTGCATGGGAAACAGTCCGACTTGCATAATACACAACTCCTACTATTCAAGTCCCAGATAATCGGTGTAACAAAGATAAGAAAACATAACAAAGCTAACGCCCTGCAAGGAGTCACCCGTGGTGTAGTGGTTAAGGTACGCGGCCAATACACAGAATGAATGGACTTCAGTCATGGGTTCAATCCCACCACGAGCCTCTAGGATTTTTATATGATGAATAAAAATTCTGCGCACCACGTCCTCACAATTTAAACAAAACTCACAATTTAAAAATATCAGTAAAGTGTAATAAAAGGGAAACAGTCAACGACTTGACTGTTTCCCTTTTATAACAATTTACTGATATTTTTAAATTGTGAGTTTTGTTAATTAATTTTTTCACTGATGCATTGTGATTTTTACTTTAGAGCATGGAATCGGACCAGATTTTAAAGTATTGACAATCTTAACTTGTTAACAGATATGTAACTAATGTTTGCTTAATAATGCTTTGTGCTTAGAGGGAAATATGGCAATAAATAATTAATATTACCTGGTGTCTCATTTGTGCCCAATTTCTGGTGGACAATTCAATCATGGAGACCAATATTACAAATAATGTAGGTAATTGTATGTTGTGAGAGAGGAAGCATTAGTTAAGCCCTTAAGAAAACTGTGTTTGCTGTCATCTGTCATGGTCCTGACATATACAGTATTATTCTGTTCGACATGCCGACATCTTCTTTGCCTATTCGACATGGGTCCCGCATATATATATATATATATATATATATATATATATATATATATATATTATATATATATATATTTTAATCTAAGAAGTACTACCTTATCTGTTTCTTTCTGTTAACGGCTTTAGTTTGTTATTAAACACTTTCTGATGAAGACCTTATCATACGGTCGAAAGCTTAAATGTTGTTTTATTTATCATGACCAAAAACCTCATAACTTCTTACTAGATTTCTATACGTATGGTCAATAAGTGCTATTTGTTATTATATTTTTTTATTTTATGTTGTGTCAATAGGAGTCCAAAATCAAACATTTGTCTTTTAAAAATTTTGCTTTTGTATATTTTTGAACTTGAAAACTTAAAAGAAAGTATTTAACATACCAATAAACATGATAAAAACTTTCTTTTAGCTTGAGGCAAAGCATTGTTCGAACTTAGTGTTTCAAGTACACTCAATTCACTAATCCTGTTTATAAGATTACATCACTTTCTCTCTACCTGCGTGATTGCCGCGTTTCTCCTTACCTGCGTGATTGCCGCGTTTCTCCTTACCTGCGTGCCGTGATTGCCGCGTTTCTCCTTACCTGCGTGATTGCCGCGTTTCCCTACCTGCGTGATTGCCGCGTTTCTCCCTACCTGCGTGATTGCCGCGTTTCTCCTTACCTGCGTGATTGCCGCGTTTCTCCTACCTGCGTGATTGCGCGTTTTCCTACCTGCGTGATTGCCGCTCTCCTACCTGCGTGATTGCCGCGTTTCCTTGTTCATTTTCTATATTTTATTATTATTCATGAAGTTGCGTGTCGATTTTAACCCGCCAAGTTTTTTTTATTCCATTTTATCATATCTTGGTTAGTTATGAGCAACCCTTTCCAGCTTAAATTAAATAAAAAAAATTCCAATATGTTGTTGATTTAAGTAATTATTTACTTATTTATTTATATTACTTATGTATTTGTATCTGTTCCTATTTACTTTAGATACACTGCTGCATGGGATAGCCCAGGAGGCGGTGGTGAGCAGAGGTAACTATAAAACTTAAACTTAAATATAATTTTCTTATTATTAAGTGTTTGTATCTCAATAAATTTATCGACTAGTTAAATTAATTCATGCAATAGTTTTAAGTTAAATTTAATTTATTATTCGATTGTTGATATCGACTCCGAGCCGTTGTCATTCGACTCAGCGCCTTAATAAACATATGACCCACACATAATCACATGCCCTTTTAATCGGGTGAAAAGTGTTAACCTTTTATTTTAACAATATTTTGAAAAATTGTCTATCTCAGCGTACCGGGTTACTGACGTAGCATAACCTGGTTTTCAATAGAGTTCTTGCTTTTCCCAAGTTTGATTTAAAAACTTTAGATCTCTGTCAATGAGGACACCCAGTCTCAGCAACTTTTATAGTACATTTTTTTAATTATTTCTCAATAATATTACATTTACCAAAGCTCACGTTTACGAAAAAGTGTACTTTAGTACACTTTATTTACTTAAGTGTATTGTGAGGAGTCACCCGCGTAGTGGTTAAGATACGCAGCCAATACACAGAATAAATGGACTTAAAACTTCCGAGATTATTTAGTCATGGTTCAATCCCAGCACAGGCCTCTGGGATTTTTATGAGAGGATATAAATTCTGCGTACAAAGGCCTTCAGAAGGAACGTGAAGCCGGTGGTCTCGAGCCTGTGCGTTGTCAGGTACTAAGCCTGTGCGTTGTCAGGTACTCGTTAAAGATCCCTTACCCTAAATGAAACTGGATATAGGCAAAATTTAGGACCCTCATAGTAGATTCATTATAATACTATAGTGTGTCTACCTTGTAGTTTAAAGTGTATGGAGGTTTGGTTTAACAACAAGAGCACGTGTTGTTTCTAGTTTTCACTAGACTATATGAAAATATGTATGATTGCTTGAAAAATCATAAGAGAAACCATAGAAATTCACGGCTCTTCCGTCTAGATAAGATGAAATTAAAAGGATCTACACTTGAAATTAAGAGAAGTAGAACACTATCTTAGAGAGTTGGCAATAAGGGCCCAACAACATGGCCTACTTGCCTGGTAGTTACTACCATTCCCCCCATATTTCTACTAAGTGTATTGTGAGGGTTGGAATAAAGAGGGGGGGGGGGTGAAGTACCCCTACCTCCCACCAAGAGATCTCCGAGTTAATCCAATATGAATATTTGCAAACTTAACTAATTTTATGGATTTAATACGACAAACCCCCGCGTGTTAATGTTTTACTTTACATATAAATTAGCAAATAAATTGCTATTCACAAATAAAGCACCATTTTACATGTGCTAACTGGTGCTAACTTTATTATGGTAAGCAGAAAATAACATATATTTCATCAGAGCGTTATCTGTTTAATCGCTTCAGTCTTCAGCCGCTGTCCATATTTGGCTTGGAGTTCCAACTATGGCCATAGACACAGCGACGGGAGTTTTTATAAAAGTAGGTTTTATCTTAATTACATATGCACAGTATAGATTGGCTAAACTGCTGGTGGGCGAGTTAGGTTTGTTATTTATTAGAGCTTTAGGGGGTGGAATATTTGTATTATGATGATATAAACATTTCTAGCTCCGTGCGCCGTTACAGTGTGGGTTTGTCTTCATTTTATTGCATCCTTATACTTCTTTTAGTTACAGAATCAGAAAAAAAGATAAGATATAGTTCTACCTTTATATATATAATATATATATATATATATATATATATATATATATAATATATATAATATAATATAATATATATATATATATATAATAATATATATATATATATTATTATAAATATATATATATATATATATATATATTATAATATATATAGATTTATATAAAATTAGCCCCCCCCCTCAAGAAAAACACATCGCTTACTAATTTAAATTATATTAAGAAAATAAATAATTAATTATGACTTTATTTTTCCTACTTTTAATAAGTTTAGTTAGCAACCAAATGTTTTCGGTCCCAGACGCCAATAATTGAAAAAAAAAAACTTTAAACTGGACCAACTTCATAAACGGAGGCAACTTTATTCTAGGAGGCTCCAAAAATAAAAAATAGTACCTATTGTTTAAAAAAAGACCTATAATTCCTAAGCAGTTAAAATATCTGTCGTTTATGACTAACCCGTTTTCAGTAATACATCTGGTAAACGATATTTTTGCCCTAAAAATTATTTCAGTAATACATCATATTCCTCCCGCGAGCAGGAAAATATTTATGATCTTACTTTAAATAGAAATATTTTATATATAGTCCGTTTATTCGAATAAAAAAGTGACTTATCGTTCTGCAATCAATATAGTATTTGTATTTTTCAAAAAAAAAATGTTTTGCTGATAAAATTGATGATTTTGCGGGGGAACGTGTGAGAGAGTGGGATGAAAACGACACGTTATAAAGGTTGGGTCGTTTAAGGACAGTTAGGAGTCTGAGTTAAAAATAAGGTCATCAGTTGCATACACTTCAATAGAATGTAAAGAAGACTAAAACAAAACAATTCCGTGTTCCAGGTAATACAATGCCTAAGTAACGTGATGACTACAGCAGTCAGTATCATCTTGATGAGAGTATAGAATAAAACTTTTATGAGTGTTGCTCTAATAAATATTGTACTATATGGCGGTATTCATACGTCTGACGTCACTCAAGCAGTCGAGGCTGTTTTCCCGCCAAAAGAACAGGTTTAAATATATGTTTCGTTTTTTTGCTGTATCATCAAAAGTATACTATTTTTCATTCTAATATTTTACAGGGTGTTCATTTATATGACGTACTTAAATATAATGCAATAAAAAAATGTGCTAATACTTTATTGAAAAACTGCACATTAATTTGTACAATTGACAATTTCGGGAACGAGGCTTCTCTACAGAGGAGAATAAAACTGGTCTTAGATGGCAAAAGGATCGCGGAATACAAGAATCTACATTTAGTTGACGAGGACTAATTTTAATTAAAAACGTTTAACTACAATTTAAAATGCTAAAAATATTGTAATGCACCGATATTAATATTAGTATTTTATGAATAATCAATATTTCATTAATAATAACAGAAAATAATAATTCAGCAACCGGAAGTATTGCCAACATTTTTATAAGAAATTGTATATTGTTAGGGTGGCAGCATTACTTAAGACCACCAGTGATCGCCTTTCGTGTTATCAGTGTGCCTTCCTATATTTAGTAATATTTAAGAGTGCATATATTTGGAATGTACCAACTAAATAAATTAATAGTGTATACTTAGAATAATACTAATATAGAAGGAGCACAGGACCGTAAACACAATGTAATTCCACTGATAACACACTTTTTCCACTGTATATAAAGTGTTTACAAGATAAGTGCACATCCATTCATATATCTAGAGAACTGCGCAAGCAAAAGATTATTAAAACCCCAACATATTGATATAATATATATTATTTTATAATCTAGGGTTGATTCTATGTGGTATAAAACATATGCTGACTCACCATCATGGATGGAGCTCTCCTCCTCGCCTAGAAGCAAAACCTGAGATTCTTCCACTTTCAATTCCTTGGCTTAACTCACAGCACAATACTAACTCCACAAACAACTTAACTCGCAAATAACCGGATCGAAAAACTCGTAGTCGCGGAAAATTAAATTAAAAACAAATTAACAATAACGCTGATTTTGAATCTGAAAAATAGAAAGCACAGGTAAAAAACACATTGTCGTGCAATAAAAACAAAAATGGTTTATTTGGTTTCACGTTATCATCAGCTTAGAAAAGGAAGACTTTTTTCTAAAATAAGTACGACTGTTAACATCTAGATACACGAAGGGTTTAACCCGGACTGAATCGCAAAACTCTAAAATCAGACCTCGTGGGCTCAGCTCCCAAATGGATTTAACAATACTGATTCCAGCTCCATAGAACCAACGTCAAAAGATTGACCACAGAATTGCTATTATGACCTAATTATAACCTAAATAGTTACTATTAAGTCATAGAACAAGAGGCGATCGGTCTTAATGTTGATATAGTATCAAGGATCTTGAATAAAGGGGATGACGCATTAAGGAACTTTTCTGACCCCATGGAAGTTGTATGAGATAGAGAAATAGGAGCAAACTTACCCCTTCCCTTGATTATAATGAAAAAAGCGCCAAACGCAGTTATGTAGCAAGGTTGTCGAGTTTTGCTTCTCAACTTTTTTCTGTGCTTCTCGTGATTGTTACATTTGTGGTGCCTTAAGTCATTTGTGCTTATATAATTTTCAATTTTGGACTATACTTTGCCCTTCAGTGAGTGATAATTTAAGCGTGTTTTGTTATAACCTTCTCAAGCAATAAACAATGGAAACCATTGTGACGTAAGTTTGCCTCTAAATTTTATGACCTGCGCTGTTTTAAGAATTGTAAGCATGCGCAGTTTGTACAAACCATGTGCAGTTGGTTTTTGACATGTGTTTCGTGTTGAATTCTCTATTTTCTGGTTTTCGATGGGGTCACTTGTTTGTATGTAAATCGACTTAGTGCGTCATCCCCTTATTCAAGATCCTTGTATAGTATTGACTTCGTCATTTTGTTTTTATAGAGTTGTAAATGTATATCAAGTTTCAGCTCAATCAGAAATATTTTCCATTTTTAGACTTTTTGCTGAGTCATTAGAGTGGATTAATGACGTCGCAGATAGGTTTTAATAAACAATAGGGTTCTGTACTTTTATATAATCGACTTATGTACCAAGTTTCATTCTGATACAACAAAGCGTTCAGAAATGTTTGTAAGACAAAAGCCTACGTTTCGTACATAGTGGTATTATCACATGAGGCTAAATCACTACAGAGAGCCCAAATAGTTGAATTTGGGAACATCGAAAAAGTAACCTGACCACCTTCGCCTATCAATATGACATAGGCTACAAGGACCCCATAATCCGACTCGAATATATTGAGATAGGCTACAAGGACCTAAAAATCCGGCCAAACATATTGAGATAGGAGGGTATAGCCTATCTGGTAGTGTATCTATGTTATTTATTACTAACCATATTTGCCCCTATTGGGTAAATTTTATAAGATCGAAAAAGTAACCTGATCACCCTCGATTAAGAAGGATCTCAAATAAATGGGATGTCGCATAAGGGATTCCGGTTACAAATCTAAGGCCCGTATTCAAAGACATCTTCTTAACATTTTCCGAACATTTCCTTGTTCCTTAGAAGAATGTTAGGAGATGTCTTTGAATACGGGCCTAAGATGGGGCGTTTCAACTCCGTTATACATACATACCACACAAATATATATATATATATATATATATATATATATATATATATATATATATATATATATAAATAATATATATATATATATATATAATATATATAGTATATAGCAGTAGCATTGCAACCTGAAACTCATGTGTTGTCTGAATTTTTCAAAAGAAATGCGCTTAAACATTTAAAAAAATGATGATAATCAGAGCATGATATTAGTACGAATAAAGCGGTGCATTACCGATTATGGAATGGTGTCTGTACTTTTGGATAACCTGTTGAATAAATAATTTCCTCTGAAAAATTCAGAAACAATGGAGTAATAAGAAGTAATGCTACTGGTGCAGGTTATGAATCATGAACATAATATTTAAGCAAGGTATAAATTGTAAAGTAAAGAAGGACGCATTTCATAGGAAATTCGCCAGGCTTGAGAACCTTTGCGCCAGATTTTTTTTATTTTGTTATATGTGATGTTTCTAAGCCCATTTGTCACCTCCAGTTTGACCTCTTCGCCCTTCTAATGATCTTTTATTTTTTTGTCATCTTTATATTTTTGTTTGTGTAACTGTCTTACTCTTATGCGACTAGATCTAATTAGTTTTACTTAAAAGCAAGTTCTGGTAATACTGTGGAGGGTCAGTCAATAAGTACTGTAACTGATTTAGTGGATTCACCAGGTTGGATATTAGTATTCTAAATATTTGTCTCACTAAAATTGCTATAGGCACTGACCTATAGCAATTTTAGTGAGACAAATATTACAAAAATTACTGAATTTACAATATTGTTCAAGTTATACAAAATTTAAAAATCGGGTACGAGATACCATGGAACCTTTCCTTCCCCATCGGATTCCCTACTTGACTTGCAAACTTACTAGGACTTGAAATTTACTTAAATTATAGTACTGTCGTATGTCTTAGGACTTCGCTTCGCTTTTACCTCAGACAGTAAAAACATCCGTTTTATACCTAGCATTCACCCATCCAGGCACTGACCTCGATGCTGCTTAACATTATTGATCCAACAAAACCATAGGTATACTCGGCGTATTAAAATAAAATTAAAAATACTTTATCCTTCTCTTAATTACATAAAGGATACACTGATACCAAATTTCAATTCAATTGAATTATTTTTAGCAATTTCCTTAAAAACATATAAGGCGCGGTCGAATATCCACGGCCTTCTAGAACATTGGATCACTAACAAACTTTTTTTATAACTTTTTTTTTCAAAATTTTGTGATAAATGAAGCCTATTTCCGTAATCTGCACGCTCTTTTGGTTAATCTCAAAGAGTATTTACATTCACTCAACGATTTATTTTTAATCTAACTTGGTACATCATAACTACTGTTAGACGTCAATGTTATCAAATATGACATGTCAAAATATAACAAAAAATATGAGCTAATTTCCAAATCTATCGAAAAAAAATTTAGCGTTTTTTGACATTTTTTCTGTCTTATCATAACCGGTTGATGACGTCATAAAATAATAATTACTGGGTAACGCAACTAGACCCATACATTGATTTTTTTATTAAGTTTCAACTCTAACATAAACACACTGGGAGATTCGATGATAACATACAATTAGTAAAAACTACTTAGAAGGTCTTAAAAAACCTGACCCGGATAATTCAGGTGAAAACACGTTTTCTGATTTTTCGTTCAAAGGCAATACTTTCCCGTATCTCCGGTATGATTGAGGAAAGTAAACAGACAAGTCTACCCAGCATATTCAACAATATGCAAAGCGGCCATAAGGAGTTTTTATAAAAATACTGATAAAAAAATAATCAAGATAAATTTTTGCATTTTAAATAATCGAGATAAAACTTGAGATAAGCAAAACATTCAACTGATAAGACTAAACGATACGCCAGCAACTTCATAACTTCTTTCAACTTAACTTTCACAACAAAGTTTAAATTAATAAACTTATTTAATATAATTGATCTAATTTGACGAATTAAATTAATTAAAATAATAATTTAACATAGATATAGACAGACAAATGGAAGAATGATAACGCAAAACCAAGTAAACAAAACCAAAATAAAGTTAAAAAATTTAGTAAGGAAGCATTAACACAATCTACATGACGTAATAAAAATAACTTAGGTAATGAATATTAAGTACTGCATATATTAAATTCAAATTCAATTGTAAACAAATTAAGGACGCGTCGAATGAAAATCTTAAGGTATAAGTCAGAGAGTACCGATTCGTGGCAAGAGGCCAACACAGACTGACAGACAGAAGTCCCGGGGAAGTTTGTTTAGAATGGACTCGCCCATCCCCACTACCATGGCTTACCATGCCTGATAACTCCCCTACCTTATCGATCTATGCATGAATGTTTATTTACAACCCTCCTGCAAGTAGAATATGGTATTAAGGTTTATTCAACTGAAGTGCATATCTTACAGGGCATCAAATCAACATCAACAGGTCTTGATGGAATTTTACCTTCTGGTCCAACCATTTTGGCGTAATTTTAAAATTATAATAACTATGATAATTTGATAAAAAGTCGACTTTCTATTTGCTAAAACGTCTAACTAAAAGCGAATTGGCTCCGATCTAACTCATCAGGGCGCCGACAGAGCCTGAACTCACTCTGACCTTCAATCAATTCCGAAGAATATAATGTGAAGTACATTATGTCGAGCCATCAAGTATGACGAATGTCGAATGATGGAACAGTTCCCAGATGTAGCATTGCATTTTGCTTGTTACATTTCCTTGGTGTCTCTCGCACAATCATATTGTGTCATATATATATATATATATATATATATATATATAATATATATATATATATATATATATATATATATATATATATATATATATATATATATTATATATATATATATATATATATATATATATATATATGTATATAATATATATATATATATATATATATTATATATATATATATATATATATATATATATATATATATATATATATATAAATAAATATCTTTATCGCCACTTTGCATAAGTTGTAAATGCCGGGTAGTGGGTAGACTTGTCTTTTTAAGGATTCAAATGAAGGTCTATCCACAAATATAGTTTTAAGCATATGATGATAGTAAAACCGGCTTTCAACCAAATAAAGGTCATCCTCAGTACCGGTGAGAAGATTTTTTTTTCTTTTTGAGTCTAGGAGTTATTACATTTGAGACTGAATGCAGACATATCCCTGAGTCTGCATTCAGTCTCAAATGTAATAACTACCAGACTCAAAAAGAAAAAAAAAATCTTCTCACCGGTACTGAGGATGACCTTTATTTGGTTGATAGCCGGTTTTACTATCATTATATGCTTAAAACTATATTTGTGGATAGACCTTCATTTGAATCCTTATAGGAATCCACTGGCGCTAACGTCACCCATATTTTTTTATTACTTTTCCTTGTTCATACCGTAGGTATAATAAATAATGTATTTTGTTATCACAATAAATCCGAAACCGGGATTTCTCACTGCACTCTGACAGGCCACAGGTGTCTGTTCAGCCTCTGTCAATAAATATTTTATGTGGAAAGACTTGGATCATTTATTATTACTTCATAATTTGCTTTTTTATTAGTTTATTTTCTAGATTAGAAAGTGAAATACGCTTAAACATTTAATAATTGGCATAAGCTAAGCATTAAAAAAGATTTAAAAATGCTGTGCAGTAGAAAAAAAATATTGTCCTTAGTTTAATATAACTTTTAGGTTAAATATGCGCATTTCTTTTGAAACCAATGGAAAAATTTAACAAAAGAAGTAATGTTACTGCTCTTTTTATGAAACATTAACTGTAATAACTTAGCGAAAATAGGAAATACGCATTTCAAATGTCGCCTGGCTTTCTCTGTACTGCTACTATTTTTTCCAAGCGGGAAGAAAAACCGCATTATCACCAGTAGAGCGATTCTCGAGTAACACGTATTAGTTAACTACTAGACATCAAATTAGTTAATACAGTCAAATCAAAGTCATAAGATATATGAGTGTATTACAAGGTGGAGAGTAGCATAATTGCTCTCATCACTAGATGACTTTATGAACAAATAAAGGACAATAAAAGCTTGTGACAGATAAAGGGTTTCTAATCAGGACATCCGCCTCATTCACTCCTCTCCTCAAAATATCACGAGCACTTATCCTCTGCTCAGTACTTGCTTTTCCCGTTGTTGCCTTTACATTCTTAACTAAATCAACAAGGCAGGTGTATGCCCTAATGAAAACGGTTGAACCCAGGCTATGAATATCCCAGGATATCCGACCCAGGCTATGAGCTATTTCAGCTATGAAAACAGGATTGAACCTACGTCCCAGCCAGACAATAGGCAATTTCAGCCATGAAAACGGAGTTAAACCCAGGTCCTACCCAGGCACTAGCAAATTTCAATTAAGAAATCAGGGCTTATTCTAGGTCCCACTCAGGTAACTATCGTACGACACACTAAAATCAGTTGAAGCGTGGGAAAATAGCGTTGAGGAACCAATAAGGTTGGCCTAATTTGAAATTGAGGGCGTGATTTGTCATCCTGAAATAACTTCATTGGCTCCCTCGCATTATGGTCCCACGCTGTCAACTGATTTTAGCCGTGTCTCGTACTATAAACATGTTGTTTAATAAGACAGCAAAGTTAAAGTAGTTTTGAATAACTGCGGAGAGAATCGACGAGACAGTGCCTTTTAAATCAGATCCAGCACTGGCTCATGGGACTCAACAGATGCCCTGTTTACTAGTAACCATGGCTACACCTCCCCCACTGTGTAGTTACCATGGTGATATCGATGTTTTCCTCAACGACAACCCTCTCTTTCCACAATTATTTAATAATTTGTAAACACTTCATTTTTATATCTAAACAATAAAATGCCGTGGAAATGGATACAAGATGAGTTGCGAATTATGACATTCTACTTTCTTTTCGTTTTAATTTACAATCCTGTATCAGCTCGCTTCGGTGATTGATATATTAAGAAAATTCTTGAAATACTTGGTTAATTTAGAATGTAGAGTGTCTATAACTATTAACATATTTGTTATGTTTATTTAGGCACTCTATATAGTATTAAGTAAAGGCGATACATAAAGTGCCAAATGTATTAATTACTTACACATGTTCCCATCAATTTGACTTACAAATTAATTAGAAATTAAACCTTAATTATGTACATAAATTATTCATAATTTGTAATTTCAGCATACAAATATTTTGTTTATAATATAGCGTTAATGTTAATTATGATGTATTTTTTAAGTATTACTACTTAAAAAAATAGAAACTTGCTAAAAAGAACTCAAGATCTTTATAAAAATTAATTTTATCATTAAGAATAACTTATTTATTTCTGAGTCACATTAAATTCATAAAAAGTGGGTAAGAGGTACCTCTGATTCACTACGCTTAGCCTCCCTAATTCAGACTCACTTCGCTCGTCCTCAAAATGTACGATTCACACAATTGTACTGCAGCACTTCTTCGCACTCGCTTCGCTCGTCCTCAGATAGTAAATTTGATTCCCAAGGGCCACCCATCCAGGCACTGATGCTGCTCAACTTTTATGGTCTAACAAAACCCGTAGATATTCTTGCCGTATTGAAACGAAAATTGGTATTCTTATACTTGTATCAATTGACTGAGCCAAAAAGGCTCGAGGAGGGTTAGGTTTTAAAGGGCCCAAACCCAAATCTCATTAGGCTCAATGACAAGGGGGTTTCATAATGCTTCTCAGTGGGGTATAATTTTAATTATGTAAACCAGTATTAATATTATAGCAAGCTTAATTTAATTTCATTTTAAATAAAATTTGATCAAATGATATTATTTTATTTAAATGAACTTAAGCAAATAAAATAGGCAAATAAGAATAAAATAAACTTAATTTTATGCATTTAAATGCAATTTTTACCTTAACTTTTTTGTGTTTAATCTTTAGGGCCCTTTTGTACTGCTTTAGGGTCCCTTAAAAGCCCTAGTATAAAGCATAGGAACCTTAAAGGACCTATATTTAGGTAACAAATTGAAAATTTTTTTAAGTACTTTTTTAAACATTTCTCTCTAGGAGCTTTTTAGGCCCTACCTTAGAGTATTGGGCCCCTTTCACTATTGTGATATTAATTTATAAAATATTAAATATTTTAATTATTTTCTTTAATTTTAGTTATTTTTTTAAAGATTATTTAGGCTAAGGAGCCCAAGGAAGATTGCCGCCCTTGCCCCCGGGCCAGTTCGCCCCCGGGCACAAGTATGAGTTGAAATTAATTTTAATTCATCAACTCCATAGGATTATTTCCCCATTTTAAATTTTCCTCATTTATGCCGTGTGTGTAATAAGGACATTATTTATATAACATTTCATTTATATAACCTTATTTATTTACCGTGTATATAACAATAAAGTATTGTTATATACACCAGTGACAATCCGAAACCGGATTATCAGTTTCAGTTGTTTTTAAGACCTCCTGAGTAGTTTTCACTAAGTTGTCTGTCTGTACGCGTGTGTCTATTATAGTATCACTGTTGATCCTAGTGTACTTATGCTAGAGAATTGAAAATCAACAATTAGGTCTAGTTTTGCTATCCAGAAATAATTTAATGAAAAACATTTTATCCGTTAATAATGCATTTTAAAAATGCATGAAACACGGAAAATGTAAAATGTTCGGATCAAGTTAAATTGTTATAGTATTTGATATATATATATATATATATATATATATATATATATATATATATATATATAATATATATATATTATATATAAAAAAAATACAAAGCTTAATTTTAATACGGATGCTCTATCCACAGTTTTTGTCATATCACCTGCGTCAAGCACGATTAATACGTAATAAGTACGTGGAGATGTTGGAATAAAAAATGAAAATTATTTTTGAGTATAATTCTGATATTTTAGCATTTAAATTGTATGTTCTAAAATTGACGAAGCATAATACTTCGTCTTTTATAACTAGGAACCTCATGTTTATTTAGAAATACGAAGTAGTAATACTTGGGAATTAAATAGCATCATAATTCAAGACCAATAAAAACAAAACAAACAGTAAATATATGAATTTACTTTGAATCAAAATATAGTTTTAAGTCGTCAGTTATGTATAGATATAAATGAGACGTATATCATTTTGATACTACCGAGTTTTGCAAAACATGAATAGTTGACAAAATACAACTGTGCGAGAGACACCAAGGAAATGTAGCAAGCAAAATGCAATGCTACATCTGGGAACTGTTTCATCATTCGACATTCGTCATCATTGATGGCTGGACATAATGTCATGTCCCACTCTGTTTCGTTACGTCTAACTCATCAGGGCGCCGACAGAGCCTGAACTCACTCTGACCTTCAATTAATTCCGAAGAATATAATGTGAAGTACTTACCAGAGACGAGCGGTGCTATCTTACCGCCATCATGCATGGCAAGCAAAACATATCATTTTGATACTACCGAGTTTTGCAAAACATCAAGACAATACAATTGTGCGAGAGACACCAAGGAAATGTAGCAAGCAAAATGCAATGCTACATCAGGTTCATGTTCAGGCTCTGTCGGCGCCTTGATGAGTTAGACGTAACGAAACAGTTTGGGATATGACATTATGTCGAGCCATCAAGTATGACGAATGTCGTATGATGGAACAGTTCCCAGATGTAGCATTGCATTTTGCTTGCTACATTTCCTTGGTGTCTCTCGCACAATTGTATTGTATAATATAGTAAACCCGATATTACAATATACTAACGATAGGTACCAGTGTGCATTTAATCATACACAGATTTTTTTTAAGAAAAATTTCAGAATTTATCGTTCACACCATTACCACAGAAAAAAATTAAAAGAGCTACTTAAATAGATCTTTCTATTTTATTGTACTCAAAATGTTTATTGCATTTATTTGTACAATTTAGTATAAAATGTTAATAATTTGTGTTAGAAATACGTTTTGTCACATCCAATAGAGGTTTAAGTGCGAATCTTGAAATACTAGGTTTGTTTAAATTACTTAAAACGAGCGGCTAATTATTTTTTTAGGGTGCTCTACTTAATAGACCAAGAGCCTAGGGGTGTTTTGTTAATAATAAAAAGTGTAATGGCTGAAACCGGTCTCAATTTTTCGTAAATACCTTCCTGAACAAAGATCTGCAATTCTGCCGACTCGTATCGGATGGGTGTCTCAAGCAGAACCTTTGACCCCTAAAAGTGCGTTCTGCCTGGGACACCCATCCGATACGAGTCGGCAGAATTGCAGATCCTTGTTCAGGAAGGTATTTACGAAAAATTGAGACCGGTTCCAGCCATTACACTTTTTATTAACAAAACACCCCTGGGCTTTTGGTCTATAACATTTTTGCGAGTGATATTTGTTATTTCCCCTTCAAATATTAATTGTAATTACTAATAGTTAGTATACAATTAGAAACAACTTTAACCAAACATTTTTGAATATAATAAAAGCAATAGTAATTTTAAGTTGTATTTAAGGCAATACATTGTCGTCTGTATGTTCTTCAAAATCTTAATAAAAACATGTGATTTACCTTTACTATAGTTTCGCTTTTTCTTTAACTAAATTATTGTAACAATTATTTAACAGAATTTAATACAAAATCATTAAACTATCACGTAGATATTAAAGTAAGAAAAAATTATGAAAAGTAAAACTCTCCTAATATTATCAGGGTTGCCAATAAAACTAAGTAAAAAACGTAAATCCTAAGAGGCGCATGCGCAGTTATTCCAATTTTGGCATAGAGATATTATTACTAGAGGAGCCTTATTAGTTAAATTTTGAAACATCGAAAAAGTAACCTGAACACTTTTGCTTATAAATACAATCAAATAATCAGAACAAAATCACAATATCTTACATAGTAAAATGTTAAAAATACAAATCAAAACACAACCAATGTGCGGGAAAACCGAAATAAATTTATTTATCTGCTCACAGCAGGAAAATTAAGCATTACTAAACTACTTTTAGGCGAGAAAGTAGTATTTCCCAGGTCGGCTGGTAATTAGACATGAATGACTGCACTTTACCTGCCTAGGCAGGAAAGTAGCATTTCCCAGCCGCCCCTGCCTATGCTGGTAAAAAAAGTTAATAGATAATTTTTGTAAACATGATTAGTTAATAAGAAATAGCCTATTGAATTTATTTAATAGTTTATATAATGAATAATTACTTTATTTAACTAATTAAAATTTAAATAAAACAATTTGTAAATCTTTAATTAGAAATTAATTTTAATGATTATATTAAAGGCAACACTTTTTGTCTTAAGTTTATTATCTCATCTTTTTTTGTCAAGTCATTTACTACTTTTATCATACGAACCCGTATTTAATACAGTTTATAAGTTAGTTTATTCTATAGCGATTCAATAGCGTTTTGTGATGAATATCGTCGAAGATATAGACGAACTTTTCGAACATACACCAACGGATGTTTTGGAAATAGCTACAAATGCCAAAGAGAGCCAGCCTACTACTCGGCAAATCAGGAAGTAGGTATCTCAAAGCATATGAAGTGTTCAAAGAATGGTGGTCAGAGAAAAAGTAAAGAATGTAAGTGGAAACATTGTTAGCGTATTTAAAAGAACTTTTTACTTTTCTTCATTTAAACCGTAGGTACATAGGAAAAGTACTGTTTTCCCTCTAAAAACCCGAAAATGGGATATCATGTGGTTTTATGACCTCCTGTTATCTGTCCCTGTCCGTAATGTGTCCTTTATAATAGGCTTTATACATGTGAGAGTAGAAGTATCTTCATCAGAACCTGCTCAACACCCCGCTCCCCAACTTAACTATTAATAATCCTGTGTAAAACTGCCACCAGGAGCAAAAGTTTAATCGTGTATGTAGAAAAAAAGTTAATAGAATTAGCTATTTACATCATTCTGTCTTGAGGTATATAATTCCCATAATTGGTTTTGCTGATGAGCTATATCAAACGGCCTTGAGCGCTTTGAAAAAAAAAATAAGGGATCATGGGATTTATTTCTAACAACTATAGACTGAACTATTATGATTTTCTAAAGGAGCAATAGGTCATGGACATCTCTTCTTACTTTTAAAGTTTCCATATCAACTTGACTGCTTAGTATTTCATATTTAAGATTTTTGACAGAAATTTTAGACTTGTATGCTATTAACCTCACCAATAAGCAGACTGGTGTGGATGAGCAGTATTCTATTCGAGACCTTACTGAGGAACAGTACAATACTTTATGAGATGTGACGTTAAGACTCATCCAAAGTATTGTACTGCATTTGTTGTTGAGAGGGCACGTTCTCTCAACTATAAATGCATATAACTACAAATATATTCAAATATGATTGTGTCGTTAGTTTTAAAAATCGTATGACGGCACATTTATCTACGGTTATGATCATACTGTTATTGACTGTCCGGTAATACAGTGAATTTAAATAAGTTTGTAGGTTAATATTGTCTTTTATTAAGTGGATAATCTTTATAGAATCTTAACGTCATCCGCAAATGTCATCTCCCTTTCTTAGGGGGGTAGAAAGTTTCTCGAGAGTTCGTAAAGAGAAATTTGTAATTTAAAATTTTAATGAAGGACTTCATACATTACACTTTACTGTAATTTTTAGCCATGGTTATATCTATCATGCATTAAAATTGAATCAAATATATGAACTCCTTATCTTGGATAAACTTAGTTTCACCTGACGCTTTCAAGTACCCACTTACAATAACAATTTGTTTCTCTAATCCTGGATCAATTATATGATTTATTCAATGGCCTGTAGTTTAAATAAATTATGGGACAGATTGGGCGGGGGAGGGGGGGGGGGGGTTAAGATTCAAGGACGGTCGAGGACCCAAAGAAAAGTAAACAGAATAAATGTTACTGACCTTTTCATAATTCAGTATTATCAGTGTCTTATCACAATACAGCGCACTCTGTTGTCTTTTAAAATCATGAAAAAATAATAATTCTCTTTTTTTGTTGGATTTCTAATTGTTTAATAATACATTAAGTGTAATTTAAACTTTCTCTGTTCGTCTCCATCACTCTGTAGTTTAGTGAATAGTTTACCAGGTTTTTATTTAGTTCATTTCAGAGACTTGGTCTCGATCCGTCTAAGTCTTTAACCTTTTCTGGTCGAGATATATTCTTTATCTGAGGTCAAGATGAGTGTTCTGGCTAGCAGGTTTGTGAGATACAGTTTTATAGTAAAGACACATAAATTCAGTATTTATTATGATTTGCTTGACAGACAAGTCAATCAAGATTATTGAAAAATAAGATCAACAAGTGAGTTTACTGGTGTATTTCGGGCTGTCAAAACGTGTGTCATTGTCAGAAGAATAAAGTTTTGGCCGCTAGCTAGATGTTAGAAATTTATAAGGCGGTTCAATTCGATGTAAACAAACCAAAAGTTTGTTTACAAACTTGGTTTGTAAAAAAAGTACAAACTTGTTTTTTACTTTTGTAACAAAACAAAAGTTATAACCTGACTTTTATTATGAATGACTTGTGATGTCATAGTAGGAATCGGTATAGGCGGTTAACATTTAGTACATTCACACACACTTGTAATCCGCGGATCGTATACAGTACAATATCTCAATACGGTAATATTAGCTGTATGAATCATTTGAAGGGAATTCAATCACATACGCTAGAACTAGGGAGATGGAATCCAAATGGATCCCCGGTACACTGTATGTAACCTCAGAAACGATCGCTTTTAATGGATAACCTTCTAGTCGAACTTTTATTTCACTTAAATAGGTATTACTGTTTTCATCAAATAACTTTTGGAATATTATTTTTTAGTGTAACTTTATTATTATCAAAGAAATCACAAATACATATATTTTTTGTTTTAAACTTCCTTATAGCCACAAGTGAACCTCCACCATAAAAGACGCGATATTTTAGCGTGATCTGTTATCACGTAATCTCACTCGATCGACTAAACAAATACGGTACAAGAACCTATCGTTTATACCTATAACAAGACTAATAAATCCTTATGAAATACCATCACTTGTTAAATATGCTGTGTGTTCGTAGTCATTGAAAATTTACAATTTATTCCTGCAATGATGTCCCATTCCGGACTATAACCTAGCATAAAAAAATGATTTCATTCATAAAAACTCTCAAATCGAATTACCTTATAAGTTCTTTCAGCTTGGTTAAGCTGTAAAGGTGGTTACACAAATTTTATATTGCCTGTCATTAATAAACAAAACAATAATAAAAATAAACATTTTTTTGGTCACAAATAAAACAACATTGAGGTATGTTTAACTGTCAACCAATATTTAGACATGCTAAGCAATATTGAGTCAAATGATGGAACATTTTCCACATGTAGGGTAGCATTTTGCTTGTTACATTTACATCTTATAAAATATTTAATATAATCAGTCGACAGGATGGGAAAATAATATGAGGGAGCTAACAAGTTTAGTCCTGGATGTTAAACCACATCCATAATTTCTTATCCAACCTCATTGGTTCTTTAACAATATTGTCCTACTTTGTCAAATGATTATAACTGTGTGTTGTACTGTGTAAAGAGTACATTCTCATTGTAAAACAATTAGTTTTTCACTTGTACCGTACTGTTGTGTATAAGAAATGGATTGAGTTTGCTCTATAAATCTGACCTTTCATGTGTTTTAAGACCTGAGTAATTGTTTGATAACAATTACTCAGGTCTTGATTAATTATCTCATTATCAAGTGATGAGCAACTTGATAGTTGCTCATCAGTTATCACCATAACTTCCAGTGTTTTTATGCTATAGACTTGAAACTTGGTACAAAAATTAATCTTTAGGTCTTTTTGTATTTTTCATAATATATTTGTTCATGATGTTATTATCCATAATTTATTACTCCATTATCCATATTTGTTAGAAAAATTACAATAATTCATAAAACATAGAAAAATGATAAGATAGAAGAGTCTATGACACCTTGAACCCAATTTTGTAAAATCTATTAACGTTTATTATTTTAAACTTATCATAGTATAACAAAGCTAAAATCAGTTGACAGCCCGCCAAAATCCCAATGCTTTCAACCCACTTTTTTAACAAATAATCCCTTTTTTTAAGTAACAAAAAAATTCCCTAGTCTGGCAACAAAAAAAAAATTACCTAATCTGGTTATTTATTTTTTAAATATTTTTGTATCTTTTAAAGTTACCAATTAAGTGCATAAATAAAATAAAAATCAAAACGTGGAAATAATCAGATGAACTGAACAGATTAAAATGAAACAAAACGAACTCAAACAGATCAAAATGCACAATGAGGGAAAAAAGCTATGCAAGATTACACATTTTTAAAACTACTGTTGCTTTTTAATGATTTTATTTACAAAAAAGGTAACTTTTTGTATCAAGGTTGGCATGAGGTGGAGGGGAAGGGGCTTAGTCGGTCTGATCCAATAGAATTCTTTCCCTTAGTTATTTTAGGCGTGCTGTCAACTGATTTTAGCCGTGTGTTATATTATAGCATTTTCTAATATAGTGTAACTTGATTTTGCAGAATATTTAAAGTTTGCAAGATTAGAAGTATTAGCTGTGCTGGTGTCAGATACAGTTCAACATCTCATATTAAAGATGGAAACAAATCCGATAGCCATAAGCATAAGGATAGAAGACTTTTATACTACATTGGAGCAACAGGTCTTGCCGCAGGAGCTTTCACTGCTTACATCTGCTTCAAAGGTATTTGAATTTTGTTTTGTTAGTATTTGTAGTGCTGTATTTTTCAAATTTATTTATAAAATTATTTAAAATGAAAATAAATCAATAATCAATAAAACGCTGAACTGTGGAGTAAATGATTAAATATAGAAAACAGTCTCTCCACTAAATGTAAAATTTATTTACAGAGCCGGCTTTCAACTGTAAACAGCCATCATCAGTGCCGGTGAGGTGCGAAAGAAAACGTTAAAAATTAAACAGTTTGTTTCATTTGAGACAGAGGTTTAAATCTGAGTCAGATTTAAACCTCTGTCTCAAATGAAACAAACTGTTTAATTTTTAACGTTTTCTTTCGCACCTCACCGGCACTGATGATGGCTGTTTACAGTTGAAAGCCGGCTCTGTAAATAAATTTTACATTTAGTGGAGAGACTGTTTTTTATATTTATTAAATCAATAATAGAATTTTTATTAATCCCCTAAAATTTAGTGATTTTTGTAGAAAAAGAAAATAAAAGAAGGCGTTTCTTTTACACAATAGAGAAAGTGTTGTGTTTGCAAATAAATCTTATACTAGAATGACCCTGGAATTATCCGTTTCAGGTGTTTTTAAGACCTACTGAGTAGTTTTCTCAAAGTTGTCTATCTGTGTGTGTCTGTTATCATCCTAGCTCCTTATGTATTTATGCTAGAGAGTTGCAATTTACAAAAATTCAGTTTTCTGCTGTGGTTGTGCTATTCGAATAATACTTTTTTTTATGACATCATTATCCCTCAATAATGACTCAAGGAAAATGTTGAAACAACATGAAACAGAAAAATTATTTAAAAATTTGGCACACATGTCATAAGACATATGTGCTTAGTTTCATCTCATTATCAGCATTAGTTCAATTTTTATCCAATGACTTTTTACAATTTTTTAAATTGCTAAAGGAAGGGGCTTTTCTTCTCCCTTGCCCTTTAGCTCAATTACTTTTGAGGGGGCAGCAGTAGAAAAAGATTAAGAACCACTGCTTTAGTGGACAGTTTCACCTGGTTTCACTTTTAAGTAAGTTAATATTAAAATTGTATAGTATTTCAGTTGAATATTGTATAGTGATTATCCTCTTATTCCTTTAAACCTGTGCCAAAATATTTTTATTTTAATTTTTGTAAACTTTGTACATCACCTAATTTTATGCTTTAGTTAAAGTATTGTTCCTGTTTTTATACCTTTTTTTTATTTAATTTCTTTTTTAGTTTTGTAAAAATGTTCTTTGACCGTGTATATGTTAAATAAATAAATAAATATAATTTGTATTCTTGGTGTGCAGATGAAGGTGTATCGGCTAGAGAGTATGACAGTAAGTATGGGCTAGCCATATCAACTCTGCCGACATACAAGATGGACGAGGTACGCAAGCACAGCGAGACCAAGTCTGGTATATGGGTCACTTACAAGCACGGGGTTTACGATATAACAAAGTTCATATCTCAGCATCCAGGGGGTGAAAAGATTATGATGGCCGCTGGAGGGGCACTTGAACCCTTCTGGCAACTCTACGCTGTTCATAAGAGGTCTGAAGTCTTTGATATGCTCGAATCTTATAGGATAGGTAATGTTTCTTTCCTATATTATATTTTATAGTGACCTCTACTGTTTGAACTTTTTGTAAAATGTAGAGGATGAATGACTTTTGTTAAAAAAAGTTAAGGCTTCTCTCCTTGCCTGGATCAGCTGTATCCCTTAAGCTATATCCCTTCGTTGTATCAGCTGTAGCCCTTAGTTGTATCAGCTGTTGCCCTTAGTTGTATCAGCTGTATCCCTTAGTTGTATCAGATGTATCCCTTAGTTCTACCAGCTGTCATTAATAATGACACCTGACATTCCTTATTTAAGTGAAAACGAGAGACTAATTTATAGTACAGGCTAAAATCCATCCTCCACCCTTACAACCGATATACTAGCCCCACTCACACACTAACAATATAAGAGACAGACATACACAACTCAACAATGATTTTATTGTTCAATTTTGGAAATATACTTATTTGTATTATTGGGAGTTTCTTGTATATTAAAGACATCCCCTACCTTTTTTTTTGTTTGCTTCATTATTTGAAGCCAGAATTTCGCCCCTGCTCCTAGGTCTGATTACAGGCTATGACAGCCTTTATTTATTAAGTCATATCTTACAAAACATTTTACAGCTATTATTTTTTAAAATAAAAAGATAAAAGTGTAGTAGAAATAGTGTAAGGAAGTACCTGAGGCCATCAACTCCAGTGTTTTACTTACTTATCTTAATTCGCAAAGCAGTTTTACTTTTTTACATCCCCTAGTTTAGTTTTACATCCCCTACCTGTAACCTCATTGGTTATCTATCTTAGCTTTGATGTATTTTACATGTTTGTGCTATTAGAATGAAGAGTATAAAATAACAATATTGATAGCTGATGGTCTGTTAGTAGTCTACCAACCCCAAGAAACCAAGAGGCCTTCTTGATATTTTAAGTTTCAAGGGTGATTCTAGCCTAGGATTTTGTTTTGATGGTTCTAACATTTTTTTTTAGAGATACATCTTTCTTGTAGAACTACTTAGTTGTTATAACGAAAAGAGAGACTTTACTTCTGTAAAATGAATATATATTATAAGCTAATTACCCTGTAAAAAGGGTAATTTTGCCTGTTATTGTATTAATAAATAAAAAAAGCTATTATTATTTCAATCCCATTTGGGCCATCTTCAGGCCCTCACAAGATAATTGTTGATATTACTTAGTAAATTTTACTTTCAAGTTATTCACACCTTTTCTGATCTGAGTATAATAGTTTTGCTTTGAATGTAGGTAATCTCAGCGATGACGATGTCGAGGCAGTAGATACCTCAGACCCGTACGGAAGGGATCCTCGAAGACATCCCGCCCTCAAACCTCGATCCATCACACCTTATAATGCTGAACCACCTCCAGATATACTGGTTGACAATTTCCTAACTCCACAGTAAGTCCAATTATTACAAATGCTTCTTCAATATAATACCTATTGTATTAAAAATTATAGAGGTTCGTTTAATATAATTATTATTGTATTAATAATTATAAAGGTTTATTGAATATGATTCTTATTTAGTTTATATGTTAGCACACTGAAGAGACTTTTATCAGGCTGTTAATTATTTATTTATTTTATTAATTCCATACAATATTTCGCTTGTAATCTCCAAGCATATTCATGTAACGAAATCTACAAAAAGAAAAAGAAAATTACCAATCTTACCAATAGTCAAGTAATTACAATTAACTTACAGTTAAGATGAGTTAGGAGAAATCTAACTACGTCATATATTTTAAAAAATTAATGGTTCTACTCTACAATGTCATGCCCATTCTGCCATGTCTAAAAAGAATTAAAAATTACTAGAAATGGAAAATGATAAAGCGAAAAAGAAAGAAAAAAAATTGTTTAATTATTGCACCAAGTTAGGGGATAGTATTTAATTTTACTTACATTTAAGTTTCCAGAAATCAAAATGCATAACTCAGATATAAAATGATAAAAACTATACCACTATACTACCAAGCAATTTGATTTTTTTTAAATGTTGGAATAATCACATATAAGTAATTAATTGATATAAAGTAAACAATGCTAATAATGATTATATAGGTTTGGGTAGGATGTATAAGGGGTGTACTTATGCATAAGGGATGTACTTTGGATGTATACTTATAATTATTGACAACAAAATTCATATCATTTGATAAGTATGAATAGTTGACACAATATACAATGCTACATCTGGGAACTGTTCCATCATTCGACATTCGTCATCATTGATGGCTCGACATATACAATGAATGAATGAATGAACCATTTATTAAATCTATAGAAATACAATACAAATGATCAATAATAAATTATTACATTTAAGATCTAAATCAGCTTTAGCTGTGGTTAAATTTACGTACTTTTACGTAAATTGAAATTTTAATTAACACTTGATTTAATTTTGCCTTCTATATTATTTTGCAATAAAATTATGTGGACATATACAATACTTCACATTATATTCTTCGGAATTAATTGAAGGTCAGAGTGAATTTAGGCTATGTCGGCACCCTGATAAGTTAGATGTAACGTAACAGAGTGGGACATGACATGCCATCAATGATGACGAATGTCAAATGATGGAACAGTTCCCAGATATAGCATTGCATATTGCTTATTACATTTCCTAGGTGTCTCTCGCACAATTATATTGTGTCAACATAATTCAGCTTTTTATTTCTATTTTGAAAATTTACTCCCAAAAGTAAACTAATTAAAGGCTACAAGGTAGACCATAGTAGATATGAAAATGGCCATCTGACATGCAGCAAGTTAAACAATTGTTTCTCACATGTCTATGGTCGTGCGAAGTAGCCACCTGACACGCAGGAAATTGTATCTGGTTTTTGTTATAGAGATTTATTCTACGTGCGTAATCATCTTCCAGTGCCTGATATTGATGAGAAGACTCATGAAGTAGAGATAAGTGGTGTGGGAGTCAGGACAAGGACTCTGCGCATGTCTGATATCAAGAAGTTACCTAAAGTTACAATTACTGCGGCCATGCAGTGTGCTGGCAACCGCAGATCTGAGATGACCAGGGTAATTTTAATTAAACTGTTAAGTATTGAACTCAGCATCCTTATTACTCATATTTTATATTAATAAAAGAGATTCTCAAGAGTTCTCCCCCCAACCTGCTTATTTATGGCAGGTTAGTTATTTAACCAACAGCCAATATTTATATTAGTATTTAATGAGTAATCAAGTTATAATTTAACTTAATATTCCAAAAACTAGAAGTCTCGTAAACTTTGTTAAAATAAAAAAGAAGTTTGGCACTCTGTGAAGAGCATATTGAAATATTTAGCAAAGCTAATTACAATATACATGAAAATATCGGATCCAGGGTTCTTATGAAGTTTTCCTCTTGGCTCATCCTCACTACTTCTGACTTGCTGGGCTTTTCTCCAAAATGTGAAAATCACTAAATTTATATTGCAATCCATCTTCATTTATTCACATCAATCACCCATCCAAAAAAAATATTCAAAAAATATTCAGCCTATATTTTTTCATTGTTGTTGTTCGTTAAAGCAAAGTATGATGAGGGGGAGTTCAATTATATTAAGAACCACAATTATGGCACTAGATATATTGCTTACATCAATATTCTCACTTGTAGGCTCATCAAATCACATCAGTCCCCAAATTTTAATGGAATAAGGTGCTTCAATAAATTACCAGCTTCAATAGTTGAACTTCCACCCAAAAATTTAAAAAAGCATTAAAACATTGCTTACTATAATGTTAACGAATTTTTAGCTGATAACTTAGTATTCCCACCTTAAATGTTTAGTGTTTTTCATGTTGTTATGTTTTTTTAATCAAGTTTGTTATTCAAGTTATGCTGTCTATGTTTATGCAGTCTATGTAATAATTTACAATCTATTTGTTTTTCTTGTTTTTTTTTCATTTCATTGTAAAATTTTGACAATTGAGAAACTGTAATAAAGTAACCTAAAGTATGTAAATAAATAAATCCAGGGACTGACCTAGCTCGATGCTGCTTAACATTAGTGATCTAACACCATAGATTCACTAACCATTTTGAAATAAAACCCAGTGTACTTATGTATTACAAAGAGGTATAAATTTGAACCCAATTTCAAGTCAAATGGGATAATTTTTGGATTTTTACCAATTTTTTAAAAAACTTGAACGTGTCATTCAATTAAAATTGAAGCGATGCTGATAATGAAATGAAAATTAATACTTTATTTGGTCTTATATATGACTACAAGGAGTGGTAAATTTTATATTAGTTTTGAATTTTCGCTGAGTAACTCAGGTCCCCCTTATAAATTTAGGAGGTGCCACCCCTGGCCGGGAAAGTGTTAAAAAATTGATCAGTCAACCTTATGGGAAAATAATAATGGGAAAATACTTCCTGCTGTTAACATTTAGATTTAGATAAAATTTTCATTGTCGAGGACCTATAACAGGGTATGAAAATAGTCAAAAATAAAAAAAATAATAATTTAGAATTTAAAATTCAAAAACTCACCTACTGAGTAGAAACAATTTTCTTTTAATACTTAGCAAATGCATGCTTTAAACTTCTTTGTTTCTAACAATTTTATATTCTCTGGAAGAGCATTATATAATTTACTACACCTGTAGTTTATACTATTCTGGCTCCTCAACACTCTACATTTCTTTACCATCAGGTTATTTTTAAATTGAGTTTTGTATGAATGGCCTACTGCTCTTTCACTAAACATTCTCATATTATTTTTAACAAACATTAAACACTGCAATACATAAATGTTTGATAGTGTTAGGATTCCAAATTTCTTATAATGCTCTTTGCAGTCCTGACGAAAGCCCAGTTGAAAGAGGTGCTTTAGCCCCATTTACAGCAAACACTTTTCACTCCCAAGGTAGAAAAAGTTACTTTACTCTCTTGGGAGTAAAAAGTAACTTTTTCCTGTGGGGGTATTTTCTATTTTTTTGAGAGTGGTATCCCCCAAAATTTGGGTCTACCCAAATTTTTAGGTAGACCCATCAGTTTTTTAACAGTTTCCTGAGGGCACCCCTCAAATTAATAAGAGGGTTACAACCAAACATTTAATAGGTTGTAGCTGAAAATAGGTTTAATCTCAAAAACTTAAACTTGTAATGTTATTGTTTGGTTGAATGCAGGTGAAAGAAGTGAAGGGACTTAGCTGGGGCCAGGCTGCCATCGGTAATGCCACGTGGAGTGGAGCCAGACTCTCTGATATCTTGAAGCAGATGGGAGTTGATTATACAACCAAAGCGCAGCACGTCCAGGTATCCCCTCAACCCTTCTTGTAAACCTGACTCACATTGATTGTATTATTTGGTTGTTTTGACAGAGAATTTTTTTGAAATACTTTTAAAAACACTAGCACCTGTAAATTCCATCCTGTAAGAGTTTTAATCCTATGTAGGTCAATCCACAAATATAGGTTTAAGTATTCATAATGATGGTGAAACCGGCTTCCAACCAGTTTGGTCTTCAGTACCAGTGAAAAAAACTGGTCTAGTCAACTGCTGATGATTAAAAACAGTAAACATCAGTTTTTTTATAACCTAAACAAATTCATCATGAGTTGTTTCATGAACCGATCATATTCATTAATATTTGTTTAAAACCTTAATATATTATCCTTTATAACATCATCAGTTGTTTATAACTTAATACATTGTCATCAGTTTTTATAAACTTAATACATTCGTCATCAGTTGTTGTTTATAACTAATTTAATACATTTGTCATCAGTTGCATCAGTTGTTTTATAAACTTAATCAATCATAATCATTGTTGTTTATAAACTTAATACATTCGTCATCAGTTGTTTATAAACTTAATACATTCGTCATCATTATCATCATCATGTTTAAATGCAATCAATGATGAATGTATAACTGTGACCCAGTCGGTTCCTTAATTGTTAAACTAATGTTCATGAGTATAAACTAATGCTCATGAGTATAAACTAATGCTCATGAGTATAAACTAATGCTCATGAGTATAAACTAATGTCATGAGTATAAACTAATGCTCATGATATAAACTAATGCTCATGACTAACATGCTCATGAGGTTTTGCACTGATGATGGCATCTAGCTAGGTTGAAAGCGCTTTGCCAATAAAGTTTTTTTATTTTGTGGAGAGACTTTTCATTTAATTATTTATGATGAACTCCATTCACACTCATTCTCAAGATGAGGTTCATGAGTATTTACACTGAAGTTCATGAATATTCAAACTAATGCTCATGAGTATGCCTTGATGAGTTAGACATAAAAGGACATAGTAGGACACCATACTATTTTGAGCCATTATGAGAAATGTTGAATGATGATACATTTTCCAGATGTAGCGTAGTATTTTGCTTGTTTCATTTCTAATGTGTCTCTTGCACAATTATAATTTGTCTTAATTTTGATTGTTGGAGAAAAAGAGAGACTTAAAGAGTATGTAGTAATCAAGAGAAAGATAGTCTCACCCTGTCCAAGATTATAATTTTTATGATTGTTGTAATTTTTAAAACATTTAAAAAAATGTGTTGTTTATTAGTTTGAAGGTTTGGACCTGGACCCGTCTAGTACACCGTATGGAGCTAGTATTCCCATAGAGAAGGCACTGGATCCGAGAGGTGATGTAATACTGGCCTATGAGATGAACGGAGAGCCGCTGTCAAGGGACCATGGCGCTCCTCTCAGAGTGGTTGTGCCAGGGGTTACTGGTGCCAGGAATGTTAAGTGGCTTGGTAAGCTAAGAGTGGACATCTAAGACGTGGACAATAGACTAAGTGGACAATAGACTGAGTGGACAACAATGTCCTTTAGACTGAGTGGACACAATGTCCTTTAACTGAGTGGACACAATATCCTTAGACTGAGTGGTGTCCTTAAGACACAATGTCCTTTAGACTGAGTGGACACAATGGACTGTCCTTTAGACTGAGTGACACAATTCCTTTAGACTGAGTGGACACAAATCCTTTAGACTGAGTGGACAATGTCCTTTTGAGTAGACTGAGTGGACACAATGTCCTTTAGACTGACTGGACACAATGTCCTTTAGACTGAGTGGACACAATGTCCTTTAGACTGAGTGGACACAATGTCCTTTAGACTGAGTGGACACAATGTCCTTTAGACTGACTGGACACAATGTCCTTAAGACTGAGTGGACACAATGTCCTTTAGACTGAGACACAATGTCCTTTAGACTGAGTGGACACAATGTCCTTTAGACTGAGTGGACACAATGTCCTTTAGAAGTGGACACAATGTCCTTTAGACTGAGTGGACACAATGTCCTTTAAGACTGACTGGACACATGTCCTTTAGACTGAGTGGACACAATGTCCCTTTAGACTGAGTGGACACAATGTCCTTTAGACTGAGTGGACACAATGTCTTTAGACTGAGTGGACACAATGTCTTTAGACTGAGTGGACACAAGTCCTTTAGACTGAGTGGGAGACTTTTCCTTTTAGACTGAGTGGACACCTTTTTGACTGAGTGGACACAATGAGTGGACTTTAGACTGAGTGGACACAATGTACTTTAGACTGAGTGGACACAATGTCCTTTAGACTGAGTGGACACAATATCCTTTAGACTGAGTGGACACAATGTCCTTAGACTGAGGACACATGTACTTGACTGAGTGGACACAATGTTTAGACTGAGTGGACACAATGTCCTTTAGACTGAGTGGACACCTTTAGACTGAGTGGACACAATGTCCTTTAGACTGAGTGGACACAATGTACTTTAGACTGACTGGACACAATGTCCTTTAGACTGAGTGGACACAATGTCCTTTAGACTGAGTGGACACAATATCCTCCTTAAGACTGAGTGGACACAATATCCTTTAGACTGGTGGACAATATCCCTTTAGACTGAGTGGACACAATGTCCTTTAGACTGAGTGGACACAATGTCCTTTAGACTGAGTGGACACAATGTCCTTTAGACTGACTGGACACAATATCCTTTAGACTGAGTGGACACAATGTCCTTAGACTGAGTGACACAATGTCCTTGACTGACTGGACACCCTTTAGACTGAGTGGACACAATGTCCTTTAGACTGAGTGGACACAATATCCTTTAGACTGAGTGGACACAATGTCCTTTAGACTGAGTGGACACTCCTTTAGACTGAGTGGACACAATGTCCTTATGAGAGTGGACACAATTCCTTTAGACTGAGTGGATCCTTAGACTGAGTGGACACAATATCCTTTAGACTGAGTGGACACAATGAGTGGGTTTTGAGTGGACACATATCCTTAGACTGAGTGGACACCTTAAGTCTGAGTGGACACAATATCCTTTAGACTGAGTGGACACAATGTCCTTTTAGTAACTGAGTGGAACACAATATCCTTTAGACTGAGTGGACACATGTCCTTTAGACTGAGTGGACACAATGTCTTTAGACTAGGACTGACTGGACACAATGTCCCTAAGACTGAGTGGACACAATGTCCTTTAGACTGAGTGGACACAATGTACTTTAGACTGCGTGGACACCAATGTCCTTTAGACGACTGGACAAAATGTCCTTTATAATGATTAGACATTATGTCTGGTACTTCTTTAGATAGTTACTACCCCAGATGGTTACTCCCCAAAGGGGAGTAACCAAGGATTTGATGTAGATAGTTACTGACTTATAACAAAGTAAGAAATAGAAAGGTTTAAGGGCAAAAAAATATTTTAAAAACAAAGGAAAAAGAAAGGGGGCACTTTCATAAAAAAGGGACCAAACAGCAGTTCTTTTCTATATAAGTACCCATGGGGCGACATTATAGACAAAGTATTGAATATAATTAATAAAATATGAATGAACAGGAGATATTCAACTTGTAATCGGGCAGGATGTGAAAATACATGGACTAATGAGGGACCCAATTTCTATAAAAGTACCAGAAAAGGAATATTGGAAAAAACGTATAGAAATAAAATAGATATATTAAAGAAAGAATACATTAACATGTGATAAACTCATAAAATAAATAATAATTATATTCAAAACTAAAATAATAATTAGGAAATATACTTAAATTGATAATAAAGCAATAAATAATTATAAATAAATAATGTGTTAGTAATCATGAAGAGTTACAGTAAAAATATTAAACGCAAAAACCTAAAACTAAGAGCAATATACAGAGACAACAGAGAAGCAAAATTGATACAAGGACAATGCATAATAAAGTTACAGAAACATGAAAGTAAAGACATTGAAATGTTTTACTTACTTTGAAAACACTTGTATAATTATAATATCAATTCGATTTTACATGAGATAAAATGAGATTTCCATGGTAAAATAAAAGTGAACTGTGATTTTTTTACAAAAAGAACAAAGGTATTAACAGATTTAAGGAATTTGTTAAAAATTAATGAAAATTTCAAACAAAAATGACAATTGTTATTAAATAATTGTAAATATGAAAAAATACATAACTTGGTACAAATGCAACTATGGAGCATGAAGTTATGTAATAAAAGATTGCCCCTTACTCCCTTCATAGCAAGGTGGGGAGTAACCATCTAAAGAAGATTACTCAAAGACCTTCTTTAAATGGTTACTCCCCTCATAGCATTGTTGGGGAGTAACCATCTGAAGAAGGTTACTCAGAAACCTTCTTTAATAGAGAACTGTTGGAAGTAACATCTGAAGAAGGTACTCAGAAACCTTCTTTAAATAGTTACTCCCCTCATAGAACTGTTGGGAAGTAACCATCTGAAGAAGGTTACTCAGACCTTCTTTAAATGCTTACTCCTCTTAGTTAAGATGCTAAGGTTCTCATCTCATCCTTTAACGGATCAATGTCATGTATTGTGATCATCTTTGTCTTTCTCCCTATTCTAACCTCTACGAAAACCTTGATGCTTTTCTACATCCACGGGTAAGGGCGTATAATAAGGTAAAATATATAAAGATTTGTAATAAAATAAAAAAACTAAGGGGAGTAACCAGTCTGATCTGTCAAGGGGGAGTAACAATATAAAGAAGGTCACATAGATAAAAAAATATGTCAATATATTGTGTCATGTAAATAAATACATGTCAATTAATTGTGTCATGTAAATAAATTTATGTCAATTAATTGTGTCATGTAAATAAATTTATGTCAATTAATTGTGTCATGTAAATAAATATGTCAATTAATTGTGTTATGTAAATAAATATGTGTCAAATTATAAATGTGACAGGCCGATGTAAAATGTAATTTACATAGTATAAATTGTACGAGAGGTTTTGTCATGAGTATTAAATGAGCACAACACAGTACAGTATGATCAGGTTATGATCATACAAGAGATAGATAGATTATAGTTGGATTTTGTGTCCAACTATTCATGTTTAGAAAAACTTGGTAGTATCAAATGATACAGAATGTAATTTATCATAAACAAATTCTTACTTTAAATTAGCTTTTAAATATATACATGTTTAGGACTGTCGATGTCTTTTTATTTTTCCGTTTCTGTTTAAATCCTTGACTCAAAATTGCTGACACTTGATTTAGAAAAATGCTTGGAAAAGTGAAATATAGGTTTGTTTAGGTCGAATCATCATATCGAAGGAAGAGAGTGACAGTCACTGGCAGCAGAATGACTACAAGGGGTTCTCTCCCAGTGTAGACTGGGACACGGTCGACTTTACCAAGTCCCCTGCCATTCAGGAACTACCCGTCACTTCTGCCATATGCACTCCTTCTCATGGCGAGGCAGTCAGACCAGTCAATAATACGATCCCCGTTAAAGGTACTGTCTAGCCCATTCAGGAATCATAAAATAAAGTGAAATTTTGAAGTAGCCCCTAATCCTACCTAACTTGTTGAAGTTGCGGAGGGGTGGAAATAGAGAACTTCTTGGTATTTTCCAGGCAAATAGGCAAACTTTTAAAGCTCTTTTGAACAAGTAATCTCAAGAGAGTAAGAGGTACGCGGCCATTACACAGAATGAATGGACTTTAGTCATGGGTTCAATCCCAGCACGGACCTCTAGGATTTTTATGAGGGATAAAAATTCTGCGTACCACGCCCTTCAGAAGGGACGTAAAGCCAGTGGTCTGGAGCTTGTGCGTTGTCAGGTACTCGTTAAAGATCCCTTACCCTAATGAAACTGGGTATAGGCAAAATTTGGACCTCATAGTAGATTCATTGTAATTCTATAGTGTGTCTGCCTTGTAGTTTAAGGTGTATGAAGGTTTGGTTTAACAGCAAGGCTCGTGTTGTTCCTAGTTTTCACTAGACTTTAAGTGGCAGTGAAGATATTTATGATTGCTTGAGAAAGCATGAGAGGAACTATAGAAATTCACGGCTCTTCTATCTAAATTTGATGAATAAACCTACACTTGAAATTAAAGGAATAGAAAACACTATCTTAGGGAGCTGGCAAAAAGGGCCCAACAACGTGCCTATTTGGCAAGTAGTTACTACCACTCCCCCCATATTACTACAACTATTATTATTACCATTTATTGCATAAAACATTTTTACAATGATTACTTCAATGATATTCTGAATATACAAAAAACACATGCAAATCAGCAATATTGCTGTGGTTCCTCGTTAGAGGTAGTTGGATTACGCCTATTGGAGAAATACTCATGATAGAATTTTGAATAATTGAGAAAGTAACCTGAATAACTTTTATTATTAATATAATCAAATAAACAGTGCAAATTACAGTAACTTATACATATAGAACTTTACATTACAAAACACAATGTGCGAAAATTCGACTACGATTGAATCGTTATAACCTTAACAGTCTTAGAGAAAGTTACAATAAGGTTGCACAGTGCTTTTAAGAGTCCCAAAAATGTTTCAAGCCTGTTAATGTATTGAAATAGGGTTATGCCCCCTCTAGGAATATATATTTATAGATAAGTAATATCAATTTGTTAACCAACCAGACTGTTATCTTGTTTAATTATGTTATTTTATCTATTCCTTGTATTTGTAAGTTCTACATACAGTTTGTTATCTCACACTGTAAATGTACTTTTACTCCTAGGGAGGAAAAGTGAAAGTGTTGCCAACTTGACAGCATTTTTAGTACAATTTTTAGGATTTTTTTCGGTGTTATGTTGGTACTATGGGTAGATATACAATATACACACGCTAATGTTTTAAATTACAAGTATAGTATTACACATTATTCTTGACAGCTTACAATAAAATAAGATAGTGGCTTTATTCTCTCTTCATCAGAGTAATTGACATGGTAAGAATAAACTAAACTAACAAAATAACAATTAAGGAGTGAAGAATATATTTATAGTTGTTAGTATAGTTCTCTAGTCGTAGATGAAATTTAATATGACAAGGGATGAAAGTTTTAGTCTAGATTACTCCTGGGCCAATGTTAGTTACTCCCTCGCAAGCCTCGGGAGCTTAAAGTTTATCTCTCGGCAAGCCTCGGGAGCTACTAGTTTCTCCTCGCCTACGGCTCGTGAGCTAATGAAGTTTCCTCCTTTGCACTGCCTTAGGACGAAACTTTAACTTGAGCTGTAAAACTTACTTTCATCCCTTGTTGCATAAATAACTATTTTCTTTTAATTATACAGCTCTGGAAAGCTTTGTTGTTGACTGTTTTACAAGAAGGTTGATGAAGTTGTTATATTGATGCAGGTTATGCCTGGTCTGGAGGGGGGAGGAAGATAGTGAGAGTTGACGTGTCATGTGATAGAGGCAAGACTTGGCACGTAGCTAACTTCACTCAGCAGGACAGTAACAAACATCCTTATCACTGGGCTTGGACACTCTGGTCCATTGATCTCCCGCTTAACTCCAAGTCTAAGGTAATCACTCCTCAAGTAGAGCATTACTAGTTACAGGTATACTGACATAGGTATATCCTAGCTCATTGATATGCCTTTGTCTAATAAACTTATATTCGCGATTCAAAGAGATAGTTGTAAGGCTGGCAATACCAATGGCAGGAAAACGAAAGGGTGATCAAAATTTTTTTATCATATAATTAGCATGGGAGCCGATGAAAATTCTTATTTTATTTCTTTATTGTTAGTTGATTTGTGATAAATGAGGTAAAAATTAATAGAACGGCCATCGGTGCTAAAAAAATTACCAATATTTCATAGATAAATACTTTGATTATTCTAGGATTTTAAATATAGAATCAAGCTCTTATCACTATAGACTTGGATTTGTCTGATTTAAGCCAGAAATAATAAAACCTAAACAAATAATTTAAACAAACATTTTACAAAAACGTGAATTTATTGAGTTATTTATTTTTTTAATGTGTAAATAAAATTGATTAATAAATTAAAACACCATTACGGAGAAAATCAGCTTGTTATTAGTTAATTTAAATACATGTTACAACTAATTTAAACAATTTAATGCAATACAATGGTAATTTTGTGTGTTTGTGCAAACTAAAATTATTTAAAAGTGACATTACTTATCAATAACTAAAATAAAACACTATATTGGTATTTTCACCTTCTTATCACTCAATTTAAATACTCGTGACTACCTATTAAAACCCTATTTTTCAATGAAATAGTTATTCTATTGAGTTCATACGCCCTAAAATTAATTAAAGTAAAGCCCTTTGAAAAAAAATTAAAGAAATAATCTTTCAGAAAATAGTTTTGCTTGTTAGTTATTTTTAATTGCAAGTCATTATAGTTTACTATAAGGCACGGTCGAATATCCACGGCCTTCTAGAACGTTGGATCACCAACAAACTTTTTTTATAACTTTTTTTTCAAAATTTTCAGTAATTAGCCAAATTCGTGATAAATAAAGCCTATTTCCGTAATCTGCACGCTCTTTTGGTTAATCTCAAAGAGTATTTACATTCACTCAACAAATTATTTTTAATCTAACTTGGTCCATACATAACTACTGTTAGACGTCAATGTTAACAAATATGACATGTCAAAATATAACACAAAATATTGACGTCTAACAGTAGTTATGTATGTACCAAGTTAGATTAAAAATAAATCGTTGAGTGAATGTAAATACTCTTTGAGATTAACCAAAAGAGCGTGCAGATTACGGAAATAGGCTTCATTTATCACAAATCCGGCTAATTACTGAAAATTTTGAAAAAAAAAGTTTGTTGGTGATCCAACGTTCTAGAAGGCTGTGGATATTCGACCGCGCATTATAGAACAGTAAGCATTTTTACTATGCCTCATTTATACCATAGGTATATGTGGGGCCAAGTATTGCTATAGCACTAGAAATCAGAATCTTTTATTTAACATGATTTATCAGTTTCAGGTGTTTTAAAGACATCCTAAGTGGTTTTTCAAAGTTGTCTGTCTGTATGAATGTCGTTTTACTTTTCCCCATTTACACTGTAGGTATATTGGAAAAGTGTTGGGTTTTTACACATTGTTGTGTTAAAACGTAAAACACAACACAAACACAAACAAAAAAAAACAACACTGTGTGATACACAGTGTTGTGTTAAAAACACCTCAAACACTGTTTCAGTTGTTTTTAAGACCTGCTGAGTAGTTTTTGCCAAGTTATATGTGTGTGCTTATGTTATCATCGAAGCTCCTGGTGTTTTTATAATAGAAATTTGGAACTTGGTACAAAACTCCGGAAAATAATTTATATGATATCATTAATTGTAAAAATGACTCGGCTAAAATTTCAAAAATTCATAAAAAATAGTTTGATCAATATTATATTCACCACCCCATGTAGTCATTCCAACAAATTTTTCTTTCATTATCAGGGTTACTTCAATTTTTAAGGAATGACTTGCAATTTTTAAAAAAATATTGTTAAAATTAAAAAAAATCAAATTGTGTTGAATTAGTACTTTAATACGACACAAGGTAAAATCAGTTGACAGCGTGGGAAAATAATGTGAGGGAGCCAATGAGATTAATCCTGGATGTTAAACCACGCCCTCAATTTCAAATCAGACCAACCTTATTGGTTCCTCAACACTATTTTCCCAAGCTGTCAACTAATTTTAGCCGTGTGTCATATAATAGTGTATAAATAAATATAAATAATTATATGTTATAAATAATTATATAAAGTATTATTTCAATGTAGCTAGTATATCTATGGTTTTTGTCGAATCTGTTTAGCAGTTACTTTTGTTGATTGTTGGATGTTTAGCTGTTTTGAGCAAGGTCAGTACCTGGATGGATGACCTTTGGGATTAAAACAAATGTTACTGCTTAATTGTAGTTGTTATAAACAAGAAAGATTTTCAACAATTTTCTATCTTTTTTCAATCGAATCATAAATAAGATTGTCTTAAAAAAAATGATCAAACATTAAAAACTATAACTGTCATTCATTTTTTAAATCCTCCCAGATTTTTTTAAAGTTTAGAATTGTTTTTTTTTGTTTTGTAAATGAAAAATTAAATTAAATTAAAATAATAGGTAAAATAAATAAATGAATGAACATAAGTGTAAATAAGTAAAATTCTTTCTGCCGGGGAAGATGTTAAAAATCAATGACAGATTACTTTTATAGTTTTTAATATTTTTATAATTATTATATTAAGTCAGTCTCTATTGTTATGTTGATTAAGAAAAATATATGAACTATTGAAAATCCATTTTTGTTTATAACAGTAGTGCAAAGACGTACTGCACTTTAAATTTGGTGTTTTATTCTGAGTACGAGCAAAGCAAGTTCAAAGTAGTGATAAGGAAAAGTTCAGAGGTACTCTGTACCTCATTTTGACTGTCATTTAAGTTCAGAGGTACTTCATACCTCATTTTGACTGTCATTTAAGTTCAGAGGTACTTCATACCTCATTTTGACTGCCATTTAAGTTCAGAGGTACTCTGTACCTCATTTTGACTGTCATTTTCAGAGGTACTCTGTCATTTTAACTGTCATTTAAGTTCAGAGGTACTCTGTACCTCATTTTGACTGTCATTTAAGTTCAGAGGTACTCTGTACCTCATTTTGACTGTCATTTAAGTTCAGAGGTACTCTGTACCTCATTTTGACTGCCATTTAAGAGAAATAATGATCTAATTAACAATGATGAACACAATGACTTGTAATTTACAGGAATGTGAGATATGGGTGAAGGCTGTAGACTCAACATACAACACCCAGCCTGAGACATTCGAAAACATCTGGAATTTACGAGGAGTTCTATCTAACGCTTATCACAGAGTCACTGTCAACATCAGATAACCAAACCACTTAACTTAACAACATCACTCTTTGATATTAAATCTGTTGTAATTGTAAGCATGCTCAATAAAGTTTAATAAGATTATATATATATATATATATATATATATATATATATATACATACATACATACATACATACATACATACATATATATATATATATAATATATATATATATATATATATATATATATATATATATTATATATATATATATATGTATATATCTCAACTTTAACTCAGACTTACAAAAGAGTAGACAAATTGCATTTTACAAACTTATAATCGGTAATCAAAACTTATCAATTAAGTTGTCATTTTCATTGCTTTTTGTGACTTTGCAAATAAAACTCTTTCCACAATTGATACGAATGGCAGGCTACAGGCCTGCCATTCTAAGGTTCGGGTTTTAAATCTTAATACCAATTATTGTTTTTCTGTTTTATTTACTGTATTTAAGTTTTCTTAAGTCTGCAAGTGGCGCATAGGTTTGTAAGCGACACCTATGTTTGCAAGCAACTCATAGATTTGCGAGCTACATGTAGGTTTGCTAGCAGCCTGTAGAGCAAATTCTTTTTGTTGCTCAACTTTTCAATCTTGCTTAAGTTTGACAATGTTGTCTGATTTGAAGTCTGAGCAGTATCACTTCTATTTCATAGTCAATTTTCTTAGATTTGATAAAGGAAATGTGATTTTTGGAAGTGTGACCATAATTTTATACCTTTATATGAAATAAACATGCCTATTACCTTTGACAAAAATTTAGGAAAATCAAGCAAGAAATAAAAGTGCTACTGCTCAGACTATATAACATAAACCAATATCTTGAGCAAGAAATAAAAGTGCTACTGCTCAGACTATATAACATAAACCAATATCTTGAGCAAGAAATAAAAGTGCTACTGCTCAAACTATATAACATAAACCAATATCTTGAGCAAGAAATAAAAGTGCTACTGCTCAGACAATATAACATAAACCAATATCTTGAGCAAGAAATAAAAGTGCTACTGCTCAGACTATATAACATAAACTAATATCTTGAGCAAGAAATAAAAGTACTACTGCTCAAACTATATAACATAAACCATTATCTTGAGCAAGAAATAGAATGTAGAGTAATGAAGTGAGCATTTCTACAAGAATTTGTCTGACTTGAGGATTATTTCGTTAGATTTTTTAAAATAAATTAAAATCAAAATTAATTGTTTATATTTTAAGAATTTAATTTTAAGGAAACGTGCAATGCAAAAATTTAACATTTAATCTTAATTGTGGCTGAATGAATTTTATTTCTTTTTAGATTTTATTTTAAGATATGAATCAAAATGTGTCTTTATAGATATATGTAACTGGTTGTAGTAGTTGTGATAGTAACGGTAAAGAATTAGGAAGGCAAGCAAGCTATTTCATTGGGCCCTTTTTGCAAACTCTTGTGTACAGAAGATAGAGATCTATATCTTATGAGGTAAGACAGCAGTCCTAGTATTTGTTAGTTTAATTATTACATCAGAGCTTTTGCACAAGCGATGCTTGGCATCTCAGTGAATCTAATAACAAGTAAACAAAACCAAAAACCAATTACAAAAGAACAGAAATAAAAATATACATACCAAACAAGGCAAAAACATTTCTAAACAAATGCAAGTAATATTAAAATAATCATAGCCCAACTTACAATAAGTAATATAGTTACACCACCACATACGTAAAACAACAGTTAATAGCATCAAAACCAAAAGTTAATATTAAAAAAGTAAGTAAAACCATAAAAACATTACACCAATTAAGAAAAGAAATATTGTTATTAAAAACAAAAACTAGGACTGCTGTCTTCATTATTATTCTTTCCTCATTAAACTCACAGTCCATTAAATCTTAATACTTATATATCTTATGAGTTTTAGTGTAGGTATTTTGTGTTTAATTAACAGACTTCTCTACTCCACTCTAAGAGCTGTGAATTTACTATAAGTTTCTATAGCTAAATATGTATAAATAGCTTTATTTATATAGCTAATAAATTGTTATTTATTTATAAAAGAACAAAAGTTGTTTCTAGATAAATCTAGAAACTACACTTGCTCCACTGCAGGACTATGTGTTCCTGATGTTGAAACTATGAACGTTTCAGTGTGAACCATCGTAGTAGTCTCATCAAATGAGGCAGGAACATGTATATATTTTATGTTAGCTACTTATGAGGGTCTTAAATTTTGCCTAAACCCAGGTTGAGGGTGATGGTTTTCTATGAGTACCTGATTCTGCACAGCCTCTAAGGAACTACAGTCGAACCTCTGTATAACGAACTCCAAGTTTCAAGTGAAAAAAATCGTTATATAGAAATTTCGTTGTATAGAAATTGAAAAAATAAATAACTCTGTACTATTTTATGATATTTTAATGGATATATAGGATGAATAATAACCTCGCAGTTGCATATTCAGCAGCTTTTTCTTTTATTAGCGGTCCTGTCACAGGCATTTTTTGTCCCTTAACATTGTCGCCCACTGTAAAATTGCGTCATCAATGTCTTCATACTTGCATACTCGAGAACTTTTTTTTAAATCAACACTCGTTTCATATAACCTAAGTATAGATTCCTGATTTTTTAAAATTGTTGATATAGAACTAGGAGCGATTTTATGCTTCAGAGACAAGTTTTTGTTTTTGACTCCATCGTCAGAATCTTTTAATAAATTGATTTTTTCAGAAAGGGACAGGGATTTCCGTTTTGACATTTTAATAAACTCGATTTACAAACAAATAAAAGTTTCACAAACGAACTGGTCAGACCGAATACCAAATTAAAACTGAAAGATTTTTAGTTCTATGCTGTGTTAATCCTAATTTCATAGAAAATTGTAAATAAAGAGTTCGCAAACTTAAATAAGGCAGGGCGAGAATCAATAAATAATTGTTCTGGGAAATTACAGAAAAACAGAAGTGCCGTTTTGGTCAATTCCTTGAAAGTTTGCGGGTCTTGTCTTTATCTTTATTGCTGGAAATTTTGTTCGTTATATAGAATTTTTTTTTTGTTAAATAGAAACACTTTTAAACACAAAATTCAAGGGAACGTAAAAAAATTTGTTACATAGAGACTTTCGCTGTATAGAAGTTCGTTTTATGGAGGTCCGACTGTATATGGGGGTCATTCCATATCAAATCAACACAGGTTAAATTTTACATCCAATTTTAAAATGATTTCACTGACTGGTAGGCATTATAAAAAGAAGACAAAATCTTAGCCCAGCCTAAAGTAATATATAAACCATGTAGGGAAACTACTATACTGACACATGTAAAAAAATTCAGACCCGCCCGGTCAGCAGATAGCTGGCTCAAAAATAAAAAATAGCTAAAATTAGAATAACTGCGCATGCGCCTTTTCGGATTTAGGTTTGTTTATTTAATTTTATTGGCAACCCTGATAACATTAGGTGAGTTTTACATTTTATCGCGTTTTCGTACTTTAATCACATGTTTTTATTAAGATTTTGAAGAAAATGCAGACAGTGAATTGCCTTAAAATTACAATTGCTTTTATTACATTCAAACAAATTAGTTTAAATTTGTTAAATTACTAATTACAATTAATATTTGAAGGGGAAAAAACAAATATCATTTGCAAAAATGTACTACGCTAAGTAGTGCACACAAAAAAAAGTTTAATTAGCCGCTTGTTTTAAGTAATTTAAACAAACATAGTATTTAAAGATTCGAACTTAAACCACTATTGGATCTGGCAAAAAGTATTTCTTACACAAATTATTAACATTTTAAACTAAACTGTTCAAATAAATACTATAAAAACAAAAATTTTGAGTACCGTAAATAATTTGTTTACATTTACTGGGGTAAAACAAAATAGCTGCGGCCATAGGAAAATTTGAGCCGACTCCCTAGTGGACAAAATGTGAACTACATGCCACACACGATGTCTGGCAGAAATCGTGTTTGTTTCCCTACTTGGTTTATATATTACTTTAGCCCAGCCATATTGCCGCAGTAACTTGTTTATTTTCCCAAAATTTTATATTTTTATACATTTCTTTAAGTACAAAAAAAAGCCGTACCTAATATTCTGCGTAGGGTGAAATCCTTACTTTTGTAGCATTTTAAAGCTTAAACTTAGTGCTTTTCTTATATTCTACAAACTTTGCTTGTATTCTACAAACTTTGCGTGTATTCTACAAACTTTGCTTGTATTCTTCAAACTTTTGGATAATTTGTGACAAGTTTTAGTTATAAAAAATAAAAATTTGGAAAAATCTTAAAGAGTATAAACTGTTTGTAAAATGTCCTCCGAGTTTAATTTTGAGACTGCCATTGAATAGACACAGTAGTGCATAAAGTTTGTCTAGGTATGTTAAAGTGTAAAAAAGACACTTTATTTGAAATTTCTATTAATGATATTGTAATAAATCTTTCTTTATACTTTGACATATCTGTGCACTATATTAACTTATAATTAAAACTCTACGAATTATACAAAAGTATGTAGAATCTATTTGAAAGTACTAAGTTTAAGTTATTAAGGTAAAGCGCAGGTGGAGTGGATTATAATAATCAATACGAAAAAGCTTCTCCACAAAGTTGATTTAATAAAATTAAAAACTGGCTTTCAACCTAAATGGTCATCATCAGTGCCGGAGAGAAAGAATATATAGATGTAGGTGAGTCTATGATATCATGACTGAGTCTCAGTCAGGAGGGGGGATATTATGACTGAGTCTCAGTCAGGAGGGAGGATATTATGACAGGGAGGATATTATGACTGAGTCTCAGTCAGGAGGGGGGATATTATGACTGAGTCTCAGTCAGGAGGGGGATATTATGACAGGGAGGATATTATGACTGAGACTCAGTCATAATATAGACTCACCTACATCTATATATTCTTCTCTCCGGCACTGATGATGACCGTTTAGGTTGAAAGCCGGTTTTGAATTTTATTAAATTAACTTTTTGGAGAGGGTTTTTCGTATTGATTATTACCAAGTTTAAGCTTTCAAATGCCAAGATAATGATTTTACCCCAAGCAAAATTTTAGTTACAGTTATTCATGTACTCAAGGAAATGCCAAAAAATATAAAATTTTGGGAAATTCAAAATATTACGTGGCAATATGGCTGCACCCAAATGAGCTATCGATCGGGGGTTCATCTTATTTCTATGGTGCCTGTCTATCAGCCAAATTATATTACAATTGGTGATATCGAGATAAAAAATTTACTTTTTTGTGTTAATTTGACTTATAATAACTCAAGAGTTTCACCATTTAGAACCCACCAGTATAAATATTAAGAGTTTGTGTGAATTAAATTTGTTATTTTAGTTTTTTTTTAAATATGTCAATTTGATTTTATGAATTATTCGTTAATCTTATTAGAACCTTTATGTGAAAAAGTTATTTCCTGATTTATAATGTTATAGTTTTTATTGTTAATATTAATAAAAATATTTTTATAGTTGTTTTTATATTGAAAGGATTAATTGATCTTTATTGCTAATGGACACGAACCCTGTGTTTAAGTCAGATCTGAATATTAACAGATAATTGTAGGGTTCACAATAAATAGTTTTAATTTTTTAGTTTGTTTAATTATACCTAAGCATTAAACACTAACTATTAGTGTTATTAAAAACTAACATTTTGTTAGTTTTTGGCACCCAGCACCACATCAGGATTGCCAATTCCTGTGTACAGACAAGTTTCCTAGTTCTAAATTTGGCAACTCTGAATGGTCACTCTTTTGTGTAAAATAAAAATAAATTATAATATAAAAAGTGACATCAATGTCTAGAAGTTTGTTAAATCATTTGTAATGGTCATCTTGCGCCAATAATTCATTCATAATGGATTATTGGCGGGAACCAATTAGAGCCCAAAGATCTCCCGCAATCCCTTCTACAAAAACTCAGATATAAATAAATAAATAATTTTATTACAAAAATCTTTTTGGGGTGTTACATTATAACCTTTTTGGGGTTAAACATTATTTTAAAGCTAATCTTTATTGAATAAATAAATAAATAAAAACTTTATTTCCATATAAAATAGATGAACGAAAACATTTAAACAAATGACATTTTTTTATGGAAAAAGGTGATATTTCAGGAGATTTTACTCCTGCTCTTCCAACATGTATACAAATCAGGTTATTTTACCCGTATTTTCTTGGCCATGTTTTATTTATACTTCTTTTTCGTAGTTTTATTTTAAAATATAATTTTTAAGATTAATTTGAAAGTAGTTTTCAAAACGATGTAATCAAAAGAAGAACCACAAACAAAGTGAACGATTGCCGGGAAGAAGGTTTTTTCCCTACAGCGGTTATTGTGGTAGGGATTTTTTTCTCTTTTTAAGTAAAAGGTTGGCAGCGGCTTCTCTGATTGGTCATTCCCCAAAATACTTATGACCTTGGGGATTTTTAAACTAAATGATGGACTGTAGTTATCCAATTTTGACGAAAAAACACTCGTTTAATAGGAAATTTGATCAGCTTTTCAAAGTGTTTTCTTTATGTTTGACACAAGACCTACAGGGAACCCCTTATTGCAAAAAAAAACTGGAATTTGTGTGATTTTCTAATATTTTGAGCAAGAGCATTTATATGAAGGGCTCTACTTTGGGTAGGTAGGCTATATGCTTTTCCTTCATGATTTAAGGCATATTTTCAGAAAAATGTGGTTTGAAGTAGTACAAAATGAGTCAAATTTTTTAAGCCCAAAAAAGCCATTTTTTTTAGCCTCTTGGACTATAAGGAACCATCACCAATCACTATTGGTTACCACTAGATACCATTACTTACTATGAATTAGCACTATAAACTAACCTTCTTTTACAGTAAGTCACCAATGACATACTTCTTTTACAGGTGTTGAGGAACCAATGAGATTCCTATTTGAAATAGTGGGCATGGTTTAACATCCAGGAATAATCTCATTGGCTCCCTGGCAGGCCCGTAGCCAGGTAGGGGCCAGGGGGGCATACCTCAACATGGAAAAAATTTCGCACCCTCTGACGAAATAGATTTAGTGGATTTTTCTTGTAGATGTGTGAAATCCCCCCCCCCCAAGGGATTGGTTACACTCCCCTTACGAGTTTTGGCTGGCTACAGGCCTGCCACTGGCATTATTTTCCCTCGCTGTCAACTAATTTTAACTGTGTTACACTATTGCATGTATTTTCAAGTTATTGAGCATAAACCCCCAAAAAATCTGCAATGAAGGAATTGCATCCCTACCTACAATAGTTAGCTCTAAACACATTTTCTTCCTCTCTTGTGTTTAGCAAGTAGAGTCTGTGCTAATTATTCAATTTGAATAGACTTTTAATGTTCCATTATTGATAATATTGTAAAGCACCCTTCTTTTCTTCTATTTTCTGATGTGATACCTCTGGAAACCCTAGTTTTTTTTTCAGGACAAAAAGAGAGTGCATCCAGGGCATTTAGAAAGTAATGTTTAAGGGCTAAGGTTAGATTACTGCCAGATAAAATACTGTCTAAGTTAGCTATCAGATTTATTTGTAGACAAAAAATATGAATGTTAATATTTGAAAGAAACAGGAGTTCTTACTTTTCAGAATTTTAGGATGTTTGTACATGTCTCAATGAATGCTCTAAACATGTACCTATATCAATGAAATATGGTATTCACAATTCAAAGCAAAGGTGGTAAGTCATGGAATGGCAAGAAAAATGTGATAAAAATAAGAAGTAAGCTGAGTGTTAATAGAGTTAATCTTAATCAAAGAAAAATAAATAACTCCACGACAATTTTTTATCTTTAATAGCAAAGCGCTTTCATCCTAACAAGAGGCCATCATGAGTGCTAGCCGTTGAATGAAGAATAACGAGTCTTACTGATCAAATATCAAAGAAAGACTCTCTCATCTATCACTCTTTTCTTTACTAAATGACACCAATGATGGCCTGTGGTTAAGTCAAAACCACTTTGCTTTTGTCTGGTAGACTTTTTCTCTTATTGAGACTTCTTTATTTCTTTTATATTTACTCTTTTTTTGCAGTTTTAGGTGTGGAAACCCAATTGAAAAAAAAGTTAAGAACTTCATATTAATATGATTTCGGTAGAAAATAGAAACGAAAAAAAGCGTTTTCACTCTTATAACCGTGGGTGTAACCTTTTTTTTCTACTTTCTATTAATATGAAATGTTAATTAATGTAATCATATTAAATATAATATATGTAATTAAGTAGAAATATGTTTCATTCATTAATAAAATATTTATGAAATTAACTTCTTTCCGTATAAGAGCTTTTAGCACCACCACTCCGTTATCAGTAAATAAAAGCAGAGTTTGATTTCCAAATGCATTTAGGTACTTGTACAAATAGTCGGCTTGGACAATAGAGGTAGAAATATTGGTTTAGGGTTGAATGCACAGAGAATTTTATTTGAAATGCATGCTTCCGCACTTAACAGTCTATCTTTGCTTTATAACTTGAGCAGTTCCATCACTACTTGTTACTTTATTTTTTTCTGTATTTTTCAAAGAAGAATATTTATCTCCTTGATTATACAAAACTATGATCTAATAGTTTGTACTTTATAGCACTGGAAAGTTTATAGAACTCCATCTCAGGCTTGATCAAGGGGACTTTAGTTCTATAAAAAGTTTTGAATGATTTATTAAATTAATATAGTTTACCTATCATTGTAGGCATCTTCAGAATCTATATCTACAAGCTACATTAATAAACTATTAAAATAAATAAACAAACACAATACATTAATGGAAAAACTAAAAAAAATCACAGCTTAAAAAATAAAAATGATATGATCATTTTTATTTTTTAAGCTGTGATTTTTCTAGTCTTACAATTAATGTATTGTGTTTGTTTATTTATTTTAATAGTTTATTAATGTAGCTTGTAAATATTGATTCTGAAGATGTCTACAATGATAGGCGAAATATATATTAATTGAATAAATCATTCAAATCTTTTTATAGAACTAAAGTCCCCTTGATCAAGCCTGAAAACTATGATCACAATTATTGGCACTAAATTAAAATTTAGTTAATGCCTACTTACCTTCCTTTGAAAAATCCAGGAAAAATGGAGTTAGGAGTAGTAATACTACAGCTCTAGTTTTAAAGATTTATCCAGATGCTAAAGCATAGATTTATAGTTAAGCACCGAAGCACGTATTTACAAAAAAAATCACCTGGCTAGCTGACCTAAGCAGATTAATTAGTACTCAACTGACATTATTTTTTTGTTAAATCTGACTATCATCCTCTTGCTTGGTGGAAACTTATAAAAATAACCAGTAACTTGTACTTTTTATACTAATAACTGAAGATAGAACATTGTACGAGGCGGAATGTTGCTGATGCATCAAAATTAAATCCTCATAAATATGGTAACATCAATTTGAAAATGGTCTTTAACCCCATGGTAAGATGATTTACACCAGTTCATATTTACAAATCGACAATTAAAGAGATACTGAGAGTGTAACTGGGGGATACCCCACTGTTATACTGGGGCATCCCATATAACTAAGGGATGCCCAAGATACCTAGAACTACGTTGTGTCTATGATCAGCATGCCTACAGACACTTCAACAACCTCAACTATGGAGGCACCTATTATAAAGCATTAAAACTTAATAATTATAGTTAAGTATGAGGCACCTGCAATAAAACACTGTGTGTATGAAACAGTCTAACAAAGGATAATTAGCTCCAACAACAACATCTTCAGAACCATAACAATTTATTGTTAAAAATACTAAAAATTATCTCCTCTTCAACATATTATGTAAAAATATACAAAACAAGCATATGAATATTTACACTATGAAAATTTTAATATAAAAATAAATCTTATTTATATTTACAAATAAATAGTAAAAATATATAAATATTTGTCTCACTTAAATTGTAATAGTACAGTAATTGACAATATTAATTTAGTTTAACAAAATTTAAAAAATGGGTACGGGGTACCTCTGAACTTTTCCTGACCAATCAGATTTGCTGTTTATCCTCACTAGTTCGGACTCGCTTCACTCGACCTCAGTTAGTAGAAACACATCGGAAATTACCCCACTCGATGATGCTTAACATCGGTGATCCAACAGAAACCGTAGATATACAAGGCATATTGAAATGAAACTTTGTTAAATTATTCATTACATAACATGTACTGAATTACAACTCGATTGTATTATTTTGCATTTTTAACAAATAAAAAAAAAAACTTTGTCGTTTGTATAAAATTGAACTAATGCTAATAATGATATGAAACTGAGCACATTTGTAGGTCTAACATGGCACAATATGTCTGTTAAATTTTACATCGATATGATAATTTTACCAGATTTTATGAACATTTGAAATTTTCACTGATTCATTATTGCTGATTATTGGTGTCACAAAAAATATTTGGAGGAAAGCACAACTCTTTTAAGCATACAAACATACTCTTTTCAAATCTCTAGCATAAACACACTGCATGATGAAGTGCACAAGCTAAGATGAAAAAAGACTGAAAACTTTGTAAAAACCACTCAGGAGGTCTTAAAAACACCCGAAAGGATAATTCAGGTGAAATCTGTTTTTAGATTTTTAGTGCCAACACAATACTTATTCAAAATACCTAACGTATAAATGAGAAAAAGTAAAAATTAAATAAAGCACTTCTTATTAAATGAATGAATGCTAAGCACTTGGAGGCAGATTTTAAAATAAAATACTATGTTTACAAGGACACTTAAACTCTATTTGAAATCAAGTGTATCTGTTTACATGATTACATTCAAATCTACAGAACACTTTTTAAAATTACAGAGAACAATATTTTAAATAGGATTTGAAAATATGTAAAAAACAGGAAAAAGTGCTTTAGAAAAATCATAATATCAATATAGTGCCGTCTAAAAAAAAAAGAAATCTATAAATTAATTTATGGAACACAATACCAAAATGGCAAAATACTTAACAATTAATTGGTGGATTAATATCTTAAAAATTAAAACTAATTTAGGTTATAAATTAAAGGTAAATAAAACTGGTGGGAAGACATCAAACATAGTGTGGGAGGAAAATTTAAGGTGTGTGTTTAAATAATTTATTGGTAACAACCAATAATTCATGACAATAAGCCGACAGCACAAAAACAGCCTCCATTATTTATTAGTGTAAATGGACATGTAATAAAAAAGCTGATGATTTTACATGTAAAATCCACAGCATTCACCATTTAATAACGTAAATAGAAATATGATACACAACTGATGATTTTACATGTAAAATCCACAGCATTCACCATTTAATAACATAAATAGAAATATGGTAAACAACTGATGATTTTACATGTAAAATCCACAGCCTTCACAATTTAATAACGTAAATAGAAATATGATAAACAACTGATGATTTTGCATGTAAAATCCACAGCCTTCACATAAATAGAATTATGATAAAGAACAATGATTTTGCATGTAAAATCCACAGCCTTCACACAAATAGAAATATGATAGACAACTGATGATTTTACATGAAAAGTTTACAGCATTCATTAATAAGTGCATATTAACAGGTGATTATGTAAAGTCAACATCTGTCCAGTAGTGGTCCTCACATAATAAAACAGTAGGAAGGCTGGTATTGATACGAGTTCTGCTGAATGTCTTCATATTTATAAAGATAGATACAGGGTTAGTTTTGTCAGATATTCACATTATTACAACCATTTCTTTAATTGATCATTAAATGTTACTAACAGAGACCAGCAAAATGCATTTATAAGTATGGGTTGGCTGCCACGCATTGCAAACACACAGCAAATGGAGAAATAATGAAGTGGCATAATAACAACACAATGCTGCATCTAATAATCAATTTACATCCATTAAGTATTAAAATTTGATGGATAAGTAAGAGATTTCATTATCTTAGAAATTAGCATAAATGCATTCTAAGCAAAAAAAAATTGGCATAAATATGGAATGATTATAGTTTTAAATAACAGGTCTGACAGGCGGACTAAGATAAATCTGTCCTAATATAAAATCTAAAAAAAATACTATACAAAACTACTGCTGGCTTGGTCAAGGTAGACATGAAGAGTTCGAGGCATAGGTTTAGGCTCTGTGGGTGGAGGGGCAGACAAGGACCACCCAGAACCCAGGTTCTTGGGTTTGGGAGGAAGAGGAGGCGGGGTATCTGAAACCTGTATCGATGTGTCTTGTAAAGGTATCTTCTTGGCTTCGAAATTAGAGTTTGAAGTACCAGGCATGAACATTTTTGAAGAATTTCCGTCTTCAACTGAATTTTCATGAGGATGAGCACGAATTTTCTTACCTTGAGGAGTGTTTTCTTTGTCCTTAAGAAAATCGGGAAGTTCGAAATTGATTTCAGTGCCTCTCTGATCCTCCAGGCGACATCTTTGTGCTCTCTTCAACCCTTCGTACAAAACATCACTTTCTGATTTAGAGTCGACTTTCGGCTTCAACTTGGCAATAAGGGGAGGTAATTTACCCAGAGTACTTTTCCTTTCCGACTCGTCGTGATTTTTATTCTTTTTAAATTTTCTTTTCTCTATAAATGCAGAATCTCTTCTAAGGAATCTCCCTAAAATACCGGATGAATTTTCAGAGCCCCAGTCTTCAGAGCGGATCGAGCACTGGTCTGACATGATAACACTTCCGTCAGCTTTATCGTGAAGCAGTTCTTCAAACACACTGTTTGTTATCTCGTCCAATGACTTGCCCTTGCCAGGTGGCAGGGCTGGTGTTCTCCATTCCTCTTTGATACTCTGAGATAGTTCTGCCGTTGGATTACGAGCCAAAACTTGAATATGTTTATTATCCACAGTTATAACTCTTGCAGAAATATCGATGACTTCATTTTCACTTATTAAACATAAAGTTATATTTTCGGGTCTGTAGCCATACTTTCTCAAAATAGGACCCACAACATCCCCTAAAGATTTAGTAAGTTTTGATTTCACAACTACAGTTTTACGGTTGGGTAAATCTAATTTAAAGCTAACTCTCTGTTCCACTCGTATCTCCTGACCACTAAGAATCATCGAATCTTCTCGTACATCGATAGGCTTATTGTTATAATTAAAATAAACTTGAAAATCTGAGTAAGAGAGAGCTCTTTTATCTAAAAGTTTAACTATAACATAGTGGACTGTATAGTCAGGTTTCGTGTGGAGGACAGCAGTAGAGTTATCTGGTAGGACCACCCTGCACATGGTAGGAGAGTGTGTCACATCCCAAGCAGTCAGGGAGGACCGACTACTACTCACAGACGTTGTGTCCAGGTTGTCGTCTCTCTCTCTGTCACGTGATTTAGTCCTGGACTTTCTATTCCAAGGCAAAAGTGACTTTCTTCTCCTTTCTTCAGCATCACTCCTCGATTTCTTCAATTTCCCAAGTTGAGGGGAGGAGGGTCTAGTTAAATCTAATGATAGTTCCGAATTATTATCAAAGTCTACAGGTTCACCAGATAAAACTTTCACTACACATTCTTTGTAAAGATCGGATTTGATGAATCTCGGATAGCTATCGAATTTCATCAAATTGAATATTTGCTTCTGAGCTTGAAGGAAAAGATTGGGTTCGGCATAGGCCAGTTGTTCCTGAGTGACCTGCCTAGCTTTTGAGTCAACATTGACAGGCTCTAGAGCCCCAACAGCCATATGACGATCATAAATCTCTCTGGACATTTTCCTTCTCAAAGCTGCATCACCAGTTAGCCTGTACTTTTCACAAGAAACCCAAAAATAAATATTTTCATGACTGAATTCTTTTTTGAGGAACTCAGCAAACTTGTGCAAGCCCACTTTATCTTCTAATAATTTTTCAAAAGATGCAGCCCAGGAAGATACACTGCTTTCATTGTCTGTAGCTACATCATCAGGAGGTCTAAAAGGGTCCAAAGTGAAACTTCTTAAATCCTGCAAACTACCCCAATGCGGGTTACTGGTGGGTAAAGTATCGGAAAGTTCTGAATCTTTTAAATCTTCCAAACTCTGTGAAGTGTTTGCCGTGATACCAAAGATTTTAGGGGTTAGTTTGTAGGACTGGGAGAGAGCATCGTTACTCCTACCACTCCCGATACTCATGTCATCAATGGATCGTAACGAGTATTCAGAGAAATTATTACAATGTTTGGACACAATCGTAACATCAGGGCTTTTAGTATTACTGGAACTAACACTCATGTCTTCAAGGTAAACATGACTCTCAGAGCCAGTGCTCAGGGCCGAGGGACTCCTGCCTGGTAGAGCTCTCACAGTCAGTTTCTCACCACCCCTGTCATTCATTTCTTGAATGTGCAAACGTTGATTTTGAATATCAACGACCAATATGCGGTCAGACTGCATGCCACAATCCTCCCTATAACCTATTCCCGAGTCAGAATTACTTGTGGTAGTTGTACTGTCATGACTTGGCTGAGGAGAGTTACCTGGTAGAGGCAAGTCGTCATTCTCATAAAATCCACGAATAACGGAAATAATAGGTTCACAATCCAAAGGGAATTCTTTACACAGACCGGAAACAGGATCCATATGACATTCCAATTTAAATATTTTAGCACGTTTAGAGTGATTCGAGTGAGGCCTGGCATCAACCGCAAACACATGGCAGGAGCTGGAGGGACTTTCACCTGTTGCTGTGGTAACAACACCAAAGTGTTTGTGATCCTTATCAGGAAGGGAACCGCAGAAAGTGACCCTCTCACCTGGGTACACAGCTAGGGTGATTCCCGCACCATTAATTAACCTTAAACTCCTTGTCATAACTTTCATCAAAACAGTTGTATGAGTTCTTTTTTCTGTTTTTAATTTCTTTATACAGCTCTGAACTATCTGTAATCTGGAACCGAGAGGCAATTTCCTTGGCATTTCAATAGTACCGATGTAACCGACAACGGCTCTAAACACTTCTTCTTCAGATTCACAACTAGATTCAGAAGCACAGGAAAGTTGAAACCTCGATGCAGGAGGCGGTATTCTACTTGATGATTTCCAATTATCAAAAAACTGCTTGATACTTCTTGAATGAGCAATAGATGTATCGATGTGTTCGTCGAACCCAGAGTTTTTGTTGAGACTCCTATTCTGAGAGTTAGTACTGTACCTGCAGTTGGATCTGTACTTGTGTGGGTACTTTGGTTTTTGACGAGAACCCAACATTACTTCATCGTCTGAACTATCGGAATAATAATTTTCAGCGATTTGTAATTTTAATATTCCTGTACAACAGTTGATGAGGCGGACTACTTCATCGTGTGGGACCTTGCTGACACTCCTTCCTTCCACAGCCACCAGGTAATCTCCTGCCCGGAGGCCAGCTGTCTCTGCCGGACTCCCAGCTACTATGCAGCTCAATATGCACGGATGTTGGCCTGATATAGTAAAACCGAATCCATTGTGCCCTCTGTTTACTTCCACACTCCTAACACCATAATTCGGTCTTTTCTTTCTTCTTCTGACGGGATGCATTTTATATAACATTCTTTCAACCCATTTTTGAATAAACTACATCAATCATCCCCACAAACATCGTTGGTTAACATCTAATAGTCTAAAAGTTTCATCAAATTAAATAAATCAAAGAAAAGACAATAATAAAATCAAACACAGCGTATAAAATATAAAAAAGAATGTTCTAATCGCCCTCACCTACATTTTACAAATTCTTGTAAAACCGTTTCGCACAGACACCAAAATAAACATTTTACATTTTAAAAACATTTAGAATTAATCAAATCTATTAAACTATTTCACTCTGAACATATAAATTTTAAATATCAAACAATGGAATACGAGGAATTTAAACTATTTTAGACAAATGAAGTCGAAAATAAATAAAAAAGTTTGCATAACAGTTCTTTCAAGACAACCTTATTGTGACGTCACAAACTAGTTTTCCTTCCTACTTCCAATCTTGTTCTTTAATCGAGCGACTCAAGAGAATGATTTATTTTTCTTACAAATTTATTATTTAAAATAATCGAAAACTTTATGAATATAAATAAGAAAAGAAATTAATTTAAAACGAAATAATAAATATATTAATAAGCAAACAAGGCAGTCAAATTTCAGTGTTGCCAACATTGTTTCACATACCACGAGAAAGTATATTACTAATGATAGATCTACGTAGAGCTTTTAAATCATCTGGAGAAAACTAAAGCCATCTTTATCAGAACATTTGATGTTTTATTTTTATAATATACCAATATTAAAGTGTAACACACGGCTAAAATCAGTTACACCGTGGGAAAATAATGCCAGGGAACCAATGAGGCTATTCCTGCATGTTAAGCCACGCCCACCATTTCAAATCGCACCAACCTCATTAGTTCCTCAACACTACTTTTCCACTGTTAACTGACTTTAGCCATGTGTTAAACTATACTATGTTTATTTCGGCTAATTGGCTTTGCTTCTGTTGCCAACAAAACTGTAGTTAACGCCCTCTGCTAGTCATGGGAGCAAACTCAATCACCTCGAGTAAGGTGAACGTTATTCCCTCACTTGTTATGTAAATAACTATTTATCTGACCAAATATTTACCCTTTTCAAAAAAATTATATTATTTGGATCCTCCAAATACTTTTGGCTAGCTATGTCGCTTGCAATGAAGTTTCTATATTTCTAATATTTTACCATTATTACCAAATTAAATTAAATTATCAAAGAAAAAAAGAGCTTATGACTTATATTTGTAAATAGACAAACTGTACAAAATTATAAATAAAATATTTCCATATTAATAGATTAGGAAAACTAAATAGTGAAAAGAAAGGAAACACTTACCTTGCAACTATAGATAGCTGTCCCCATCGGATTTATTGGGGGGTATCGAAAATATCCAAAAGTATGGTTCCTTTTAACGGATCTATTTTAATAAAATTCATCTCAATGAATATAAAAATATACAAGAACAATTTTTGAATAATATTAATAAAAAGTGAAGTGTCAAAAAGAAATTTCAAAAAAAAATGTATTGACAAATTTATGTATTAATATAAATATGAAACTTGCAAAATGTCATGACAACACTAAAAATTAAAATAAAGGGAAGAAAAAAAATATAATTGGGTATGGGGTACCTCAGAGCTTATTATTGTCTTTGTAATTAATCCCCTATGCTCAAGTCCTAACCAATTGTACTCGATTCCCTCGTCATTAGAATATAAAATTTGTCTCATTTATACTTTATTGTAAAATTGCAACACTCCCAAAGGTCAACCATTCAAGTGGCAATGTTTGAAACCCATAAATAAGGCTATCTGTATTGAAAAGGAAACAAAAAATCTATACTACTTTATTAGAGGATACCTAAACTGGAAAAGGATCCCTATACCTCTCAGATTAGATGACACCTTTAATATATAAAACTTTGAGGGACACCTAAACTGGAAAAGGATCCATTAGATCTTTTCCAGATTAGATGACACCTTTTAATATATTAAAACTTTGAGGGGACACCTAAACTGGAAAAGGACCCCTATAGCCTCTTTTAGTTGTTCACTGATAGATCCCCTAGTTTTTTCTTTTCAGTGACCCCCTCTAAGGAGCCACCACAGGATCAGTCTGAAGGCTCAGGCTAATCAAGCGATGATCCAACATGAAGATATATGACCAAACATGCCAATTAGAGATAGAGTCTAATATCTCTCCATGCTGGTTCAGTTCCCCTGTTCAAGATCACAAAAAAAGAGGACGCGAGGAGCTCCAGAAGGACATCTCCTTGTTCATTGCAGTTTGTGCTACATATGGGAGTTTGCATCACATCCAATGATCACTGGAATCCCATCCATTCTCCATCGGATGGATGGAATCTGATTACATTAATCTGCTCTTCAGAAGGAGGAAGGTCCATTTGACTGAAAGGATCGGATTGAGATTTGGCATGCATGTAAGTATGTATAAGACTAACATATGTGCCAGGTGTCATATTATTATCATCATATTAATTAATTCAATTTTTATGGAACGACTTGAGTACGTTTTTTAAAAATTTGTAAAAAAATCAGAAAATGATCCATCTAATTGAGTTGAAATTTGGTACAAGTGTATAACTTGACATAATAAATAAGTGTTCAATGTTTTGTTATAATTACAATGAAAAGTATAATTTAATTTCATATTAATACAAGTATATCTATGGTTTTGTTGGATCATAAAAGTTAAGAAGAATTGAGCGTGGTCAGTGTTGTATGGGCGACTGCTGAAAATGAAACGGATGTATTTACTATTTGAGGCCGAGTGAAATGAGTTTAAAGACGTGTTGCAGTAAAATTTGTGAATTGTATAGTCTGAGACGAGCAAAGCTAATCTGAAAGCGATGAGGAAAAGTTTTGAGGTACCCCATCCATATCCGATTTTTTTTATTTTTGTGGTATAATAATAAATAACAGGTACAGCTACCTTGGAACTTTTCCTCATCACTTCAAATTTGCTACGATCATGCCTTAGATCGGACTTACTTAGCTCGACCTCAGAATATAAAACTCGTCAAATGTATACTGCAACACTGCTTCGCTCGTCTTTATTTAGTATTGGTTTCATTCCCAGCCGTCACCCCTGTCAAACATGTTATGTTTGGATCTAATCATCCTAGCATGCCCTTGTATATAGTACAGTAATGGACCCACCCTTAATAAACTTTCAGGCATTATATAAATATACTCTAAGCTAAATAAGGTCAATCTCTATGCTTCAAAGCTTTGAGCTGCCGAGAGGGAGGTCCTCAAATGTTATTTAACTTTGGTACAAAGTGTTTCACTCCACTTTTCATTAATTCAATTTAATAACAGTCTTTATTTCCATAAGTAAAAATAACAACAAAAAAAGTAGAGTTATTAAAAAGAGGTAATTTACATAATCTTAAGGAACCCACAAAGCCAAGTGGCCAGAGTGTGGGGACTCCAACTTAAGTACAAGCTATATATATTTTTTTCAGGAAGTTCTCATCAAATTTTGGTTAAAATTATTTTAATTAAAGATAAAGTAAAAATAAAAAAAAAAAACAATAGAATTTAAACGTAGATACAAATAGATGTTCTAATAACTTCTATACAGGAAAACCTTTCCAATGTAGAATGGTCTTGTTTGGCTATCTATTAGTAGAGAGGAGCGAGATACTATATGCTTAAGGTAGCATACTATCCACAAAAATTAAAAATCAGGCTTACCAAATAATTCTTTCCCCTGAAAAACTCAACAAATTTGGCCCGCTTGGAAGTAGTCATAGATACTATTACTAGAGGGGCCCTATAGGTTCAATTGTGAAACCACCTTAGATTATAAATAATAATCAAATAATCAGTAAAAATTACTAAAGAAATATTAAAAATACAAATCAAAACAAGGTTCAAGGGGGTTTCAGGCTATTCAATCGACGGTGTTTAAAGCCCGTCTTGTAAATATGAGACCGAGTCACTGATACCAAGTTTATTTTAACTTGTTGCTATGAATTTTAGAGGATCAATCAACAATGATTGAGAAGCAAAATTAATTGGTTATTACAACCTACTAACCTTGAAGGAGGTTTCAATGAGGTTACACAGAGCCCCTGAGAGCTCCAAAAAGATGTTTCTGGCCTCTTAGTGTATTGAGATAGGTTATGCCCATACTCTCTCTAGTATATATCTCTATGGGAGTAGCACATGATGTGAAGCTTGAATAAAAAATAGGAAAATAATAACAAACAACACTGGAATACATAAAAAGAAATAATAAATTTTTATTGACTCGGTTCAATACATATATCTTAGTTGAATTAGCAGAAACTGAATATGAAAAATAACATTACTACATTGAGAAACATAAATTTAACTGGTGAGACGACAAACATTTGGATAGACATCCGAACTGGAACGATCACTAAGCTTCAATAGAATCCAATGGTAACAAATGAGAGGTCTAGGATTGGAGGTCAAGTCTGACAAATAAATAAACGTTTTCGAGCTACTATTTACACATCTTAAATCATATTTAACGCCTTAATTATTCATATTTGTCTTTGATATCTTTCCACAGCTTACCTTTGTTGATATCTTGAAAGATCTTCTCTGTTAACATGTCAAAACCTCTTTCAAAGAATAACGCCGAGCCAATGACCACCAAAGCGTAGGTTGACGATCTCTTAAATATTGAGTTGTAAATTGTAGATCCTAGACCCATTTTTTATTTGAATAATATTAAACTTTAAACTTGGAAAAATTATCAAAAAATCACACACTTCGATTTTATATTGCAGAAAATGAATGGAATTTAATAACAGCTGTTTTTACTACTATTTTTAACAGAATGCCAACAGCTTTAAACAAAAATCAACATTCTCATAGAGATATTATTGCTAGAGAGGCTTCTTTGATTAAAAAATAAAACATCGAATAAGTAACCTGAACACCTCCGATTGTTAAAAAAACCAAGTAAACAGTATAAATTTCATTATGTTATATAATAAAACAATTTACAAACAATGCGCGAGAAGCTGACTACTACTGATTTATTGTAACCTTTACAAACTCTTATAAAAGAGTACAGTGAGGAGCCCCTATTTAGATAGGGTATGCCACCTCTAGTAAAGTACCTCTATGGAAATTCTTCTTTTGAATTTTATTAATATTTTAATGCTTTTTAATTGATAAAATTTACTAATTTGAGCGAATTACTTATTTATAACTAATATTTTATGACTAAAAAATAAAATAAAAGTGAAAAGTTTTAAACTGAGTATGGACAGTGTTGCCATGAGTCACCGGTGGCAGGAGTGGTGGTTTGTGATGGTGGGGTGGTGTGTCTTAAAGTTCGAGTTGAAATTTTACTATTTTCTTTCATTTTTATTCGGTTTTTTATTTTAATTTTAATTTATTATTATTATTTAAGTTAAATATATTATGGAGACATATGATGTTATAATAAATCAACCAGTAGTTATCGATAACGTAAGAAATTAAGTTTATTTTAGTGATGTTTATGAAGTCTAGGTGGAAAGCTGATGTTTTGCCTGAATAAGCATGAGTTTCTAATGATTTACTTAACGTTTTCTCTTAATTATTTTAATGTTTACTTATTTTACTAATTAGTTTATTTATTTTTTAGGGATCGGGCGTGATCAAGGCTGGTTTCGCCGGCGATCAGGTTCCAAAATGTTGTTTCCCAAATTAGTAAGTGATTGGTTTTTTCTACTTAATTATCTTTTTGTTGTTATTAAGAAATGATAGTGTAGTTTATTGATATGACTGACTAACCAGTTAGAGGAAGGGATGCCACTGAACATATCTTGTTCGAAGGAGAAGTATGGTTCAGTTTACCTTCATACTGCCTTTACTTTGACATATCAGTGGAATTGAACAACAAGTGAATCCATTATCTTTGAAAACTTAAGACAGTTTCGATAAATTTAAATTTTTAATAAAGACTGCCATCAAGTGATAAAAAATCTGTTTAAACAGCTTAATGTGTCTCACATAAATTTTAACTATAGAGTATAGATTTAAAACTGACAGAGATCCAAATACACTTATTTTCTGAAATTGTCTCAGAAATGGTGAACAAAACAGCTCTGTTATTCAATAAATTGTTTTCTTGGTTCTAGTATTGGAAGGCCAAAACATGTCCGTGTCATGGCCGGTGCCTTAGAGGGAGAAATGTTTATTGGACCAAAAGCCGAAGAACACCGTGGACTGCTTAGTATAAGGTATCCGATGGAACACGGAATAATAACAGATTGGAATGATATGGAACGGATATGGAGTTATGTGTACAGTAATGATCAGCTGCAGACGTTCTCCGAGGAACATCCTGTGCTTCTGACGGAGGCCCCGCTAAACCCTAGAAAGAACAGGGAGAAGGCTGCCGAGATATTCTTTGAAACTTTCAATGTTCCTGCTTTATATGTTTCCATGCAAGCCGTACTTAGTCTGTAAGTAGTTATATTGTAAATTTCTTATAGCAATTAACTGTTTGTTAATTGCTATAAAATTTTTGTTAAAGCTACCTTCAACAAAAAAAAATCAGCTAGAAAATGTTTTTTTACTCTTTTAAAAAAACTGTAAGACAAACTGTTGTGAAAAATAAAATTGAAAATTATCTACTAAAGCTTGTTTCAGGTGTGATGCCAGAAGAGGGATTTTTTATTCTTACTTATGATTAGGGGGGGGGGGGGGGGTAAAATTCAGCGTTGATGTTTTGGTAGTTTTGATATGGCCATTTGTTGATAAATCCTCAGTTGGAAGGAATGGTTTCACATTTTCCCTATTTTCATTATAAATGAAGTGCCATGACACTTCTTATGAATTATCATTAATTAGAACATAAAAGTAAACATTAACAGAAAGACATTAGCATCATGTGAATGGTCTGATGTAAAAGGTTGGTTATATGTTAGATTAGCCAACTTGGTCATGCAAGATTGTTGAGAAAGATTTTAATAGAATATTTATTGAAGAAATAAAATAAAATCGGTCTATCTTTGATATCTGATCTATAAGACTCATCTATCACCCTTTTCTTTATTCAACGGCTAGCACTGATGATGACCTCTTGTTAGGTCGAAAGCGCTTTGCTATTAGATATAATTTGTGGAGAGACTTCTTCTTCTTTTTATTAGATATTTATTATTATTAATTTAATAATATAATTATTTATATTATATTAAATAAATATTAATTAAATTTAAGTTAAGAATATCTTTTTCCAAATCTGTCAAATCATGAGCCGAAAAGCTCACAGGGAAGATAGTCTGGAATAGTCTAATAGTGTGTAATGATATTCACAAAACTTGTATCGATAGCATTTCCTGGTCTGTTTATTTATTATGTAATAAAAGAAAATACTTTTTGTTGTTCAGTTAGGCAAGGTAGACAACAGTGTAGTTCGGACTCAGAAGACGGCACCACTCGTTCCTATATATGAGGGTTTATGCACTACACTAAGTATCATGAGGTAGATATCGCTGGTAAGAGACGTTCCAGGCATTTGAGGTAAGTAACCTAATAGTGATTTGGATCAAGATGGCTTCACTCTTGTAAAAAATTTTAAATGCAAAGATCTCCGATATTTGTCCACTCATAGTTAAAACCTAAAAATCTTAAAACAGCCTCATTCCATCCCTTTAAATGAGATAACAAATCTATGGCTTGTTTTTAACTTTAACCCCTCCACTACTATAGAGCTTAGAAAACTCAATATGAGTATCTTATAATAAATAAAACAAATGCAACAAAAACATTTCTTGAAGAATTTTGTTGAAAGAATACAAGTAATAGTATTTATAATACATGATTAATAACTGCTTTAACTGCAGGGGATTAAAAATCATTCTCAGTAAATGATAAAGAGAGATTCAAATCTTCCTCCTTCAACTTAATACTTAGTCACATCTTCTTAACCATGATGTGTGGCTTTTTTCAATTTGTGCTGCATTATTGCACCGGAGCTCTTGCCTCATGAATTTTAGCATCAGGTCGTTCTCGAATTTGTGGGGCCTTGCTGTATACTTCATCTTTCATGTGCCCTAAAGAAAAAAATCTAGTGGTGTAAGATAAGAAGATCTTGGAGGCCAGGCTATAGGTCCATCTTGTCCAATCCAGTAATTTGGATAATTTTCATTCAGCCAGTCTCGAGGCCTAAGCCCATAGTAAGCCGGGCATCCGTCCAACTGGAACCACTGATTTAATCTTAAATTGAGATCAAGACAGGTGTAGTTCTGGACTGTAGTTCTGGAGAGGTACTTCTTCTTGAAGATTTCCTTTAATGATTATTTAAGAAAAATAAAAACTCTTCTGCCTTCTGCATTAAAACGGTCTTGCAGTACATGAGGACCAATAAGTTCATTATTGATCATGCCACACCAAATATTCACTTTGAATTGGCGCTGGAAAGAATTTTCCTTCATCGCATAGGATTTTCATGTGCCAATAATATGGTGTTGTGACGGTTAAAATATACCATCTCGAGTAAATGTTGCTTTGTCCGTCCACAACACCGACCTAGGAAACGTATTGTCTTCTTCATACTTATTTAAAAACCAGTTACAAAAATCCAATCGTTTTTATCATCTCCAAAAGTGGTTTAACATGGAATGGATGGCGATGATCAAATTTTAATGTTTTTCTAATAGTCTCTCTATAAAACCCTAATTCAGCAGATGAACACCTGGTGCTTGTTTCCGGATTATTATTAAAATGGTTCAAAATTATGTTAGATCTAACGATTATAAAAGACTATTTTCTCATTCAATATGAGAAACTATCCTGTTCCGAGCTAATTTATTGTGTAGCCTAGAGAATAATTTATGTCTGGATGACTCTATTAGGAAATCAGCAGCATAGAGTCTAGCTGCTTCCCTAGAGATATAAAAAGCCATGCCATGATAGCCATATCGGTGTATTCTTGGTTAGTATAAACACGCTGCATAGTCAGGAATGAAAATTAACAACAAATAATACTTTTTAGAGGCAATTTAAAATCCTACTAGTAAATAACAGAGCTTTACTTATCAATAGAAGTGCAACAAAGATTTATTACAAACTAAAACATTCACTAATAATACCACATTGGTTAATTGTTTGTTTTTAACAAATGACGTAAGTTCTAATTTAATAAAAACAGCTGGTTTAATGAATTATTAATGCTAAGAAATGTTTTTGTTGCATTTGTTTTATTATGAGAGACTTAAATTAAGTTTTTTAGCTATATGGTAGTGGAGGGGGGGGGGGTTGATTATGTTCTAAGATTAACAAAACAGAATAATTAATGATGTAATTATAACTAATAAAGTTTATTTTGTAAATCAAATTGACATAATTTAAATGTAAATGTCTTTGTTTACATTGTGAATAATTTGACATCTAAGTGACTTACATCAAGTTTTTTTAAGAATATCTTGGTTAAAGTTAAAAACAAGCCATAGATTATGTTACATCATTTTAAAGGGATGTAATGAGGCTGTTTTTAAGATTTTTAGTTTTTAACTATGAGTGCACAAATAATGAAGATTTTGGCATTTAAATTTTTTACATTTTTAGTAAATGTAAAAATAAATGCTAATAAATTAAAGTTTAATTGTGATGATTGCGACATAAAGTATACCATTTTAAAGGGAATTTAATGTCCTTGAGAATAGTGAAAACCCCATCTCTTTTAGCTTTAGTAGTTTTCAAGTTGTAGATTGTTTTAGAGAATTAGACAGTAAAGAATAGAACAATTTGATATATCGATTTTTCTAGAGAACTATTGGGAATTGACCCTATGCTTACATGACATTTTTTGTTCATCCTGGTCCATAGAATCAGATTTTTATTTTGTCCCATTAAGATTAAGTCACCCTGTATATTGATGTACATGAAAAATGTTGTATAATAAATGTGCACTATCTTGAGACAGGACTCTCGCTTTAGGAGTTTTAACTCCTACTGAGAATGTGCGATGTATTGGATGTGTTGAAGAGGTACCTCCTACCTGATTTCCTTTCTTTATTTCTATAGCATAAGCTTTGAAGTTTATTATATGAACCACAACTTTGTTACGGACAGGTTGCTGCTTCGGAGAGAAGGAGTTAACTTTAAGACGACAGCAGAGTTTGAAGTAGTCAAGTCTATCAAAGAAGAAGCTTGTTTTCTCTCTAGTAATGCTCAGAAAGACGAGACCAGCGATACTGAGAAATTTCAATGCACCCTTCCAGACGGCAATAAAGTCGATGTGAGTGCATAACATATTCATTGCCTCCATTGTTTAAGTGTAGTATTTGCAGTGTTCTGATATATTTTTATGAAAATTAGAATTTATACATCTGTAAGGGATATATAGTATATAATATATATTTTATATATATATATATATATATATATATAATATATATATATTATATATATTTATATATATATTTTATATATTCCCTATTCCCTTTCTGATATCATCTGGTTGAATTGTCACATTTTTATGCATATTTTTGTCTTGTCATTATAGATAGAGTTGTATATATTATATAATATATATATATAATATATATATATATATATATATATATATTATATATATATATATATATATATAATATAACTAGCCCACTAGCCCCCTGCACTTATCCCATCTGAATAATAACCTCATAAGCATAAATTTCTGATGAAACTTTACAAAAACTATGAATATTCTTAGGTATGAACCAAAATTAGATTTGATCATTAACAATATCGAGTATTTGTTGTGTGTAGATCGGGGCTGCTAGGTTTCGAGCTCCGGAAGTATTATTCAGGCCTGACCTTATAGGAGAGGAGTGCGAGGGAATACACGAAGTTCTTGTATACTCGATACAGAAATCAGATCTCGACCTCAGACGAACTCTGTTTCAAAACATAGTCCTGTCAGGAGGTTCTACACTATTTAAGGTTTGTTGGTATTTTTGTTTAAATGATGGGATCCTTGTTCTTCGTTTTATGTCGTAACCGAGGCCAAACAACACAAGGCTTATCCTTGTATGTTTTATTTAGCTATCTGGTCTGGATAAACCAACTTGCTTTTTATAGTGGTAGGCAGATAGAAACGAAAAGGTTTCAAAAACCAAATAAATAAGAATAGAGAAATAAATTAAATGAAGCTCAGGATTATTTAATTATTTATTCTAAAATAAATTTTTCTTACAACTTGACATTTTTAATACCTAAAAATATATATTTTTTTATTATTATAAAACTTAATATTAACTTAAAACGTTAAAAGCAGATAATATTTATATTTTATATGCTCTATGAGAATAATTTTGGAATCTTATTTATGTATGTATGTATTATTATTTATGTATTACCGTGTTCATAATTTCGTTATAATTTCTAGCTCTATACATTTTAAATTAAATTAAAATAATAGTTCCATGTAAGTAAAGAAAACCGAAAGTAAAAAGTGGGAGTGAGACCACAACAGTGCTTTTTTTGTTTAATTATTATAAAAAATACATATCATAAGTATTAAACAATTTTTTTCAACCAAAAAGCACTATAATTTACCTTATCAATTAATTAAATCGGTGCAAATAAATATTAATTTAAGAATGAATAAAAATTACTTATTACACAATAAATAAAAATTGTATAAAATTAAACTGAATACTACTGGAGTGACTTTAAATTAAAAATCCTCATAAAATGATGTAGCCAACTTTCAATCTTAACAGATCATCATCGGTGCCCAACTCAAGTTAAAAGAACATAATTAAAGTCAAAGTAAACATAAGAAAGTAAGTATGAAGTGAATAAAGTAAAAATAAATAGAACTATGGACTTCCCACTGATATCACTATTAGGCTGATTTATTTTATTTGTATTTTATATTTACAGGGCTTTGGAGATAGATTACTCTCTGAGATTAAGAAAATTTCACCAAAAGACATTAAAATTAGGGTAAGTTACCTTTCTCTACCTGTTGTTGTTATTAATAAATTATATATTGAACAGATTCTTATTGGTTTATAGTTCTTCAAAATAAATACTAAAACAATTATATGTTAATTGCTTGTTAAAACTAAGTCTTAAACTAGTCTAGTCTGACCATGCTGCAGTTGAATTATGTTTTTAATTTAATTAGTTAATGATAGTAAAAATATGAGGTGAAACTTGGCACATGCATGTCAAATCTCTGATCGGAATTTTTTTTTCTAGTTTTATGAATTTTTTAAAATTTTTGCTGTGTCATTATTGCAGGTTAATGACGTCATAAAAATTATTTTCTTAATAGCAAAACTACACCTATTGACTGATTTTCGTACAAAGTTTCAACTCTTAATCATACACTGGGAGCTACGATGATAACAGACACACACACGCACACAGACAACTTTGTGAAAACTACTTAGGAGGTCTTAAAAAGACCTGACACGGATAATTCCAGTGTCATACGGGTATCTGTTTTTAAATACAATACTTTTCCTGTATACCTATGGTAAAAATGAGGAAAAGAAAAAAAATGTATTGCTAAGTCTTTTTAACAAATTATGTAATAAGTAAAAAAAAATATGGAAATAAAATTATTTATTATTTATTTAATTTGCAGATTTCAGCACCAGCCGAGAGACTGTACTCGACTTGGATAGGTGGATCGATTTTAGCTTCCCTCGATACATTTAAACGAATGTGGGTTTCAAAAAAAGAATTTGAGGACGAAGGTAGTCGAGCCATTCATAGGAAAACATTTTAGCCTTCCAAATTGAAACGACAATGCTACGATAATTATAACAAATATAAAAGAATTATTTATGAAAATAATTATTTATCAATTATCTCAATGTTAGTGTGAGACTAAAAACAATCGACAGCCTCAACACTCCTGCTTTATGTTGTTTCTTTATTTATTTGTAATTTATTTTGTTTTAAGTCAAAACAAATTATAAGTTTAGGTTATGCTAAGTTGAATTGTATTAACATTTTAAATGGAAATGAGGTGAGAGATAAACAACATACTGATGTGTATATATATATTATATATATATATATATAATATATATATATATAGTATATATATATATATATATATATATATATATATATATATATATATATATAATAGCAAAGTTTTAAGATCCCTATAGGTAATTCTTTTTGCTTTCACCTAGAAGAGAAGTTTTCTTTTAACAGATTTATCTAAACATTATTTATCGAATCATTAGAAGATGGTTTCGGATTGTTTGTATCCTCATATATCTTATTAGATACTTCTTCTGACTTGTCATCAGTTGGTTCTTGTCATCTGTATTCACTTTGTCTAGTTAGCTACTAAGGCCAGGTAACATTTCTACAATAATTAAAAATTGTGGAGTCATGTGTTTGAGTGCCTCATAAAAATTTAAAATTTAAGTTAATATAAATATTGTCTTTCAGTAATCTTTGTGAAACAGCGCTGCTGGTCTAGTTGCTATAGCACTTTTACTTTTACTCTGCAAAACTTTTGAAAATACAATAACAACTAAAATTAATTTTTGTTGGGAAAACCTAATTTTCTGTTTATAGCACCTGTGCACTATTTTAAATTTAATTTCAACTCTGAAATCAACGTAAAAGTTGTTTTTTTTGTATTAAACAATTGTTTAGGTCAATCGTGGATCGTAACAAATAATTTAATCGGACTTAAAGAACAAAATAATATAGGTCCTGTCCATTATAAGACCATTATGTAAATAATGTAAATTTTTATTTACACTAAAGCAGTGACTTAAATCTTAGAGGATGGCATCTTTTTCATTTGCTTTGGCAGTATATGGCATGTTAATGGTGTTTTAAACCTGCTAGACAGAACAGAGCCACTTACTAGTGTTAAGACAAGTGGTTTCCCTCACCTTCTGCAATGTATTCATATTCTGAATGGCTTATATTCTGTTAACTTGTTTTTAAAATTTTATTCACTAGTAAAATATATTTTTTGTAAAAATATTTTGTTCATTTTGAGATTTTTTTTGTTATGGTATTTTAAGTTTATGAATAGAATCTTATCACACAAAAAAGTCTGTTTGAGGGTCCTGTGCTAAACCCTTTTAGAAATAGCTTTCAGTTGAATTTGATAAAGCTTTGCTTAAAGAGAGAATTTAGTTAGCTACGGTCGTAGAGGTATTATTACTAGAGAGGCCTTATCGGGTGAATTTTAGAACATCTGGCTTAGAAAAAGTAAGCCTAACACCTTCTATTATGAATGTAATCAAATAAATAGTACTAAATTACAGTTATTTGTATAATAAAGTAAGTTATAACACAAAGCAATGTGTGAGAAACTCATATCAATTGATTTATTATTACCGTAAACATACCTTATACATGCTCTTTGAATCATGATAGCCTAGGAAGGATATTTCAAGCCTCCCGATGTATTAGGTAGGGTATGCCTCCTAGAGGAGGCATACTCTGTATGCCTATGAGTATCCCTATGAGTACAACCTGGTACAACTCTTTATCTTTAACTTCATGTCCCCTTCCTCCTTGAATTTCGATGTTATGAGGATTACGGGCTGTAAGGATCTGGAGTTTAAGGGTTTTAAACAAAGTTTTAGCCAATTTAACCGAGAGTAACCGAGAGCTATATTCATTCAGGATTTGCCGACTCCTCAATTTTAGTATTTTTGTATCTGTTAATCTAGATTATATGCTTTTTAAAACTTTTGTGGCTTACTTCTGTAAAGATTTTTTTTGAGTAAAAATTAGTTTAAGACACAGCCTGATGATGGAAGATTTTAACTTTAGAATTTGCCTCCCCTTTGGCTTCTCAGAAAGACTTGTTTGAATAGAGAAGTGAAGCATAAATGACGTGGTCAGTACTTAGATAGGTGACTGCTTAATGTTGGCTAAGCGAACATGTATCATTCAGAAATAACTTAAAAGTATTACTTTTTAGCCATTTGTTGTATATTGGTGAACAAACCTGGTTCCTGTGAAGACCTCACTTAGGCACTACTTGGTGAGCTTGAATGAATACAACAAAATAGTAACCTGGTTTAGATATTTAGATATTTTTAGTATAGCAAGTTGAAATAGCGTGCTGAGTCTATCTCATATCGTTAAGACAGTTTGAGAGTCTTAAGAGGACTTGCCATAATCTAATTTGCCCCAGTATAACCTCCTCTTAACTCAATCTTATTTTTCAACACTTCTGTCATCTCTGGCTATCTCTCATATCTGTGTTTATTATAATACGACACATTGCTAAAATCAGTTGACAGCAAGGAAAAATGGGAGGGAGCAAATGAGGATAGTTCTAGATGTAAACCATACCCTAAATTCCAAAATAAGAACCTTATTGGTTCATCAACACTATTTTCCCGCACTGTCAACTGATTTTAGCCGTGTGTCGTACTGTTGGCAAATATTGGAAAAGAATTTACAATTTTTTAGCCTCATAAACTCCCTAAACTTATAAAATGTTTCAGTACTGTACACAAACTAAGTAATTATAATTTAACTAAATAACTTTTAACATTTAATTGATTTATGATTCGTTTTTTTAACTAAAAAAATTCACTGCACAAAAAAGTAAAAGCTAATTTAGATATTTCTTTACTTATTAATAATGCTCACTCTTTTTTTATCAGATTGTTTAGGGGCTGATCAAGGATTGAACAAATATTTTGCAACAGACTGTTCTACATAAATATATATGTTATTGTTCAATCTAGTTATCTAGTGCTTCTATGGCAACAACAGACTATACTGGCTCATGTACTACTTGAAATTACAAGTTTAAATAACTTTTAAGTTATTTATTTATTATGTATTTATTTATTGATTATTGGCAAAGTTGTCATCATCGGTGCCATAATAATAAAGATGTAAGTTAGTAAATACATAAAACTATTATCTTTTTTGAGATGGCAACAGCTTGGTGACAGGCAACAGCTTGAAGACGACCCTCAGGAATTGAAATATATAGCTTTTTTAAAGTTAACCCTTTTTCTAAATAATTACTACTATAAGTGAAGTCAGTTCTGTTATTCTGATTTATTAAGAGAGTTATTAATATTCTCTTATTTTTCCACTCCTTGGTCAGCCTCAAATTGATTTAATTATTCTTATTTTTACATCAAAATGTATTCCATCTGGTAAATTATTATTGTTATTTTTATTATTTCTTTGCTCATTGTTATTATTTATTTTATATTTTTAATTCATTATGTCTCCACTCTGTACTACACATTGATTACCAAAAAGTAACAGTTATTGTATTTTTATTATTTTTCTATTAAATGTTATTTAAAACAATTAAATATAATGAGGAACTGAAATTAACTCTCACCTGAAGGTCTTCACAGTGGTCTTAGGAGAGTTGGATGCTTTCTAGTTATCAGCTGGAATAACAGTACAAGTAGATCTTGTTTGGGAATCTGAGTCATTAGACCTATCAAAGGAATAGGTATGAACTCACTAGAAATAGTACAGCTCAAGACATTGATTTATTATGAGAAATTACAATATAATGAATAGCACAACTTGCTATTAAGTACTGAGACAACTTAAATCTTATAACTAATAATTTTCTAATCTAATAGACATAAAAAACTAACGATGTTGGTTTTTGTTTTCTCTTTTCTATTTACCACTATTCTTCACCATAGCTCTGCCGTTGGCTATGGTGAATCAATCAGCAATGGTAGAATTGGACAGAAGTTAAGCGCTTGGCAAGTTGAAAACTACTTACAGTAGATGTTCAGTATGAGGAATATTCTCGTGTAAACTGATCCGTTCCATCTCTTGAACAACGTCTCTTTTCTATTCTGTCAGACTCTTAGGTTTTCTCTCTGACGCTGGCTTTTGTCTTTCACATTTCTGATTCTAGTCCCCTTTTCCCAGGAGATTTAAAGTAAAAGGGATGTTTAGAACCTCATGTCGAGGTCAAAGGATTTAGACGTGAAAGTTAGTGACAATGGTGAATTACGGGTAAAATTAGTTGGACGTAATCCATTGTCAGTGTTATTTACAATTAACGCTGTTTTGGGAGCAGGTACTTCTCCCATCATCAGGTTCGTCTTGAGAAAGACGGTGTTTTATGTTTAGGGTGTCAGGATTTTAACCTGACTTGGTAGGTAAGTATCATACCAAAAAAAGTTAAGTCCAAAGAAAGTATACAGGCCAACTAAGTTGCCTACCAAGTCAGGTTAAAATCCTGACACCCTACCCATAACACACACCGTCTTTCTCAAGAAGAATCTGACGATGGGAGAAGTACCTGCTCCCGAGTTCAAAAGAATTCAAGGCATTTCAGACAGTCTTTGCCTTTGTTTTACTTCTCATGGTACATATTAGTTTAGTAATCTTATAGAAGACTTCCAGTTTACCTATGTATTACTGTTTTAGAATTATATATTTGGAACTGATTTGCTCCATGGAAGTACACTTGTTTCTACATGTAAGAATCAATTTTAGCTCCAAGTGGCTGTTTTGTATAGGATTTTAAACACTGCAAATTTTCCAGTATACCAAGCTACAAAAATATCGATATTTATTTCACCGCTCAATATTTTACTTTCTAATTTCCTATATGGATGGGAAAGACATTCATTAAATGTCTATGTTTTAGAATCTATTTATCCTAAAATTCCAAAGATTTCATATCTGTGTATTGTATTGTTAGTTCATTAAAGTAAAATATGTATTTTTTATATTTTGCTTCATTAAACCGTAGAATTCTCTATCTATTAGAAAATGTGTTTCCCACTAAAATTACAAAACTGAGATTTCATCTAAATTATCTATTAAGGTGGTTTTAGGACCTCCTGAGTGGTTTTTACTAAGTTATCTGTCCTTATGTGTGTCTTTTATCATCGTAGGTCCCAGTTTGTTTATGCTAGAGAGTTAAAACATTGATCCTCGAGATAATATGTGGGGCGCTCAGTTGTCAGTGTTTTATAATTAATAACATAAACGCTTAACTCTTAATTTGACAGCTTATTTTTTTTATTTGAATACTTTTTGCATTTAGGTTAAAATTTTCAATCAGCGCTATGGAAAAGTAAGGAAATTTCCGAATGTTTTATAACCCCAGTAGAGAATCTTTATAACGACCTGCTCAGTACCCCCTCCACTACTTAACTAAACCACCACATGGTGCGAAAGTTGATTCCTATATGTAGAAAAAATTAGAAGTACTACCAACAGCTAAAATTGCTTTATTTTATTAAAACTGTCTGTCTTTGCATATCTCCGGTTCTTTCATTCGCTATAAAACTGCTTCTTAACTGATTATTATTTATTTAAAATAAGCTAAATGGATTAAGTAAAAAGTTCAATCATTTTTCTTTCAATTTTATTGTATTAAGAAATACTTAGTGGGTTGAACATTTTAGATGCTTTAATATTAAATCCCCAAACAAGACCATTTTCGAAAGTCTAGGACCATGTTTTTCCCATATTTTTAAGGATTTAATATTGGTTTATCTTAAATGTTGCACCCGGTATAACTTGCAATAATTTAAAATGTAGATTATAAACAGCTTATGATAATAAACCTGCTGAACTTTTAAAATGTTTATTACGTTTCTGGATAAAGAATTATTATGGGTAAGATATGAACTACCCCAAGTACTAACCTTAAGTCAGGGCAAGGCTCCTATTGGTCCACTAGTTTGGATTTGCTCTGAGGACCAACAGAATCCTTTACCTCATACATAGGGTTTTGATGCTTTTGACTAAGACGCATGATAAAATAAGCAAGGCTAGAAACTCTTACATACATACTAACACACGTATACACACACACTAATATATATATATATATATATATATATATATATATATATATATATTATATATATATATATATATATATATATATATATATATATATAATATATATATACATATAATATGCTGATATTTATTCTCTATAAGCTATTAATATTTTTTTTTCTACTGTCTAATTTATTATTAAGAACTCTTGAATTAGTTCATATTTTACCTGATTCACACTTATCTCAACAAATGTGTCTGATGTATTGCCATGTTGTAGAGTTCAGCACACTGACTTGTTCTAATGCTCTTTGATGCTTATTTGATTCTTATTTTAGGTATTTATTTATTTTTTATCTGTAATAATAATTTATTTATTTTGTAATTAAGTTAAATTATGTGATCTAATTTTTTATTATTAAATCTCTTTTGTCCCCGTTTAATTCATTTCTCATTAATAAGACCCTTTTCTTTAATAAAATTAAATTAAAAGAATGTGTAATAACTTTTATTTATTTTTTAATTAATTATAATTATGTTAATTGTATTAATATTGTGTATTTTTTTATGTGGTTAAATAATTAATAAAATACCTTAGAACCTTTTTGGAACCATCATCAAAATATATTGGAAAACTCTTACATAATACATTGGGATTCAAATAAAAATTACACAAATCAATAGTATAGCAATTAATAAAATAAAAATTACATTCTACAATAGAGATAATGCAAATAAACTAATAACTTCACCAATATTGAAAAATAACTATACCACGTTTCAGTTTTGTAGAGCATTGTGTTTCTATCCATGATGTCCTACATCCCTGAAGATGCCTCCCACAGTGGAAGCGAAACGTCGGATTTTTCATCTACATTGACGTGGTCACCACCGGAAGACCAAAATCTTCATGACAACAACCGTGGAAGCCTACGCAGTTTATTATACCACTTTTACCCCAAAGTCAATTCTCTACAAAAAAGGAGTTGTTCGAGGAATTGAACAATCCTTATCAGAAACAGAAATGCTAGAAAACACGCAATTCCAAAATACAAATATAAAACTAATAAATGTAAAAAGAATAACAAGAAAAGTAATAGACAACAATTCACCAAAATTCATCCCTACACAATCTATTTTTATCACAGTCCGTGGACAAACCTTACCCCCAAACGCCTACCTACACTTTGTTTACAATTTCATAATTTCATCCTCTGTAATGTCCATGACTTTAGAATTTTCAATAATTTTGACACACAGTACATCTATTTTCTTTCTTTCTTTATTCTTCTTTTCAGATATTTGCAACAATCCATTTTCCGGTTAGAGTATGATGAGGGACCGACCCGCAAAAACGAAACAAATAAAAATATACAAATAAATTTCCCTACAAATTTTTGATAGACAAAAAATTATTTTGATCATGAAATAAATAAATGCATCTATTTATAGGTCTGTAAAAAGGCTTTGGTGCTTTGAGTAGGGCATATATAAGGAAGATTAAGGCAATAAGTAACAAATAAGTAGGTTTACTTTAAATGAACGGTACCGTTTGAGTCTTCATGATAGAATTTTCAGTTTTATTTTAAATACTTTCCAAATTGTAGGGCCTCTGCTGCAGGCCTGTAGCCAGCTAAAACTCGAAGGGGCAGGGGAATCCCAGAGGGAACGAAATTCACACAGAGAGTTCCACTGAAATACACTTCGTCACAGGTGGCAACATTTTTTCGGGGGGGGGGGGGGGAGGCATCGCCCCCCTGGCCCCTACCTAGCTACGGGTCTGCTTGGCTGTAAGTGAGAGCCACCCTGCATATGAGAGAAAATAGTAAGCAAAATATAGATTTTTATTTGATTATCTGGCATTGTTAAAAGTATGTTGGTTTGTCATGTTATTGAATATGATGCTAGATAGGAAACATACTCATGTTACACATCCATCAATATAAACATGACATGGAGTAGAGTTACATGTTCTAGGTGAATGTGACATGGTATATATTTACCCTGGGATAGTTTCCCTGACCACACCATTCTACTACAAACCACTCCCACACTAATACCAATTCAAAGCTTTTATATTCATTGGTAAGGTTGCATTTTGCACAAATTTCCTTGAAAAATTACACTTATAATTCTTTAAGTTTTTATTGTAAACAAATGAGGATTGATGTATTCATCATTCTTCATTTAAATTGATCTATTTATGGGAATAGATGTAATTCATTCACTATAATACAGAGACTCTAGCCCTGTTAATAGTTTAGTCTAGCCCTGTAAACTACAACCAGTGATGCCAACTAGTTTCTGACTTAACTCCCAGCCTTAGGTACGGCTAGTAAATGATCCCGCTGTGGACTGAGAACTCGCTCCATATTAATTGATGAATTTGATTATATGATGAAGTAAGTTAATGTAACTACTTCATCACAAGATAAAATATACCTCAAGAAGTAAGTCGGGTTAAAATTTATAGTTTTAACTTTTCAATGGACCAACTTTTTCGTCTAAGAATAACAAGCTGTCTTGAGTTTAGAAAAACTGCCTTACTTGACTTCGTCGAACTTGTTTTTGGTTTTGTAAAGTGTTTAGAAAAGGTTTTCTTACCAGTTTGAAATCTTTTAGAGTTTTTTAAAAGTTGTAACGCTGGAGGGAAAAGATTGGTGATATAAAGTTTTTAAATAAGACTGGGTTTATCTGATATTTAAACTGGACTTGGAGGGTTTTAGTATTGTCGTGCTTGCTAGGAGCTCTAAACAGCAGCAGGACACTCGACAAACTTTTTTCCTGCATCTTACTAGATAAGATTTTTTTTATTATAACTAGAGTTTTAAAAAACTCAGGTTTAATTGTAAAAACCTAACCCATCAAGGTTTTATACTTTCTTCATTTATACAGTAGATATATGGGAAAAGTATTGTGTTTACATAAAAATCTGAATCAATATATATATATATATATATATATATATATATATATATATATATATATATATATATATATATAATGCCCGTTTTAGGGTCATTCAGCTCATCAGGGTATTCACTCTGCGGGAACAATCTCAGGTGGGTTGCATCTACTGTCTATTAAGTTTTAATTAATAAAATTAGACCATAGCCCTCTGGAGCCGAAATCGATGCAGGAATCGGAGGCAGACACAACACACACATATATATATATATATATATTATATATATATATATATATATAATATATATATTCGACTTTTGGATAATTTGATATCAAATGATTTTTATCTGTCTGAACGGTATCTATATTATTCTCATACTATTTTGTAATCTCCTTGCGTTTAATACGAACGTGAAACGATAGCGATGGTACTTTCAACCCGACATATTTCCTTGTATGTTCTAACCCTTCTACCAGGCAGAAAGGATTTATTAAGTAAGTAAAGCGCACTCAGCTACCAGCTTTTATGTTTTCTACTCTTTTAGTTATATAGCTGTTATAATAGTTATTATTAAAAAGCTTTTGTAATAATGAAGTGTCAGGTTGGCTGAGAGCCGCTGTCTGCCATTGTCTTAAGTTCAGTTTCATTCTAATTTTTCTCAAGTTGTTTAGAAAACTTGTATTTAATGATTAAAAGTCGAATCGTTTTCTCGAGAGCGGATAATTCAAAGTAAGAAATAGTAGTTAAAATGCTTGAGCTCAGAATTGTTTCAACTTCTTGAACTTTTGTTCTCAACTTAACTTCCTACTCGCCTCTTAACAACTAACTTCCCTGATGAGTTATAAAACTACTCTGAACCTTAAGCGAATTTTCAAAGGATAAATGAGCTAATGATAATTAGGATTAATGAGGTTTCGGTTATAAAAGAGAGTCTCGTATTCTTTGTGTAGAGCTTCATAGTGTGGAAAAATTTTAACTTTATTACCTCTTTTATATACTTACTTACTTTTTACTCTCTTACATACTTCTGTTAAAAGAGGAAAAATAAAAATATGGATCGATCTTTTACTAAGATCGATTATTTATTAATAATAGATCGATAATTAATTCATAATTGATCGATAATTAATTAATAATAGATCGATAATTAAATAATAATAGATCGATAATTAATTAATAATAGATCGATTTATTAATAATAGATCGACTATTTATTAAGATCATTTGACCATAAACAAAAATAGTGAGCGGAGGTCCACAAGCTGTGCGAATTTCTTTTGTAATACTTCGATTTCTTGCAGAAAAATCTATTTCATGATTTAGTTTTCTGTTTATGTTTTTATGGTTTGTATTATGTTAAGGTTTGCGTTAAGTTTTGTGGTTTATGTTTCTGAATCAAATCTCCTGAATTTTTCAAGGGAAATAATGACTCAAATGAAGATCAAATTTCCTGGGAGTAGATTTTCTAAAACATTCGCCAAACGTACTATGACTATATACAGCCTTGAACCAGTAAAATTTCGAGATAGAAAAAGATACAAATTAAATAGAAAATTCGAAAACGGGCTTTATTCAAGCTCATTATTCAAGCCATTTGCGTTTGTCAACAAGGCAAAACAAGGTCAACTTTTGGATAATTTTCCGCGTACCACCTAAAAGTCTTTTGCGTACTACTTTGAGAACTCCTCCCCTACGCCATTGTTTGTTTGCCTGTTGTAAATTATCGGTTTAAACAAAGTAAAATATTAAATGGTTATATTGAGCAGCGGAGTGTCAAGTCAACTCAAACAAAGCTTACATATTTGATTTCAAAGTACTTTTATGCTTCCACTCGACTTTATTTCACTTTGTTGATGTTTTTGATTAAAATAATACTAATGTAACGTCGCCTCCAGACCACCTCTACCTCTATGTCTCTCGTGTCCACTCCACTTTTTCCATAAACTCCATTTTTCACTCTACTTTTTATATTAAAAACGTAGATTTTTTCCCTGCGTGTCACATTGAGTAGAAAGCATTGCGTACTTGTAAAAAGGTTTAATTAGACGTAACTTTATGTTATGTCAACATATCCGCCTCTCATTTACATTAGCATCGCATATCTCTTTTATCTTTTAACTCTCTATTGCTTCTACTTTCATGTTACTGCACACTTTAAAGTTATGTTATACTTTTATATTATACAATGATATAATATTTAGGTATAAGGGAAAGTATTATGTGTGTCTTAAACTGCAGGATAAGCAAAGCGAATCGAATATGATGATGGTCCAATAGACAGACCTGAAATATTTAACTCATTATGTACTAATTCAAACCAAATATTTCTGAAAATATACCTTAAATTATGTAGAAAAAACTTAGTCTGCCTATCCAGAGTGAAGCCTTTCATATGATTGCGCATGCTCAAAATTTTATAAAAATGAACCAATTACAATTTTCTTGAAATAAGTGGCTCCCTGTGGATCGTGTGCAAAATATTTAGAGTACATTTTCTTAAGCTGATAAAATTTTTTATAAAACGAGTTTTTAATCATCAAAATCGGATGACTACAACCAAAGTCATGTCTCTTTCAAAAAACCAAACAATCGTTTTATAAATCATTTTATTGGGTTTAAAAAGGAACCATTTATAGAAAGAAAACTGTAATTTGTGCGATTTTCCAATATTTTAAGTGAGCGCAGTTATATGAAGGGCTCTAATTTGGATAGACAGACTATTAGGAAGGAGCTTATCCTTCATAATTTAAGATAAGTCATTCATAACAAAATAAGTTACATTTTTTAGGCCTGGCTCTTGGACTATACGAAAAATTCCGAGGCACCCAGTACCAGTTTTTTCAATGCTTAGCAGAAGCAAATAGACTAATCCCCTCAACTCTGGTTTTATAAAAGTTTATATTTGTAAAATTTAATTATTTTTAATTGAAATATTATGAAAAATATAGCTTTCAAATAAAACCCAGGAATAGTTGCTGGTAAAACTAGATATGGACTAAGTTAGTATACCAGGAGCTTGAGCTTGTCTGTATTCCCATGTCTGTTCCCAGGGATTAATTAATTTCACCCTATCACTACACTAAGTTGCTTAGTGTGTGTTTAGGTTTCGTTTATATCCTAGTTATGAAATCTATATATAGTGTGTGTGTGCAGTTAGAGAGAGTTATATAAAGAGAAATTAGAGAGTATTAATTGAGACACAAAACTTGAAAAGCTATATTGAATTTAATAGGTTGGTTTAAGTTTATTTGACAAAATGTATTCGCATAATATTTAGAGATACTTTAAAAGAATACACATTCTTGTTATTTTGAGATTATAGGATTGAAAAATATTCCTGAAAATACTGTATTTAAAAATCTTCTTGATAGTCGAGCTAGACTTGATCGGGGGAGGTTTTCTTTGTTTGCTAAGATCAAATTTTCCAACACAAACAATATTTTTACCTCCTTCCAAATTATTTTATTGATCAAACGTAAGTTCTTAAATTTCAGGATTTCTCAACGGCGTGTTTGTTTGCATTTGTATCAGAAAATTTGAAAGGAGCAGATAGTAGAAGAGCAGGCACTATTGATTTCACGCTTGGGCTCCAAATTCCATATAAATAGATTAATATATATAATACATATTATAGATTTTTTTACATATATGCAATTATTTTATAATAATTAAAATGTATATAGTAATGTATTATAATTCTTGACAAATCTGATATACACTGTATCTTGCAAAAAGCATAAACTTGGGAAGGACACGAATCCTATTGAATACCAGGGGGTTATAAACCCTTATCGTTACCAGATTTATGTAACGTCATTAATCTAGTTTAATTGGGGATTCAAATTTTATCCCGAAAAAAGTAATTTCATATGTTTTCAGGCGCTAAATCGCTAAATGCTCAGATTGGGAACGGTAAAGCAAAGACTTTACGAATCAAGAAACTTTAACAAGAAATTAATTTTGAAGCTAGGAAGCTTGCATTCCAAAGGAAATTCGCCCTGCTTGACGATCTCCTCGCCAGATTCTTTTTATCCAATGTATTTAATATGATATATCGGTAACCTTGTTATTCGTGGCAGCAATAAACCCTCACAGGCAGCTAGACACAGAGCGCCCTCTATTGTCATCCAATTGTCATATTTATAAATTCCATCAAGATAAACTGTTTGAAATCAGTCTTCTACCGGTTCTTAAAGAGTAACAGTGATATTACTCTTCATCTGTTAAACCAGTCAGAAGTTTAGAGACCTGAATCGAGTGTAATATCGATCAATTCTAAAGTGTAGTAGGTATTGTGTAGTGAAGATGATGTTTGTTCCGGATAATCTACTTACGTTTATAAGTGTAGTCTGCTTACGCTGACAAGTGTAGTGTGCGATTGATAACATAGGCGTTTGCAGGGGGGTCAAACGGGTCACTTGATTCCCCCTGGAAAATGGAAAAAGCTAAATTGACTCGCACTGCATTTTCTCATAAAAATGACTAATTTTTGTGTAAAAATAAATTTGAAGTATAATTTAATTAGTAATGCGAAATCAGTAATTAATAATTAGTAATTCGTAATTAGTAATCAGTCAAAATCAAGTCAAAATAATACATTAAATATAGTTAATTACCAACATTAGAAAGGGTTTTGCGACATTGCTTAATAATATGTATAAAAATAAATGGTTCTAATGTAATGAAGACTCCCTTAACTCGTAAGATTGCTAAAATATACAATTAGGATACAAAATAGGGCTCACTTCGTTTGTTAGCTTTCTATAAATACATACGTTGCTATATACAAAAAGACTCGCTTCGCTTGCTATACTGATTCTAGAATATAATAAACATATTATGTATATTATATATATATTTATGTTAGTATTGACATATTATATCAATACAATAAAAGAAACAAAGGAAATTGCTTAAATATAAAATTTGGTTCATTAAAAACAGCTCGCTAGATTGCTATAGAGTAGTAATAAATAAAATATTACATAATTTTTATCAATACAATTATTATTTAGTTTTTCAAATAGTGGACATTTATCTGCTAATGACTTTTGTCCAAAGGTGCGAAAAACTAAACCCGCAGCACATTATTGATTACTGAACTTGGCTGCTCTGACCCACTCAGGTAAAAATCCATCGGACGCCCATCGGTCATAATCGTAGTTTGATTAGTATACTCTTAGAATAATACTATATATAGAAGGAGCACTACTGATAACACGAAAGCCGGTTGACTGGTGCAACTAAGTAATGCTGCCACCCTAACAATATACAATTTTCTAAAAAAAGTTGGCAATACTTCCGGTTGCTGAATTATTATGTTCTATTATTAATTAATTATTGATTATTCATAAAATACTAATATAAATATGGGTGCACTACAATATTTTAAGCATTTTAAATTGTAGTTTAACATATTTATTAAAATTATATATAAAAAGTAGTCCTCGTCAACTAAATGTAGATTCTTGTATTCCGCCACTCTTTTGCCATCTAAGACCAGTTTTATTTAATACTCAGCAGGTGTTTTAAGTTATTATATTTGTTCTTTACGATCTTTCTTCATTAATAGATATTTATGACAAACATTTAAAATAATCTTTTGTTGTCAGGTTGGCAGCATTACTTAGTTGCACCAGTCAACCGGCTTTCGTGTTATCAGTGGAATTACATTGTGTTTACGGTCCTGTGCTCCTTCTATATATAGTATTATTCTAAGAGTATACTTATAAGTGTAGTTTGTTACGGGTGTTAAGTATGGTTTGATTACTATATTTATACGTGTATTTTTTTAGGTGTTAAGAATGGTTTGATGGTTTTGATAAGTGTAGTCTTTTGTAAGTGATAAGAATAGCCTGCTCGTGCTTACAAGTTATGTGTGATCGAGTGAAGTGCATTATATAATATGACGCGATATCTGGATAACTACATAGAAGGTTTATTGAACGTCGAGGAATCAAATGTACACTGGATATTAGGTTAGATTGATTTATTTATATTCAATGTTATAACTAAGCAGTCAGTGACGCAGACGAGCGAACATAAAATTAATTTAAACACTTGTTACCAAAGTTTTATGAATAGAACGTTCTAATCTATTTATAAAATTTTGATTATAAACTTTGCTCAGTGGTTATCCTATTGTATCTCTAATTTGTTTCTGGTATCTCAATTTTTATTTAAATGTAGCCTGCTCTTAAACATCCATTAGTATAGGCAGAAATTTTTAAATCATATTTTAGTAAGGTAGAATGATAATGAATAAATAAAACAATTTTTTTATAAAAATATAAAAAAAACTGGAAGTAAAAAGTGTAGAGTATATATAAAATGGAACTAATAAAGATGTCAATAAAAGAATTCTAATTAATAACTTAAATCAAAATAAAGATCGATATTTTCTTAGGGAATATTTATTTGTGTAGGTTGGCCATCCTTCAAAATCAACATGATTTGCAAGTCTTTAATTTACAAGTTTTAGTTTCTGTTTCGTGTTCCACTTAGTATTTTGAATCTTTTTAAAAACATGAATTATTCTTTCCTTAATTTGCGTTCGTTATAATTATTTCTAATTAGTGTTTTGTTAAACCGAGGCATATGCAACGCGGAACAACAAAAGAAAATTCACTGGTCTTATGAGAAGACGAAAACCAATATCATAAACAGTGTTTGTTACAGCAAACCGCGAATCAAAAAATATTTTTTTTTTACAAATCAAGTTTTGACATCAGACAACATATTAATAATGCTGCTAAATCAATATTTTAATCAAATATCATAAGGAAAAGGTAAATAAATTCATAATTAAAATTTATATGCTTATTACTTTGAAGTTAGCTGTGGTTGCTATGGATACTTATAAACAAAGTTTTATAAATATAACTCTATTTAGAATAGAGTTCTATTTATAAAACTTTGCTTATAAATAAGATTTATTAATAATGTTTGGTTTTATGTCTTTGTACGTCGAAGATTTTGATTATATTTGTTTTAAATTCTCTTAAAAACTTGCGTTTAAGTTATTTATAGGGCATAGTTATTAGTTATGTCGTGGGTTGCCACGAGGGCATCCCTCCGACATATTAATTAAATGAAGAAATTAATAGCAATAATAATTATTAAAATAACTTGACTTTGGACACCGGGTTCAACCCCGATAAGTGTCTACACGACACATTATCAGGATTCATCCTAGAAATTATCGGTGTCGATATCGGTGTTTAACGCCTGGTTGGACTCCCGTCTACACGGAGTAAAATCGGTGTCGAAGATTCAACCTGGTGTTCAATCCAGTGTTCAACACATCGTGTAGACGAGGTAATAGTAACCTAGTTCCTTAATACTTGTACAACAACCAATTTATTTTATAACCTTTGTTTTGTCTTATTTCATAAAATATGAAGAAGAGAACGTCATAAGTACTAACAACTAACAGAATTACTTTAATTAATATTTGGATCGCGTATTTCTTCTCACTAACTACAGGAACTAGATGTTTACATATACCTACAAAAACTTGGTTGATAATTTCCTTGATTTATTCATCTACTTACTAACATTCTCATAATCTCATTTTTTTGAGGACTCCCTAAAAGAATATTAAAACTGATATCGGCTAAAGAAACAAACAAAAAAGTCTCTCCGCAAAAACATGAATTTATTTAAACTGTTTCAACATAACATGAGGCTACCATCACATCATAACTGTTACTGATATAATTAAATTTAATTAATTATTTATTTCTTTATTTTTAAATTTACACAACCGGCCGAGGCCGATTAAAGCTCCACATAATTGTACTATTATCTGCCTCCGTGGCCGTGATTGTTAAGGCGTTCGATTTCGGCACCGGAGGTCCGGGGTTCGCAGCCCGGGCTATGCTCTAAGATTTTATGGACAGTATTTATATAAAAAAAAAAAAAAGTTTTCGCCAACTTTAATTAGTTCTTAGAGTGTAGTAGATGCTACCCACCTGAGGTGGTTCCCGCAGGGTGAATACCCTGATGGGCCGAAAGGCCCTAAAACGGGAATTTTATTTTATTTTAATTGTACTAATAATAATAATAATAATAATAATAATAATAGTACTATTAATATAGTACTGAAGTAAACATAATAATACTGTTATCAATGATAAACTCCTCTATCTTTTATATCTGATCTGTAAGACTCATCCATCACCCTTTTCTTTATTCAACGGCTGGCACTGATGATGGCATTTAGTTAAGTTGAAAGCGCTTTTCTATAAAGAAATATATTTTTGTGGAGAGACTTCTTCCTCTTTTATTAAGATGAACTCCATTAACACTCACCTTAGTTCTTAAACTTACTATGATTATTTATTACGTCAAGTGAATCACTTGTACAAAATTTCAATTTAATTGGATTATTTCCCAATTTTTGAAATTTTTTAAAATACTTATATACAAGTGATTCGATAAAAAAAATGAAATAATGCCTGTAATGAGATGACACTTGGCACATATGTGTCTTTTATAAAACTACATGCGTGCCAAATCTCAAGCCGCTCGACACATTTTTCTACGTTTTATGAATTTTTGAAATTTTGCGGGTTAATGACGTCATAAAATTATATTTTCCGGTCAGCCCAACTAGACCTAAAGATTGACTTTTGTACTAAGTTTCAACTCGCTATCCTAATTTAGTTTAATTGTAAGATATGTCGTATTATGTGTGTCAATTGTATTGTTTGAGTGCTGGCGGAATGGAAGAGGAGACTTTTGTCTCATTTTCGCCAGTTTAAATATATCATTAAATAAATAAAAATAAATAAATAAACTGAATGATAGGAAGATAACAGACACATACACCCACATAAACAAACGCAAACATCCGTGTGTGTCAAGTTTTCTGTCTGTATGTTTTGTGTGTATGTGTTGTGCACTTTTTTTTGTACATAATTAATTTTGTAATATACTTTTTTTTGTATCATACTGTTTTTGCCTATAAGTAGGGAAGCTTCATTTCATGATTTACGGTTTTTTATGTGTTAGTAAAGGTTATTTATAGATATTTTTTATTTTCGTTTTAAATATGTAACCCTTTTGTTTATAATGAAGTGGCGTATAGGAGAAGGCTTGAAATTCGTATTTATCTTTATATAGACTTTACCGAAGTCTAGACTTTGGAAAAAAATGAAAAGAACTTGAGTTTAGTTGATTATTTTTTTTCTGTGTGTGGGAGGGGGAGTGAGGTATAGGGGAGTAGGTCAGGTGGACGGGATTGTATTATTTTTCTACCTCAAAGTTAATTCTCAGAGGGCTTTAGAGCCAACTTTTACTCAAGTCTAGTCCTTGTTTTTTTTTCTCGTTTAATTTCGCAGATGTAAAGGTAGAGGGAATTGTAGGAATGTGTTTGCCCCTGCTGTTTTTGTTGCCCCCCGGGACTCGGAGGGGGGGGGGTCGCCCTGTAGTCTAAAGAGATGGTTGTATCTGTCTAATCTTAACCCTCTCGAGGAGGGGTTTTCCAGCGTAAAGAGGAAAATGTTTAGTGTTACCCTAGGCTGCCGCTCCGAAGCGCCCCGGGCGCCCTTCCGCGAGTAGTTGACGGTTATCTCCTCGCCCTAGCGCATCTCAGTCCGCATCTCTTTCATCATTTTATTTCCGCGCCGCATTTCCATTTAATTTCATCGCAAATTAATTTATAGACTATTTGCCGTTTTGATCGTTTCTAACGACGTCTGGCTAAAACTGATAACATCTTAATAATCTTTAGTTTAATTTACAGAAATACTTCCTTCATTAATTATTAAGGTAAACAAAAGAAAAAGATAATAATTAAGGTAAACAAAAGAAAAATTAATTTCATACAAAAATGGTAAAATGTACTATTGTTATAACTTGATAACGGTTGAGATGAGAACAGTGTTAAAATCGACACCGTTAAACATTCTCACTTGTTTTTGGATCCTGTCCGCTGCATTTATAAAATTTTTTAGTTGTCTCAGCTTGTATTATTATAGTCTATTTTTTGTAGGGAGGTACGGACGTAAGTTCGTTAACAGAGGTAAGTCAAGTACTCTTATAGGTTATTTTATCTTGGAGTGATTTTTGGTGATCTTGTTATGATTGTTGTTTTTTATCAACGTTTCCACTGGTAAAAGAGAGATAAGGTCGTTAACAGAGGTAAGTCAAGTACTCTTATAGGTTATTTATCTTGGTGTGATTTTTGGGGATCTTGTTATGATTGTTGTTTTTATCAACGTTTCCACTGGTAAAAGAGAGATAAGGTCGTTAACAGAGGTAAGTCAAGTACTCTTATAGGTTATTTTATCTTGGTGTGATTTTTGGTGATCTTGTTATGATTTGTTGTTTTTTATCAACGTTTCCACTGGTAAAAGAGAGATAAGGTCGTTAACAGAGGGTAAGTCAAGTACTCTTATAGGTTATTTTATCTTGGTTGATTTTGGTGATCTTGTTATGATTGTTTTTTTATCAACGTTTCCACTGGTAAAAGAGAGATAAGGTCGTTAACAGAGGTAAGTCAAGTACTCTTATAGGTTTTTTTATCTTGGTGTGATTTTTGGGATCTTGTTATGATTGTTGTTTTTTTTCAACGTTTCCACTGGTAAAAGAGAGATAAGGTCGTTAACAGAGGTAAGTCAAGTACTCTTATAGGTTATTTTTATCTTGGTGTGATTTTTGGGGATCTTGTTATGATTGTTGTTTTTTATCAACGTTTCCACTGGTAAAAGAGAGATAAGGTCGTTAACAGAGGTAAGTCAAGTACTCTTATAGGTTATTTTATCTTGGTGTGATTTTGGGGATCTTGTTATGATTGTTGTTTTTTATCAACGTTTCCACTGGTAAAAGAGAGATAAGGTCGTTAACAGAGGTAAGTCAAGTACTCTTATAGGTTATTTTATCTTGGTGTGATTTTTGGTGATCTTGTTATGATTGTTGTTTTTTATCAACGTTTCCACTGGTAAAAGAGAGATAAGGTCGTTAACAGAGGTAAGTCAAGTACTCTTATAGGTTATTTTATCTTGGTGTGATTTTTGGTGATCTTGTTATGATTGTTGTTTTTTATCAACGTTTCCACTGGTAAAGAGAGATAAGGTCGTTAACAGAGGTAAGTCAAGTACTCTTATAGGTTATTTTATCTTGGTGTGATTTTGGTGATCTTGTTATGATTGTTGTTTTTTATCAACGTTTCCACTGGTAAAAGAGAGATAAGGTCGTTAACAGAGGTAAGTCAAGTACTCTTATAGGTTATTTTATCTTGGTGTGATTTTTGGGATCTTGTTATGATTGTTGTTTTTTATCAACGTTTCCACTGGTAAAAGAGAGATAAGGTCGTTAACAGAGGTAAGTCAAGTACTCTTATAGGTTATTTTATCTTGGTGTGATTTTTGGTGATCTTGTTATGATTGTTGTTTTTTATCAACGTTTCCACTGGTAAAAGAGAGATAAGGTCGTTAACAGAGGTAAGTCAAGTACTCTTATAGGTTATTTTATCTTGGTGTGATTTTTGGTGATCTTGTTATGATTGTTGTTTTTTATCAACGTTTCCACTGGTAAAAGAGATAAGGTCGTTAACAGAGGTAAGTCAAGTACTCTTATAGGTTATTTTATCTTGGTGTGATTTTTGGGGATCTTGTTATGATTGTTGTTTTTTATCAACGTTTCCACTGGTAAAAGAGAGATAAGGTCGTTAACAGAGGTAAGTCAAGTCTTATAGGTTATTTTATCTTGTGTGATTTTTTGGTGATCTTGTTATGATTGTTGTTTTTTATCAACGTTTCCACTGGTAAAAAGAGGTCGTTAACAGAGGTAAGTCAAGTACTCTTATAGGTTATTTTATCTTGGTGTGATTTTTGGGGATCTTGTTATGATTGTTGTTTTTTATCAACGTTTTGGTAAAAGAGAGATTCGTTAACAGAGGTAAGTCAAGTTCCCTCAAAAAAGAGAGATAAGGTCGTTATTTTCTCTTGTTGTGTTTCTTAATTATTGTAAAAATTAAAACTAAGTCTTCTCAATTTTAATAGAAGGTTAAGGTTAGGGATTTTTCTGACCAAATGTCAAGTATCTAAAATAATTTGCTCCTTATAATACGGCACTTGATTTAAAGTTTTAAGCTGTCAATAAGGGACTTAGGTACATTGCTTGTAGCGGACAGAACTATTGTCACTACGGTTACTTTGTTTAGTTTTCAAATTATTGTTATTTCTTCAGCAGGATAGGAGAATTTGTTCATTTTTATCTCTTTTCGTTTTTCTTAAGTTTTTAGAGTTGAGTCCAGCAATGGTAATAAGCGGTTTATCTGTTTTATCGATGAGAGTTAATATTATATGATTTTGAGAGTTGGTATAAAACCCACGCCTTGCAACTGTAAGTCTTTGGTCGAAGCTCTCTCTCTAGGTGATTTCTCCTACAGACAAGCATCATGTGAACATTACAGAGGAAATGGTCCATAGCAATTCGAGTTAACACGAAAGCCGGTTAACTGGTGCACCTAAGTAATGCTGCCAACCTGACAACTAAACATTATTTTAAATATTTGTCATAAATATCTATTAATGAAGAAAGATCGTAAAGAACAAATATAATAACTTAAAACACCTGCTGAGTATTTAATAAAACTGGTCTTAGATGGCAAAAGGGTGGCGGAATACAAGAATCTACATTTAGTTGACGAGGACTACTTATTATATATAATTTTAATATATACGTTAAACTACAATTTAAAATGCTTTAAATATTGTAATGCACCTATATTTATATTAGTATTTAATGAATAATCAATCATTAATTAATAATAGAACATAATAATTCAGCAACCGGAAGTATTGCCAACTTTTTTTTAGAAAATTGTATATTGTTAGGGGGGCAGCATTACTTAGTTGCACCAGTGAACCGACTTTCGTGTTATCAGTAGTGCTCCTTCTATATATAGTATTATTCTAAGGATGGAATTGAATTTATGTAAACGTTAACTCGGTGGAGAGTTTACTTGAAATAATCATCCTGTGTGTTCAAGTGGACACACTTTAATAATATCATCTTAATATTTTCTTTAGTTTCATACATGAAAAGCTTAATTGTCAGTAAAAATTCATTAATATACTTTAGTATCATACATAAAGAACTTAATTGTCAGTAAACATATATTATTAATTGTCTTTAGTATCATACATAAAGAACTTAATTGTCAGTAAACATTTATTTTCATTGTCTCAGTATCATTCATGAAGAACTTAATGGTCAGTAAACGTTAATTATTAATTCATATCGAATTCGCTTCGCTCATCCTCATCATTCAGATTCGCTTATCATTCAGAATATGGTAATTATCTGATTACATTGTAGTACGTATTTAGACTCGCTTCTCTAATCTTCAAACGGTAAAAACAAGACTCAACAGAGCAGTAATTTACAGGTGCCATCTATAATTTAATTCATACCTAGGTCATCATCCAGGTACTGAACTCGCTCCATAAAGCTATATCGTAAATACGCAATATAATTGTGCGAGAGACACCTAGGAAACGTAACAAGCTAAATGCAATGCTACATCTGGGAACTGTTCCATCATTCCAAATTCGTCATCATTGATGGCTCGACATAATGTCATGTCGCACTCTGTTTCGTTACGTCTAACTCATCAGGGCGCCAACAGAGCCTGAACTCACTCTGACCTTCAATTAATTCCGAAGAATAAATATAAAGTATTTACCAGAAACGAGCGGTAAATAATTATATAATAATTGTATAATTGTGCGAGAGACTCCTAGGAAATGTAACAAGCAAAATTAATGTTAGTTCCGAGATGTAGCATTGCATTTTGCTTGTTACATTTCCTAGGTGTCTCTCGCACAATTATATTGTGTCAACTATTCATGTTTTGGAAAACACGGTAGTATCAAATGATACATCGTAAATATAATTGAATCGTTAAATAAAATTAGTGATGCAACAAAAATTGTAGATATGCGAGCGACATTCAAATAAAACTTTGTATACTCATTTATATAATATAATAATATGTTTATTTGTTTAAGAACATACAATTCTCATACAAAGGAGTTTGTTTAAATTTAGATATGCAAAGAAAAAGTAAGTTAATAAATGGTTAGAAGTGAACATTGCATCACAGAAAAAAAAATAATAACTTTTTTTAAAAAATAAAATATACAATTTTGATAAAAAATTATTAATTAAAAATAGTAAAAAAAACGTCTTTGAGGAAACATGGAGGAAAGGTTTTAATCACTCATTATTGATCTTCTATAGAGAGATTTAGTAATAAACAAATAAAGACTATTCAAATTTTGATCATTCAATAAATAAAGTAAATCTTCTAGTTTTGTCTCTGAATTGCAACTTTTTAGGAGACTATTTCTAAGGTCTCTGGTATTAGAGCAAGAAAATAGAAAATGTTCAAGGGTGTCATTAGCTTCAGTGCATAGTGGACAAATATCATTTGAGTTGAGATAAAATGGTTGGCCATGTGAATAGAAATAAGCTGATCTGGATGAAGATAATCTTAATTGGGCTATTATTCTTAATTTATTGATATGATTTCTCAGATATATATATGGCTCCCCATGGGAACAGAATAAACTAATATGCCTATAGTGAAGAGAAAAAGTACTATTCAGAGCTTTCTCGATATCTAGACAAAACATATGATTTTCGTAACTAGCAATAATGTTTGGATATAATTTGTCATATACACTATGGTTAATTGTGAATGCATCTAAATAACTGATTCTGCTTAGCATGATTTTATATTGAGAGGCCCAGTTTAGATCGATTACATTTTTTGGGTTAGCATCCATTTCAAGCAATCGATTTAAACAAATTAAGGGTAGTCTATCTGAAGGCATTTTAATAATTTTTCTCCAGAAATTGCTCATGCATTTAAAAATTTTGAGACTGATTTGGAGGAGACCGAATTCAAGGCGTATCATATAGTGAGGTGTGTTATTAGGGAGGTAGAGAAGGGATTTGAAAAATTTGGATTGGAAAGTTTCAAGTGATTCAATGTATCTAGAAGCCCAAATTTCGCTTGAGTAGAGTAAAGTGGAAATAGTTAGAGCGTTGTAAAGCGTTACCTTAGTATCCCAGCCATCAGACTTACAATTTACTAGAATGTTTCTTACACTAGCTGCTGCTAGCGAACCTTTAGAAATAAAATGTTTTGATGCTTGTAAAAATTTACATGTATAAGAGAGATACTCATTTATAACACAAAGGAAATACACTTTGTGTATTTCTATATCAATTTAGAATAAAAACAAATCCAAATTCATTTGATTACGTTTCGATTTTTAATATAAACGTATCTATGTCATTCGATGAAAATTAAAACAATTTTGATTGACGGAGTTCTATAATGATATGAAACTTAACCCATTGTATTATATAGGAGAACTACATGCGTAACAACTGTGGAAAAGATACAATAATTTTTTCGAGTTCTATAAGTTTTGACATTTTTGCTGTGTCATTATTGACGATAATGTCGTCATAAAAACTTATTTTCCGGAAAGCACAACTACACCTAAAATTTAATTTGAGTTTCTAGATAAAGACACACACATATAGATAGAAAATTCAGTAAAAACTACTCAGAATGTCTTAAAAACATCTGAAACGGATAATTCAGTTTAAATCCCTATTTTGAATTTTAGTGCAAAGACACTACTTTTCGTAGAGTATAAATGAAGAAAAGTAAAAAGGGAAATAAATTATTTTTCTCTATATAGAGAAAATTTAAAATAAGCGGAGAGACTGAGATTGAAGCACTGAGCTTAAAGAGAGCTTAATAAGAGCTGATAAACATAGAGAGCATATTGGGTTACAGGTTTCTCTTAAAAATAATCAAACAAATTTTACACCTATATGTTTTTTTATATACCAACTGTATAAATGAGGAAAAGAAAAAATAAAACCCTAAATATATTAAAGTCATTCAGACACAATAACTCTACATTTATTTAGTAAATTATGTTCCTGTGATTTATGTCCTATTTAATTTACGGCTATGGTATACTACAAATAAATATAGAAAACAACGAAGTCCAGGAGAGACAAAAAATCTCTTCTTCCACTGAAGGTATTAATCCGAGATATTTTATAAACCTACTATGAGATATATTACTTGAGAGGGCATAACCTATCTCAATAAAATAGGAGGCTTTAATTACTTTTAGTGTTCTACTGCTTTGTGTCACCTTATTGTAAACTCCTCCAAGAGTGAGTAAATGTTAAATAAATCACTTGATAGGTTCCCACATTGTTTGTTTTGTTTGTAAGTTACTGCAATTTTGGACTTTTATTGAATTATATTGACAACCAAAAGTGTTCAGGTTACAATTTCAGTGTTTCGAATTCTACTATCGTATTCTGTCCAGTGATATATTGTTCTATATCAGTTTGTCATATTTTCCTTGTTTATATAAATTTGAAGGACCTCTAGATGCTAAAACATCGACTTTTAATGAAAAAAAATGAATTTTATTTTTTTTAATGCAATGCGTTCTCCTCCTTTTAGGAGGTAGAAAAGCAATACGATATTTATAGGGAATTTATAAAGAAAAATAATTTCTGTTGCAAAATAAAGTATGTTTTATTTTTGTATATTGTTTTATGAAACATCAGATATATAGCAGAGTTTTTAAACTCGAGGTATTTTAAGTTGTGTAGTGTGGGGCTACTACACTAACTAGTTTTAGCATACTTGAAGCATTCCTTTGTTTGTTATTTAGTTCAGGGGTGGGAATAAAAGAAAGCTATGCTTATATGCAGAATGCAATTTAAAAATTGAAATATTTCTTTATTACGTGAAACTTAATAATTTATTATTTTTATGTTCTTGGTTTTCCTTTTTGATTTCAAAATAATCGCTAAATTGAGGAAAAGTTCCGAGGAACCCTGTATATGATTTGTTTTGTTGTACGCATGTTTATACTCAAATAAACATACATTTGTTTAAAACCAGGTGGCTATGCTAGAACGAGCCTTCCCTTTCTATAGGCATACAAATTATAGAAGATTATAATATTATTGTTTGATCCAGTGTTTGTACAATAATATTACTCACTTTGAATAAAACTATATATAGAAGGGGCATAACTGATTATTGAAACCCAATTTACTGGTGGCCTAAACTAGCTAATTTTTACCAAATTTGGTTAAATTGGGGGTCATCTGTTTAAGCTATTACGCGCTGATAAAAAAAATGAACACATGCAGTATATATATATATATATATATATATATATATATATATAATATATATATATATATATATATATATATTATATATATATATATATATATATATATATATATATAATATATATATATATTATATATATATATATATATATATATATATATATATATATATATATATATATATATAATATATACATTATATGTGTTTGTGTGTATGTGTATGTATGCAAAAAATGAATACATCTATTATTTTTCTGCATATTATTTGCTTTCTCTCATTTATAACGTAGGTATATAGGAAAAGTATTGTGTGTGCAAAAAACCGAAACCAGGATGTCATCAGATTTATCTGTTTTAGGTCTTTTTAAGACCTCTTCAGTGGTTTTCTCAAAGTTGTCCGTCTGTATGTGTGTGTGTGTCTCACACACGCCGATTTAAAGAAATCAGAAAATAATCCAATAAGATAAAATTCGGTAAAAGTGTTTGACTTTACGTAGTTCACTAAGTTTCGTATCAATACGACAAATATATTTTATGTGTTTGTTGGATCATTATAGTTACGTAGAATCGGGCTTGGTCAGTGCCTGAATGTGTGACCACTGTGGATAAAAATGATATATTTTCTATCTAAGTACGAGCGAAGCGAGTCAGAAGGGGTATTGCAGTATATATGTAACGACTTGTATATTTTGAGGACGAGTGAAGGGAGTCCGAAGTAGGAGCGAAGCGGAGGATGAGCGTAGCGAATCCGATGTGATGAGGAAAAGTCCCGAGGTACCCAGTAACCGATTTTTTTACATATTTATGCAAATAGAAAGTTCGAAAAATTTCTTAGTTTTACTGCTAACACAGGTTTTGTTAACTCTGTCTTTAGGGCGGAATGTATGGAACAAGTTTATTTCAATTCTCCAAGTTTTATACGTATGGAGATGCTGTATAGAAATGTTACTTGTACGTAAGCTACGTATGCGTGTGATACGTATGTGTGTATGATACGTATGTGTGTATGTGTATGATGGAGAAGGCAGAGAAAGTTTTTGACTTGGATTAAGCCGCGGCACCATATGGTGTTTCCTTGCTTTTCTTAATAACATAGTATATGAACCACACTAACCTTCTAAACCAGTAGTACCAACTTTGAAACATTTACACTTATATATACATACGGTTGCACCAATGTTGTTGTATCAGCCCTTTTTTCATGGGAAGGGAAACTAAAATTGCATATTAGAGGACAGATCCGGTCTACTCAACACCTATGGTCGTACTGCTATGTTAATATTATTTCTCCTGACAATATATTTCTCTAAAATAAGGACAGACGTCTGCCTCCGTGGCCGTGATCGTAAAGGCGTTCGATTTCGGCACCGGAGGTCCGGGCTTCGCAGCTCGGGCTATGCTCTAAGATTTTATGAATAGTATTTGTATTAAAAAGATTTCGCCAACTTTAATTAATTCTTAGAGTGTAGTAGATGCTAACCCACCTGAGGTGGTTCCCGCAGGGTGGAAGTACCCTGATGGGCCGAAAGGCCCCTACAACGGGCATTTTATTTTATTTATTATTTTTTTAAGGACAGACGAATTTAAAGATATAGGGCATTCGGTAGTGACGCGTCAACAGATTATGAAGTTTGCTGTTTCGCTTCTCACTGTGGGAAGAATTTTTTGATGGTTCTAGGATATCATTAGATGAACACTCTATGCTTTACAAAATTGTACTGAAGATAAAGACTGAGCTTAAGAGAGAAGGCAGAGAAAGGGTCGCAGATCCTGGCTGTGGATTGTGGTTTGGCCTTTGAAAGACCCAAACCTACATCTCAAGGGACCCAAATGAGGGGGGGGGGTTCTTATATTGCTGCCCAAGTAGAAAAAATTGGTTTGAAGCAGTACAAATGAGTCACATTTTTAGGTTCGGCTCCTGGATGTTTTGCAGAATCATAAAAATTTAAAAAAATATATTAGGGGAATAAAAATCTTATATATCAGAGATCTCGCTATGCTAGACCTCAAATTTTTCCTTAACTAAATTTTTAGGTGTTATAAATTAAGGTTAATTAAAGATAGCTAGTAAGTAGTGTAATATGAAAACTATTTTTTTGTGAGAAAACTTGGAATATTTCATTAACAGTAGGTAATATATTACCAGTGTATATATTACCAGGGTAATATATTACCATTTGTAATATATTACCAGTGGTAATATATTACCAGTTGTAATATATTACCAGTTTGTAATTATAATTTAGTTACCTTAGTGTAATATATTACCAGTGTAATATTTACATTGTATATTATTACCAGTTAGGTAATACTTGGCAGACCACTTTTTTGTAAATTTATGTTAAATGAATTCGCTAAAGGGTTGCATGGCGGGAGACGGACCCGGAAGTGTTGCCAAAATTCGTTTTAGCGGTCCCTAACCGCATTAAAATACGATAGCGAAACTTCCATTGTTCATATTTATTTAAATATCATTCTACTATTTAAGGACATTTGATACAACAACGCTCCTTTATCCCCTTTTTCCAATTAAATTTTGATTCATGGAAATAAAACACAAAAGACGAAATCTTAGACAAGTGAAATAGTTCCATATAGCTTTTGTAACTTCTTAAATATGTTATAATAAAAATTGTATTATGATACTTAAAAAAATAAATAAAAAACAATGTCAGAGCCCCCTCTTGCTAGGAGCTTGCTTTGTTTTAAAAATTACTCTTCTAATAGTTCTTAGCGAATTTTATTTGTTTTTATAACAAATAATAAAAAAACTTTGTGTTGCTCCTCAGGAAAAAATATGTTTTTAATGGCAAAAACATTTTTATGACACCAGCAAATTTGCTTCATTAGGGAAAATTTTTTTTATGGCAGTAGCTACTATAAAAATGTTTTGTTTTTATTATTTATTATTTAATTATATTACACAAAATATATACATGGTCACATCTAAGAAAAAAAATATGGTACGGGTGTCTCGGTACTTATCCTTACTATCTTTAGCTTTGCTCGTCCTCACATTATATTATTTACTTTACTTTTCTTTATTTATACCGTAGGTATATAGGAAAAGTATTGTGTTTTCCAAAAAATACGAACCCGAGTAGTCACCGGAATTATTCGTTTCAGGCATTTTTAAGACCTCCTAAGTGGTTTACGCAATATTATCTGTGTGTGTCGGTAATCATATCTCCCTGTGTATTTATGCTAGAGAGTTGAAACTTTGTACAAAAATCAGTCTACTGCTGTAGTTGGGTTGTAACAAATAAAATTTGTTATGACCTCATTAACCCGCAATAATGACTCAGTAAAAATTTCGATAAATCATAAAACACGGAAAAGTTTTGTGATCCAATTGATCAAATTTGGCACGCATGTAGCTTTGTATAAGACCAACACATGTGCTAAGTTTAATCTCATTATCAGCATTAGTTCAATTTTTATAAGATGATTTGTAAACGTTTTTTAAAAAATTGTAAAAAATCTGAAAACAATCCAATTTAGTTGAAATTGGTACAAATATATCCCTTGACGTAATAAATAAGCTAAACACTACGCGTCTACTATATAGTAATGTATAGTAGAACTTAGTTTAAATTCTGTTTTAGATAAAATGCATAGTGAAGTCTGGCATGACTGTGAAATGTAATATTTTCCATGATAATTTGAATAGTTTCTTGAATTCTGGGCTATATTATTCTTCTTATGTTCTCTTCGGTTCTAAGCTCGAAATGAAACATCTAAGGCGATACTTAGCACTTAAAAGCAACTTAATTTTCGTGCGCATTTTTCTTTTGTATGTATGATACGTGAATGTGCTCGGAGATGAAAGGGAAATATCTTAATAAATTAAGGAATTTAAATTCTTAAACAATATCAGTATCTTTATACAAATATTTATATCAATGTAGTTTATTAAACTATATTGATAACTTAAATTCTATGAACAGGTACATATAGTGTACCTGTTTTATAAAATAACACAAAATTCTGGCGCGGGACGAATGGGCTTCTGCAATTCGGGCGAATTTCCTTTGAAATGCGCGCTTTCTTGCGTCAATCAAATTTTTGTTTAAGTTTTTGATATTTATTTAATACCTAAGAAATAGCGTCAAAACTTGTTTAATTTTTTAGAATTTTACGAATAAAATATATAAATATATTTTTATCCCGTAGATTATACACTATACGGCACAGCATTATTTGCTCTCATTTAAAGCTCGGCTTATGCTAATTCTCTATCCGCATTCTTTTTCAAAATGAAATTGAATATTCTTAGCAAAATAGGCCATGGAATAATAATACTTATTATTTTTCGGACACAAGATGGGACGGTATAAAACTTCAACCAAACTACTTCATCAAAACGTTATTTCGCCTTTATTCGTGGTCACAAGGCATATTCATGAAATAAGTTTTGACGCTATTGCTTAGTGTTAAAAATGAATGAATGACAGATGACAGTGAGAGTTAATATATTTATAATGTTTATTTTTAAGTCATTCTTTTTGTGATTTTGATTAAGAAAAATATAGAGAATTATTGAACTATCCATTCTTGTTTTAAACAAGTGGCGACCTAAGGACAGGAATCAGAAACCAAATTGAAACAGTGAGTTACTTCGAGTATATATTTATAATTTATAAAAATAATAGAAACTTTGTGTAATTATAAAATGAACAGAAAACAGTACCATAAGATTGGAGCCCAAAGAAAAATTATAAGAAACTTTTTCGATAGTATTATCAATGAAAATTCTATTGTAGACGAAGAAATTTTAAAGGACAAAGGAAACAGATTATTTGGACTAGACAATGAAATTAGAAATTTACTTTTAAATGACGATGATGTAACAGAGCAAGAATGGACACAAGAAATGAACGAAATAGACAGTATAGAGATCAATACATAAATTTGTTATCAAAGTTTAAACACATAAGAATCAGAAGCACATCAAGCAAAGCCATAAACTGTACAAAGAAAGGGCGCTTACCCGAAATTAAATTGACAGTTTTTGAAATTTGAAGAATTGGTTGACGTTTTGGGGACATTTAAGAAGATAGGCGATGACAACGAGATTCCTCAAGATGACAAATACCAATATTTATTGAATGCTATGGAAGGAGAGCGAAAATGCTGGTCGAAAGCTTCCCTCCATCGGGTAACAATTATTGTAAAGCATTGAGTGCATTAAAGAACGCTTTGCAAGGGACGAAATGTTAGTAGAACATTTTGTTCGAGAATTGTTACAAATTATGATTTTTCAAGTTACAAACAAAAATAAAAAATCTTTATCAGACCTTTATGACGCAATCGTCCTACCACTCAATGCTTTAGAAACATTAAACATGACTAGGGACAGTTATGCAGCCATGTTAATACCAATGATAGAATCAGCTCTCCCTAGTGATGTTTTAATAGAATGGGAAGAACTAAACATAAAATTAATGATGTTTTAGATATTCTAAAACTACTACCTCTAGTTCTTCTACTGAGTCTAAGAAAGAAAAAACAAGCAAATACCCTTGATAATCTAATGAAATTTCTTAGACATGAAGTAGAAGGACAAGAGAGAGTCCGTGTTGCACAACAACAATTTCAAGTTAATAGTTCTGATGAAAGTAAGTTACCCACTGCTGCTTTGCTATTAAATAAAAATAATTCTCCGGATTCCAAAAGTAGGGCTAAACTTATATGCATATTTTGTAGTAAAGATCATTTAAGTCAGGATTGTCGTAGGGGAAGTTTCTTAACTTTAAAAGAAAAGAGAGATCTTATAACTAAAAATAGAGGGTGTTTTGCATGTTTAAAGAGGAATCATATATCGAGTAAATGTAGAACACCACCAAAGTGTCTGATCTGTAGGAGAGATCACCATGCCATAGTTTGTCCTGATTTGCCTAATCATAAACGTGAGAAGAAAGATAGTGAGGAGAAACAAATTAAAACAGAAAATAAGATAGTTAAAGTTAGTAGTCAATTAAATGAAGGGTTAGAGATATTTATGCAAACTTTGGTAGTTAAAGTTGTAAATCCAAATAATCCGAATAAGTACGTAAATGCGAGAGTGATGCTTGATACTGGTTCTCAAAAATCGTATGTACTTAGTAGTATTGCAAAAAAAATTGCGTTACCAAAAGTTGGTCAATGTTTTATGAACCATTCACTATTTGGTGGAGTGGAGTCTATTCAGAAACATGAACAGTATAAAGTTAGATTACAGAAAATAGATGACGGGGATGAAATTTTTGATTTAGTTGTTTACTCTCAGGAAAAAATTTGTAATTTTATCCCTAAAATAAAAGATTCTGATTTAATTAATAAATTAAAAGAAAATAATATTCAAATTTTTGATACTGTTCGAAATGATTTAGTTAGTGATGACATAGGATTATTATTAGGTGCAGATGTTATAGGAATGATACTATCGGGACGGATATGTAAATTAGATAAAAATTACGTGTGTAGACACTGCATTAGGATGGACGATGATGGGTAGTTACGAGAAAAGTTTAATAAATGTAAATTCTGCTTTTTCTTTAAAAAATATGTCTAGGTTAGCCAGTTTATGGGACTTAGAAACTATTGGGATTAAAGATCCTATAACAGTGTTGAAAGAGCATGAAAAAGATCAACTAGTGTTAAAAAAAATTTGAAGATTCATTAACAATGAATAAACTCAAAAGGTACGAAGTCAGGTTACCTTGGGCGATAGATGAAGTTGTACTAGAAAGAAATGAAGAGGTGGCTAAGGTAAGATTAAAGAGTACGACTAAGAATTAAATAAATTAGTAGAGTAAATAATTTACGACAAGGAATTTAAAATGTGGTTAGAAATGGGTGTTATTGAAATTGTACCGGAAGATGATGAATTGATAAAGTAGACAAAAAAGATTTAGTTGGAAAAAATAAATATTTAAATTACTGAGAGAACAATTAAAAAATAGGTTCAGGAAAGAATATTTGAGTTTGCTAGTCCATAAGAGGGACGCATGTAAAGAAAGAGAGACATTCGAGTTGAGATGTAGTGTTGGTTGAGGTAGAAAATAAAAAGAGAGTGCAATGGCCATTAGCAAAAGTAGTTGAGTTAATACCAGGAAAGGATAGAGTAGAAAGAGTAGCGAGAGTAAAAACAGAAAAAGGAGAAATAGTTCGGGCAGTACAGAAATATACCCGTTAGAGGTGAGGATAAGCTCAGAAGTAAAAGAGTGTGATAAGGAAATCAGAAAGGCGGAGGAAATAGAAGAAAACAACAAAGTGACAGAAAGAGTTGGGAATGACGAAGCAGATATTAGAACGAAAAAAGATAATGAGAAAAAATCGAAGTACGGGAGGACTTTAAGAAAACCTGATAAGTTTCAGTCATAAGTTTAAAATTTTTTTTGATTAGTATTTAAATGTTGTTATTGTGTTTAATTTTGTTTAGTTTATCTAGTTGTGTTGTTGTGCAACAAAAAATAATGAAATTAAATGAATGAATGAGTGAATGAATGTTATACTTTTTTCGGCTGGGAAGGATGTTAAAAATGAATGAATGACAGATGACAGTGAGAGATTAATATATATTTAATGTTTTTTTTAAGTCATTCTTTTGTGATTTTGATTAAGAAAAATATATTTGAGTATAGAAAGATCCGTCTTGTTTTAAACACTTAGATTATATTATATATATTATATCTTAGATATTAAATATACATCAAAAACTTAAACAAAAATTAGATTAATGCAAGAAAGCGCGAATTTAATTCGCGCATATTAATTTACATTTTCTTTTAAATGTAAAAAAAATTCGCCAAGCAAGCGGACCTCAGCGCTAGAATTACTTTGAAGTTATAACTTAAATACAGTATAATCAATCCAGTGGTTGTACTCAGGCGAGCAAATGTTTATGCAACATTTATTTTATATCTATATTTAGTTGATGATAGTTGAGTCACAACCTCACAACCTCACAATTTGAGGCTGTTATGGCTATGATGTCCAGCGCCCCGTCAAACTTGTATAATTAAATTCGAATTTAGTTAAGCAAGGTTGACAGAAACATAAGTTAGTTGTTTATTTTGTAAAACCCGTGTTTTGAACAAATTCAATTAAATTTCTGATAGCTCTGACTTATAGCTCTCACTTCATCGAATAAACTTTTCCAGCTATGCATCTATCACAAAATCTCGATGGATAGTCAAGCTAAAACAAACAGTGTACCTCGGGATATTTCACACAGTCGCAGCTATTCAAAGTTCAGGGATCTTTCCACAAATTCAAGAACATCCCTCAATTTGTTGTAGTTACTCTTAAAGAAAAACATGATGCAACGCACTCTATTATTGCTTGCTAAAGCTAGAAGGTTAAGGTCTAAATTAGATGAAGAGAAATGCGATTTATTCATCAAGTCTGGGGGATATCCTTCAGAATGCATGCTTTCTTTCTAAACAATCAAATTTTTATATTTTCAGTTTATGCTTCATAACCTGAGCGTTATTACGTGTTGCCTTATTTTTTTTCTGAATTCTTCAAAATAAATGCGCAACAGGTTATACAAAACTATTGTCATCATTTCATAATTAAAATTGCAAAGCATATGCACTTATTTAATGCTTTATTTATGCTGTTTTTTTTTAAATTGTAGAGTATTTCTTTTTAAAGAACTGGACAAAATTTAGAAAGAAGTGGTGCTTCATAGATTATGTAGCATTTCCTGGAAAAAGTATTTTCCAGGAAAATTAAGCAACAAATGTATCGTTGAGAAAGGATGCACGAATTTCTTAGCAGGGCGAAGAAATTCGTCCTGCTTGCGGATCTTTTATTTTCTGCTCACCATACTGAGCATATGTCTGCTCACAAAACTGGACTACTGTCTGCTTACCTGAATATATCTATTTACCATACTGGGTTCCTGTCTGCTAATCAGACTTGGGTTTATGTCTGCTTACTAGAATAGTCTACTGTCAGCTCATTAAATTGGACTACTGTCTGCTTACCTCACCAGACTGGAGTACTATCTATTTACCATACTGGGTTCCTGTCTGCTAATCAGACTTGGGTTTATCAGCTTACTAGGTCTACTGTCAGCTCATTAAATTGGACTACTGTCTGCTTACCTCACCAGACTGGTACTATCTATTTACCATACTGGGTTCCTGTCTGCTAATCAGACTTGGGTTTATGTCTGCTTACTAGAATAGTCTACTGTCAGCTCATTAAATTGGACTACTGTCTGCTTACCTCACCAGACTGGAGTACTATCTATTTACCATACTGGGTTCCTGTCTGCTAATCAGACTTGGGTTTATGTCAGCTTACTAGAATAGTCTACTGTCAGCTCATTAAATTGGACTACTGTCTGCTTACCTCACCAGACTGGAGTACTATCTATTTACCAAACTGAGCTACTGTCTGCTAATCAGACTTGGGTTTATGTCAGCTTACTAGAATAGTCTACTGTCAATGGTGTATTGCTCACCATAGCCCAGTATGTCTACCAGTACTGCCTGTTCACTAGACCGACGTACCTTCTACTTACCAGAGTGAACTTATCCCTTTCCCCCTTTCCCTTTATTGTATTGAACTTTTAAAAATTCGTCCTGATTAGTTTCTTAAAGAAAATTAATTCATCTTCATAAAGCTTATATTATTTATCAGTATTAAGATTAAAAATAAATAAGAATCAATTTAATAAAAGTTTCCCGACCTGCACCGGTCTAATGCCTCGATAGAAAATAAAGATTTCCCGTTCTATCTTATAGATAACTCAACATTTATTCCCAATTCATTTCGTACCTCCCTCCCTCTGTGCTTTATAGTAGGATTTAATTTTACCTCTTTTACTAAGAAGGAAAATTCGAAGCCCCCCCCTCTCACTGCCGAACCCCCAGAATTTTGGGAAAACAATTTTCTTGCTTGTTTTTCTTCTCCGCTTCAATTTTCCGAGTGATTAAACATTGAATCATTAATTACTTTTCCCTCTGGTATTATTTTTTCACCCATTTATCATCCAATTTCATATTATTGATTTTATTCTTCGGCATTGAAAGAGAAAATGATACGATTTTAATCTAGTTTGAAATTATAAACATAATTATGATATTGAAATTTTTACTTTTACACATAAGAAAAGTAATGTTTGCACAATCAAGCCGAAACCGAGATCCCAAATGAAAAATCATTTCCAAAATAGAAAGCAAATTATTGAAGACTACATTGCTTCAAAAATATATCTTTCGCCATTTAAAAATGTATATATTCAATAACTCTTACATATTTATTATAGTTTTCAAGTTGTCTGTCTGTGTGTGTTTGTTACCATCGTACACTAAGAACTGCGCGTTTATGCTAGAAAGTTAAATCTTGGCACGAAAATACATTTTTAGGTTTAGATCTGCTATTGTAATTTATTGGCCCCGATATGAAGCCTAGGCTAGATAATGCTTTAAGCAAATTTACTTTAGAAATAATTTACTAATCGAATTGGCGCCATGGTGGATGTCGGACCAGGGAGAGTGGCTTAAATACGTGTTTTAGATTGCCCTTTTCACGAAAAAATATTCAGGCCAAACATATATATATATATATATATATATATATATATATATATTATATAATATATATATTATATATATTACAGTCTCTCTTCGTCTGTGGAAGAACTTAAACAGTTCGAAACGTTACGTTTTTATTGTAAGTTTTCTAAATGTTTCTTTATATTTCTTTATAATATAAGGTATATATATATATATATATATATATATATATTATTATATATATATATATATATTATATATATATGTATGTATATAATATATATATATATATATATATTATATATATATATAAATATATTATATATATATATATATATATATAATATAATATATTTATATATATATATATATATATATATATATATATATTATATATATAAATGCATGTATGTTGCATATAAAATGTATATTTATATATAAACACGCTATCTTTGGAACGGATAAATAGTTTTTATCCAAATTAGTGACGTCATGAACCCGGCATGTAGAGTCAGCAAATATTTTTTTGAGCGCTGAATCGAATGGGACCCGCAAAAAACAAAAAAATATAACCGAAATTAATATTTCGACGTTTTTTGGGCCTGTGAGTTGAATGAACATGGCCCGGAGTTGATATGAGCACATAAAGTACTCAAAGTCATAGCATATGGGTTCGAATCCCAGGTGGTAGGGAGGATACTTTTTTATTGTTTTATTATAAAAGTTTATATAATTTAAACAATCTTACTGCTGGACGAACAAGCTTAAAACTGAAATACGCAAAATGGTATCGTTTTAGCACCTATAGATCCCAAAATAATTCTGCATGCAGTGCGAATTTCTTTTGGAATGTGTGTTTCCGTGCGTAACAATAAATTTCTTGCTTGAGATTCCGGCTCATACCTTATAACTTAGGAAGTTACTCAATTATCAAGCGCTACTCCGTAACTTATTTTATTTAAAAAATGTTAAACTTTTACAGACAAGCACTAACTGACCTTTAAACTAGTTCAAATAATGGTGTGCACTGCCAATTTTAGAGGCTATTTTTGTATAACCACCAGAAAAATTGCGTAGCGCTTGATAATTGGGTAACTACTCAAGATATAAATCATAAACTGGAATCTTAAGCTAAAATTTTATTTTTAAGCACGGAATTCGTCCGGCATGTAGACCACCGCGCTGCAAGTTTTCTCAACCAAGGAAGTTTTGAAATATAACAATAATTTTAGCCGTAGCTATAACTCCCTAGGCTTGTAAAGTAGCTGTCATTAATGACTAGCGTATTTTCAGAAATAAATTTAGTTTAGTTCTGCCTCATTTTTCTGCCGTGAAAAAAATGTAAATTACTTTCCGCAAAAGGTAGAATGCTTCTCGCTTTGATATTTGTTCCCTTCCATTCATAAATAGGCCGTCTTAAAATTATTTTTTTTCTACCATCTAGAGAAATGCGTTCTTCCTTTCCGTGTTACGTTAATAAATATAGAACTCTCATTTATAGTTCTAGCTTGTACTAATAATTGTAGTGTCTTTCTTTCAAGCACGAACATTAAAAGTGTTACATAGCTATATTAAAAGCATGGAAGAATATCAGAAATTGCTTTAGAGATGAATGCTTACTTCTGTCATTTGTCTTCTACCCCCTCTTGAAAGATTTTTAATGTGAAGCGGAGAGCGAAGAAATATAAAATCAGTAATATTTTATCCCGGTGGGTGTTAAAAAAGGTGTTATGTTACTATCGGTTGGTGTCGAGGGTTTTTTTTCAAGGGGGCAGGACAAACCTTGCCTCTACCGTTCCTTCGATCTACTGTGATCTTGCAATCCCCTTGTAGATCGTTTTTCAACAATTCTTTCTTTCTTGTACTGTTTTCCATGTCCTTTATTCGATTGAATGCTTCACATTGGTTCATCTATTCCTCGCCTTGGCGATAAAGGGAATTATTCCGAACGGTTTAACCATTTTAGAAGAATTACGTCAGCTTAAAAATGCCATCAATTCTTTGAATATTTTTTTAACAAAGAATAAAATGTATGAAATTTATTTTTCCCTCTATTTGCATGTGTTCACGCTTATGTTTTTACAACTTAACATGAAATATATAAGCAGGAAAAAGACATTTGTACATCTTTTTTATCACCAGACGGTATATAATTTAAAGTTTAATGACCTAAGTTTTTGGTAGTAAAGAAGTACTTTTTACTCCCAAGATAGCAAAACTTACTTTTTATTCTCAAGGAGAAATATTTACTTTTACTACCAAGAGAGAAAATTACTTTTTACTCCTTTGGGACTAAAAATCCATTTTCATCATCAGGTGTGATTAATGAAGTAATATAGCCCCCAATTCTTATAAAAAGGGGTATTTCCTTTTTTTGGAAGCGGCGTCCTCTAAATTTATAACAAACTAGGTGGACTGACTAAATTTTTATATATATATATTTGAGGTTGGGATTGGGTCCCAAAGTTATTGGGGGCTCAACCAAGAATTTTTTATTAGCGCGAAAGTTGATACAGTGGTTTTTCGGGTTTCGCCTCAGGAACAAACTTATTGCTCAGGGAAATAATATCATTCCTTCAACCCTTGGTGTATAAATAACTATTTATTTCTTCAGATAAAATTAGAAAATTAAAAACTTACTGTCAACGCAAAAGAAACAATTACATCTAATTTCGCAAATTAGCCCAGTGGTACCTTTTTTTGAAACTGTTAACCTTATTACAAGTAAGTTCACCACCAGATGGCGGTGAACTTAGTTGTACTGATGGATTCGACAATCCGTGGCTGTGTATGCCACAGATTGGTTACCGAAGTAGTAACACCATTAGCTTTAAGAAATCATTACAATCTGAGGACAAGGGAAGCAAGTCCGAAGTCATAACGCTCTGGACTTTGCATCGTTGCGAGACCGAAGAATCATTATTTAAATCATCTGAAATTAAATTTCACCATAATTATACATTCCAAGCATTGTTATGACGTATTAAGTGGTTTTCATCATGCTGTCCGACCCTGTGTGCCTGTTTATAAATACATACATACTATATATATACTATATATATATATATTAATATATATATATATATATATATATATATATATATTTGACACTTCAGGAAAATATAAAAAATCAATTCTTCTTAAATTACTATAAATAAGAGAAATTGATTTTTTATATTTCCCTCTTGAAGTGTCAAAAAATATTAATTTAGTAATATGGGAAACAATGAAAACACTAGTTTTAATTTTAGTTTTAAATATAATGTACATTTTATTATATCGAGTTTACCTTTAGGAATCAATAATAATATGTAGTAATATGGGGGAGTGGGTCACGTATTATAATATAATATTATATTCATTATAATATAGTATTATAATGAATCTATTATGAGGATCCTAAATTTTGTCTATACCCAATTTCATTTGGGGTAAGGGATCTTTAACGAATACCTAACAACGCATAGGCTCGAGACCACCGGCTTTACGTCCCTTCTAAAGGACGAGGTACTCAGAATTTTTATCCCTCTTATAAAAATCCCAGAGGACCGTGCTGGGATTGAACCCATGTTTAAAGTCCATTCATTCTGTGTATTGGCCGCGTACCTTAACCACTACACCATTGGTGACTCCTTATCCGGGTGGTCCTTTAGAAATCAAAATATTTATGTATTTTAAAAATAGTTGTACATTTGATGATGTGATTGATGGTGTCTCCGCAAGTTGTTCTGACTTCAACGACCTCTCAATATTACAACTACATCTCTGAAGAATACAAATATTACTTTTTTTGTATATCCCGCCTCCCTACAAAAAAGTAATATTTCAACTCTCTTATACAACGGGACGGAGAAAACACACGTTTTTCTTCATTTGGTTTTTTCCCTGTTGGATAAAACGTTGATTCCAAAGTTGAGAGGGAGTAAAAAAGGGTAAAAAGTTTAGAGGTTACACAATATTAAGGTATAAACAGAAAAAAAGGATGGATTTCGTTAAAAATAAAGTAGAATATATGGAGAAATATTCCGTGAGGTCAGCTACTGGGGATTTAAGGCAAGCAAAGGAGGGATTGTTCAAAGCTGGTAAAGCTGGCTGGGTTCTCAAAGCTTTGCCCTTTCAGCCTGATACCTTCTCATACAAAGAGTTATATATGTCATCGTTTAATTATTTGATTTACGACTACTTCATTTAAATTGTATGTTGCGGTTAAGTTGTTTTGTTTAGTAAGAAAAACCTTAGAGTAAATTTTGTTTTGTTCTGCCAGCTGCGACTGGTTGATGATGTTATTGGTTCTACAAGGACTGATGGCAGGTTTAGCTTCCCCGAGAATTCTTCTTATTCTAATATCCTACTTGAAATGACTGACAGAACCTTCTACTCTCTATTCTTATCCCTTCTTAAAGTCTTTTTGTCCATATTTTTTTTTATTCTTTATAACATATTTTCCCTCCCTGACTTTTTAGTTTTTATTTCTTGTTATTATTCTACCGACCGTAAATCCTTTATTTTCTTGCCCGGTTCTTGTGTTTTTAGAAGATTTTATTTTTCATTCCAATGAAGCAGTTTTCATCTGGTTCGACATAATATGGAGTTAGGTCAAGGCAAAATATTTTCATGTTGTTTTATTGGCATCGTCGATAAAACATACTGCTCTGCTCAGTAGCTTAGTGTAAAACTGCAAAATCTTATATATATATATATATATATATATATATTATTATATATATATATATATATATATATATATATATATATAAATGCAGTATAGGCGGACTAATTTGTTCTAAAATTAATTTAAAAATAATTATATATTATATATATTATATATATATATATATATATATATATATATATATAATTATTTTAAATTAATTTTTAGAACAAATTAGTCCGCCAATATTACTGCTATCAAATAACAAAACTTTCAATGTTTCTGGTGTGTGATTATTTGACATTAATCTCCTCTCCTAACCTCGTAACCCATACATATTCCTCGAATCTTAGCTTTAACCTTAAAACAAAATATCTCATATTTATAACGTATTATTGTAGTAGAATTTGTATAATATATGTAATTAGATCCGGGTTGAAGGAACAAAATTAAAATAACAAATAATAAACATCTAAATGAGTATTATGTAGGTTGAAAATACATTAATGTGTCTGCTTAAAAGACAAGAGTAGAGAAAGTTTTTAAATTTTAAGTATAAGTTTTAAGACATATAAGTGGTATATATAAAGCGAGAAGCTGATGGCAAGAGTAAGCCGTGCATTGCCTCTTTCAAACGCGGAAAACGCAACTCCGTCTACAGACTACTCTTTGTTTTATATTTCTTTTTATTCTTCCCGTCCTTGCGTTTTCTCATGTCATTACAAACTAAGAAATATTTTTTTCTTCGTTGCAACAGGAGTGATAATTTGAATGTGATTGAGCATAAGTGGAGTTATTCATACTAGGAAACGAAGAATAGAGTCTCTCCACAAAAATAATTGTTTATTGGCAAAGCGCTTTCAACCTAACATGAGGTCATCATCATTGCATGTACAAATAAGTTATTACAAATTAAAACAAAATTACATCAAAAAAGCCAAATAGTTATGGAGTGATAATAGTTTTTTAAAAACTAGGATAGTAAAGAATATCATTATTTTTCTAAGCAAAAAGTTTATTCCTGAGGCGAAAGATAACCAAAGCATTTAGCTTTTGAGGCGAACTCGATGTTTTTATATTTAAATCTCGAGGTGAAAGCCGAGGTGTATATCACAATTAATTCCAGAGACGAAGCCGATAAAGGTAATTAGTGACAGTGATAGTAATAAGAGAGAAGTGATAGACCACCTAGCAAGTAGGCCGTTGTGGGACCCTTTTTGCTGACGCCCTTCGATAGGAGATAGTGTTCTTCCTTATGAGTCCTAGTGCAGGAATTTTACGTCTAATCCACAGAAGAGTCGTGATTTTACTCTAAGCTTCAACAAGAAACAACACGTGCCCCACTGGCAGACCAGGCATTCCTGCTCTCAAAACCATCAGGCACAATATGTAAAGCATAAAAGAAATAGTTACGTAACTATCTAAACACGACTTAACCGCTTTATTCTTATTTACTTTGATGCTGCTCGGATAGAAAACAATAGATCTAAGTTCCTTAATTTCATTACTTGTTATTTCATAAATTCTGTTTAGTTGAGTAGACTAGAATCAAGTATTTTAGCCTTTATTAAATCTTAATATTGCAAAGCTGTAGCCGGCGGGAAAGACGGGCAATCCTTTCCTTTATGTCTGCAACTAGACAATAAGGCTTTGAAATTAAATGAAAATATTTTTCTTTCGAGTCGAAATTTTCATTTATTTCGAAGTCTTCCTTATTGTAGTTTATTTATTTCTTACATTTGGTAGAATAAAAGACCTAGATAATTTGTCATTGTTACAGCCAACACGCATCTTAAGGTATTGCGCTATTTTAGCACCGCGTTTTTCTAAGTTTACGTTTAGTGTATACTAAACAGAACAACCATATTATTTGTAGACTTCTTCATGCACTACGTACTGACCTAGGTACAGAGTAAAATCAAATCTTTTATACTTGCTTACTAGGATGCCAATGAAATGTGTGAAGCTGATGAGACTAGGCATAAAATATAACGTCAATCTTTTTACGCTAGACTTGGCTTTTTATTCATCGTCTTTGGTGGGGATGTTATAACCTTTTGCAAGTTTGCTTTAAATCCATAGGTTGTTTTTCTTTTTTAAGCTCACGTTAAAATATAACTCTCAGATACTCTACTAGGTAGCGCTGATAGTCAACTTTAATAATACAGGAGCCAGACCTGAAATACTCTGACTCATTTCCTACTGTTTTAAATCAAATTGTTATGAAAATATAATCTAAAATGAGGAACAAAAAATGTACTCTGCCTATCCAGAGCATATGATTACGCACGCTCAACATTTTAGAAAATCGCACTCATTTCAGGTTTCTTGAAATAAGTGTTTCCCTGTTAGTGGTGTACAACACTTGTATAGAACATTTTTTAAAGCTGATTAAATTTCAAATAAATCGAGTGTTTATTAATAAAAAATCTGATAACTACAACTTAAGTGTTAGCTGCAGCCATAGAGATATATTACTAGAGAGGCTCTATTGGTTAAATTTTGAAACATCAAAAAAGTAACCTGACCACCTCGCTAATAAATACAATCAAATAATCAGTACAAACTTTCAGAAACTTATGCAGTAGAGCGTTAAAAACACAAATCAAAAATACATAATAATAGATAACCTTGACTCTATCTTGGAGGAGGTTTCAATGAGTTTACACAGAGCCCCTGAGAGAGCCCCAAAAAGATGTTTCAGACCTCTCAATGTAATGAGATAGGCTTTGCCCCCTCTATTATATATCTCTATGGCTGCAGCAAAATTACTTTCAAATATGCATAAATCGTAGACATTTTAAAATAAATTTGCTGACTTTTGTTTGATGGTTTTGATGATGCTATAACTTTGGCTTTAGTTATCTAATTTTGATAAAAAATACACTCGATTTATTAGAATTGTTATCTGCTTTTTAAAAAATGTCCTCTTCAAGTTTTGGAAAAGACCAACAGAGAACCACGTATTTTAGGAAACTTAAAATTTGTGCGATTTTGCAACATGCACAATGCTCAAAATTTTTAAAAAAGAAGAGCTTCACTATAAATAGGCAGAGCATATTTTTTTCTTCTTTATTTAAGGTTTGAAGCAGTTCAAAATGATTCACGTTTTTTCAGGTCTGGTTTCTAGATCATAGTAACGTACTAGAGAGAAAAACTTTCGTTCAACAGCAAATTTTTTCTTAATAAAGAAAACTTTGCTGTTCAGACGAAATTCTCAATATTCTTAGTTTTCAAGTTGTCTACAAGGTAGCGCTAACAGGCAACAATTTTCATTACACATGAATTTTGAAGTAAGGATCAACTTTCGTTTTTAATAGTTCACATTAAATAGAAGTAACTCTGCATGTTAAATTTTTAAAGAAATGAAATTATGAAATTTAAGTAAACTAGTCCTTCTTTAATCTCTCAATTCATCATAATCTTAGCTTGTACCAATCTGTATAAATTTTATAATTTCCACAAAATTTACAATCTCACCAAATTTTATAATGTCCTAAAAAATCTAAGAAGGGAATTTTAGTGCCCTAGGGCAATAATGAGAAAAAGTCAAAATACAGAATTAACACAACTATAAAACAAAAATCTTTGTTATTTCTTATAACTTTTTATAATTTGTAAAAATAAGGTTGATTAAGTTTTATCATTAACACCATCTTGAGGTGAAAGCTCTCTTTACTTGACCAGTATTTTAATTGATGTCTCGGAAGAAAAAAAAATTGAAGTAGAAAATTGTAATTTCTATCTCTTTAATGCCGTCTTTTCCTAATTTTTCACAATTTCCCTCTCATCAAACCCTCCTCTCTTCCCCTTCCAAGATTTTATTTCCTTTTAAAACTCATTAAAATATCTCTCGGGTTAGAGAAGATTGAGAAAGGCGTTGAGGAAGTTTCTTGCTTTCTTTTGATTTTATCTTTTTTAGGGAAATAAGAAAAAGGGGGATGATTAGGATTAAAAAGGAAGGAGGATGAGGATTCAAAAAGAATATTTTAATAATTATCAGATTAAAGATGCCGGTGGAGTAGTTGAAAATTTAAAAAATAGGTCAAAAAGCAACTCACAGTGTGAACACTAAGTAATAATGGGAAAATAAATTGTGGGGGAATAAATATTAAAATTTTAAACGTAGAGAAATAGAGAAGTTAGATTCCTCACCTATCTATTCTATATATATATATATATATATATTATATTATATATATATATATATATATATAATATATAATATAATATATAGCGGCAGACTTAATAAGATTAACTTTTCTTAGTCAGCAAAAATTATCGAAAGTGAAACTGCAATATTGACGACCTTGTATTATGTGCATATACATACACACACACAGACACAGATATATATATATATATATATTATATATATATAATATATATAATATAATATATATATATATAATATATATATAATATATAAAGCTGCAGACGGTAATAAGTTCTAGACCTTCTTCTTTCAGCAAAGTCGAGAATAAAAAAAATTAGTGAAATGCAGATACTACCTTGTATTATATGCATAATACATACACACACACACACCATACATACATATATAATATATATAATATATATATATATATATATATATAATATAATATATATATATAAATATATGCTTCACATATATATAATACATGCTATTCTATGCTTTCTTTTTTAATGATAAATAATTTTTACTAAGGTTTTGTTTTGTTTTTTCTGTGTGGTAAGAGAGGAAATTAATTCTGTGCAAAATTAAGGAAATTATTATCCATTCAGGGTCATAAATTTTAATAGTATCAATATAGAAACAAATACTAACAACATACAAAATATATATTATATGGTATATGTATATAATATATATATATAATATATATATATACTATATAATATAATAAAATCAAATTCCACTTAAAATATAGACTTTAAAACCTTATTTTCGTTACTTGCTCTTTTAAAAATGTTATTTTTAAAATGAAAGGAGTTTCAGGGCGGATCGGGTTCTATTCAAGTGTCAATTTTAACTTTGAAAAAGTTACAGCTCCCTCCCCCCTACCTCCAAGTATTGGTTTTTACCTACTTTAGATAAATCAATGTCCGACTCCCCCTAGTTAGCTTCTGAAAATTGAGACTTGGATCTCCTTCATCTTCAAGTCTCTGGTTTTTAAGTCAAAGTTAGTGTTTTTTTACTGGAGGCTAAGAAGTCGGGTTTCTACAGAATTTACGAGCCATGAAACTTTAAGCAGGTCAACCATGTTGTTTTTCTTCCTATGCCAAGGAAATATTAAACATCTGAAGAAATATTTCGTGAAATAGTATACCGGGTTCTGGTTGGGGGAGGCCTAGGTAGGAGGTGTCTTAAGAGGAATCCCGTCGTATAAACCTTCTCATTGGCTTCTCGTTGTTTTCTCAACACATTTCTTACTTAATATGAGCAAATTTTCTTTGGAAAATACGCTTATGAGGTTGTTCGGATGACATGAGTATAGTGAGAGATGGAATAGGGGTGAGGGATTCCAAAAGGCCTCCTTATTCTAATAGTTTATGTCTTTCATATATATGTTATATATGTTAGGACGTATTTTATCAAGGTGTACTTATTGTACTCACTGCGTGGGATACTAGGGTAACCAGAGTGGGGAAAAGGATTCTCCTTTCTCACCACCCTTGAGCGTATTGAACCCAAGAAATGTTGTAGAGTTCATCAAGAAATATATATATATATATATATATATATATATATATATTATATATAATAATATATATATATATATATATATATAAAATATATAATATATATAATTATATAAAATAAGAAATGAGGCAGTAGGTGCGTCAACTTATAAAAATACCGTTCGCTTGCTTAGTATTTCGCTCCACGTTTAGCAAAGGAATGTCGAATTTGTTTTAGGTAGGAATGTACACGAGCATAAGAAAAATCCATAAAGCACTCATACGTCAAAATCTGTTCAGTAGTTTAGGCTGTAGGTGCGTCAACAAGAAGTGTAGGAAGAATAAGGATAAGAAGTTTGTTAAAAAATGCCATTTTCAAACATCTTTTTTTTCCTCTTCTACTTAGCCGATTTGAATGATTTTTTTTTAATTTTTGATCCACTCGACACGCCCTTTAAAAATATTATAATATTATTTATTATACATAAATAAATAACAGCATACATATAGCTGTTTACGCGCTACAGACCCTCGAAAACCCTACATTGTTGCGTACAGATAAATGCACTGGCAGCTTTTGTAGGGGTTTGACTGTTTTAATGACTAAGCGGGGTATTTTAACTTTTCTACTTGACTGGCGGGGCGGAACTCGGCTGCGTTTCTAAATTAAATTAAATTTTTACCGGAGGTGATGTAGTTTTGATAATAAATACCAATAGTGTAAAAAATCTAATTTCTATAATTAATTAATACAAAAATTAATGGTAGTGTTTTCTGTGAACAAAAAATAATTCATTTCTCCTTAACATTTTCTCAGATTCAAATCAAATAAAATCCTTTATGAAGATTTAGGTCTTCCGGTGGTGACCGCGTCAATGTAGATGAAAAATCCGACGTTTCGCTTTCACTGTGGGAGGCATCTTCAGGGATGTAGGACATCATGGAATGCTCTACAAAACTGAACTGTTCAGTTCAGTTAAAAACTCTCTAGAGAAACACGTTCGCTTCCACAGTGGAAGCGAAACGTCGGATTCTTCATCTACATTAAATAAATAAATATCTTTATTTTAAAACCAGGTACTAAAGAGTAAAATTAGGCATAATAGCGTCAAAAAATCTTAAAAACTAAAAAGTTAAAAATATAGTAAATAATCAAGACACAACTAAACATGATACATACATAAATCACATTCCCTTAAAACTAATTTTAAAAAATGCAAAAGTAGACAAATATTTTAAGAAGTTTAAAAAAAAGACATGTATGTCATTAAAAATTTTCTATGTCACATAAAATTAATCTAAAAACTTAAATATGTTAAAAAGACTAGTACAATTAAAGAATAACAATTTCAGAAGACAAAAACACATTAACACTATAAAAAGGATTTGACAATAAATATGTTTTCAATTTATCACAGAAATCATCAATTGGAAGGTTTTGAATATCTAAACTTTGTTCATTAAATAACAGTATTCCTGAATAACTATGACCTGTTCTGGACTTATTTAATCTACGACTAGACTTATTTAATTATTGACGCGGTCACCACCGGAAGACCTGCATCTTCATGACAATAACCGCGGAAGCCTACGCAGTTTATTAAAATCCTTTAGCACACTATTATTACGAGTATTAATATTAATGGGAAATAGTTTTCACTGAAATTCGCTTGCTGTACTGAAGTAATTTTGAGAAGAAAACACACAGCAGTAGTTTGTAAATGTTAAGGAGAATTAGAAGGAGGGAAAAAGGACTTTTCAGGAGAAAATGTAAGAAAATAAAAAGATAGTAAAAGTTTTCTGTCAAATAGGGGCAAATAAAACATTGCAGGCTGGCTTCTGTAAAATACCAAATGTTTCTACCTGTAAAATATTTTTATGATGTTCCTATCCTAACTTTGTGTTACTTTAAGCTTCAAATTACTCACCATGGTTGTTTGGAAGCGCACTTGCTCCCTCCGTCGACTTTGGAGTGGGTTATAGAATACACTATAAACGTCTAAACTTTTACACTTTGTGTAAACAACGAGTAACTTCATAAACTTGCTATACCTTATTAGTTATGAACTATATATAGGTTTTACCGCAGTAAAGGAATAGTGGCAGCCTCCGTGGCCGTGATCGTTTGAGCACACGATTTTAGCACCGGTGGTCCCGGGTTCACATCCTGGAATAAGCTCTTAGTTTATATGAATGGTATTTGCAGTGAAAAGATATCGGCAATTTTAATTAATACTAAGAGAATAGTGGATGAAACCCATCTGAGGTGGTTCCCTCATGGATGGATTGAAAAGCACTAAAACAGAAATATTTTTTATGAAATTATAGCTATTATGATTGATATATAATAGCTTCAAATAGCTATTATAGCTTATTTGAATGTGGAACCTTTGTAAATAAGATATTTATGAGATTTAGAAAAACTACCCTAAACAGAAATGAACACCCTAATGAGGAAATAATGAAAGAAAAGAAGTCTCTCCGCAAAATAAAACTTTATTGGCAAGGCGCTTTGCCAATAAAGTTTTGTTTTGTGGAGAGACTTCTTTGCTTTCATTATTTATAATGGACTCCATTCACGCTCACTCTAAGGATTTATCCTAATGAGGAGTTAGTGACAAAAATGCTAGAAATAATTAAAGGAAAAAATCTTCTGTAAGGAGTCGACACCAGGAAATTTGTTCAGAAGACTTTAACTCGTGGTGCATGGGTTTTATACTAACCCTCACCATTCATAAATAAAATGTCTGAGGTTTGATCACTATTTTCGTATGTTTTAGGTAAAGATTTGCTGAATTATTTATTCAAAGCCATTTGGTAAATATACATAGATATAGTTTTCTTTATTGAACAGGGTATTATCGTAGCTTAGAAGCAACTAGAAGTAACGTGGAGCTGAAATGCGCTATGTTTCATCTCATGGCCAGACTTAATTCAGTTCTTATCGAATGACATATATAAGATTTTTAAATTCTTTAAAAATTAAATAATAATTTTTAAATAATAATTTAATTCAGTTGAAATTTGGTAGATATGCATCGCTAGAATATGCAATTCTTAATCTATAAAAAAGGCTGAGTATTCAAAGACAAAAAAAAAACAAAAGCACTAAAACCGATCGATGTATTAAAAAGTATCAAAAAGTTACATATTAATTAACTCTAAGTATAGTATAACTTATATTTTGTACAAAAATTTTTATATGTATTTTTTTATTTATATATATTTAAATGGAATAAACATACTATAATATATATATATATATATATATAAATATAATATATATATATATATATAATATATATATATATAAATCAGGCCCAGCTCCTGAAACAAAAATCAAAAATCATGAATATATTTTTGTTTATAATGCTTGTTATTTATTTTAATATTATAGCATAGTATTAATAATAGAGTATTAATAAAATCTCAATTAATAAAATCAAATTTGTGAGAAAGCCTCTCAGGCCTGTGAGGAGAGGGTGTGAAAATTCGCTAGATACATGGCAAAATGCCATGTAACATTAAATTTTAAAACAAAAATAGCGAAGCAATGAAAATTCGCTAAATACGTGACAAAATGGCATGTAACAAGAACAATAATGAAACAACACATTATACAAAACAACAATACTTTAATATTAGTACTTTAATATTCTTTCCAACAAATATGTGGCCACGAAGCGGCCTCAGGGAGGCCCCCGGGCCGCCAAGTAGCTAACGAAGGGCTACGTATTTCATATGTATGACACTCTTTTAATGTGTTACACTTGTAAAATTTATTTAAAAAAAGATTTATTCACTTATAAATTTCGTTGTAGCGTATAAAGATTCATGGCCTGAATACATTTAATTTTTGTGTATTCATATTCAATGCAAAAATACTTTTCATATATGCGTATTTATATTCAAGGCCCGAATACATTTCTTATTTGTGTATTCAGACGTTTTAGGTTTAATAGAGGGTTTAAGTACAAACGTCATTTACTTGGCACTAACGAATATTCCTTATTCTTTTTATTAAACTAATTCAGTTTCTTACTTGCGGTGTAAAAAAGTTTTTTTAATTAAAAGAAAAATTTATAAAAAATATCTTGTTATAAATTTTAACAACCCTAATAAAATTATTCATTTACAAAGAATAACAAGTTAAGTAAGCTGTCTTTTTCTTCAGCTTAACTCGGTTAAGAAATAATAGCACGCTAATACAGAATTACATTAGCTAGAGTTTGTGGTGGGGATGGAGTACGGACCCACTGACTGGGCCCTAGGATCAGGTTGGGGCCTAGAACAAGGGTAGGGGGCCGTAGATCGGGGGCGGGGGCGGCTCTGTAGCGAGAAAACTGACTAAATACAACACCTTGCCTTTTCTTTACTTCTAATCAGATTATTAAGCAGCGGCAAATAAATCTTTTTCTGGAGAAACTTCACTTTTCGTGGGTTTTAACTTGTCTAGTTAGTAAATTTTTCTTTACTAAGTCTCTTCCGAGATTTTCATAGTATTTTGATAAACGTTTGTCCTAAAAACCATTTAATTTTAACTTAATTGCAATATTTAATAAGGAAATACTTTACATTATGATGTAATAGTTTATTAATTATTACTTTGCTTTTCTTCCTTACGAAAGGAGAGTGAAGTATTAAATTAGAAAACAAACTTAAAACTTAAATACACAAAATGTTACCGATTTAGCACCTACAGATACCAAAATAATTCTGGCACGGTGGTCCGTACGCTGGACGAATTTCATTGGAATGCGTGTTTCCATGCTTAACACAGTCCATTTCATGCTTAAGGTTCCGCTTTATGCTTTATAACTTGAGCATTACTCAATTATCAAGCACTACTCGAAACTCATTTTTTCTGTATTTTTCAAAGGAAATGCCGATAATAATCCTGTTGGTTATACAAAACTATGGATCTAAAGTTGGCAGGGCACACCATTATTTGCACTAGTTCAAAGCTCAGTTAGTCTTTTATCTTTAAAGGTTTTAGGGCTTTTTTGTTGAAAAATACAGAAAAAATGAGTTACTAGTAGTGCTTAATAATTGAGTAACTGCTCAAGTTAAAAGCCTAAACCGGAACCTTAAGCAAGAAATGGATTGTTAAGTACGGAAACACGCATTCCAAAAGAAATTCGCCCGGCATGTGAACTACCGCGGCAAATTTCTTTTACAAAATGTATTACATTTTTCTGCGGACAACCTAAAAGCCTTTCGCTTACCACTAGTGGTCCGCGTACCCCACATTGAGAACCCCTGGTATAATGCACTCGTTTATTCTATTAAGGGATGCCAATCTTCAACTTAATAGGATGATTTCTTGATTGGTCTGAGGATGGCTTTGTAAACTAAGAGTTTCTTAGATCATAAATATAAGGTTAGTAAGGTTAATGTAGTAGGTTATAGTTTGTTTAGTAATTTTAGCAAGTGTTATTGTCTATTCATTTGTATGTTGTATTCCAGTCAGTTCCCTACTGAAATAATGTTCTAGACATCGGCTAGATCTTATTTTAAGGATTATACTCTTGCCGAGAACGATCGTGGTGTGGAACAGATAAATTATCCATAAGAAAGAAAAATACCTCATACCTTAGTGTAATTGTCTCTTTAATAATTCCCTGAAACTCTTAAAAATTAATTCAGTTCACACTCCTGTGATAATTATTTTAAACAATTATTGTACTGACCCAGAATCCAATTATACGGGACTTGTGAGGAAAAAGTTTCCACTTGGTAAAATGTGTTGAGGATTGACCCTCGAACTGGAAACATATTTGAAACATTTTCATTCTTTATCTCGGTATAAGTTGGTTGTTTGTTTTGAAGGTTTTCTTTCTCTATAAAAACTTATGTCTGATTTCCTATTGGTCGAGTTTTTATCTATTTATTTTCATCTCGAGAAAAGGAGAAACTTTATTTTTCCATTATTTATTTGTTTTTGGTCGGGGAGTTGGCACAGAGGATGTGGGAAAGTTTCATATGCGATATAAAGAAGTGTCGATAGTCCTAGTAATGCTCTCTTCTAAGTACCTTAATAGATATTTTCAGTCAACTTGAGTATTTTTTTCTCACTTTTATTGCTAAGTTTTTATTATTCTGCGCTCGTATATAAATTATTGTGGAAATTTAATAAGCTTGTTTTAGTAGCTGTTCAGTAACTTGTATTTTAGGAGTGTATAGTTCTTTTCCTTGAGGCGAACCTTTTTCTTAATTGAAAAAAAAAAAATTGAGTGACGTCTAAATGGAGTGATTGACTGAACTGATATTTTTTTGTGTTCAGTGGCAAAGTATCGCTTAGCTTAATATTGAACGAGACATATCTTATTTATTTATTCATAGGATTTAGAGATTTTAAAAAAGAAAAGTTACAAATCTATATCTCCGACTCGAATATCTTGACATTAAAATAAAGTACAATCAAATTGAAAATCAACTGCCTGGATACTTGCTGTTAGATATGACTATCCCTGGTACGGTTTCGGTTTGACGCCAACATCAGCAAGTGAGTTAATACTCGAGTATGTGTGTACTGGTGTTGAGTTACAAACCTTGCCTCGTCAAAATCTATTACAGCCTGACTTAGTTCTTCAAGAATTCGATTCTCTGCCATTCTTAGGTGCTATATGTAGTCAACCCTTAAATGCTCTATCTAGTATCTAAAATATTTGAGTTTTTGCGATAAATCAATGTTACATGGTCCAGCCGACACTTGGATCCTCTGCTGTGGGAAAGCTAAATGTACCACATTCTCCCTCAATGCTTACACGTGATTGTGTAATACAACCTAGGTTTAGACCCAGTTTGGGTTTAATTGCTTTGTTTTTAGGATCGCAGTGCTTAAACCACAAACCTATTTATTCCAACACAATGGTTATTCTGAGGTTAATTCTTAACTACTTAATATATTATTTTCATGGATCTTTATAACTTTAAATGTGTGCTCTGAGGTTGTTCGTCAATCCCAAGCATTTTCATCCATATTAGTTATAGCTTCAAGAAATTTCAGTGTTTATAGAATTGACCCCCACACAATTGGAAAACAATAATCAAGCCTACAGACAAACCAACCATCAAGCCAACAATCAAGCTAACAATCAAGCTTACAAGCAAGCCAGCAATCAAGGTTCAGAAACGAGGAAGATTGTCAATAATGATTTTTTTTCTACCTAATGGATCGTTTTAAAACCTGGTGTTACTAAGTGACAAGGACAGACGCATTTCAGCTCTGGAGGATTCCAACAACTCGAATGATGTAAAAGTTTTTAACAACCCATCTTGTTAAGCGAAGTGTAACTTCGTATTTACTTTCTTCCAAGTCTAATTCTTTCAACTTTCAAATATCGATTCCTTCCTACTTTGAAATATTAAAATTCAAGCTGGACCGAATATCTAAGTGGGTTTAAATTGCTCCGAGAAAGCTCCTCACTAGAACCTTAGCCGCTTAATTAGCACCTCAATGTAGATTATTCCAATACTCTAGATGGTCAACTATGAAAAAAACTACGATCAAATACTGTAACAACTAGTAACTACCTAATACTTTTACAACTAATAAAGTGGAATCGATCCCCCAGTCCCTTTTTCACTTCCCACAACTGAACGTCCTAATAGGCATCAAATTTTTATGACAATTCGCTTTTTTAGACTATATAATATATCATCTATAGTCAAAAATAATATAATCGAATTGTTTCTGTACATGTCTATGCACCTGTTGTCTCACAATACTTGAAACCTATTTTAGTTCTTTAAATTATTTGCAAAGTTCTGATTAATTTTGCTAAAACCTTAACGAAAGTCAGGTAGGGGGTTGTCGGAAGTTTAACTCACCTTATCGGATTCACTACGCTCATCCTCATCACTTATAGAATTTACTACGCTCATCCTCATCACTTATGGAATTCACTACGCTCATCCTCATCACTTATAGAATTAACTACGCTCATCCTCATCACTTATAGAATTAACTACGCTCACCTCATCCTTATAGGATTACTAGCTCATTCATCTCTCATTCATACGCTCATCCTCATCACTTATCGGATTCACTACGCTCATCCTCATCTCTTATAGGACTAACTACGCTCATCCTCATCTCATATCAGATTCACTACGCTCATCCTCATCACTTATCGGATTCACTACGCTCATCCTCATCTCTTATAGGATAACTACGCTCATCCTCATCACTTATCGGGTTCGGATTCACTACGCTCATCTCATCACTTAGACTCGCTTGTCGTCCCTCAGACAGTAAGAAACATCCGTTTTATTCCTAGTGATCACCCAACCATAAACTGTCTTCACTTGATGCTACTTAAAATTAATAACCTTACAAATCAGTTAGATAAGTAGATATATTAACTGTATCGAAACAAAACTTAGTATAATTATTTATTACATAAATGGCTTCACTTGAACCACATTTTTACTCAATTAGAGATATTTCGATTTTTTTAAATTTTGTACCTATACGTGTCATTTAATAAAATATCCGTTAAGTTTTTATTAATAATGACAATGAGTTGAAACTTGATGCACTTGTTGATTTTATATTTGTCTGCATATATTGGGCAAGGACGTAGCCAGGAGAGGGGGGCTACGCCCATGATATTGGGTGCTAAATTTAAAATTATCTAATCAAGTTTCTGCTTTTGCTGAAGCATTATCATTGCCGGTTTGTGACTTAATACAAATATATTTTACAAAGAGCACAACTTGACCTACAGATTGGTTTTTTATTAAGTTTAAAAAATGATAACAATCTCAAACACAAAAATAAAGATAGATAACTTAGTAACAACTACTGATGATATATTTTTCGTTTCAGGTAGACTAAAAAAGACTAGAAACGGATAATTCAGTCGAAATCCCAATTCCGGATTTTAAGTGCAACTATGATTATTTTTTTATATACCTACGGTATAAATGAGGAAAATAAAAAAAAATATTTTTCAAAAGATGGAACAGAAACGTTTTTAACGATTGCTTATAAAGCGGTTTGTATTTGCCAAGCACATTTTGATACAATCATCTTTAATCGATGAAACGGTTTGGCAACTATCTATACAGAGAGTTGTCGAGATAGCTGCAACGACTAAAAGAGTTGAAGTAGGTTTTTTTCGTAGAGTCATGTATTTTCCACTCTGGAGAGTTGGACAAACACTGTAAGGGCTAAATAAAACTACTTCGCAGTGTTACCAACAGGAGAACGTGAGACGCTTCCAATCGCTTCTCTTTGCTTTACGAAAACAAGTTTGAATTGCAACCCCGTGGAGATAAAACGTTATGCAATCTCTCTTGGGACTAGAATCCGTTTTGACAACTATAGAAAACAAATTAATAGTGAAATTCCTGTAAAAACATTTAAATACCATTTTTAAAGATAAAAATAGTATAAAAATTTACCTACAGAATAACTAGAATATGTACTCATACCGAGCTAATTTAAAACACTGTTAAAATCAAGGGATTTAAATAAAAGGGAAGGAGTATATCAGACCTAAATATTTTATGACGTGATAAAAAATATTAAAATTTATTTATTTATTAATTTAAGTTACATAATCTAGTATTTAATTCTCTACTATAAACACACTGGGAGCTATGATAATATCAATAATTGATTTTTGAATTGTTAAGATGAAAAACATAATCTTTTTTTGACTTCTCCAGTACTTCTCATAATCTCTTATGTTGTTAGGGGTCCTCTATTTTTTTTTCTTATAAAACGGTAGCGACGCTATTTTGGCTTTATGCTTCTCCTGTGCTTGAGACGTATCGTTCGTAAATAATTTGTCTAATTTCACTTTTCTACGTATCAACAGAAATTCGCTTTAAAAAACATCAGGTTCAGGACGGAAGATGAGAAAAATACTTGAAATGTAAAAAGAAATTTTCCTTTTTATAGACGGTATAGAGTTGACTCTCGAGGAGGTTGAAGGAGTAATTACCTACATAGCAAACCTTTATAAAGTAAGTACTGTTAGAGGAAACTCGGTCTATTGACATCTCTACTGCAAGTTTTTCTCGTCGCGTCAATACTCGGTGGAAATAACTTTTCACTTCAACTGCTTTGTAAAGAAGAAAAGCCTGGTTGTTGAGATGCAACTATCTAGGCACCATTACCAGGCACAATATTTCCCTGTCGCTTTCTTCAAGATGTTTCCTCAGACGTATAGATTTCTTTTTACGGAGTAAGATACTTACAACTTTTCATATACCTAATAATTATATTTTGCTTTCTTGTAATTCTGAAGGATACTAGACATGGAATATTTCCTTCTATCAAAAGTCAGAGAAGCATAATGGGGATTGGATCTCACATGGAAATGTTTTCATGCGTTCTTGTTATTGTTATTCCACACTAAGTTATTTGTTTGTGAGCTTACAAAAGTATTTTATACAATCTAATTTCACTAAAGCATTATAACTGCTTGATGCCTATGTGCATTATAAAGTACTTTATAAATTGTTTAGCGAATTTCCTATTACAAAAATCGCTTATACGGTGTACGAGTGAGTGATGTTTCAAATTTACATTTAAAGCTTTTGAATACTCTAATGTTGACTATTTTTGCTTTTCCTCATTTATATCGTAGGTATAGAAAAAGTTTTGTATTTCCTCTAAAATTTTCAAAACCTGGCATTCACCTGAATTATATGTTTCAGGTGTTTTTAAAACTTCCTGATTAGTTTTTATCACGTTGTCTTTCTATATCTGTGTGTTTGTGTTAGTATGTGTGTCGATTATAATTTATTCCCCAGTGTATTTATGGTGGAGAGATGGAACTTGGTCCAAAAATTAAACCATAGGTCTAGTATTCCTATTTGAAAAATATTTTTTATAACCTTGTTAACCAGCATTTACTTTATTAACCAGCATAATGACTCAGCAAAAATTCATTAAACGCAGAAACATGTGTGGATCGATTTGAAATTTAGCACGCATGTTCTCATGTAAGACCAACAAATGTGCTAAGTTTCATTTTATTATCAGCATTAGTTTAATTATTATCTACCTTGTATACTTTTTAAAATTGTTAAATTTGGTAAATTATAACACCCTGGGAATTAAACGGATTTCATTACTATCTGCGGTAAAAAAAACCGAGTCCGGTAACGTAGTGCAGAATAAATTAGGCGACTTCAATATTCTGCAACGAGCAAAGCGAGTCTAAAGTGTTAAAGATAAGCGTAGAGACTCTTATATTGTGAGCAACAGTTCCGAGGTATCCCGTGCCCGATTTTATAATGTCTTCTATATTTGTTTTCTAATCAAGATAATTTTAACTTTGTTTCGTCTGTCAAATAATTGTTTGTTTTTTTCTCGTTTATTAGTTTCAACCCGTCTATTAAAGAAAAACTCTTTGTTTACCCAGTTTTTCCTTAATAGTCGTCTAAAAATACCCATAAAACTAGAAATAGTTTTTCTTTTAAAATTATTTTTATAGATTTAAAATAATAGATGTTGAGTTTCGTCTAAAGAGGTTTTCGGTAACTGGTTCGAGTCTCGACTCCAATAGAAATCATAGTAAATTAATGGATTTTTAAGACATGCCTAGAAAGCTTCATCTGAAACTCCTATTTATAACCATGTCTAGAAAACATTAGCAGTAGAATTAAAAGTTTCAGTAGAGAAGTCTTTCAGACTGATTTCTCAGCCAAGTCTTTCACATCTCAGTGCAATTAGTCAGTTTTTGTTTTAAATGTTTTTCTTTTTTATTTGAACTGAGTGGGGTTTCATTGAAAAATACTCTTGGATTTAGAAGCTGGGTTCATTCATCATTTGGGGTTTAAAGAGATTTCTATTTTGTTTTATGTTCCTTTTTTTTCGTTTTGCTTTCTATTCAAATAAAGATTTTTTTTTACTTTTCCTCGTGTATAGGAAAAGTATTATGTTTGCTATTATAATTCGAAACGGGGACTTCAACTGAGTTTTCCATTTCTGGTATTTTCAAGACATCCTAAGTAGTTTTTACCAAGTTGTCTGCCTATCTGTGTGTGTGTTTTACTATCGTTTTCCCAGTGTGTTATTTTAAAGAGATGACACTAGGTATAAAAATAAATTGAAAAAAATTGATAATTATTAATAATAAAAATGTTGTTTGACAATGTTGTTTTCGGTAATTTATAATTTTTTTTTCATTTTTTTTAGTCATTATTGATTGTGAATGATGCCATAGAAGAATTATTTTCATCTAGACTAGACCTTAGAAGAGATTAATTTGTGTACTAAGTTTACACTTACATACACACATACATATACTGACAGCTTTTTACGAACTACTTATACGGTCCTAAACATATCTAAAATATGTGGTCCTGAACATACCTAAAATATGTAGTCCTAAACATACCTAAATTATGGTCCAAACATTCTAAACATATTGTGTCCTAAAATTACCTAAATATGTGGTTCTAAAATACCTAAAAATATGTGTCCTTAAACATACCTAAACATACCTAAAATATGTGGTCCGGGATAATCCAGGTGATATCCTGGTTTTGGATTTTTTTTGCAAACACGCATTTATCTCTATACTTTATAAATGAGGAAAAGTCAAAAAAGAGACCTTTTCTTTCGAGTTATGATAATAAAAAATTCGAGCCGTTGCGAAGTCAGAGGAGGGAACGAAAAAGACGCTGCTTTGCCGTAACGAGGCGCAGCATCGAAACATTCATGTTGAGAAAAAATCTCTTACACACCCTCGCGTCACATGCATTATTAATTTTTCATTTCTTCCTTAAACTTCCTTACACTATCCTCTACTGCCTTTGTCTCATAATAAAAAATGTAAAAGATAAAATACACAAACTGATAACGGAGCAACAGTATTTCCAAAATATACACAAAAGAAATTTCATTAAAATTTGTTATATTTTACAAAAATAAAATTTGACATACATAATTTTATATTTAAATTAAAATTTCCTGAAACTCTGGTTGAAAATATTTCCCCCTCCAGATATTACTGGTAATATGGTTGGGAAACAATCTTATTACTCTTTTTCTGCTTCCTATTTTTCCCTCATAAAATTTCAAATCAACTTTTTCTTGTATCATTGCTGAAATTTGAAAGAGAATACAAGAGCATCCTTCTTTTAGTTTTATATTGGTTTCGTATTTGTTTAGTATTTTCGCCTTCTTATTTTTTTAATAATATTTTTTATCGGCGGAAAAATTCTACTGTAAAAAGTATTACGATTTCTTCATGTGGTTTTTACATGAAGAAAAGGGCTACTTTTGCAAAGGCACTCATTTCAAAGAATTTTATTTATTTATTTACTCGAAATTTGTTTTTCGCCAGCCGTATTAATTTTTTTGGTTATTTGCTTAGAGTTTATTGAATTATTAAACACTTAGAAAGAACTTATCGACTCCGGGCTCATTTCTAGCCCAACTTCAGAGCCCCAAGGACCTTTTTCCTAACCAAAAATTTTAAGCCTTGATATTACTTGATTGTAGGTGAGTGTCAAAACTGCCTAACTTTGAGCCATTATATCTCAACACCTATGAATGGTAAAGATATGAAACTCGGTAGAATGGGTCAGCTCAGCAAGATATTTTAGTTAATATTAAAATTGTAATTTTTTTAATGTCTTTTATGAAAAGATACGAGGGGGGAGGGGGGTAAAATAGCCTCGAGATGCTTTCTTTAAAGAAAGGTACCCCAGTACCTTCTAGACTGTGCAGGGACACTGCCGTGCTCCCGGGTTAGTAAGTTTTGGTTTAAAGTGAGCTAATTAATTTGTGATATTTGAGTTTTCTGAAGATGTAAACAATGGTTTACAAAATTAAAACATAGTAAAAAAGTATGAAAACTATTGTAGAATTAAAGCTGGTTCAGAGGTTCAATTACTATTATTATTTTAGTATGGAGTTTTACTAAATAACAAACAGCCTTCAAAAATAATTTAATGTTGATTAAGTTGAATTTCGGCATAAGTATATAACACACATTTATAGTTAGTGTTATTTTAATACGGCTTGTGTGTTATATGGTTTTGTTGGATCACATTAAAGAGCTCCACACGCGTCGTTAAGAGCGACGAGTGTGGTTACCAAGAAGTGTGGTACTCGACGAGTGTGGTTACTCGGCGACGAGTGTGGTGGAGAGATAACTTATCCACCAGTTGGTGGATGTGTTATCTCTGGGCCTAAAACTGACCTTTCTTACCTGATGGTGAGCAGTGCGAGACTAAAGATGTATTAAAATTATAAGTTTTTTCATATTCTGAGAACGAGGATGAACGAAGGGAGTCTGAAATAGTGAAGATGGGAAGATCCGATATGGTGGGGAAAAGTACGAAGGTACTCTGTATCCGTTCTCTTAACTTGATCAGACCTGAATAGGTTTTATCGTGTTTAGTTTACAAAATATTTCCAGTAAAGTTTTAAGAGACAAGGAACTGTCAGTACCATATCGAAGGGTCGTGGAAATTCTATAAGATCCTGTATGATAGCTTACAAGGAAGAAGGGGGAAGGCTTATATGAGGAAAAAAACGGCTCCGAACGACAGAAAAATGGGCATCAAAGGTCGTAGAAGAAAAACGGGGCATCATTTTCAAGGAGGTTTTATGGACGTTAATCTTAATGTCATTTTCACACTCTGTCAGCAACCTTTACCTTTCTATATCTGATCGCTTTTGCTTCCTATTCTTACTTTCAGCGGATGCTTTGTCATCCATTGTTATACATTTTCCATGAATATGTATAAAAATGCGTATGTTTACAACGCTGTGACACGCTACATGATCGAAATTTCTTGGACCAGTTATGCAGAGACCCTAATATTTATTTTGGAGAAAAAATGTATCGACTTCGTAGTTCGGCTTGAATGTCTCCTAGAAGTCATTAATGAAGAAACTGTTTACGGATCTAAATATGGAGAAGAGATCGGAGTACAAAAAGGTAAACTCGTTCGTGCAAGCCACCAATACTTCAAAATTCCTGAAAATCCTTTGAAAATTGTTTAGAACAAGAAATTGACAATTAGGATGCATTAACAATTAGAAATTGTTTACTGCACTAAAGCATGTCAACAATTAGTGCAGGCATAATTTTGTTCAATATACCGAATTTTATTTGAATACCTAGGAATCGTGAAGACCAAGTAGGAGTGTTGCTGTTTCGACTATAACCGAAACCCAGACCAAGAAATGGATTATTAAACAAGAAAGCAAGCAATCAAAAGTTTTCGCCCGGCTGGCGATCCTCCGCATCAGAAGTTCACGGTTTAAAACCACTTAAGAAAAAAGATAAATGAAAATAAAAAAGTAGAAATTTAATATCTAAGGGTGGTAGATACCAGTCATATTGGAGGGCGCATCAGGAGGACCCAGAAGTGTTTTCCAATATAAGTAATATACCTTAGTACATAACTAACTAATCATGATTGTGCTCGGAAGCTCTGTGACAGTTGCTTTATCAGTTCTGTTCTTACTCCTATGTAACCCCGCGTGTCAACACTTGTTACATTTATCAACCTTATTCCTAGACATTAGGGACACTTTTTCTTTTTCAAAACACTTTCACCCCTTTCTTTGTCTGGTCTGGCGATAACGATTGATAATAATATCTAAGGGTTTATAGTTCAAATGTTTTTCTTGCGACATCATTTTGTAACCTTACTTCCATCGCATTTTCATCGGTCGTTGTTTTCATTCTTCTCGCATATTTTTACTTTAACCTATATTTTTATTACGAGTGTCATTATAGTTTATAAACCTAAATTTCATTATACTTTTTTATATATTATCAATTGCTTTTATCAAGGAAATCATACAGTTTACATAATATTTACTAATTAGGGATGTAAAGACTTCAATTCTACAATGTTTTAAAACAACATATATATATATATATATAATAATATATTATAATATATATATATATATATATATATATATATATATATATATACAAAGGTGGTTTCGTATAAAGTGTCCACCAGAAAAAGGAGGTGATAGTACTCTTTCAAAAGGAACAAAAAATGTCCTATAATATAAACCCCGATCTCCAACCGTCTTCCCACAAGGTCAAATTTAATATTTTAAAAAATATTTGACCTCACATCATAAAATTGTTAATAGGGTTTTAACTGTTTAAGCTAGAAAGGCAAATCTGGTCTCATTAGAAAGCTGAGTAAATGTCCTCAGGACAAACTACTAACTATTCAAATATTTTAGAACTACTGCCAAAATTATGCATGAAACATGATTTTTTGAAACAAAATAATTTTATGGAGTTTGTATAGTAGGGCATTAGAGGAAGTAAGCGATGAGCAAAAGTTTAGCCAAGAACGGAAAAAACTTCTCTTATGATTGCCCTTTAAGAAAATCTAAATATTTTTATACATTCAATAGTCAAAAATGTAAGCTATTGTTGCTAGAAGTTGCAAAAACTGATAATGTTTATCGTATAAAAGTGAAAATCATGTGCTATTTTAACAAAATATTTTATTTTCGAAAGTAATTTAATAATAAAATTTTTAGACTCAAGAAGTTAAACCTATTTTATTCTTACACATTTTTCTCTAAAACCACTCTTTTCTCTTGCTTTAGAGATTTTTAATTATTTTATGTACCATGTAATTAACATTGTAGACATATGCAAAAATGCCAAAAAATATCAGTTTTTCCAACTTCTAGGAAGAATGGCTTAAAATTTTGCCTATTGAATGTATGATGAAGTTTAGGTTTTCTTAAAGGGCAATCATAAAAGAAGTTTTTTCCGTTCTTGGCTTAACTTTTGCTCATCTCTTACTTCCTCTAATGCCCTACTATAAAAATTCCATAAAATTCAATTTTTTCAAAAAATCATGTTTCATACAAAATTTTGGGCAGTAGTTCTAAAACATTTGACATAGTTAGTAGTTTGCCCTTTAGTAAATTTACTCAGCTTTCTAATGAAACCAATATCGCCTTTCTAGCTTGAACAGTTAAAACCCTACTAACAATTTTATGATGTAAGGTCAAATATTTTTTTAAAATATTAAATTTTTCCTTGTGGGAAAACGGCTGGAGATCGGGGTTTATATTATAGGACATTTTTTGTTCCTTTTAAAGAGTACTATCACCTCCTTTTCTGGTGGACACTTTATATGAAACACCCTGTATATATGTGTATGTGTGTGTGTGTGTAATCCAATTTGAACATATTCAGGAAAAGGTCAATCAATCATCACCTACAAATAAGGCGTTTATCTTTTAATGAGCCAAGTAAATTATTGATTATTATTTGACATTATTGAAGGCTTGGTATCATGTCAAGGACCATGCAAATTTATTGGTGGTAAGAAAGCAGTGCTCATGGCTTCCCAATACGAGTTAAATATTCATGTTTTACATAAGGCCGTAGAATCAAAATTATTATGCTCCGCATACCAGGCATGTTGGCGGTGAAAGAGCATTCTCGTAAATTTGGAGTGAAGGCTCTCTCTATTATATCGAGTCATGAATAATGACGAATGTCTAATTATGGAAGAGTTCCCAGATGTTGCATAGCACATTGCTTATTACATTCCTATGTATCTTACGCACAATTACATTGCGTCAACTGTTTATGTTTTGCAATACTCGGTTCTGTCAAATGATACATAAAACAATGTTTTTGAGCAGATATCAGTATAAGAATATATTTAGAGTAATAAATGACGAGAGAATTACATTAAATGATGAACCGACTAAGTGAGTTTCGGTTTTGAAGTTCTGAAAAATTCTTTTAAAGGACCGCTCTTTGTAAGTATTTCTCTAGTATGGACAATTTTTCCAGCAATACGTGACGTTGGAAAAGCAGCAAAGAAAATGTTCCAAGCGTCATCTGTACTATTCGTCTGATATTTCTGTGAAAGCAATTCTATCGAGTAAGGAAAACTTCCTGTATCCATTACGTGTGTGACCCAAAGCATTTCCTTTCTCCCTCGTGGATTTCAAAATCAAGTTTTCATCAGAATTTCTCCTCTATTACTTTTACTGTATCTTTTAAGTATTTTTCCAGCTTAGTCTGATAAAAAAACTTAAGGTAGTCGAATAATTCGTGGTAAAATACGAAATTGATTTTTTTTAAACATTTTTAGAAAAACTCGGGGAAAAAGTTAAAATAACTACATTACTTATTCAGAAATTTAAACAAAAATCGTATTAGTTTTCACTTTGAATGAAAACTGTATAACTTTTTTTAGTATGGAAAAACAAGGCTATTTCTGCAGGAAAGAACTTTTGAACTTTTCTAAGAACTCACCAGAGTACTTGTACAACTCCCTCCGGTACTTAGGATTTACAAGTTACTATAAAAATATACTTTACCTAAATAGATAGATAAATTGGATTAAATAGATAGATTAAATAAATAGATAAAATAGATTAAATATATTAAAGAATTTAAAATTGATTTTAAAATTTCCAATATTCAATAGAATTTCCCTTGCAATTAAAACGAGTATAATTGTATGTCATACTGTGGGATTGCTGTGGGATATCGAAGTCTGTCTATCAGTTAGTGATGGAATCAACTAAATTCGTGAGGAATCTTCCTCTCTGTTCATAAACGGTTTTAGCTAAAAAAACCAAGCAGTTGTTGCAGATCTTTGAAAACGAAAAATGTTTGTGTTCTATATGAATTAGTAACAAGGGGCCTTTGGCCTGTTGGCTGAAGATTGCTATGTATTTTAGCAATTATATATTTATGGATACTTATTAACAAATAAAATATTTATTTATTGTAAAATGTTTTACTGAAATTATAATTTATTTTTCACTCCTTGTATTATTAAATTTCATTGCTTATAATATTAAAAATTTAAAAGATTTTTTATGTAGTTATTTTTTTAATTTAATACTTAATATTAAAAATGATGAGCCCACGCTTCTATTCATTCAATAAAAATATTCTTGTAATATCTACGAGAGAAAATATACAAAATGAATGAATTTGAATAACCAGGACTTGAGCTGTGTTCATCATTTATTTATGTTTTTCATACTCGAACTATTTTGACGTACAGTTATTAACATGTTTCCGACATTCAAATAAAATCTCCGTATTATTAGATTTATATTAATAAAAATTAAATTTGTATATTATGCAATTAAGTCCTATAAAAATTTGAATAAAAAGTCGAATTATTGCTAAAATTTTAGGATTACTTCTCGATAAGCACAAAAAGCTGTGAGGTGGATTTACGTTACAAAACTTCTGTATTAAATTACTCGATGGCATCAAACAATGGTGATTAAGTAATAATTTGATCCATTAATTTTTAATATGTTTATGATTAAAATTTAAGAAATTTGCGATTAAAAATTGAATGGTTTTATTTGAAACTTCAGTAAATTGAAAGTCTAAATTTAGTATTCCAAGGATGACATTTATATCGGCAACTCCGACTAATGTAGAATTATAATCGGGTACGTGGAACCTCGTAAAATTTCCTTATAACGAACGATGGATACACTTCATACAGCTCATAAAGGAAGTGAAACATAAATTATAATTTCAGTGAGCATTTAACAATAAATAAATATTTTATTTGTCAATGAGTATCCATAAATATATAATTACTAATATGTATAGCAATCTTCAGCTAACAGGCCGAATGCCCCTTGTTTTTATTTTATATAAAACTCCAACATTTTGCGTTCTCAAAGATCTGCAACAACTACTCGGTTTTGATAGCTAAACCCTTTATCAGATTTATGAGTCTAATGAACGAAATGGATACACTTTCTTATCCTCTCATCTTTGGACTTGCTTTACTTGTTCTCAGACAGTAAAACCATCCATATTATTCCCAGCGACCAAAAAACCGTAGATATATTAGCCGTACTAAAGTAATACTTGTATACCAGTGTATTATACATAGAAATACAATCATGCCAAAACCGTAGATATACTAGCCGTACAACATAAATATATTGTAATGGTAGAACAACGTTGTCCTACCCAACAAGATTGGAGATTAGTTATGCTAATCTCAATCAAAGTGTGATTAACATTAAACACGTTCGATTAACCACATCACAATAATAAAGAACTAAAATAATCTAACAAATAACAACACCAAAATCTCTCCACAAAACCTTTATTAAAACCAGAGCCGGCTTTCGACCTCACGATCATCATCAGTGCCGGAGAGTTGAAGAAGGAGAATCCTAGTCTGACTTTTTAGGCAGAGTCATATAGCGGACTGACTTTTTAGGCAGAGTCATAGTCCGCTATATGACTCTGCCTAAAAAGTCAGACTAGGATTCTCCTTCTTCAACTCTCCGGCACTGATGATGATCGTGAGGTCGAAAGCCGGCTCTGGTTTTAATAAAGGTTTTGTGGAGAGATTTTGGTGTTGTTATTTGTTAGCTGTGTTTACTCCACTGCTCAGTTATCTGTTAATAACTAAAATCATGTTGTAAAATCATGTTTGTAAGATAGAAAGGATGTAGTCGTGTTATGGAGGGAGTAGCAGAGAGGTTTTGAGCGGGGGGGGGGGGGTTGCATTGGTCATGTATGATTCGCTGCTCCCCTTTGATATAAGTTCCTTGATAACTTATATAATTAAGTTGCAAGAGCAAATAAGTCTGCACTATTCTTAATTCTCAAGCACTCTTTTCCCCACTCCTGAATCTTATCTTCTTTTAAAACACGAACTAACACCGAGTAAAAGTCAACATTTTTCCTTCAAATTAAAATGTATCTGAGTTAAAACTTTATCTAATTTAAAATGATAATTGCCTTAATCATTCTTAAACTAGGTAAGAAATATTTAAAATAATAAAATTACTAAATATTAAATAATAAAGAAAGAGAGTTACTTGAATAATATTAAATGAAATTCTTATTTAAATTATACTTTTAAAAAAACCAGCAAGGAACGTTTTGGATAAAATTTTCTTAAGTGCCTTGGTTTGAATTCCGCGTTGATTTTTACCAACTGACGGAAGTCATATAGGAATTCATAGTCTTATAGGATAAGATAACCCCTTTGTGTACAGCATATGTAAATTCATTCATAAAATACAATACATTACACATAAACGTAAAATAATAAATAATAGTAATATATTATAATTATAACCCAAGAAAATTTATTTTTTGGTATTAGTTTGCAATAAATAATTTTCAAAATATGTATTATTGGTTAATTAAAAGTCATGTTTCCTTATGCTCAAACAATTTATTTGAATTTTCGAAATCAGGGGCACAATTATAGTATAATTCAAAAGATTAATAAAATACCTAAAAAGTCTAATTTAGCTCTGGGATTCGAACTCACAACCTTCTTGAACACAAGGTGCCACTCTAACCAGACAGCCAATGTGTTGTTACATTTCCTAGGTGTCTCTCTCGCACAATTGTCAACTATTCAATTATTCATGTTTTGCAAAACTCGGTAGATCCAAATGATAAATAATTAAGCTATAAGAAAATAAGTTAAATCTAATTTTGTTTGTTTAATTAACATTTAAACTATGGTATTTTTTTTTGCTCTGAAGCATTTTAACAAAATTTTGACTTTTGAACGGATTGAAACCCTTAGGGAGAAAGAAAAATAACAATTTTAATATAATAACGTTTTTATTCTTATTTAATTTTAATTCAAAAGTAAAAGAAAACGGGGAAGTCTTTTCTTGACGAGTGGAGCAGTGGAGCAGTGGAGCAGCAATGAAAACAATAAATGCTAATTTATTCTCACAAAATAGAAATACGAGAAAATCTCAGGAGGCAAATAATAAACTTGGTATTATAAAAACCAATTGTTATTTAAAGAAAACAATTATGAAAAATGATATTTAATAAACAATATGAAAATATATATATATTTATATAATATGAAAAAAGAGCAGTCCGATTGGCGGCCCGAGGGCCTTTCTAATAACCATTTTAGGGGTCACATGGTTCTAATTTTGTAAGACATTAAATTTCCTTAAATATAGGGCATGTTCAAAGAAAATTACGCATTCATTAAGGGTCTTTCACACAGGCTCTAAAGCACAGGCATACTTGAAAGGATAGTCATCTCTCCAATAAAAATTATAGAGATCCTGACCAGGATCTAACCCGGACTACCTGGATGGCAGCATACGCCATTCAGGCGCCTGTGCGTTACGCCTTACGCCTCCAGGTCATCCTGGTTTTTTTGGATTTAATAACCTACTCAAAGAAATATTGTTATTGCAATATTAGCAATGCTTGTTAATGCTTCTTGCAATTCGATAAGCCAACGTTGAACCTCCTGCCGTGTAAGCAAATAAAAATATTTTAGAGCTTCTTTCTATTCCAAACCTTACAAAATCACACATACACACACACGCACACACACATACATACATACATACATATATTTATATATTATTATATATATATATATATATAATAATATATATATATATATATATATATATTATTATTTATTAACCAGTAATATTTTTCCCATATTTTAATTAAATAGGGCGAAACGCTGATCAGACACTTCGCAGCTCGAGAACGAAAACAGCTTTTGACCTTATCAAATTAATCAAACCAGAGAAATATTTAACTAACAATTTTCCTGACTTGTTTTTATTAAAAACATTTTTCTAAAAAGTTTTAAAATATGTATTTAATTTCATATACGTATCCCTGTAATTTTGACTTGATTCAGCACTTTTTAAATTTACACTGTCAAAAGTATGAAGCAAAAAATCGAGTTTTCAACGGAAAAAATGTGTACTCGTCTGCTGTTTTTACTGTAAACCCCTCCCCGGGAAGGGGAGGGGTCTCTCACTCTATTGAATCACTCATTGATGGTGGGGAGGGAGTATTCTATTAACTCAGGAATTTTATACCCCCAGTAGTTTATACCGAACTGCCACCGTTCCCTTTTTGTGTCATGGATCCTCTTCTCCTCCCCCTTTTAGGAAGGGGTCGGCGAAAAGGACAGTTCGGAAGTTTTTTCAGTCCAGTATTAGGGAACGGAAAACACAACCAGTATTAAATTCGATGCGAAAAAAACCTCGTGGACTCTAAATTTTTTATTTTAAACTCAAAAGCCTGTCCTTTATCTTGTAGCGCTATTTTAAGATTTTTTTCCAAACCTTTCAGCAAACAAAGTTAAAATTTATAACATCGACGAAAAGGTCTTTTCATTTTATTATTTCAAAAATTAAATTTCTATACTGTCTGATAAATATTTTGCTGGCTAATGAATTTCAAGGGCTTAAAGTTCAAAATTGAATATTTTATCTCTGTTATAGGGACTATTTTTAAAGCAATTATGCATCTTAAAACGGAAAGCGGGAAATTTGCCGAATAATGATACTGACACTAATAAATAAGTAATGATCGGCTTTTATCACAACCATTTTTACTTTTTCTCATTTATCCTGTGGTTTATAGTAAAAGTATTGTGTTAACACCAAAATTCGGAACCGAGGTTTCACTCGAATTATCTGTTTCTGGTGTTTTTAATCACGAGTAGCTTTTACATAACTATCTGTCAGTATGTGTGCGTGTTTATCTCTTATCTGTCTGTATGTGTGCGTGTTTATGTCTTTTACCTAACTATCTGTCTGTATGTGTGCGTGTTTATTTCTTATCTGTCAGTATGTGTGCGTGTTTATCTCTTATCTGTCTGTATGTGTGCGTGTTTATCTCTTATCTGTCTGTATGTGTGCGTGTTTATTTCTTATCTGTCTGTATGTGTGCGTGTTTATCTCTTATCTGTCTGTATAAATATATCTCATATTTAGCAATAGTTCAATTTTTATCAAATGGCATGAATAGGTTTTTAAAAAAATTGAACAAAATTAGAAAAATAACCAATTAAGTTGAAACTTGGCATTCGTGTAAAATACAAAGGTATACAAAGTTTTATTAAAATACAGCTAATACCCCTATAGTTTATGTCTGATAACTAATACGAGTATTAAGTAGCTAATACTTGTAAAAGCTACTTAATTATTAAAGCTACTTACTTGTTAAGTCTTTAAAATTAATCGCATATATATCTTATAGCTGGTAATTTTACCTGGAGAATTAAAATTCATCTTTCTCGTCTGAGGATTACAAAGCAACTTCAAAAACATACAAAATAAAATAAAAGAATGAGTTTTTCTTATTTTGTGGACGAGCGAGGCAAGTCCGTAGTAGTGAAAATCTGCCCCATATACAGGGTGGTCCAGCTAAGAAGGACAAGACCTTTTTCTCGGAAACTATAGCAGCTAGAAGGATGCGGTTTTCGGCGTTGGATTCAATGTCATAGTGAGCAAACGAGAATCCGTTTTCGGGCGTGCTTCGCGCCTGTCACAGAGATGTTAATGCTAACTTTTTAATTTATAGTTAGGTATATAGGGAACTTTTTTTGGTCTTTAAAGAATGAAAAATAAGGAAGATTAATGAAGACCGCATCAAAATCGGACAATTTTTAACCAAGCTATGATGAAAAAACTTTTTTTTTAAATTTAGCTCACTTCGGCGCCATTTTGGATGATGTTGCATTTAAATAAAATTTATTATATGGACATATTTTTAAACTAGAAACATTGCTTTAATAAAAGAATGTCAAAAGTTTAATTCTAACCTCAGTTTAGGTGTAAAATAGTCGTTAAACATAACAAAAAAAAAAAAAAATATGGTTTTCTAAGGTACCATGAAATGTAAGATAAGGAGCTATAGTTTTTATGGTTTGTACAGTTAGCCAACATAAAAAGCAACAAAATGAGTCCAATTTTAACAAATTCGCTTCACAATTTCAAAAGTTTTACTAATAAATCTCTTAAAATTGCCAAAAATGGAACTTTTTTTTATCATTTACCACCCTATTGTTGATATTTAAAGGAACTGCAACGTCATCATACCTTGTGATCTTTATTTCAGCTTGTATAAGGATTCAAGAACGCCTAAAAACACTTATTTTTGTTCATTGGTTTTGGAGAAATTACGATTATGGTGATTTTCGTCAATCGCAGAATGCAGATTAGAGGTACCTTGCAAAAACCAAGTAAAATCCTTCATAAACGTTTATAAAAAATTGATTTTGATGATAACTATTTCGTTTCTAGGGGTGAAGGACCAATAAATAGCAAATCACACAACTACTGTAAAGTGATATTTCATTGCTGCAGAAATTTGTTTATTAACGTCAATGAAACCAGCCAATTTTATTTCCGGAGCAATAAATTATCATTATTTATACTATTTACGTTTACTAGTTACGTCGATTTTTTGTATGAATAATTTAATTTAACTTAGTTTAAAGAGATTAAAACACAAGATTGATAAATAATCATTCATACTTTTACAAAATTAAGGTAAAATAATATGGGGACCTACGGCTCAATTAAGTGGCCATCAAGGTCACCGGACTTGACCCCACGCGATTTAAAATAGCAAATCACACAACTATACCGTAAAGTGAGTAATTCATTGCTGCGAAAATTTGGTAAACAAATATTGTTTAAATTAAATATGGGTGAACTGAACAGTACTCTACAAATAATAAGACATATAGTACAATTGAGTGAATTAGTCTTCACTAATCTTCCTTATTTTTCATTCTTTAAGACCAAAAAAAAGTTCCCTATACCTAACTATAAAATTAAAAAGTTAGCATCTCTATGACAGGCACGAAGCGCGCCCGAAAACGGATTTTTCTCGTCTGCTCACTATGACATTGAATCCAACGCCGAAAACCGCATCCTTCTAGCTGTTATATAGTTTCCGAGAAAAAGGTCTTGTCCTTCTTAGCTGGACCACCCTGTATATATATATATATATATATATATATATATTATATATATATATATATATTATATATATATATATATATATATATTATATATATATATATATATATATATATATATATATATATATATATATATATATATATATATATATATATAATATATATATATATATATTATATTATATATATATATTATAATATATATATATATATATAATAATATATACATACATATGTTGTGGCGCCAGGAGAAGTATGTATATTATACATACAGTAAGAAAATCCTTGTAAGGCTCCTTATTCGCAAGAGGCGTTTAGACCTCCGCGATAGTATTATTTAAGGAAGACTAGCCACGGTAAACTCTCAGCCAAATTTTTTATTTACAAAATTTCGTTGTTTGTTTTATTTATTAATGTTTTTAGAACTAAACTAAGACCAAAAAGGTTATAAACAAGTTTAAAGCTATAAAATACAAGATAGTTGGTAAGCTATAAAAAATAACTTACTGAAGCTCTTATAAAACCCTCTAGTTTGTGAAGCGTGTTGTGTATTGCGTAGTAGGGATGTACTTGGTAAAATGATCAAGTTTGTCTATAAGACAATTTAAAAGTTGACAAGTTACGCTAGAATATTCAAGTCACTGCGGCTTTACAACATCATGTAAGGGTTATATAAGCAGGTTATATCTTGTTGCATAAATAAATAAGAACTTTATTCCGTGTATAAAACCAAGTACGGGGTACCCCGGTGCTTTTCACACAGTTATGGACTCACTCCGATCGTCCTCAACGATGTCATGATTATACAAATCTTAAGAAAGAATAATTCCGTCTCGCTACGCTGGATCTCAGAATAGATAATTGATCCTAAGTCTACAGTGTTATGACTTTTGACTTGCTTCGTACCTCCTCAGAATGTCTCGATTAATTAAAACTAAAGGTAGCTTTACTTGCGTCTTCCTACGATGGACCTCAGAATAAAATAGTGATGCAAAGGCTCATTTGTTATGACATCGGACTCGCTACGCTATACCTCGGAATTATTAGGTAATTAAATATGTAGAATGTTATATCATAAAGTTAATTAAAGCTCAGAAAAGTAATACAGTAGGCATTCAATCAAATATTTCGGGTAATACATTAATATTATGTTCACGAATGCAAGAAAGATCCGTGATCGTACTTGGCAGCCAGATTTTGATTATTTTGGTTCTTCATATGAATATTAGCAATATAAAAAAAGTCGTGGGCTGTCAAAGTTTTAAAATTAAATTCTCAAAATTTTCCAAATAGTGGTCAATATCTAATTCTACCCTCATAGCATTGGAGTTTTCTTTCCTATTTATTATGTGGGTTAACCTTTATTATCATTTTAATATTGTAATTATTTATTTCGTTAATTAAAGGAATTTATAAGAAAAAAATGAAATTTGTTAATCTTTTCACAACATGTACATTTGTGTCAAATTTCAAGATATTTTGACAAATTTTTGACGATTTTTTTATCCTTTTGATGTCTCAGCACTACAGGTTATCGTGATCTAAAAAAAAATCCGGGCATGGAAAACTAGACTTTAAGTCTGATTTTTGTGCCAAGTACTCTAACGTGACCTCATCGAGAGTTATGCGCGCCCAAGAAACACTTCCATAGACAAACAGATAGACAAGATGAACTACTCGGAACATCTTAAATAGCCTGCGACGGTCAGTTCTGATAAAATATTGGTTTTGGATATTTAGGGTTAAAACTATACTTTTTCTATTTACCTCCTGTGCCAGTTGAGGAAATGTGAAAAATCTCGCTGAAACCCTTTTAGCGAATTTCCTTTGGGAATAAAATTCGCCTAATGGGATAGGCGTCATGGCGGAATTCGAACCTCGGACCACGACACAAATCCGTTTCAGAGGTCCCTAATGACGAAAAAAAAATTTTTCGCGAGACTTATATATATATATATATATATATATATATATATATATATATATATATATATATATATATATATATATATATATATATATATATATATATATATATATATATATATATATATATATATATATATATATATATATATATATATATATATTTCTAGACACTTTCTTGTAAACACTCTATCTTTCGAAAGGATTAAATATTTTTTAACCAAACTTGGTACAAAAATCAACCTTGGGAGACACGAACCCTATTGAAAACCAGGTTTTTGTGACGTCATTAACCCGGTTTGCTGAGTCAGCGAAATTTTTAAAAAATCAGCAAAATTCAGGGTTAATATTTTTTGCCGCGAAAAAGGTCAATATTTATGTTTTTTGAGACGCTGAAATCGAATGAAATCGGTCCGAAGTCGATACGAACCACTCTAAGTGACCTAAAAATCGAAAAAACCATTGTAAATTACCAAAAAACCAAAATTTAGGTCGATAAAAATAAATTTCGAGTAGGGTGTCGTTTTCTATGTAGTTTTGGGCGCTGAATCGAATGAAACCGGTCCGAAGACGATTCGACCACTTTAAGTTACCAAAAAGTCGAAAAAACCACAAAAAATATAGAAAACCAACATTACGGTCGTTGAAAATTAAATTTCGAGTAGGGTGTCGTTTTCAATGTTTTTTTGGGCCTCTGAGTTGAATGGCCAGTGGTCCAGAGTCAATACGACCACTCAAACTCAGGGTACCTGGGTTCACATCCTGGAAGGGTCGATAATTTTTTATCGTTTTTTTTTTACTAAATATAAGTTTACAACTAGAAAATAATTCTGGCGCGGTGTTCCGCATGTCGGGCGAATTTCCTTTGATGCGAGCTCAAACCCAGAGTACCTGGGTTCAAATCCTAGTAAGGGACAATTATTTTTATCGTTTTTTTACCTAATATAAGTTTACAACTAAACATAATTCTGGCGCGGTGGTCCGCATGTCGGGCGAATTTCCTTTGGATGCGTGTTTCCGTGCTAAACAACCCATTTCTTGCTTATGCAAGAACCATGCCCATTGCGTGGTTCCGGTTCATGCTTTAGAACCTAAGCAGTTACTCAATTGTCAAGCACTGCTCGTAACTCATTTTGTCTGTATTTTCCAAAGGAAATGCGCTAAAACCTTTTAAAGATAACTGACTAAGCTTAAAGATAAGTAACTAATCTTTAAACTAGTGCAAATAATAGTGCGTACTTCTAATTTTAGAGGCATAGTTTTGTACAACAACTGGATGATTATGCGCATTTCCTTTGGAAAATACAGACAAAATGAGTTACGAGCAGTGCTTGACAATTGAGTAACTGCTTAGGTTCTAAAGCATGAACCGGAACCACGCAATGGGCATGGTTCTTGCATAAGCAAGAAATGGGTTGTTTAGCACGGAAACACGCATTCTAAATGAAATTCGCCCGACAGCGGACCACCGCGCGGAATTATTTATTTACTAGTTGTAAACTTATATAATGTAAAAAGCACGGAAACACGCATCCAAAGGAAATTTGCCCGACATGCGGACCACCGCGCCAGAATTTTTTAATGCTGAAAGACATTTAAAATTGATGTTGTTGGTCCCCTTCCGCATTTCATGTCCGTCATGCGAGCTATTTCATACATGTATATTAAATAAACATTAAAATTAGCTATTACTTTGTTCACACGTGAGGTTTGGCAGAGGGTTCAATCCCGTGTTCAACTCCCTTGAGGGTTTAATCACAACTGTTCAGACGAAGGGGCTGAACACGGGGTTAAACCACCACCTTTTTTAACCTATAGTTTGTCAGGGTTGAATCCGTTCGCTCGACAACTGCCGGCGGGAGGGAAAGTAAATTTGCTATATAAATTCTTCAATATTCTAAACATGCTGAATAAAAACCTTAACTATTTTAAATTTGCTGAATAAAAACTTAACTATTTTAAATTTGCTGAATAAAAACTTAACTATTTTAAATTTGCTGAATAAAAACTTAACTATTTTAAATTTGTTGAATAAAAACTTGAATATTCGATGGTAAAAATAAATCCTAAATGTACAATTATTTTTCAAAACTTTTAAATTGGGAATTGACTTTTTTCCCTGAATTAACCTGGTGATGCCAAAGCTTTATTGTTTCTTGTTTATTTCCAAGCCCAGTGAGAAAGATTTTTTAATAGCCTTGGGAGGTAGGTTCGTCAGGTAGTTTATTCAGGGAGGACAGGTATATAGGACTCAACTCTGACCTGCCCTTCCTTCAGTTTGAGCCCTAGAAGGATTTCGCCCTTTGTTTCTTTTTTAACTGTTAACTTTTTTTAAAAAATGACCCCGTTTTTTCAACATTTCTTTATTTACAGCTTCTCCCATTGACCTTCATATTAAATGGAAATCCTAACTAAAAATAAAGAATTTAAAGAAATAAAAGCTCCAAAGGCTTTTCCATTTCCACTTTAATTTCTAAAATTTAATGAAGTTAGCGTAAAAGCAAGAATTATAAATGAACGTTTTTTAAGGTTTTAAGCAAAGCACTTTTTTCCCAGAGAAACGTTTTTAATGAAAGCTCATTTTTAATCAGGTTAAATCTAAGTTTAAATCTAAATTATGAAAGTTTTAATTTTAGTTTTTAAGCTTGTTCCAGACTTAAAGTGTTCTTTAGAATGAATTGTTATTTAAAATTAAAAACAGCAGCCAATTAAAAGTAAAATATGGAATAATTTTATCTTTATTAATTTTGTTATCTGTTTAGTTATCAAAATTGCCATGTTCAATTATCTAGAACCTAGAACAGGAGTTCTCTAAATGTGTACCTCAAGGCAAGCAAATACCTTGTGTCAAATAATGTTTGAAAACATTGTTTTTCCGAGCTTTTCCTCACCACATCGGAACCATTACGCTCATCCTCACTACTTTGAACGCGCTTCGCTCGCCCTCAAAATATAAAATTGCTAAATTTAAAACTAAAACACACCTATTTTACTCCTAAGACGGTAAATGCATTCGTTTTATTCCCAACTGTCACCCATCCAGACACTGACCTCGCTCTACACTGCATAACTTTCATGATCCACAGAACCATAGGTACACCTGTCGCATTAAACAGAAAAATTATGATTAGGGATAAAATCGTACCAAATTTCAATTCAATTTTTGAAAATGATACATCATATCAAGAAATGGAACATAATAGTCATAAAATGATATATTGTACTCAAGAAATGGTACATAATAGTCATAAAATGATATATCATGCTTAAGGAATGGTATACATAATAGTCATAAAATTATATATCATGCTTAAGGAATGGTACATAATAGTCATAAAATGATATATCATACTCAAGAAATGGTACATAATAGTCATAAAATGATATATCATACTAAAGGAATGGTACATAATAGTCATAAAATGATATATCATGCTTATGAAATGATACATCATACTCAAGGAATGGTACTTAATAGTCATAAAATGATATACAACGCTTATAAAATAATACGCCATACTCATGAAATGATACATAACAGTCATAGAGTGTTACATCATATTCATGAAATGCTACATCATCCTTATGAAATGATTTAATATCTTGATAAAATATTTATATATCATAATTATGATTAAAATCTTTCAACCAGACGTCATAGTTATAAATATAAATAGTAAAATATTCTATACTTTTAAAAAACATCTTGTTTTATTATTATTTAAAAAGTATTGTGAATTATTAGAACGAATTATTATTTATTAATTTTATTTCATTTTTTTTATATTATAATTTATTTTTATCAATAATTTCTCTTTCGTTGGAGCTAAAACCCTGAAATGTCTCTTTTCTAAACATTTACAATAAAAATTGTTGCTAATATATTAAAAAAAAAACGTTTTGGAAACTTTAACGAAAATAAAATCTAATATGACTTCTTAAAAAATAAGAAAGGAACACAGAATATAAATTGAAAAGATGCTCGTTAGCTCAAGTCAAGTGCCGCCAGCCTCCCTGTTGTCAATTGTAGATTTTTTTTAGCTTTTATACAAAATAATATCGCAAAAAATGTAAAACAATTTCAATTTGTATATTTTCGGTGATTTCACTTCTGGGTAGACTAATAATTACAATTTAAACTTTTAAAAATTGTTCAAGTCGTGTGTAAAGTACGCCTTCATTGCAGAGGCTAAATAATTCTGACGTATTTTAAAGAATTTTTTGTTACAGCAAGCAGAGCTGAGAATAAAAGATTTATTCTTGCTCTTTTGAGTGTTCAAGTGTAAGCATTTATAACTCTTGACACTACCGATGTGTAGGGTTCACATCCCAGGTTACACTCTCAGTTTATATAAGATAATTGTTCAAATCAATCATACCCTTGACGCGTAACGGTTGCCACTACCACTTGGAGTAGTTACCGCAGAGGAAATACCTAATGAGCTGCAAGGTTTTAAAAAGGAATTATTATATTATTTTCAAATTTTTGCTGAGTCATTATATTGATGGAATGACGTCATGCATATTTAATAAACAATAGGGTTCTGCACTTTTATATAATTGATTTTTGTGCCAAGTTTCATACTACTTCAAGAAAGCGTTCAAAACTTATAGATGTTATATGAACGCAAAGATATTATATAACTATACATACAACATACATACATACATAATATATATATATGTATATATATATATATATATATATATATATATAATTATATATAATATATATATATATATATATATATATATATATATATATATATATATATATATTCTTAATCAGTGAGTCTTCTCCTTTCAGAAAACAGCCTCCCTTTTTTCCCTCTCCACAAGCCTAATCTCAAAACTCTATTTCCCCTAGGAAATCGCTAAAAAATGAACCAGCGTTTTTTCATGTGTCGATCGTTATTAGGCTTGGACTCACTGAGTCAAAGCCTTAGCAAGAAGGACTACTCACTGAGTTGCCTTGAAATTGTTTCAAGGCGGCTCATGTTGTGTATAAAGGCTTACTCAACTAATTATAACTTGCATCCTGTTTACTATGTATTATAACATCGATTTCAGCGATCATGTTACACATAACAGTTGCTGAAGTGGATAACAACTATTTTCTTATCTAATCCTCGTATAAAACTACAAGCTTGAGAGAACAAGCTTGTCTACGTCTCCTCTAGAGAAACTAGTAAAGTTTTAAATTAGTCTTGAAGTTATATCTTTAGCTGCTGGTTTAAAGACTCAAACTTGATAATTTTAACAAGTTAAGACTTCTAATGTGCTGGATTACATTCTGTGCTTTACAGTATAGGGTTTTTATATCAACTTCAATATCTTGCTTTTTAAAGCTTATAGTCTCTCACTTTATAGGTCTGAGTGTGTGTTTATTTTTTTATTTATTTTTATTTATTACAAAAGCCACAAGGATGTAACACGTCGTAGTAATATACATATACAAATATAAGAAAAAATTAAATACACAATAATGTGTATATTGACCAAGAGCTCAGGAGTGTTTTGTTAATAAAAAGTGTAATGGCTGGAAACGGTCTCAATTTTTCGTAAATACCTTCCTAAACAAGGATCTGTAATTCTGCCGACTCGTATTGGATGAGTGTCCCAGGCAAAACCTTTGACCCCTAAAGTGCGTCCTTCACTTTAGCAACAAGATATCCACTCTAGAATTTCTCGTCGTATCCAAAAATTACTCATTTCAATGGAAAAACGAATTTTAATATTAGCCATGTACTGTAAAAACTGAACCGCATTTAGGGCTGGATTCCCTTCAAGCTGTCATAGGCAAAAAACTGGAGACTCAAATTAAAAAACTTTTATCATTTCGAGCCTCTCTCGAGAGGATCATTCAAATTAGCCCTGGAGTTTCATCTGGGTCTATATCCCGCCCTTCCCCCACTGGACACAACACCCAAAACAAAGCATATAATCGACTTGAAGTTTTTACATTTCTATTTCTCGTTTTATTTTTGTTTTAGTTATTATATAGTTTTCTTTTCACCCATTTGGAAGTCATTCCGATGTTTGCATCAATTCCAATTTTATTTTAAAGACCGTGCGTATGAAAAATGAAGTTATTTTTAGTTTTAGTAATTTCCATATTTTTATTCAACATTCTATGTCGTTTCTATGTCATACGAATGATGAATAAAGAGGTTACTTTGATAAAACGTAGAATTCATTTCAGGTCTGAAAAGGGAGAATCTAATTGGGTTTTACTTTTTATATATTTGTTTAGGTTGCTTTCATCAGATGTAAAATATTTGATATGCACACTGAAATCCTGTTACGCTTTAATATTGATTTCCGTAATTCAACCCCCCCCCCGCTGAAATTCCGTTTTACTTATTATTAAATACTTTCTAGTCCTTCTCTCTGAAACACAATATCTATTTATGTGCAGTTTGCCCTTACCCACGACTCTCCTTTACTTGTCCTTTCCTTTATACATGCATGTATTGTTGGTTTAGTTTATCGATTAAACTTATAATTTTGTGTTATTGCATTTTCAAGTATTAAATTTGTTGTATTATCTTAACTATTCATGTTTTGCAAAACTCGATGGTATCAAGTGATATTAATTTCGTTGTCTTGAGTTATTTGTATTATACAATATTGCTTTATTATCATTTAATAATATAATTTTAATCTGTTATTATTAACATTCCCAAGTATAGATTTAATTTGCAATTTCTATGACTTGCATTTCAATGCGTTTCATTTGTTATATTGTTTAATTCAAAACGTCGATTTATTTTGTGTAGTTCGGAATCCCAAATTATTAATTTTTATTCTGTGTAGTTGGAATCCCAACAAAGATATTGTATTTTTATTTTTTAGTTTCGGATAATAAATTTATATTTTATTTTGTGTAGTTCGGAATCCTAAATAAAGATATTATATTTTTATTCTGTGTAGTTCGGAATCCCAAATAAAGATATTATATTTTTATTCTGTGTAGTTCGAATCCCAAATAAAGATATTATATTTTTCTGTGTAGTTCGGAATCCCAAATAAAGATATTATATTTTTATTTCGTGCAGTTCGCATTTCAAATTATCATTTTAATTAGTTATCATTTGTTATTCATTACTAATATATATTTATCTCAATATAAACTGAATACGTTATTTTGTGTTATTTTATTTTCAAGTATGGTTTTATTACTTTTCTTAGGCTATTACCGGTCTACTAATTCATGGTTTGTAGGCCGTAAAGCCATTTTTTATGCATCGTAACCAAATGGTGAATGAATGAATGAATGAATGAAAACGTGATTTATTAACAAAAATTTACAAAAAAATTATTAAATACATACATACATATATTAATACCTACCATATATTTAATACATACATATTTATTATTATTTTTTTTTTATTTTTATTTTATTTATTTTTTTTTAATCACATTACCTTCTAAGGTAACCTTATCGAAGGGGAGATCAGGTAATTATAGTAAAGTTGAGTTATATTGCAAAATCTACCCAAGCATTAAACAAAAAGTAAAAACAACCAAATGGGTACCTATCCATTGTAAAGTTAATTTATTTATTACAATACAACGTATTACATATATTTAATTAGACTTTAAAAACAGAATTGTGAACTCCTCACGAAAAGACTTGAGTCTTGCACCGTGAGGAGGAGTATTTAAAATAATAAATTTGTATTGTCAAATATTCAGCCAATGTATTGTTATTTATATATTATACAAAAAAAAGAGATAAACTTTACAAAATAATATATAAATCTAAATATTTTTTTAATATGCACACAATATATATATATATTATATATATATATTATATATATATATATATATATATATATAGTATATATATATATATATATATATATATATATATATATATATATTATATATATATATATATGGCAAACATCCAGAGCCTCTGCGACCCTTTGTAGTTATATTTTTCTCGGTCTGAAGTCTTGATATTTTGAAAGCTCACTTTATAAATAGTTCCATATTTGGCAGTAAAATTGCTATGTTAATTAAATATGTTTTACTAATTAGCATCCTTTATAAAAGAGGTTAGCTTATTTAGATATTCCCTCTACTAGAGGTATTAGAAATTCACTCAGAAGCTCCGACATGTCTTCAAAAGGTATTTTGTGAAACACCTAATTATGTGTTCTGGAAACACTTTTCTGTTAAAACTATGTGCTTATGGTGCTAATGACGCTAATTGGGTTTTCATTGACAGTCTTTATAACTGAAACTAATATATCCAGGGCATTGAGATGATTAGTGCACACTAATTGATAATATTGAAGGTTTTATCAGAAAGAATTAGGTTTAGGTTATTATTGCTTATCATTATGTTTATCCTGACTAATTACCTCTAATGAGAGTAATTTGGTTGTTTCGGTGTTTGTTTCCATTATTATTGTTTATTGCTTTTAGGATGAGAAGATTTAGTGAGAAATCAATTTCGCTATGAAGCTAAGTGAGATAATAATTAGCTTTTAGCGAATTTTCAAAGGAAAAATAAGGTTCGGTCTATAGAGGGGAAGGAGTTTACTTTGAAAAGGATCCACGGATCGAGAATATATATTTATATTGTTAAGGTTTATATATATATTATATATATATATATATTATATATATATATATATAATATTATATATATATATATATATATATAAATACAGTACTTTTGTAAAAGATTTTGTTCCTAATAGGGTCCTAGACTATAGGACACTAAAACTTTCGAACGCTTGTTTTCGGATAGAGACGAAATGGGCGTTTTGAGTCGGTTCATAATTGAATTTAAATGTCTTAAAGTCACAGGTTTCAAAAAGTGAACGTGCTTTGTCCGTACTTCGTTCATTTTTAAGAATAACCCACGTGGTTGTAGTAATATGGGGGAGGGGGGAGGGGGTGGTAGTAACCATTAGGCAAGTAGACCACGTTGTTAGCCCTTTTTGCCAGCTACCTAAGATAGTGTTCTTCTCCTTTTAATTTCAAGTGTAGGTATATTTCATCTAATCTAGACAGAAGAGCCGTGAATTTCTATGGTTCCTCTTATGCTTCATTCAACCAATCATACATATTTTCACTGACTCTTAAAGTCTAGTAAAAAATAGGAACAACACGTGCCCTCCCTGTTAAACCAAACCTCTATACGCTTTAAACTACAAGGCAGACACACTATAGTTTTATAAATGAATCTACTATGAGAGTCCTAAATTTTGCCTATAACCAGTTTCATTTAGGGTAAGGGATCTTTAACGAGTACCTGACAACGCACAAGCTCGAGACCACATGCTTTAAGTCCGTTTTGAAGGACGTGGTACGGAGATGTTTTATCCCTCTTATAAAATCCCAGAGGCCCGTGCTGGGATTGAACCCATGACTAAAAAAACTCGAAGGTTAAAGTCCATTTATTCAGAGTATAGGCCGCGTACCTTAATCACTACACCACGGGTGACTCACTAACCCACATAGATCTGATTTTAATTTGATTGAATATCTGCAATTTTAACTTTTCCTCATTTATATTGCAGGTGTATAGGAAAAGTAATGAGTTTGCCATAAAAATATGAAAACCAGATTCCAACTGATTATCCGTTGTAGTGATTTTAAGACTCTCTGTCTGTATAAGTGTGTGTGTGTAATATTCGTATCTTCTAGTATGTTTATGCTAGAGCGTTGAAACATGGCTAATTATTTCTACGTTTAGTTGTGCCAATAGGAAAATATTTTTATAACGTCAACTCTTATTAATGACTTCGCAAAAATGTAAAAAATCTCTTCTTTGAAAATATAAATATATAAACTCAGAAGAATGACTCGATGAATTTCATATTTGACACGCATGTAGTTAGTTGTATATCAGGCCAAAGAAAGGTGCAGAGTTTAATTTTATTATCAGCATTAGTTCAAATTCAAATCATCAAATGAAATGTATACATTTATGAAACAATTGTGATAGTTGAAAAATTACAATTAAGTTGAAATTTAAATTTATATGTACAGTCCATCGTTTAGTTTAAAAATCCCCAAGGTCATAAGTATTTTGGGGATTGGCCAATCAGAGAAGCCGCTGCCAACCTCTCACTTAGAAAGAGAAAAAAATCCCTACCACCATAACCGCTTTAGGGAAAAAACCTTCTTCCCAGCAATCGTTCACTTTGTTTGTGGTTCTTCTTTAGATTACATCGTTTTGAAAACTAATTTCAAATTAATCTTAAAAAGATAGTTTAAAATAAAAATACACAAAAGAAATGTAAAAAAACACCGCCAAAAAATACGGGTAAAACAACCTGATTTGTTTACATAGTTTTTCCCGCTCCCTTATAACAGGGATTTTTTTTCTTAAGAATCAGTGGTGTCTAAACTGACCTGTCAAGGTTTTTAAACTAAACGATAGACTGTAATAATTACATTTTTATTTTATACGGCTAGTAAATCTAAGGTTCGTAGATTTACGGATAACTCACTTCTGCAAGGAGCATAAAGTGTAGTCAGTTGGCAATAAAACGGATGTACTTAAGGCATGTGACCTAGCAAGTCCGAAGTATCCATATTTTAAGGACAAGCCAAGCCAGCCCGAAGTGGTATGGAAAAGTTCTGACGTACTCGGTACCCGATATACTTTACTGCGTCAACTCTGGTTCATCTAATTAGAAAGCGAAGGAAAATAAGGCGTAGACAAATTTCTCTGAGTGAGTCAAACAATGTTTGCTGATGTGAAGGGAAAAGGCTTGTAAAGTGAGAGAAGTGCAAACACGCCCTTTACCAATAACTTTCCCTCCGAAAATTGCCATCTCATCCCGCCAGAAAATTTCACCCAGTAACTACAAACAAACAAAATAATTAATCCAATTTCAACCAGTTCTATGCAGATAAAAATAACATTTGTTAAATCCTTCAAAATTATAATTTTGATTTATAAAAAAGAATTATCGACTACCATATATAACATACCTTTTGGTTTCACACAAGGAGAGTTTGTTGGGGTTTAAGTTTTTTTTGTTTACATTAGACAAGACGGTAAGCATTTGTTTACATTAAAGGGAAGGTTTCTCTAGTACAAGGTTTCCTACCTTGTAGAGACCTTGAAGAGTTTATAACAAAATATTGGTCTATAACCTGAGAGCAAATAACCTGCCGGTTTATAACCTTAGGTCTTTTTTAATAAACTTTCCTTAATATCAACTTCTCCAAGTTATCAATAAAGTTTGACTATGAAGTTTTTAATCTTTAATGATTAGATAAATATTTAGCTTTTTTGAAAAAATTGTTACTATAGTTTTGTTTAAAGGAATTAAAGAGCCAATATGAATTTTCTTTTGTTATGTGGGTAGATGAGGGGTTTTTTCCTGCTGTTAAGATAATTTTATGGGACTGTACTGTATAGTTGTTACTTTGTTCATAATTTTACGGAGGTACTGTACTGTACTGTTAGTTGTTACTTTGTTCATAATTTTGAGACTGTACTGTATAGTTGTTACTTTGTTCATAATTTTATGGAGACTGTACTGTATAGTTGTTACTTTGTTCATAATTTTATGGAGACTGTACTGTATAGTTGTTACTATGTTCATAATTTTATGAAGACTGTACTGTATAGTTGTTACTTTGTTTCAGGTATAGTAGGGGATGACGCTCCCCAAATCCCCTCTTCCAAAAGACTGTACTGATTTAAAATCCTTCCGAACTCGTTTAGGCAAAACATAGAAATAAATAAAGATAATGTATTCAGCAACCTCACTGAGATTTGAACCTTCAGTGTTGAATTCCAGTTTCTGGATTTCAGAAACCAGATTTCAACCTTTATCTCTGAGCTAATCACCTGAGGTTTTCTGTAGCCTAGTATTATTTTATTTCTCTACTTAATTTAACTAATTAAATCCCTTTTTACATTTTTTCATCCATGCCGTGGGTTTTTTTTTATAAATGAAACATATCGTTTTCACTAAAAATCCGAAACAGAATTTACCTAAATTTTCCTTTTTTTTTTTTTTTTTTTTTTAAACAAGTTCTTTATTGGCAAAGTAATACAATATTTATTTTGTGTATACCGGAGCCATATTATATTTATTGATTAGGGTAATTTGTGCCTCTTTATTTTATTTATTTATTTGTTATTTTTGTGGTATAATTTTGATTATTTTTTGGGGTGTGAGGGGGTTTGTTTGGGTCAAGGATAATTTTATCTTTTTTGGTTTGGGTATTTTATTTTTTATTTATTTGTTTATTTTTTTTTGGGGGGGATTGTCAAAAGGTATTTTTGGTGGTGTTTTGAATAGGATTATATTGTATAGGTAGTTTGCAGGAGTTTCAAAAAGGTTGCCTATGCAGTCTGTGGACTGACTTTTAATGATTCAACCTGGCATTCGCCTGTAAAATTGAGGGAAACCACAGAAAAACCTCAATCAGGTTGATCGGACACGCGGGTCCTGGGTGTAAAGGTTATGTTATTATTTTTTTTACGTTTGGGGTTTAACTGTTAAGGTTTGGTCTCTAGATTTTTTTTTTAGGCTAAGGGGAATAGTTAATTTTATTTACGAATTTGAGTGTATTTATTATATTTTTTAATTTTGAGAAGAGCAGAGTCTTGATTTTTTCAGTATTGTCTTGGATATCTTGTAGTTTGACATCTTGATATAATTTTATTTTCCTTTTTAAGTGGTTTTAAAGACCCTCTTGAGTATAAATTTAATTTATAAATTAAATTCACTCTGGCCAAGCATTGCTAATAAATTACTGCAACAATAAAATAACTATTTACTGCAGAGTTAATGTAACGATTATTTAACTGCAATTAAAGAACTAATTTTCGTGAAAACAAAATAAAATCCACTGAAAACAAAATAAAATCCACTGAAAAAAAAAGTATTCCGTCTTTAGCAAATTGCAATGTATTTAGCAAATTGCAATGTATTTAGCAAATTGCAATGTATTTAGCAAATTGCAATGTATTTAGCATATTGCAATGTATTTAGCAAATTGCAATGTATTCCGCAAATTTGCATCGCCTCGCCCGCGCAGTGGATTAACGGTCCCTTTAAGACCACTCTATTATCGCTTTAGTATTTATTGTTACATGGCATTTTTCCACGTATACAGCAAATTATAATCGCATTCAGAATTATATAGATGTAAACATATATAAAAAAGATACATCTAGCGATATATTATAGATAAATGAGCTTTAATAGGAGTCAAAGCCCTCCTCATTGCTCCATCCGTGGAAATTATGATTGGTCTCTGCTACCAATTCTGTTTTGGTCTTAAGTTAAATGGAGAGGAAAGCAGTATGAGTTTAATTCTAGACTGATCTCAAAATATGTTTACATATTTCTAAAAAAAATTATAACATGTTGACCATAACGTTGTACGGCATTTGATACACTGATAAAATATAGTCAGCGTCCATGACAGTGCTCATATTGTTAGGAAGAACTATACAAATAAAACATCTTTAATGAACAGGTCTCTATTAGTTTCGCGAACATTATGTAAAATATAACCCGTATTACTTGATTATATGCCTATCCATTGTATTATTTTTATAAGCTTCAATTAACCTAGAGCTATTGATATTTGGTTACCTACCAAACTAATCCTGAATTCTACCAATTCTTCTAATTCTGTTAATTAATTTTTCTAATTCTTACTAATCCTACAAATTGATTCTACTAATTCTTGCTAATTCTACAAATTGATTCTACTAATTCTTACTAATTCTACAAATTGATTCTACTAATTCTTACTAACTCTACAAATTGATTCTACTAATTCTTCTAATTCTACTGATTGATTCTACTAATTCTTCTACTTGATTCTACTAATTCTTACTAATTCTTCTAATTCTACTAATTCTGAGTTCCTGCGCAACGACGCCGAGTAATTCTACCTTAAGCTTAAGGTAGATTGCCCAAGTAATCATGACATTCTTAGGACAAGCAAAGCGAGTCCGAACTCACAACACCCTTGGCTTCCATTAATTCAGAGGTCCAGCGCAGCGAGACCGATGTTATTCCAACTTAGGCTTTAGATCAGCGTGACACTAAGGGCGAGCGTAGCGATTCCAAAGACTTTGGATAACCACTATTCCTGGTGCTATCGCAGCGAGGTTGAAGTAATATTTTCTTAGGCTTAGTATAAGCACTACATTCTAAGGACCAGCGAAGTGAGTCCAAAGTTGTGAGGCAAAGAACCGAGGAACCCTGTACCCGATTTTAATTTAATTCATTTGTTTAATTACTTGATATTAAAGATAAAGATGCTGTGAAGCCATTAGCTGTACTTGCGGTTACAATAAGAGTGTAATTCGTATAAAATTTAATCTTTCGGTTAATGCTAATGTTGTCTGATACAGTCATTATTAATACATTAATTAAAATTCACTTTAATGAGTTTTTAAGGTAGAGACGGTGGTTTGAGAGGATTGTTGGTATCTGTGTGCAGGTTTACCAGTATTTAATAGAAACGGTAAACCTCACCAGAACCACTTTGATAGCACCGCCATTATCATGAATTAGCATTTAATATTTAGCCTTTAATTCTATATCTGCTGCCTCTCTAACCTCTCCCTACCTTGTAGTATTTAGAGATATTACATATGTTAAATCTAATTTAACATGAAACCCGCAAATAATGGGTTTGTATATATTTCGATCTTGTTATGTTTTAACGATATGAAACGACTTTAAAAATATTTTGGTGAAAATCAAATCATAGTAATGTGTTAAGTATCTTTTTACTTTTCCTCATTTATACAGTAGGTGTAAAAAAAAGTATTGCGTTTGATGTACAAATCTTAATTGGGGTTTCAACTGATTTATCCGTTCCAAGCATAATGCATTATCTCATTTTGGGGGCTCTCAGAAGCTCTGTGTAACCTCATTGAAACCTCTTCTATGAGTAAGTTAAGGCTATAATAAATCATTGTTTTTCGGCTTCCTGCACATTTTTTGTGCTTTGATTTTTATTTTCAGCATTCTACTATATAATTTACTGTAATTTTGTTCAGTTCATTTGATTATTGATAGTCGAAGGTGGTCAGGTTATTTTGTCGATGTTTCAAATTTCAACCAATAGGGTATCTCTAGTAATATATCTCTATGGCTCCAGGTGTTTTGTGTCCTCCTAAGTAGTTAGAGTACAAACTATGTACTCACTATGTACTCCTAGAGTACTTAGTTTTTTTGTCTGTATTTCTATAACTATATTATTTGTGAGAGTGTGTCTTTTATCATCGTAGCTTCCTGTGTGCTTATGCTAGAGGGATGAAACTTTGTACGAAAATCAATCATTGGGCTAAATTGTGTTAAGAAGAAATTACTTTTTTATTGCGTTATAACTGCCATAAATGACTTTGCAAAACTTTAAAAAAACACGAAAAAATTGTCCAATCAATATGAAAATTTAGTAATACATGTTGTAATATATACGTTTAACAATCGTGCTAATAATAATAATGCCTGTTAAAAGCCTTGCGGCTCATCAGGGATAACCCCTGCGGGAACCACCTCAAGTGGTAGTTGCAGCCGTTACGCTCCAAGTGTACTTTAAGGTTGGCGGCAATTTATTTGAACAATAATCTTATAGAAACTGGGAGCGTAACCTGGGATGTGAACCCCAGACCTCCGTGGTGTCAAAAGGTCAGTTTAATAACTGACGCCTTAACGACCTAGACCACGGAGGCGGCTCCGTCGTGCTAAGCTTGATTTTATTATCATTATGAATTTAATTTTTATCAAATAACATATATGATTTTTTAAAAAAAAATCAGAAAAGTAACTAATCGAGTTGAAATTAGACATAAGAGGGTTTCTTTATACATATAATACACCTGTATAGAATGTTCCATTTTAATACGTCTTGTAAATGTACAGTTTTTATCAGATCACTTTTGTTAAGAAGCATCGAGCGTGATCTACAGGCGGATGGATGACCGCTTAAAATATAAAAGTTGTTTTTAATGCTCTAAGGACTAGCAAAGCGAGACCGAAGGCTTATTTTAATATCCATTCGGAGGTTTCCTTATTTTAAGGACGAGCGAAGCAAGTCCGAAGTGGTGGGAATTTATTTGATTACAATTTGTAAAATTTTATCTTCCGTAATATCTAAGTCTTTTGTTAGACTGTTCTTGTTCTTCTAAATAGTTGGATGATTTTATATTGAATTTTTAAAAAAGCCAAAAGCAATCTAAGGTGTGCTGAAAACTTTCGAAGCTTAGAATACCATGGAATTAGGTTTCCCCACATTTGCCAGTATTTCAATAAATCCTATATATTTCCGTATTACTGCATTTTTACTTTTATTTATTATTTTTAGTGACTTTCTTTTGCAATTCTTTTTATTTTGAAAATCAACGTGGGGTTTCTCGTAAATTTTCCTCGTCAAATAGCCTCGCCCATCTTCACTATTTCGGAATTGTTTCCCTAACCCTAAACATATGGAAATCAACAAATTTGAATTGCAGTACTTATTCGTAGTAAAATCATTAGTTTTATTTCAAGCGGTCACCCATCCAACCACTGACCTCATTCAGTGCTACTTAACATTGGTTATAAAATAAAACCGTAAACATAATACAATTGTTTTATTTTAATGAAAATTAGTATACTTTATTTATTTATATACAATTGGATTATTTTGCGACGAGTTTAAAAAAGTTGAAAAAACAAAATTATTCAATGATATAATATGATGATTTGATGTTCATATACATGGCTGCATGCTTGCCAAATTTTAATTTGATTCAAACATTTTTCCTCGTTTTTCGTCGTTTGAAATATTAAGATTATCGCAAAAATTATAATTACAATTAATGTAATTACTTAGAATTTACTATAATTACTTACGTAAATATATTACGTAATCAAGAAATATATTTTCCAAAAACTGATTTTCGGCGCAGGTTTTAACTGTTTACTAAAATCACTGAGGAGCTGATGTTATTGAGATAATGTTATTAAGATAATGTTATTGAGATAATGTTATTAAGATAATGTTATTGAGATAATGTTATTGAACATTTATGACTTTACTAACCCATCAATATTAAGTTTTTGAAATTTAAAATCACGTTTAATTAAATTTTTACAATTTAAGTTTACTGGCAAACTGAACGGATTAAACCCGTTTCAGCTCAATCAGATCAAAATGATCTTAAGAACCGAAAATGTATTTCTGGTGAAGGTGTTTGGTTGACAACAAACTAGGTTTCTATTGTCACCGTCTGATTCATACATTTTGCTAAAAGTGACTGTTGACAGCGAGCTCCAGTTTTTTAATGTCACTTTGTCACCGTCTTGTTAAACCGATCCAGCTCTTTACCATCCTGTAGGATGATCACGGTGGGGTAGCGATTGACATTACGCTTCCTACATTCTTCCTTGTCCTTGCTGCAGTCTATCGAGCTGATATTGATGTCCGTACCCTTGTATTCCTCTTGCGACTGCTTCCAAAGGAGTATCATTTTTTCGCAGCCCTCACAGTTTGGTCCGTAGAAGAGTACAACTTGAAACCCTTTATCTATTGATGATTCTTGCGAAAGTATAAATGTTAGAATAAGCACTAGGAGCGATAGCATGCTTGTTTAACGTGTCAAATACTACTCACTGCTTGTGTATTAACAAAATACAACGAAAGGATGTAAATTCTTGATGCATATTAAAACAATGTCATATTGTGACATATTTACCTCTAATATAGGAACATCACCGCTAGCGAACCATGTGAACTGAAAATCAGTTACTTTATCTTCCTATCATTCCTGCTAGAGAGTTGTTTGAAAGGACCATCTTCGGCACTTATTTACTTGGTTCCCAAACTCAATTTATCTGAAAAAAATTTAGTGGATTTGGATTTAGGAACTAGGAGGTCTGTCTAAACTCCATTAAAATCCCTCAGTTTCGATTTGTAATAGAGTTAGGACTTAAAGAAATAACAAGTTTTTTGCTATAAGAACAAGGATATTTTGTAATTTTCCTGGTTTTTATTTACTTGGGTCCCCATTTTATGTTAAGAACCAAGGTTACTTTGGCACTATTTATTTACTTACTTATCAATCTTTTCCTTTTTCCCCCTTCTCAACCCCATACAAAAAAGCCCCTTTGCTTTTCAACATCCCTTATTAAGATTGTTAAATAATTTCTTTTATATAATTTAGTAAATATATTGTCGGTACCCAAGTGAATATTTGCCCTATATCGCCATATTTACTTGGTCCCAACTTTATGTTGGGACCAAGTAAAAAAGTACCCAATCTTCTCTATAGACTCTCCCCTCTTTTTACTGCTGTTTACATTTAAACAGTTGTACTATGTTTACTTTTTGTGCAAAAAGAAATACTTCAGTAACAGGAAAAGGTTTAACCACCTTAGGTGTGAATACCCTTAAAACCCCTAAAACTGAAATAAAGTATTTATGTACTTTATTTATTTTTTAAAATAAAGAAGCTTCTTTAGTAAATGACCGAAAAAAGGGACTCGTTGTTACATGGCAGGACCACTTTGCAAGATCCTCTGCTCGATGAGACCCTTAAGGGCCATATTATTGTTGTAAGTTATTAGTTTGTCAAATTCTTACTTTGCCAACTACCTTTGCACCAGTGGACTTGAACCCAATAAAGTAGAAACTCTACATAGTAAAAGAACCTAAACATGACGTACACACAATACAAGAAATATACAAACATTATTTACGAGACAATTATTAACGAATACCTTACATTTCAGTCGGACATTATTTTATGAGCAATATTGATGCATACTGTTATGGATATAACTATAAGGCGGCACATTAAAATGGGTTAAGTGTCAAGTAGAATATATTTAGAACAAGGTATGGTGTTTTATAATTTGATGAGAATCGGTAAATGTGCATTGAGATTCGGCATTTCAAATCTTTGAGATATCATCTCAGAGCGCTTGTGAGTTTTTTCCCGAAAACTTTTTACATGCGTCCGCTATTGATTCCTAATATTTACAGAGTAATTGATTTCAGTCCAACTTTTTCTAATTTATATCGTAAGTATATAACACAAGTATTGTGTTTGCAAAAAATCTGGAACGGGGATGTCACCTTTAGGTGTTTTTAAGGCCTCCTAAGCAGTTTTCACAAAGTTGTCGCAGTCTGTATGTGTGATTCAGTTTTTATTATAGCTTTCAGCGTATTTTTGTTTGAGAGATGAAATTTGGTACAAAAACATCTTTAGGCGTAGTTGTTGTTTCCGGAAAATATTTTTTATGACGTCATTGACCTGCAATAACGACTCAGCAACAACTTTAAAACACTAAATTAATGTTGCGATCAGGTTGAGATTTGGCACGCATGAAGTAGTGTTTTATATCATAATCAGAATTCGTTAAATCTTTTATCAAATGACTTGTATAGTTTTTAAAAAATTGTCATTGACCTGCAATAACGACTCAGCAAAAACTTTAAAACAGTAAATTAATTTTGCGATCAGGTTGAGATTTGGCACGCATGAAGTAGTGTTTTATATAATAATCAGAATTCGTTAAATCTTTTATCAAATGACTTGTATAGTTTTTAAAAAATTGTAAAAAATCGAAAAATAATCCATTTAAGTTGAAATTCGGTACCTGTGTATAAATGTTTGTAGTAATGAAGTACACCAAGTATCGTTTAAGGAAAGCAGTATCAATTGTGATCAGTGGCTGGATAGGTGACTGCTAGAAATGAAACGGATGTATTAACTATCTGAGGACGATCGATTCGAGTCCGAAGTTGGTAGGATGAGCGTAGTGAATCCGATGTGACGAGGAAAAGTTCTGAGGTACCCCGTACCTAATTTTTTAATACTCAAGCAACACTTGGGAAAATCGAAAACGGGAAAACACACATGACACCCGTAGATCTCATAATAAAAGACACAAAGCGTTTAACTCTAGATGACTCATTCACACCTTGAATTCTCAGGGTCACGGACCTGAGACCGGTACACTTCTTTATATATTTGCTCTACTTCTCCCTACCTTATCTTCAGAGATCTCTTTGTGATTTATTAGTTGAGAGCTCGAATGTTGCCCCGCCTGCTGATGACGTTGTTATGCCTAAATTGGTCCAGGGATATTCTATCAACTGGTCTAGGCTGGCTGATTCCAAAATATATTTAAAATGAATTGTTAAATGAAAATGCTTTCAATTGACTCGCAAAAAATAACTCACTTCGGAACAAATCTCTCACCCCGGAACAAATGTCTCATCTTTCGGAGGACACGGACCTGATTAAACACCAGGTAGTTGTGTAGTGTTGGGGGAGGGGGGCTGAATCGAATGAAACCCGCCCTGAATCTATATAACCACTATATGTGACCAAGAAGAGGAAAACTGTGGTAAATTACCACAAACCCTAAAATACGCTTGGTAAGCAACAAGTTTCGTGTAGGGTGTCGTTTTCCATGTTTTAGGTCCTTGATTAAATAAAACCCAGTAAAATCGCTCAGAGTACTTAAACTTAATCATGGCGATGTTTTCTTCTTCCAGCGATAATGATCCATACGTTGCTTTTGTTTTCGCATGCTTCGTAACCTAAGCATAACTATTACAACGTGTTAAATACGTAAAAAATATTTTAAAAAAAGCATAAAACGAGTTTTAAACGGGACAAATAATGCTGTGCTAAGTAAATTTTGGAATGAAGAACCATAGCTCGGTATAAGCTATAGGAAATATATGCGCATTTTCTTTAAAATATCTGCAAAAAGTTTGTTACAAATGGTTAACAAGAATAGGGTTACAAATTATAAACTTGAAACTTAAGCAAGAAAAGCAAGGAAAGGATTGCTAAGAAAGAAAGCACGCATTTTAAAAAATATTCGCTTGGCTTGCAGACCTCCGCGTGAAAATTGTTTGCTTGATTAGATTTGTGTACCTAAAATTAACTCAGCCTTGCGCTCTGATAAATAAATAAATGGTTTAATTACACTATTAAATAAAATTGTTGAGCAGAATAATATAATAAAAAGTGTAAAATAGGATGGACTCTAAGTGATCTTAGTTCTTCCGTCCATCCTTATACATGGATTTAGGAAAACAATATTTTTATGACTCATCAAAATTTCTAAATTTGGCTTAATTTTGATTTGTCTGTTTCAGGTATTTAGATAAATTCAATCGTAAGGCTCTCTGGCTCAATAGAGTGAGTTATATTTCTTTTATATTTTTCTTGGAATTTGTTAGAATCAGATCATGTTAAACTTTATGTAAGCATAGAAGAAAATTTTCCAAAGTAATTCAAGTAATGGATGTAAACTTTTTCCTCCCCCTTTGGCTGCCAAGTTCATTTTATCAAATTTATCCCATCCTCTGTCATTGTCAGTATTAATATAAAATTCAATGTTATAACAGTTAAGGATAAGGGAAACTTTATATAAAAAAAGGAGGCGAAGCCGAGGGAAAAAGCCACGCCTTAGGGGTGAGGCGCAGCCGATTTGTTTTGTTTAAATTGTTAGTTTAGTTCTGTGGGGTCACATGTTTTCTTAAGTACAATTCAGTTAGTTCCTACTAAAGGAGGAAAACACACCTAGTTTAGCATTTTTACGATGTAAGATGTTTTGTTTGTAAAGTTTAATATGAAAGTAAGTTGTTAGTTTGAGTTTTGGTTTTGTTTAAGTAGCTAGTAAATGAGTTATTTTAGTATTTACTTACCTTTTCTTTGTTTCGGAAACTTTATTAGTTCCTTCGGATGTTTTTTATTAGTCTACGTGTGCTCATTCTAATTTCAAACAATAATTCGTTTTAAGCAAAAATTTCAAAAATATACATTTCATCGTGATAAGTTTTAGTAAATTGTGCACATGCTTTTGAACATCACTACAGAACATTATAAGTATTTAAAAATAAGAGGCAATGTTTACTGCAACTTAAAAAAAATTGGCCTACACCAGCCCATTGTTGATGAAATATGTGTGACGTCACTAACCCACAATAATTACCCCACAAGCATTTTAAAACACTGCAAATCTTTATTAAGTGTAGATCAGGCTGAAATTTACTACGCATGTAGTACTATGTATGGTTAATAAAAAAGTTTTATTACATTATTAGTTCCGGTTTTATTTATTGGTTTCATTGATTATTCATTACATATAACATAATGTAAATAAATCACGTTTTTCGACTAATACATTTGCTAATTCGCTTATATCGTGGCAATATGCCACGATATAAACTAGAAATATGACGAACTGATAAAGTACAACGACCATATGGCCGCAGAGCGACAAAGAGACCGAAGGCCTCTCGTTCTTTTTTTAAAAATAATCACTTAAAGATGAAAATATCAGCGGATATGGTTTGACAAAAATATATCATACATATCTTTAAATGTCGACTGGAATTATTAAAGAAATATTTTGGCTCGAGATGCTAATAAGACATATGATTGAATACTTCGTGACCGGGCAGTTTATTAGTGGAAACGGAATTTCGCGGATCAATGGTTTTTTATTTATCCGGCACTAATTTAACATGATATATTTGGTTTAATAAAGTGCCTGGTTATTTTTAAACATTATAGTGAATATCAGCTATTATTAAAGAAGTTGAGATTTGGAAATGCTACTAATTGAATCAGTTAGGTTATAGGTCAGGTTAGGCTAATTGGTTAAGGTTAATATCTATTGAGTTTAAAAAAAAAACGACAAAATACTTGATCAGTAACCCTAGTAGACTAAAATCCTTGATCAGCAACCCTAGTAGACTAAAATCCTTGACCAGAAGCCCTAGTAGACTAAAATCCTTAATTAGTAACCCTAGTAGACTAAAATCCTTGATCAGTATCCCTAGTAGACTAAAATCCTTGAACAGTAACCCTAGTAGACTAAAATCCTTGATCAGTATCCCTAGTAGACTAAAATCCTTGACCAGAAGCCCTTGTAGACTAAAATCCTTAATCAGTATCCCTAGTAGACTAAAATTGAATCCTAACAATAAACCAGGTCCTGTCCATTCCCAAAATTCTGTTTCTATAAATTGAAGTCCAATAACAAAAAGAGAAAGAGATAACAGCTTATGTAACAGCGGATGTGTTAATTTTTTAAGAAATTGAAATGTCTAAAAATGTAATATTTTAGTCTGCCATTATAATACCCCTAAATACCAAGGAGTTTATCTTCTTGTTGGGCTTGATTTTTATAATAATAAAATTAGTACACTATTTACCTTATATATATATCTATATCTATATATATATATATATATATATATATATATATATATATATATATATATATATATATATATATATATATATATATATATATATATATATATATATATATATATATATATATACATATATACTGTTTCCGCCACTGGGAATGGTCTGATTGAGCCGAAACCAGTTTCAATAGTTTTAGAATCCCTACGATCATTACAAGATTATTTCGAAGTCCTTGCGCTTTGCGGGCATTGTGCGTGTGTGGAGTTATGCCTCTTATATAAAGCAGTAATATGATCAACTGATAAAGAACAACAACCATGTGGCGGCGAAGCGGCACATGGTCCCCCCTTTTTGATGGCGTCAGCCACCAGTGCCGAGCGGCAAAAAGGTCGAAAGCCTGAGTTTAGTATATAAGCATTATAGAATTTTTACTTTAAAAATTCAAGTTTTCTTCGTTTCCACAGCAACGATAAATCAAAAGATATAAATAATTACGTCCTTTATAAAAACCACTCTCAACAAATCCCGGCTCTTTTTGAAGTAATTATTGCTTAAAAGAAAATATAGTATTTATTTAAAGTAAAAGGGAAAGTATAAAAATATTCACAAAAACAAAGTCGAGAGATTGTCTCTTAAATTTAATTTATTTTTTCTAGAGGGGTTTTTATACATTTTCCGGGCCCTTAAAATAAAGTATAATACCCCGGCTTGGAAATCGTCTTTTGATTTTGAGTCTCTAATATAAGGACATTTTTTCCTCTTTTTGTTTTTAAATTTTTTCTTTAACTATTTTTTATTTATTATTTTTGTTCAAAAGACTAAATCTAGATTTGCTTTGAAAAAATGAAATAAATGATAATCTCGTTACCTCATTCAGGGCTATATTAGATTTATTTAAAATTGATAAATTTCTCAACTTCAATATTTTATGTGTTTAGTTTTCTGCACAATAATTTAGTTTGGAATAAAAAGAACCCTTGCACTAAAAAAATACTAACTGACGCAATAAAAAATCCCTTCTTATAGAAGTAATCTTACTTTATCTCATTTTTCGTATTTTCATAAATTTCATCTTCAAGAGTAACCGTGGGCCAAACATAGGGTGGTTGATCTATTTGCTTATTATTTAAGAAGTATTGAGACCATTCTTTTTACTTATCCTCAAATTCTTTCTCACTTTCATATTTTTCTGAGCTAATTTAGGCCTTTAATTCCTCTGTGGTACTATTTTATGTTACATTCTTTACTCATGATATTCTAGAATATCCTTCAACAATCTTTGGGTAAAATTAAAAAGTTTGTATTTACCGCAAGTTGAAGAAGCAATCGATGAATCAGCTACCGTTATTCATATACGTTCAGCTACAGGGATATTCATATACAATAGCAAGTATCGACGGTAGCTGATTCTTCGATTTAATCTTTGGATACGTTGATGCGGTCATCCTCCTGTACATAATAGTGATATTCCATCTAGTGATAACACCAGGAACTGTACAATACCACGTTTATTACATTTGAACTCCGATACCACTAACATCGTATCTCTCTTCCAGTAATCAGGCTGAAAAAATAATTAATGAGATAAACGAACAGTTATTATATGAGTTTGGCACATCGAATAACCTTTTGTCAATTCTATGGAAACAAACCAAACGCAAAACAAACAAAACGCCTGCCACCCAGACAGTTCGGGTTCGATCCCGGTCGGGACCTCTACGATTTTCATGCTAGGGATGGAAATCCTTTTATGTGCCGTCCTTCAAAAGGGACATTAAGCCGATGGTTCCGAGCCTGTGCGATGTCAGGTCGTAAGAGATCCCTAAATAAACCTGGGTTGAGGCAAAATTTAAGACCCTCAATAGTAGTTCATATTAAATATATATGTTTCTGCCTCATGGTTTTGAGAGCAGTAAAGCCTGATTTGGCAGTGGGGCACGTGTTGTTTCTAATTAAAGCTAGAGAATTAAGAGTAAAATCTCGGCTCTTCTGTGGATCATACGTAAAATGCCTGCACTAGGACTCATAAGGTATAGAACACTATCTTCTATCTAAGGGAGTTAGCAAAAAGGGCCCAACAACGCCCACGGCCTACTTGTTAGGTGGTTTATCACTTCTCCCTAATTACTACCACTATCACTACTAATTGTCAATTTTGTGAATTTGGTTCTTAAAATTTATCGATACGTTTATTTAATGCAGAGCATTGCGAGTTCACTTTAGAACAGAAGTTGTTAAGTTACTAACATTATATTTAGCTTATGCACTTAGTCTATAAAGGGCCTTTTTAGCAGTATATCGTTATTTTCCTTTATTTCTATTCTTCTTGTACAAATGCTAAGATTTTATCATAAAAGTAATACGTTTGAACCGATAAAAAATTCTGGCGCGGTGGTCCGCATGTCGGGCGAATTTCCTTTGGATGCGTGTTTCCGTGCTTTTTACATTATATAAGTTTACAACTAGTAAATAAATAATTCCGGCGCGGTGGTCCGCTGTCGGGCGAATTTCATTTAGAATGCGTGTTTCCGTGCAAAACAACCCATTTCTTGCTTATGCAAGAACCATGCCCATTGCGTGGTTCCGGTTCATGCTTTAGAACCTAAGCAGTTACTCAATTGTCAAGCACTGCTCGTAACTCATTTTGTCTGTATTTTCCAAAGGAAATGCGAATAATCATCCAGTTGTTGTACAAAACTATGCCTCTAAAATTAGAAGTACGCACTATTATTTGCACTATTTTAAAGATTAGTTACTTATCTTTAAGCTTAGTCAGTTATCTTTAAAGGTTTTAGCGCATTTCCTTTGGAAAATACAGACAAAATGAGTTACGAGCAGTGCTTGACAATTGAGTAACTGCTTAGGTTCTAAAGCATGAACCGGAACCACGCAATGGGCATGGTTCTTGCATAAGCAAGAAATGGGTTGTTTAGCACGGAACACGCATTCTAAAGAAATTCGCCCGAAGCGGACCCACCGCGCCGGAATTATTTTTTACTAGTTTAAACTTATATAATGTAAACCACGGAAACACGCATCCAAAGGAAATTCGCCCGACATGCGGACCACCGCGCCAGAATTATTTAGTTGCAAACTTATTAGGTAAAAAACGATAAAAATATTGTCCCTACTAGGATTGAACCCAGGTACTCTGGGTTTGAGAGCTCGCATCCAAAGGAAATTCGCCCGACATGCGGACCGCCGCGCCAGAATTATTTTCTAGTTGTAAACTTATATTAAGTAAAAAAAACGATAAAAATTATCGACTCTTCCAGGATGTGAACCCAGGTACCCTGAGTTTGAGTGGTCGTATTGACTCCGGATCACTGCCATTCAACTTAGAGGCCCAAAAAACATTGAAAACGACACCCTACTCGAAATTTAATTTTCAACGACCGTAATGTTGGTTTTTTTATATTTTTTGTGGTTTTTTCGACTTTTTGGTAACTTATGTGGTCGTATCGTCTTCGGACCGGTTTCATTCGATTCAGCGCCCAAAATTACATAGAAAACGACACCCTACTCGAATTTATTTTTATCGACCTAAATTTTGGTTTTGGTAATTTACAATGGTTTTTTCGATTTTAGGTCACTTAGAGTGGTCGTATCGACTTCGGACCGGTTTCATTCGATTCAGCGTCTCAAAAAACATAAATATTGACCTTTTCGCGGCAAAAAATATTAACCCTGAATTTTGCTGATTTTTTGAAAATTTCGCTGACTCAGCAAACCGGTTAATGACGTCACAAAAACCTGGTTTTCATAGGGTTCGTGTCTCCCGAAGGTTGATTTTTGTACCAAGTTTGGTTAAAAAATATTAATCCGTTCGAAAGATAGAGTGTTTACAAGAAAGTGTCTAGAAATACATATATATATATATATATATGTATAATAATATATATATATATATATATATAATATAATTATTATATATAAATATTATATATATATATATATAAGTCTCGTGAAAATTTTTTTTTCGTCATTAGGGACCTCTGAAACGGATTTGTGTCGTGGTCCGAGGTTCGAATTCCGCCATGACGCCTATCCCATTAGCGAATTTTTTCCCAAAGGAAATTCGCTAAAAGTAGAAAAAAAGTACTTGATATTTGGGACAACTAATATTATACTGATAGAATGTGACGTCCTCTAGACCTTTTTACGTTCGACTAAGCATTCTATGGTAAGATAGGTTTGGAAATGATATATGTCAATAATAAGATAATTGAATTCAAGTATTAAAATGATTATTTTTAAGTATTGATCAGGTTTCTTATTGAATATTTTATTTTTAACTTAGTCTTGTTGATAATATTGAAACAATATTATTTTTATGGGCTAAATAATTGTCTTGTATGGATGGAATTCCTTGCGTTTGTACATATCAGTTTCTCAGCTTTTCATCTTGATATCAGATTCTGTCTCCATGCTCCTATGGGATTTGTCTAAGGAGATCCTCCAGGGGAATACATCTATTTATCGTGACAACATTTCGTGTATTTTAGAAGCTTATTAAGCAAGCATCGTATTAAAATGACGACGCTGTGTGATTCACTCTGTCAGTGGTTTAGACGTTTTAATAAAAATATTTCACACAGTTAAATAGAAAATCAATTTTATAAATTTTAATATACCAAGGTTACACAAAGTACAATAATAGGATTTATATTTGGCATAAAACAGCATACTATGCCTCACGCCGATGGTGAAGGTAGGCCGTGGCAATTATCTGCCGAGGCACATGCCGAGGTCGGCAATTAATCCATTTAAATGATTAGGAGATACTGAGGAAGTCATATGGTAAATTGCCAGCAGAGTCAGAACCAATGCAGGTAATGGCAAGTTTCTTTCACAGCTTATTAACATCTACCACTTGAAGATTGCCGGCTTACTCCGTCACTATATCACTAAAACCGCGCGGCTGCTGCCATTGCAGAGAGCACCGACTGGAGTAGACAAGTCGGTGGATGCTGCCAAATTGGCAACCTCTAAAAAATGACCATTGATATAGATTCTAACACCATTGATGACAGGGGCATTTGCATCAGTCATTACGGTCTTCAGATCTGGTACTCCACCAGCTGTGAATCTGGTGGGTGTCATGAATGAGCCGAATCTAATCTCCAATAACTCTAAACCTGGTGCTCCAGTCAACTAGGTAGATGCCGAAGATCTGACAATATGGGTTACTGAAGTTGATGATTTTTCTTTATTGTCATTCTGTTTATTATATTTTTAGTAAACTTAGGCCCGTATTCAAAGACATCTTCCTAACATTTTCCTAACATTCTCCTTGTTCCTTTGAATACGGGCCTTAGTTTACTTTGTAATCTGTTAAAAAAACCAAAAGCATTAAAGTTTGATCGCTAGCGTTACTTTTAGCAACTATTGTAATCGTTGAGAAAGTTTATGCCAATGTCATGTTGCCTGTCATTGATGAAGGTTATAATGTGGGATAAAAATTCGTACAAATGAATAACAAAACCATAAAATGTTTATTATTCGGGCGCAAATAAAATAATACGGAGGGTTTTTTTACACAATATTATGACCAGTGGAGTCCAGTTGCAGCGATTTGATTGTTCCATGAACAATCAAATTGATTGTCGCAAGATGAAGAGCTCCAAAATCTAATCGGTTTCCTAGTGATTTGAACTACGAAAACTAGACAAAATTGTTCATTTTTAAAGTTCAAATCTCATTTTTAAAGTTTCCAATGCATTTTTGTAATTTCTTCCTGAGTGCGGAAAACTTTCTACAATCGTTCTAGCTTTTGACCCTGGTTCCGTTGCCTGTAGTAAATACTGAAATTTATCGTCGTCCGAAATTCTAACATCATTATTAACTTTTTCAAACTGACCCCAAAATGTTAACCAATTTTTAATATCCCCATCAAACTTATCAATTTAAATTTTTTGGCAATTTATGATTTTTAATATTTCTGTCATTGTCATCACAATGTTTTGACACTATAGACTTTTTTGACTTAAGAGCAGGGGGGGTTAACTTAAATGAGAAAAAGTTTGGATTCGATTATCGCAAGCTACTAAAAATAGCGCTGCGGCGGACCGGTGCGGACAACTCATGAACTAACCCCTTCCAAAAATGACTGATTATATTTTTATATTAAAATTTATGAATACCATGGCAATTCTTGGTTATGACAGCTACATTTATTATTATTATAAAATGATTGTTTTCTGTATGTATTTTTCACAACGGTCGTATGTACTTTTGCAACGGTTCGCCGCTGCATGTTCTGTATTTCAAAAATTTAGAAACTAAATAGAAATCTTTTCAAAACTTCCAGAGAACCTTACTGATGGCAGATAAGTAAATTTCGTTTAATTAATTTATTAATTTAGTCGATTTTATCAGGTAATTACACTAAATTACATGTTTGCATTTTGCCGATGTAATTAAAATGCAGGCTGCATTAAAAGCCAAAATCTATCTTTTACCACGTGTAAACTTTAGCCACTATTTCATTATTACCCTGATTGAATCAATTAAAATAATAAATTACTTGAATGAAAAACTTAAAAATAATCAGAAGCGTTCTGTGTAAGACTTAAGTGGTAGGGTTAGTTAGAAGTATAACTATACAAAGTATAAAAATTTCAAACTGACTGTGGGCAAAAAGCGGGAAATCAAGACACGCCCACTCAATTGAAAGGTAGGTCCCTCGCCGCGCTAGTGTGGACCGGAATCCAAATTTTTCCACCATTGAGTCGACATTCTTACTGTTTAAGTATCTATAGTCTCTGGTTTTGACACTATAGACTATAGACTTTTTTGACTTTGGAGTACTATTAATATTTTTAAGACTTTCAGATGAGTCTGAAAGTTTACAATCTCTTCTAAGTTTCTCAACTTTATTTTTAATCTGAATAAAAGTATTTTTTATATTCATCGGCACCTTCCATCTCTGCTAGCAGATCTTTTCAGTCTCTCCACCTTCCAACATAATTTCATACACAGCTTCATTTTAAAAAATTCAATTTTTCATTTTTTTCTCAAAGTAATTCATACTTTGTTTCAATCATTTCAGCATCAAGGTTTTCATTTTTGAGTAATTCAAGAATTGAACTTACCAACTTGATAAAAACACTGCCTGCTACTCTACGATTAACCTTATTCTTATCCATGATTTTTCACAGTCGCCACAAAATGTTAGTAATACACGTTTAATAGTTTTTCACAGAATGAATTTAATGTGCATAAAGTCTTATAATGATAATTTAATATGTCTAATTAATAAATAAAATAAATTGACAAGTATTAACACTCTAATCTATAGTCTAATCCTAACATATCTAGTAAACTTTTAGTTCTTTATTATTGTGTTGTTGTTAATTTTACATATTTAATGTTATTTCTTACCTTGTTTTAGATTAAAAGTTATGAATCCTAAGAAAATAAAGAATTTAAGCGTGTAAGATCTTATAAGAGAAAAACACAAACTCTATACGCTTTTCCAATACTTTTAATTTTTATATGGGACAAGTTGTCCCTTGATCATCTATTTTCCTTGAAAACGGTGGTTTTCAAGAAAAACCACAGCGTCAGTCTTAGAATAATACTTTATATAGAAGGAGCACTACTGATAACACGAAAGCCGGTTGACTGGTGCAACTAAGTAATGCTGCCACCCTATCAATATACAATTTTCTAAAAAAAATTGGCAATATTTCCGGTTGCTGAATTATTATCTTCTATTATTAATTAATGATTGATTATTCATAAAATAATAATATAAATATCGGTATTACAATATTTAAAGCTTTTAAATTGTAGTTTAACGTATTATTAAATTATATATAAAGTAGTCCTCGACAACTAAATGTAGATTCTTGTATTCCGCCACCCTTTTGCCATCTAAGACCAGTTTATTAATACTCAGCAAACTCAGCAGGTGTTTTAAGTTATTATATTTGTTTTTACGATCTTTCTTCATTAATAGATATTTATGACACATATTTTAAAATAATGTTTTTGTTGTCAGTTGGCAGCATTACTTAGTTGCACCAGTCAACCGGCTTTCGTGTTATCATGGAATTACATTGTGTTTACGGTCCTGTTCTCTTCTATCTATAGTATTATTCTAAGGCGTCAGTCCTACGTGTTGACTACACTCTCTATTTAAGTCCGACACCCCTGCTTTACCCTGTATGAGCACTATGTTAAATCATTATGTAGACAATAAAAAATTAAGTTAATGAAAGAAGGCTTTAATTTGAACTTTTGTTAACAATCAGCTTTATTTTTGTTTCTTATAATATTTTTATTTACCCTAAATTATTTTCTAATTTTTTAGCGTTTTTATTTTTTTATAATTTAATATTTTAAGTATTTTTCTTTTTATATTTTTAAAAAATTCTTCTGTCTGATGAATATTAAAGATTCAATAAGGATAAAGTAATGATTAAATAAACAAAAATCATCTCAATTTTAATTAATTGAAAATATTGAACTTGGCGTTCGAAAATAAAGAAAAAACGAATAAATAAATAGAAAACAATTTTTATTTTTCATATTAACATTTATTAAAGATTTTTATAAACAATACGTAACATGAACCTTTCTTGATAAAAACAAATTCTTCTATCTATATATTTTAAATAAATAACAAGCAATATTAATACATTTTGAATGAAAATAAATGAAGAAATTTCGTTTTTAAAGCTTTTTTTGTTATATTTTTTATTGTTCACAATATTTTATACTGAAAGAAATGGCAAGTTTTTTTTTTTATTAAGTCAAACTTTTCACTTTTAGATGATCGAAAATAATTAGCTGTTGTAAAAATTTAGCAGTTGCCTATTTTTCTTGTAAACCCTTTCGGATTTGTAAAATTCTACTGAACTTTTTTGAAAAAAAAATAACCAAGACTTTCTGACTAATTTGTTAAAGAAAAAAAAAAATTGTTAAAAAATCCAGTGAGAAACTTTTCATCAGGTTTTCTTTATCTCTAGGCCAAAAAAAAAGTTAATTAATTTTTTTACCAAAGAAAAGAAAAAGGCTTTTTGCAGGTTTTGTGTCTAGTACTGAACCAATGAGCTTTCTACTCAACCTTATCCAAAAAGATCTTTTTCTTTTGTTGAAAAATCTGGGAAATTTTTCACAGGTCGTTTTTGTGGTTGAGGGAAATCCTTTGCTTCACACTACTATTCTCTTTTATATTTTTTATTCTGTCGAGTTTAAAGATTTTTTATTAGTTAATTATTGGTATAAACTACGAAGCGTTTTAATGAGCAATCAAGCAATTGGTATCGTCTGTAGCTTTTATTTTTTTAAATTCATATTAAAAATAAATAAATATGTATGTTATTATATATATATATATATATATATTATATATAATATATATATATATATATATATATATATATATATATAATATATATATATATATATATATATATATTAATAATCTGACTCACGGACTTGTTTGTCACTGGGCGTTAATAATGATAAAGGAACTATTAAGCAATGTTATTAATACAATAACATTGTAAACAAAAACAAAACAACGTTGTAAAAAAACAATTGAAAACTTGTAAAATAACATCGTCAGCCGGAGAGATGTGGTTAGACTACTTCTTATCCCGAACATGACCTTCAATCAATCATTGTAAGACAACGTTACCTGCAATTTGGTCGAAGTAAGACAACGTCATAACAAATTAGTCAAAGTAAGAACCCTAAAACCAGTCGAAGTAAGACACCGTCCCTGAAACCAGTCGAAGTAATTACATCGTCACCTGAAACAAGTCGAAGTAAAGACTAAACCAGTCGAAGTAAACACCTTGAAACCAGTCGAATAAGACAACTGAAACCAGTCGAAGTACGACAAGTCAACTGAAACGAAACCAGTCGAAGTAAGACTCGTCACCTGAAACCAGTCGAAGTAGACAACATCACCTAAAACAGTCGAAGTAAGACAACGCACCTGAAATCGGTTCCAAAGTAAGATAACGTCCAACTGAAACCAGTCGAAGTAAGAAATCGTCACCTGAACCAGTGAAGTATGACACATACCTAAAACCAGTCGAAGTTAGACAACGTCACCTGAAATCGGTCAAAGTAAGATAACGTCACATGCTAACATTTGAAGAAAGTAACATTAGCTGGCTCAGAAGTGTTTGTCAGTTGTTGGTCGACCTCTATCGACTGATTCTCTAAAAGTAACGTTTTGTTAATGTCCCTGACTACCTTCATCAGGGCACTAAAGTCATATTGATCGTAGTAATAACATGGAGAAGGGGGGTCCGAGAGAAAACGCAAAACTATCCGGGGAACAATTTAAGGAGCTTATAAACCATACTTATAATGAGGTAATATTTTGTTGTTTTATCCACGTTTTAACAGTTTTCTTTTTTAAAGAAACACACGAAAAAGTTTTTTTTTGGGGGAAATCAAAACATTCAGTGCACTAAATTTTCCATAAGAACACAAAAGCCGAGTAAAAGTTTTAAGCGCTATATTTTCATTCTACTCTTTCTTTACCCGATATGAAAATCCATATATTCCTTGTTCGTAACCGATTTGTATTTTTCTTCAGCCACATTTGTGAACCGACAGATTTTATGGTTCTTTTTCAAGCCGAGGTTTAAAATGAATCGTGGTTTTAGTAAACGAAAACGATAAACTCGGTATTATTTCATTTTTTCAAGCCCGGTATCAAAACCTGTTTACTTTTTGGCTTTTATCCAAAGATATATTGGGTAACAGTTCGCCGCAACACTGTTTTTATTCCCATAACAATTTTTTACCCTAAAAAATGTTTATTTTTTGTTAGTATATTGGTAACAATGTTAACATACTGTTTTGAAATGTTTTTTTCTCTATTTTATCCCTTAAAAAATTGTGTTGAAAATCTGGAAACTGTTTTCCAGTCTGTTGAACGCTTTGTTCTTTCACGTAACTGAAAAACTTTTTTTTTCGAAATTTTCCGTTCTCTCTGGTTTAATGTTTCTTTAACTTGTTCACACTCGAAAGTTTTCCCCCAAAATTAAAATTATTGAAACAGAAAGTAGTAACGAGAAAATTTATTTCGGTATTTTCTTTTAACTATGTTCTTAATTCCTTTAGTTTTTTCGACTACGACATTAATTTAAAGGAAAATCTTCACATAATTAAAATAATAAAAAATCTTAGAGCACCATTTATTACCTGAAGGGTTTTTTTTTAAATAGCTAACGCAGTTGTTAATTAATTATTGTTCATTAAGAGTTAATATTATTATCACTTAAAAATCCGCCCCCCTCTTCCCGTCTGACGGATGTATTAATTGGCTTTAGTTATTATTTTTAAATAATTATAAATATTTATTAAATAATAACTTGATTTTTAAAATTAAACTGCTTTAGTGCAGTTTCAAATAAATCATTTTGTTCAGGTGCGTTTGAACCTGTATGAACATTTTAAAAGATATGCTTGAACCTGTGGGTCATTATCATTTCTACACTTAAACCTGTAGAGTCATTGTCATTTCTACACTTAAACCTGTTGGGTCATTGTCATTTCTACACTTAAACCTGTAGTGTCATTGTCATTTCTACACAAACCTCATTGTCATTTCTACACTTAAACGTAGGGTATTGTCATTTCTACACTTAAACCCTGTAGGGTCATTGTCATTTCTACACTTAAAACCTACCTGTAAGTTTCATTGTCATTTCTACACTCAACCTGTAGGGTCATTGTCATTTCTACACTTAACCTGTAGGATTATTGTCATTTCTACACTTAAACCTGTAGGGATATCGTCATTTTTCATTTGACGTTGTTGTGAGCACTTTAGGTTATTTTCATGAGTATAATAATTAATATATATAACAATTTCTACAACAATTTACATCACAGTTATTTTTTACACACCTTACTAAGGCTAGGGACTTAAAGCCTGTAGTCCTTGCCTGTTCGATGTCATATACTTGTAAACTATATCCCTTCCTCTGAATAAATCTGGGTTTATGCAAAATTTTGGACCTCAAAACAGGCCCGTAGCTCGCCAAAATTGTAAAGGGGGGGGGGAGAGAGTCCTAGGGTAAGCGTTGTTTGATACTCGTTAAAGGACTCCTGCTGAAAACTGTTTGTTTTGTCAGAGGGAACAACAATCTTTCGGTTAGGAAGCCTTTTAGTATCTTCACGATTATTCGAGGATATGGCACGAAATGCTTTCGCTTACATAAAGTATAAATGACAATCTTATCCAAAGGGATTTATCATTAAGGGCGTACAATGTGGTGTATTGACCAGTCAATCTATCAATTGTGATAGATTCACATAGAGGTGTTTTCCCTCTCTCTTACTGTCAACATCAAGTCTCAATAGATTTTATTATCAATCTTACTAAATAGATCTTAGTATCAATTACTTGTGAAACTAGATCTAGTATAACAATTATCTTTACTAAAATAGATCTTAGTATACATTATCTTAGTAAATGGATTTTATAGTATTATCTTAGTAAATGGACCGGGTATGATCTTCTAATCATGTTTTTATTTCGATTTGGGCCATAATTCTTTTCATCTGCAATTTATCATAATGTATTTTTGTTTTGTTTTTTATATCTTACGGTCCTAAGCAAAACTGTTCACTTATTTGCGCCTTTAGATATTTGGAAAGACTATACATCATCTCGACGTAATTACCGTTGAGTCAATGTCCCTCCACGACCCGCAGACGTATCTTTTGCCTTTTCTCTCCTATGTACTTCCAGATAGTTTCTTATCAAAATTTCAGCACGTTTTACACGCATTCAGATCCATCAGCTTCTTTGCAAAACAAACTCCTTATAATTGTTAACTTTTTAATTTCCTTCACAAAAGCAAACGGACACAATAAAAAAATAGCATTTTTGCAACGACTTTTAATGCCTTTGACTACTAATAAATGTGGACGGGAAGTAGAAGAAAATATCGTTGTTCTAGTTAGAAATACTTTGCAAGACTTCAGATAATATAAATTATATTCTTTCTCTCTTTTTGAATACGTGGTATCTTTTATGACGAGTTTGTATGCCTTGGCACAAAGACCATTTGGGTTGTGTTTTATGATTTTTTATAGAGGCAGAAGAGAGGACACAATATTGACGTAGTTTAATAACTGGACAGTATATAAGAATCTTTTAGCCACCGATCATTCAGATAGAAAAGCAATCATATGCTACATATTTAATTGAAAATCGTGACTCTATGACTTGAGTCTTAAAATTCGAAATGGATCTTTGTACTCGTACGTTTCCTTCAATATTGAACTCGTGTTGCTCGTGCATATGTATATTACATCTTAATTTAAGTAAATATATTCTGACACAAATATTGTGCAGAGAACACCCTAGATATGAAAACTGAAATGCAATGCCTATATCTGGGGAATGTGCTCATGACTTCGTCATACTTGGAATGGCTCGACAACTAATGTCATGTCCCCCTCTTTTCGTTACGTTCTAAACGTCATCAGGTTATTATGAGGGTGGATTTCATGCATATATCTATTTTTCAACTGCTTCAAAAGTTACGATTTTTAACCTGCGAGTCCTAAATTTTTAACACCAAAGTAATGCACCTTTGTACACTAATGTCCTATAGGTTTGTACCTATTGTAGCATTACAGAAGAGAAACGGAAGCTTTCGAGATAAACCTGATTCAATATCTACTTCATTTATTTTTCCGACGCAGATAGTTAAACTTAATTATAACAGTATGTGAAATTTATTTATCTAATAATTTTGAAGGTTGTATCATATTATTATATTCATCTTTGTTCTATATCCCCGACCACGACAGTAGCTATTAAAAAATATGGCCTTTTTTAGCAACAAAATTTCAAGGAAATAGAAGGTCCACGTAAGGGGACAAAAAGTAATGTTTCAGGTTCTAGGGTTTTATAACACTCTTATTGCTCGTCCTCAGAATAGTAGTATGATTATTATTATTATTATTGCTTGGATCTCGCTTTGCTCGATCACAAAATTATTAGATAAATAAATTTCCATACTGTTATAAATTAAGTTTAACTAATGCTTCGAAAAATAAAATAGTAGATATTGAATCAGGTTATTCGAAAACTTCGTTTCTCTTTGTAATGTACAATAGGTACATAACTATAGGTACATTAGGTACAATAGGTGCATTACTTTGGTTGTAAAAATTTAGGACTCGCGGTAAAAATCGTAAACTTTATTGAAGCAGTTGAAAGAAATATGCATGAAAATCCACCCATCATAATAACCTGATGAGTTAGACGTAACGAAACAGAGTGGGACATGACATTATGTCGAGCCATCAAGTATGACGAATGTCGAATGATGGAACAGTTCCCAGATATAGCATTGCATTTTGCTAGTTTCATATCGTAGGTGTCTCTTGCACAATTATATTGTGTCAAATATATTTACTTTAAATATAAGATTAATATAACATTTATTGGACGAGCAACACGAGTCCAATATTGTAAGGAAACGTACCGAGATACAACGAATCCTATTTTCGAATTTTAGACTCAAGTCTTAGAGTCACGATTTCAATAATATTTTAGCATATGTAATTTTCTACTGAATGATCGGTGGCTAAAATTTTTATTATTTACTGTCCAAGTATCGTACTAGCGTCAGTATGTGTCCTCTCTTCTGCCTCTATAAAAATATCAATAAAAACTGACAAACCCAAAATTGGTCTTTGGCTGCCAAGGCGATACAAACTGTCGATAAAAGATACCACAGTATAAGAAAGAGAGAAAGAATATAATTTATATTATCTGAAGTCTTAGCAAAGTCATTTCTAACTAGAAACAACGATATTTTTCTTCACTCCCGTCACATTTATTATAGTCAAAGGCATTAAGTCGTTGCAAATTGCTATTTTTTATTGTTGTCCGTTTGCTTTTGTGAAGGAATTAAAAAGTTACAATTATAAGGAGTTTTGTTTTGGCAAAGAAGCTGAATGGCTGAATGGGGGTGGTAAACGTGCTGGAAATTTTGATAAGAAACTATCTGGAAGACATTAGGAGGAAAGCAAAGATACGTCTGCGGGGTCGTGGAAGACATTGCTTCAGACGGTAATTACGTCGAATGATAGTTTTTATAGTCTTTCCAAATATCTAAGGCGCAAAATAATTGACAAGTTTTTGCTTAGGACCGTAGAGATATAAAACAAAACAAAATACATTATGATAATATTGCAGATTGAAAAGGAATTATTTGCCCAAATCGAATAAAAATGTATTAAAAGACACTGACCTCCGGTCCATTTTACTAAGATAATTACATACTAAGATCTATTTTACTAAGATAATTGTATACTAAATCTATTTTAGTAAGATAATGTATACTAAGATCTATTTCACTAAGATAATTGTATACTAAGATCTATTTTAGTAAGATTTGTATAATAAATTCTATTGATAGACTTGATGTTGACAGTTAAGAGAGAGGGAATAAATCACCTCTATGTGATCTATCACAATGTGATAGATGTGGACTGGTCAATACACCACATTGTACGGCCCTTAATGATAACTCCCTTTGATAAGATTGTCATTTACGTTATGTGGCCAAGCGAAGACATTTCGTGCCATATCCTCAGAATAATCGTGAAGATACTAAAAGGCTTCCTAACCGAAAGATTGTTGTTCCCTCTGACAAAACAAACAGTTTTCAGCAGGAGTCCTTTAACGAGTATCAAACAACGCTTACCCTAGGACTTCTCCCCCCCCCTTTACAAATTTTGGCGAGCTACGGGCCTGTTTTGAGGGTCCAAAATTTTGCATAAACCCAGATTTATTCAGAGGAAGGGATATTTTACAAGTATATGACATCGAACAGGCAAGGAACTACAGGCTTTAAGTCCCTAGCCTTAGTAAGGTGTGTAAATAATAACTGTGATGTAAGATTTTGTAGAAATTGTTATATTATATTATATTATTATACTCATGAAAATAACCTAAAGTGCTCACAACAACGTCAAATGAAAAATGACGATATCCCTACAGGTTTAAGTGTAGAAATGACAATAATCCTACAGGTTTAAGTGTAGAAATGACAATGACCCTACAGGTTTGAGTGTAGAAATGACAATGAACTTACAGGTAGGTTTAAGTGTAGAAATGACAATGACCCTACAGGTTTAAGTGTAGAAATGACAATGACCCTACAGGTTTAAGTGTAGAAAGACAATGACCCTACACAATGACACTACAGTTTAAGTGTAGAAATGACAATGACCCAACAGGTTTAAGTGTAGAAATGACAATGACTCTACAGGTTTAAGTGTAGAAATGATAATGACCCACAGGTTCAAGCATATCTTTTAAAATGTTCATACAGGTTCAAACGCACCTGAACAAAAATGATTTATTTGAAACTGCACTAAAGCAGTTTAATTTTAAAAATCAGTTATTATTTAATAAATATTTATAATTTTAAAAATAATAACTAAAGCCAATTAATACATCCGTCAGACGGGAAGAGGGGGCGATTTTTAAGTGATAATAATATAACTCTAATGAACATAATTAATTAACAACTGCGTTAGCTATTTAAAAAAAAACCCTTCAGGTAATAAATGGTGCTCTAAGATTTTTATTATTTTTATTATGTGAAGATTTTCCTTTAAATTAATCGTAGTCGAAAAAACTAAAGAATTAAAAACATAGTTAAAAGAAAATACCGAAATAAATTTTCTCGTTACTACTTTCTGTTTCAATAATTTTAATTTTGGGGGAAAACTTTCGAGTGTGAACAAGTTAAAGAAACATTAAACCAGAGAGAACGGAAAATTTCGAAAAAAAAAGTTTTTCAGTTACGTGAAAGAACAAAGCGTTCAACAGACTGGAAAACAGTTTCCAGATTTTCAACACAATTTTTTAAGGGATAAAATAGAAAAAAAACATTTCAAAACAGTATGTTAACATTGTTACCAATATACTAACCAAAAAAAAACATTTTTTAGGGTAAAAAATTGTTATGGAAAAAAACAGTGTTGCGGCGAACTGTTACCCAATATATCTTTGGATAAAAGCCAAAAAGTAAACAGGTTTGATACCGGCTTGAAAAAATGAAATAATCCGAGTTTATCGTTTTCGTTTACTAAAACCACGATTCATTTTAAACCTCGGCTTGAAAAGAACCATAAAATCTGTCGGTTCACAAATGTGGCTGAAGAAAAATACAAATCGGTTACGAACAGGAATAATATGGATTTTCATATCGGGTAAAGAAAGAGTAGAATGAAAATATAGCGCTTAAAACTTTTACTCGCTTTTGTGTTCTTATGGAAAATTTAGTGCACTGAATGTTTTGATTTCCCCCAAAAAAAACTTTTTCGTGTGTTTCTTTTAAAAAAGAAAACTGTTAAACGTGATAAAACAACAAAATATTACCTCATTATAAGTATGGTTTATAAGCTCCTTAAATTGTTCCCCGGATAGTTTGCGTTTTTCTCTCGGACCCCCCTTCTCCATGTTATTACTACGATCAATATGACTAGTGCCCTGATGAAGGTAAGTCAGGGACATTAACAAAACGTTACTTTTAGAGAATCAGTCGATAGAGGTCGACCAACAACTGACAAACACTTCTGAGCCAGCTAATGTTACTTTCTTCAAATGTTAGCATGTGACGTTATTCTTACTTTGACCGATTTCAGGTGAACGTTGTCTAACTTCGACTGGTTTAGTGATGTTGTCATACTTCGACTGGTTTTCAGGTGACGATGTCTTACTTCGACTGGTTTTCAGTTGATGTTATCTTACTTGGACCGTTTCAGGTGACGTTGTCTACTTCGACTGGTTTAGGTGATGTTGTCAACTTCGACTGTTTAGGTGACGATTCTTTACTTCGACTGGTTTCAGTTGACGTTGTCGTACTTCGACTGGTTTCAGGTGACGTTGTCTTACTTCGACTGGTTTCAGGTGACGTTGTCTTACTTCGACTGGTTTTAGGTGTTGTTGTCTTACTTCGACTTGTTTCAGGTGACGATGTATTACTTCGACTGGTTTCAGGGGACGTTGTCTTACTTCGACTGGTTTTAGGGGATGTTGTCTTACTTTGACTAATTTGTGATGACGTTGTCTTACTTCGACAAATTGCAGGTAACGTTGTCTTACAATGATTGATTGAAGGTCATGTTCGGGATAAGAAGTAGTCTACTACCACATCTCTCCTGGCTTGACGATGTTATTTTACAAGTTTTCAATTGTTTTTGTTACAACGTTGTTTTTTTTTGTTAAATACAATGTTATTGTATTAATAACATTGCTTAATAGTTCCTTTATCATTATTAACGCCCAGTGACAAACAAGTTCCGTGAGTCAGAACCCTATATATATATATATATATATATATATATATATATATATATATATATATATATATATATATATATTATATATATAATAATATAATATATATATATATATAATATAATATACATACATATTTATTTATTTTTAATATGAATTTAAAAAAAATAAAAGCTACAGAACGATACCAATTGCTTTGATTGCTCATTAAAACGCTTCGTAGTTTATACCGAAATAATTAAACTTAATAAAAAAATCTTTTAACTCGACATAATAAAAAATATAAAAGAGAGAAGTAGTGTGAAGCAAAGGATTTCCCTCAACACAAAAAACCTGTGAAAAAATTTCCCAGATTTTTACAACAAAAGAAAAAGAATCTTTTTATTGGATAAGGTTGAGTAGAAAGCTCATTGGTTCAGTACTAAGCACCAACAAAAACCTGCAAAAAGCCTTTTTCTTTTTCTTGGTAAAAAAATTTTAATTTAACTTTTTTCTTTGGCCTAGAGATAAAGAAAAACCTGATGAAAAGTTTCTCACTGGATTTTTTAACAATTTTTTTTTTCTTTACCAATAATTAGTCAGAAGTCTTGGTTATTTTTTTTTCAAAAAAGTTCAGTAGAATTTTACAAAATCCGAAAGGGTTGTTACAAGAAAAATTAGGCAACTGCTAAATTTTTACAACAGCTAATTATTTTTTCGATCCATCTAAAAGTGAAAAGTTTGACTTAATAAAAAAAAAACTTGCCATTTCTTTCAGTATAAAATATTGTGAACAATAAAAAATATAAAACAAAACAAGCTTCTAAACAACGGAAAATTTCTTTCATTTTATTTTCATTCAAAAATGTATTAATATTGCTTTTGTTTATTTTTATTAAAATATATAGATAGAAGAATTTGTTTTTATCAAGAAAGGTTCATGTTACGTATTGTTTTATAAAATCTTTTAATAAATGTTTAATAATGAAAAATAAAAATTGTTTTCTATTTATTTATTCGTTATTTTCTTTTTATTTTCGAACGCCAAGTTCAATATTTTTTCAATTTAATTAAATATTGAGATGATTTTTTTTTTATTTAATCATTACTTTATCCTTTTATGAATCTTTAAATTATTCATCAGACAGAAGAATTTTTATTAAAACATATAAAAAAGAAAATACTTAAAAATATTAATTATAAAAAAATAAAAACGCTAAAAAAATTAGAAAATAATTTAGGGGTAAATATAAAATATTTATAAGAAAACAAAATAAAGCTGATTGTTAACAAAAGTTCAATAATTAAAGCCTTCTTTCATTAACTTAATTTTTTATTGTCTACAATAAATGTATTTAACATAGTGCTCATACAGGGTAAAGCAGGGGTGTCGGACTTAAATAGAGAGTGTAGTCAACACGTAGGACTGACGCCTTAGAATAACTTATATGATAGAAGAGCACAGGACCGTAAACACAATGTAATGTCCACTGATTAACACGAAACGGTTGACTGGTGCAACTAAGTAATGCTGCCAACCTGACAACAAAACATATATTTAAATATGTGTCATAAATATCTATTAATGAAGAAAAGATCGTAAAGAACAAATATAATAACTTAAAACACCTGCCTGAGTTTTGCTGAGTATTTAATAAAACTGGGTCTTAGATGGCAAAAGGGTGGCGAATACAAGAATCTACATTAGTTTGTCGAGGTACTACTATTATATATAATTTTAATAAAATACGTTAAACTACAATTTAAAATGCTTTTAATATTGTATACACCGATATTTATATTATTTTATGAATAATCAATCATTAATTAATAATAGAAGATAATAATTCAGCAACCGAAATATTGCCAATTTTTTTAGAAAATTGTATATTGATAGGGTGGCAGCATACTTAGTTGCACCAGTCAACCCGGCTTTCGTGTTATCAGTAGTGCTCCTTCTATATAAAGTAATTATCTAAGACTGACGCTGTGGTTTTCTTGAAAACCACCGTTTTCCAGAAAATAGATGATAAGGGACAACTTGTCCCATATAAAATTAAAAGTATTGGAAAAAAGCGTATAGAGTTTGTGTTTTTTCTCTTATAAGATCTTACACGCTTAAATTCTTTATTTCTTTAGGATCTCATACTTTATAATCTAAACAAGTAAGAATACATTAAATATGTAAAATTAACAACAACACAATAATAAAGAACTAAAAGTTTACTAGATATGTAGGATTAGACTATAGATTAAGTTTAATACTTGTCAATTTATTTTATTTATTAATTAGACATATTAAATTATCATTTAGTAAGACTTTATGTCACATTAAATTCATTCTGTGAAAAACTATATAACGTGTTATACTAACATTTTGTGCGCTGTGAAAAACATGGAATAAGAATAAGGTTAATCGTAGAGTAGCAGGCAGTTTTTATCAAGTTGGTAAGCTTCAATTCTTGAATTACTCAAAAATGAAAACCTGATGCTGAAATGATTGAAACAAAGTATAATTACTTTGAGAAAAAAATGAAAAATTGAATTTTTTAAAATGAAGCTGTGTATGAAATGTTGGAAGGTGGAGACTGAAAAGATCTGCTAGCAGAGATGGAAGGTGCCGATGAATATAAAAAATACTTTTATTCAATTAAAAATAAAAGTTGAGAAATTAGAAGAGATTGTAAACTTTCAGACTCATCTGAAAGTCTTAAAAATATTAATAGTACTCCAAAGTCAAAAAAGTCTATAGTCTATAGTGTCAAAACCAGAGACTATAGATACTTAAACAGTAAGAATGTCGACTCAATGGTGGAAAAATTTGGATTCCGGTCCACACTAGCGCGGCGAGGGACCTCCTTTCAATTGAGTGGGCGTGTCTTGATTTCCCGCTTTTGCCCACAGTCAGTTTGAAATTTTACTTGTATTTGTATACTACTTCAACTAACCCTACCACTTAAGTCTTACACAGAAACGCTTCTGATTATTTTTAAGTTTTTCATTCAAGTAATTTATTATTTAATTGATTCATCAGGTAATAATGAAATGTGCTAAAGTTTACACGTGGTAAAAGATAGATTTGGCTTTTAATGCAGCCTGCATTTAATTACATCGGCAAAATGCAAACATGTAATTTAGTGTAATTACCTGATAATCGACTAAATTAATAAATTAATTAAACGAAATTTACTTATCTGCCATCAGTAAGTTTCTCTGGAAGTTTTGAAAAGATTCTATTTAGTTTCTAAATTTTTGAAATACAAAATGCAGCGGCGAACCGTTGAAAAGTACATACGACCGTTGTGAAAAATACATACAGAAAACAATCATTTATATAAAATAAATGTAGCTGTCTAACCAAGAATGCCATGGTATTCATACAATTTAATATAAAAATATAATCCAGTCATTTTTTGGAAGGGGTTAGTTCATGAGTTTTCCGCACCGGTCCGCCGCAGCGCTATTTTTAGTAGCTTGCGATAATCGGATCCAAACTTTTTCTCAATTTAATTAACCCCCCTGCTCTTAAGTCAAAAAGTCTATAGTTCAAAACATTGTGATGACAATGACAGAATATAAAAATCATAAATTGCCAAAATTTAAATTGATAAGTTTGATGGGATATTAAAAATTGGTTAACATTTTGGGGTCAGTTTGAAAAAGTTAATAATGATGTTAGAATTTCGGACGACGATAAATTTCAGTATTTACTACGGCAACGGAACCAGGGTCAAAAGCTAGAACGATTGTAAGTTTTCCGCACTCAGGAAGAAATTACAAAAATGCATTGGAAACTTTAAAAATGAGATTTGAACTTTAAAAATGAACAATTTTGTCTAGTTTTCGTAGTTCAAATCACTAGGAAACCGATTAGATTTTGGAGCTCTTCATCTTGCGACAATCAATTTGATTGTTCATGGAACAATCAAATCGCTGCAACTGGACTCCACTGGTCATAATATTGTGTAAAAAAACCCTCCGTATTATTTTATTTGCGCCCGAATAATAAACATTTTATGGTTTTGTTATTCATTTGTACGAATTTTTATCCCACATTATAACCTTCATCAATGACAGGCAACATGACATTGGCATAAACTTTCTCAACGATTACAATAGTTGCTAAAAGTAACGCTAGCGATCAAACTTTAATGCTTTTGGTTTTTTTAACAGATTACAAAGTAAACTAAGGCCCGTATTCAAAGGAACAAGGAGAATGTTAGGAAAATGTTAGGAAGATGTCTTTGAACACGGGCCTAAGTTTACTAAAAATATAATAAACAGAATGACAATAAAGAAAAATCATCAACTTCAGTAACCATATTGTCAGATCTTCGGCATCTACCTAGTGACTGGAGCACCAGGTTTAGAGTTATTGGAGATAGATTCGGCTCATTCATGACACCCACCAATTCACAGCTGGTGGAGTACCAGATCTGAGACCGTAATGACTGATGCAAATGCCTGTCATCAATGGTGTTAGAATCTATATCAATGGTCATTTTTTAGAGGTTGCCATTTGGCAGCATCCACCGACTTGTCCTACTCCAGTCGGTGCTCTCTGCAATGGCAGCAGCGCGCGTTTTAGTGATATAGTGACGGAGTAAGCCGGCAATCTTTCAAGGGTAATGTTTAATAAGCTGTGAAGAAACTTGCCATTACCTGCATTGGTTCTGACTCTGCTGGCAATTTACCATATGACTTCCTCAGTACTCCTAATCATTTAAATGGATTAATTGCCGACCTCGGCATGTGCCTCGGCAGGATAGTGCCTAGGCTACCTTCACCATCGGCGTGAGGCATAGTAACTTTTTATGCCAAATATAAATCCTATTATTGTACTTTTGTAACCTTGGTAATTAAATTATAAAAATGATTTTCATTTAACTGTGTGAAAATTTTATTAAAACGTCTAAACATGACAGAAGGAATCACACAGCGTCGTCACTTTAATACGATCGCTTGCTATACAGCTTCTAAATCACAAATGTTGTCACGAAAATACGATGTATTCCCTGGAGATCTCCTTCAAACAAACCCATAGCAGCATGGGACAAATCGCTATACGATGAAAAGCTGAGAAACTGACTATGTACACACGCAAGAATTCCATCCAACAAACAATTATTTAGCCCATAAAAATACATATGTTCAATTTCAACAACCTAAGTTAAAATAAATATATTCAATATAGAACGCTGATCCAACTACTTAAAAATAATCATGTTAATACTTGAATTAATTCTTATTATTGACATAGTACATTCAAACTATCTTACCCAAGAAGCTTAGTGGAACGTCAAAAAGTCATAGGACGTCCACATTCTACAGTACTAAATATTAGTTGTCCCAAACATCTGCAAGTTACTTTTTTTCTATTTTTTAGCGAATTTCTTTGGGAAAAAATTCGCTATCGGATAGGCGTCATGGCGGCAATTCGAACCTCGGACCAACGACCACAATCCTTTCCAGAGGCTCCCTAAGACAAAAAAAAATTTCACGAGACTTTATATAATATATAATATATTATATATAATAATATATATAATATATAATATATATTATATAATTATAATATATACACTATATAATATACTATATATGTATTCTAGACCAAATTCTTGTAAAACAACTCACTTTCAACGATTAAATATTTTAACCAAACCTTGGTAGCATAAAATCAACCTTCGGGAAGGACACGACCCTATTGAAAACCAGGTTGTTGTGACGTCATTAACCCGGTTGCTGATCAGCCGAAAGTTTTCAAAAATCACAAATTCCAGTTAATTATTTTTCCGCGAAAAAGCAATATATGTTTTTGAGAACGCTGAATCGCATGGGAAAAACCCCCGGGGGGTTCCGAAAGTCGATACGAGCCACTCTAGAGTGCATAAAAAATCGAAAAAACCATTGTAAATTTACCACAAACCAAAATTTAGGTCGATAAAATAAATTTCCGAGTAAGGTGTCGTTTTGCTATGTAATTGGCGATCGAATGAAACCGGTCCGAAGACATACGAACCCATAAGTTACCAAAAAGTCCGAAAAAACACAAAATAATAAAAAAACCAACATTAACGGCCGTTGAAATAAATTTCCGAGTAGGGTGTCGTTTCACTTTTTTGGCTCTAAGTGAATGGAATTGATCCGGAGCTCAATACGACCACTCAACTCGAGGTACCTGGTTCATACATCCTGAAGAGTCGATAATTTTATCGTTTTTTTACTTATAATTTACACTAAAAGATAATCATGGCGCGGCGGTCCCGCATGCGGGCGAATTCCTTTGGACGAGTCGCTCAAACCCAGAGTACCTGGTTCAAATCCTATGGACATAATTACGTTTTTTTACCTAATAAATTTCGCAACTAAAAATCAATTCTGGCGCGGTGGTCCGCAGTCGGAATTTCCTTTGGAGCGTGTTTCCCGTGCTTTACATTAATATAAGCTTACAACACAGTACAATAAATAATTCCGGCGCCGGTGGCGCTGTCGGCCAATGTCATTTAGAATGCGTGTTTCCGTGCAAAACACCATTTCTTGCTTTATGCAAAACCATGCCATTGCGTGCCGTACATCTTTAGAACTACAGCATTACTCAATGTCAACACGCGGCCGTAACTCATTTGTCTGTATTTTCCAAAGGAACGCGCTAAACCTCTTCAGAATAACTGACTAACTTAAAGATTTGTAAAACTTTAAAATAGTGCAAATAATAGTGCCGTACTTCTAATAGAGGCATAGTTTTGTTACAACAACTGATAATAAAAATTCAATTTCCTGGAACAAATACATGACACAAAATGATTACAGACAGGTTGACACTAAGTAACCGGCTATTCCAAAGAAATACGGAACCCACGACGCAATGGGCAGGTTCTCTTTGCTAAGCAAAAATGGTTTGTTTGGGG
>JACMZG010001870.1:6412492-6436864 GCA_018340805.1 Microvelia longipes | reverse complement strand
ATTAACCCTAAATTATTTTCTAATTTTTTTAGCGTTTTTATTTTTTTATAATTAATATTTTTAAGTATTTCTTTTTTATATGTTTTAATAAAAATTCTTCTGTCTGATGAATAATTTAAAGATTCATAAAAGGATAAAGTAATGATTAAAATAAAAAAAAAAATCATCTCAATATTTAATTAAATTGAAAAAATATGAACTTGGCGTTCGAAAATAAAAAGAAAATAACGAATAAATAAATAGAAAACAATTTTTATTTTTCATTATTAAACATTTATTAAAAGATTTTATAAAACAATACGTAACATGAACCTTTCTTGATAAAAACAAATTCTTCTATCTATATATTTTAATAAAATAAACAAAAGCAATATTAATACATTTTGATGAAAATAAAATGAAAGAAATTTTCCGTTGTTTAGAAGCTTGTTTTGTTTTATATTTTTTATTGTTCACAATATTTTATACTGAAAGAAATGGGCAAGTTTTTTTTTTATTAAGTCAAACTTTTCACTTTTAGATGGATCGAAAAAATAATTAGCTGTTGTAAAAATTTAGCAGTTGCCTAATTTTTCTTGTAACAACCCTTTCGGATTTGTAAAATTCTACTGAACTTTTTTGAAAAAAAATAACCAAGACCTCTGACTAATTATTGGTAAAGAAAAAAAAAATTGTTAAAAAATCCAGTGAGAAACTTTTCATCAGGTTTTTCTTTATCTCTAGGCCAAAGAAAAAAGTTAAATTAAAATTTTTTTACCAAAAAAAGAAAAAGGCTTTTTGCAGGTTTTTGTTGGTGCTTAGTACTGAACCAATGAGCTTTCTACTCAACCTTATCCAATAAAAAGATTCTTTTTCTTTTGTTGAAAAATCTGGGAAATTTTTTCACAGGTCGTTTTTGTGTTGAGGGAAATCCTTTGCTTCACACTACCTCTCTTTTATATTTTTATTATGTCGAGTTAAAAGATTTTTTATTAAGTTTAATTATTTCGGTATAAACTACGAAGCGTTTAATGAGCAATCAAAGCAATTGGTATCGTTCTGTAGCTTTTATTTTTTTAAATTCATATAAAAATAAATAAATATGTATGTATATATATATATATATATATATATATATATATATATATATATATATATATATATATATATTATTATATATATATATATATATATATATATATATATATATATATATATAGGGTTCTGACTCACGGACTTGTTTGTCACTGGGCGTTAATAATGATAAAGGAACTATTAAGCAATGTTATTAATACAATAACATTGTATTTAACAAAAACAAAACAACGTTGTAACAAAAACAATTGAAAACTTGTAAAATAACATCGTCAAGCCAGGAGAGATGTGGTAGTAGACTACTTCTTATCCCGAACATGACCTTCAATCAATCATTGTAAGACAACGTTACCTGCAATTTGTCGAAGTAAGACAACGTCATCACAAATTAGTCAAAGTAAGACAACATCCCCTAAAACCAGTCGAAGTAAGACAACGTCCCCTGAAACCAGTCGAAGTAATACATCGTCACCTGAAACAAGTCGAAGTAAGACAACAACACTAAAACCAGTCGAAGTAAGACAACGTCACCTGAAACCAGTCGAAGTAAGACAACGTCACCTGAAACCAGTCGAAGTACGACAACGTCAACTGAAACCAGTCGAAGTAAGACATCGTCACCTGAAACCAGTCGAAGTATGACAACATCACCTAAAACCAGTCGAAGTAAGACAACGTCACCTGAAATCGGTCCAAGTAAGATAACGTCAACTGAAACCAGTCGAAGTAAGACATCGTCACCTGAAACCAGTCGAAGTATGACAACATCACCTAAAACCAGTCGAAGTTAGACAACGTCACCTGAAATCGGTCAAAGTAAGATAACGTCACATGCTAACATTTGAAGAAAGTAACATTAGCTGGCTCAGAAGTGTTTGTCAGTGTTGGTCGACCTCTATCGACTGATTCTCTAAAAAGTAACGTTTTGTTAATGTCCCTGACTACCTTCATCAGGGCACTAAAGTCATATTGATCGTAGTAATAACATGGAGAAGGGGGGTCCGAGAGAAAACGCAAAACTATCCGGGGAACAATTTAAGGAGCTTATAAACCATACTTATAATGAGGTAAATATTTTGTTGTTTTATCCACGTTTTAACAGTTTTCTTTTTTAAAGAAACACACGAAAAAGTTTTTTTTTGGGGGAAATCAAAACATTCAGTGCACTAAATTTTCCATAAGAACACAAAAGCCGAGTAAAAGTTTTAAGCGCTATATTTTCATTCTACTCTTTCTTTACCCGATATGAAAATCCATATATTCCTTGTTCGTAACCGATTTGTATTTTTCTTCAGCCACATTTGTGAACCGACAGATTTATGGTTCTTTTTCAAGCCGAGGTTTAAAATGAATCGTGGTTTTAGTAAAACGAAAACGATAAACTCGGTATTATTTCATTTTTTCAAGCCCGGTATCAAAACCTGTTTACTTTTTGGCTTTTATCCAAAGATATATTGGGTAACAGTTCGCCGCAACACTGTTTTTATTCCCATAACAATTTTTTACCCTAAAAAATGTTTATTTTTGTTAGTATATTGGTAACAATGTTAACATACTGTTTTGAAATGTTTTTTCTCTATTTTATCCCTTAAAAAATTGTGTTGAAAATCTGGAAACTGTTTTCCAGTCTGTTGAACGCTTTGTTCTTTCACGTAACTGAAAAACTTTTTTTTCGAAATTTTCCGTTCTCTCTGGTTTAATGTTTCTTTAACTTGTTCACACTCGAAAGTTTTCCCCCAAAATTAAAATTATTGAAACAGAAAGTAGTAACGAGAAAATTTATTTCGGTATTTTCTTTTAACTATGTTCTTAATTCCTTTAGTTTTTTCGACTACGACATTAATTTAAAGGAAAATCTTCACATAATTAAAATAATAAAAAATCTTAGAGCACCATTTATTACCTGAAGGGTTTTTTTTTAAATAGCTAACGCAGTTGTTAATTAATTATTGTTCATTAAGAGTTAATATTATTATCACTTAAAAATCCGCCCCCCTCTTCCCGTCTGACGGATGTATAATGGCTTTAGTTATTATTTTTAAATAAATTATAAATATTTATTAAATAATAACTTGATTTTTAAAATTAAACTGCTTTAGTGCAGTTTCAAATAATCATTTGTTCAGGTGCGTTTGAACCTGTATGAACATTTTAAAAAGATATGCTTGAACCTGTGGGTTATCATTACACTTAAACCTGTAAAGTCATTGTCATTTCTACACTTAACCTGTTGGTCATTGTCATTCTACACTAAACCTGTAGTGTCATTCATTCTACACTCAAACCTGTAGGGTCATTGTCATTTCTACACTTAAACCTGTAGGGTCATGTCATTTCTACACTAAACCTGTCAATTCTACACTTAAACCTACCTGAAGGTCATTGTCATTTCTACACTCAAACCTGTAGGGTCATTGTCATTTCTACACTTTTAGGATTATTGTCATTTCTACACTTAAACCTGTAGGGATCGTCATTTTTCATTTGACGTTGTTGTGACTTTAGGTTATTTTCATGAGTATAATAATATAATATAATATAACAATTTCTACAAAATCTTACATCACAGTTATTATTTACACACCTTACTAAGGCTAGGGACTTAAAGCCTGTAGTTCCTTGCCTGTTCGATGTCATATACTTGTAAAATATCCCTTCCTCTGAATAAATCTGGGTTTATGCAAAATTTTGGACCCTCAAAACAGGCCCGTAGCTCGCCAAAATTTGTAAAGGGGGGGGGGGAGAAGTCCTAGGGTAAGCGTTGTTTGATACTCGTTAAAGGACTCCTGCTGAAAACTGTTTGTTTTGTCAGAGGGAACAACAATCTTTCGGTTAGGAAGCCTTTTAGTATCTTCACGATTATTCTGAGGATATGGCACGAAATGTCTTCGCTTGGCCACATAACGTAAATGACAATCTTATCAAAGGGAGTTATCATTAAGGGCCGTACAATGTGGTGTATTGACCAGTCCACATCTATCACATTGTGATAGATCACATAGAGGTGATTTATTCCCTCTCTCTTAACTGTCAACATCAAGTCTATCAATAGAATTTATTATACAAATCTTACTAAAATAGATCTTAGTATACAATTATCTTAGTGAAATAGATCTTAGTATACAATTATCTTACTAAAATAGATCTTAGTATACAATTATCTTAGTAAAATAGATCTTAGTATGTAATTATCTTAGTAAAATGGACCGGAGGTCAGTGTCTTTTAATACATTTTTATTCGATTTGGGCAAATAATTCCTTTTCAATCTGCAATATTATCATAATGTATTTTGTTTTGTTTTATATCTCTACGGTCCTAAGCAAAAACTTGTCAATTATTTTGCGCCTTAGATATTTGGAAAAGACTATAAAAAACTATCATTCGACGTAATTTACCGTCTGAAGCAATGTCTTCCACGACCCCGCAGACGTATCTTTGCTTTCCTCCTAATGTCTTCCAGATAGTTTCTTATCAAAATTTCCAGCACGTTTACCACCCCCATTCAGCCATTCAGCTTCTTTGCCAAAACAAAACTCCTTATAAATTGTAACTTTTTAATTCCTTCACAAAAGCAAACGGACAACAATAAAAAATAGCAATTTGCAACGACTTAATGCCTTTGACTATAATAAATGTGACGGGAGTGAAGAAAAATATCGTTGTTTCTAGTTAGAAATGACTTTGCTAAGACTTCAGATAATATAAATTATATTCTTTCTCTCTTTCTTATACTGTGGTATCTTTTATCGACAGTTTGTATCGCCTTGGCAGCCAAAGACCAATTTTGGGTTTGTCAGTTTTTATTGATATTTTTATAGAGGCAGAAGAGAGGACACATACTGACGCTAGTACGATACTTGGACAGTAAATAATAAAAATTTTAGCCACCGATCATTCAGTAGAAAATTACATATGCTAAAATATTATTGAAATCGTGACTCTAAGACTTGAGTCTAAAATTCGAAAATAGGATTCGTTGTATCTCGGTACGTTTCCTTACAATATTGGACTCGTGTTGCTCGTCCAATAAATGTTATATTAATCTTATATTTAAAGTAAATATATTTGACACAATATAATTGTGCAAGAGACACCTACGATATGAAACTAGCAAAATGCAATGCTATATCTGGGAACTGTTCCATCATTCGACATTCGTCATACTTGATGGCTCGACATAATGTCATGTCCCACTCTGTTTCGTTACGTCTAACTCATCAGGTTATTATGATGGGTGGATTTTCATGCATATTTCTTTCAACTGCTTCAATAAAGTTTACGATTTTTACCGCGAGTCCTAAATTTTTACAACCAAAGTAATGCACCTATTGTACCTAATGTACCTATAGTTATGTACCTATTGTACATTACAAAGAGAAACGAAGTTTTCGAATAACCTGATTCAATATCTACTATTTTATTTTTCGAAGCATTAGTTAAACTTAATTTATAACAGTATGGAAATTTATTTATCTAATAATTTTGTGATCGAGCAAAGCGAGATCCAAGCAATAATAATAATAATAATCATACTACTATTCTGAGGACGAGCAATAAGAGTGTTATAAAACCCTAGAACCTGAAACATTACTTTTTGTCCCCTTACGTGGACCTTCTATTTCCTTGAAATTTTGTTGCTAAAAAGGCATATTTTGTTAATAGCTACGGGGGAATTGATTTTAGGGTCGGTTTTATCCAAGGAGGTAGGAGGAGCTGGCACTATTTAGCCATCCATGGACATATCTTAACTTAGCGGGGCATCTAGCCAAATAAATCAACCTTTACTGGTCTTCCATGCCTTGCCTTGTTGGGAAAGGTTACTCGGTTTAGGCACCAAAACGTTTATGTCTAAGACAATTTAGACATCAAATACGAAATATTGTGTACCTGAAAACTTAGAAAAGATTAGATCGTAAAAAGGTAATGGTAAGAATAGAATTACTGTTATGAAGAGAAAAACACTTTATTTACAAATAGATATAATAATGAATTAATGTTTGATTTCCATTTACAAAGGTCTGGTGCAACATACTCCGTGCTAATCAGTCATTCTATATTAATTTTAAGATAAAAGATTATATGATTCATAATACAATTAATTATGAAGAGTCAAGATATATTTAGCGAATTTTCATCATGAGAATGACGTTTATAGGGTTGTTCGGATGACAAAAGTTAAGGGAGGGGAGTGGGAGTATTAATTTAGATCGGCTTTCTGATACCAAAAATATGTGTATGGCGAAGGATAACTCTCGAAGGCTTTCTTAAATCGAAACGAAATTTTGCATATCGCGAGATGTTAGAGGGTTATGAGGCCTATTGTTTATAAAAAGAATTGGGACGCTATCGACCTAAGTTTTGATGTCGTAGGTTCAGTGGTGCTAGATGGTAGAAAGGTGGTATAGAAGAAACACTTTTTCTTCTTGTTCCGCCCTCGTTAGTCTCTTGTCTAAGGCAACCTACAGCGATCTAAGAAGGCCCGCATAGCGCAAGAACCTGGAAGAAGTCTTGTTATGCGGCTGTTTGTTAGCTAATCTTGCGAGCTGGCGGCGAGCGGGCCCGCGACGCAGACTGACCTCGAAGTGGCCTCCTATGGTTGTCGGTACTCTAAAACGATTAGGACTGGTTTAGCTTAAACGGACCATTCTAAGTGGCGCAATTCGAAAATAACTTTGTCGTTGTGTTGAAAATAACTTTTTTGTCGTCTTCGCCTTTGAGTAGAAATAATGTTTTTTATTATATTAAGCACCTAATATTTGGATGGTGCTAAAACCGAATCTGAGCGAGAATAAATATTTTAAATGAGTTTGATTAGATTAGTTGCATTTAGTAAAAAATTCTGAATACTTTATGATCTTTTTTCCTGCTCTAATCCTTAAACAGATAGGACCCTATTAAAACTTTAGTCTATGTTAATCTTCTGTACTAGATGAAGGGGAGTATGCAATGATCAGGTACTCAAAATAGTTGATCTATATGCTAAAGAACTTTACTTAAAGTGCTGAACTACTTAAAGAACTTTATATGACCCCCGTGGGTCCGTAGTGAGGCCGTAAAGCGGCCAAAAGAAATTGCCGGGCTGCAAAGTAGCTACGGGCCGAAGGCCCGTATTTTTAAAATAAATGTAAAGTTAATGAATAAATCTCAATTAGAGAGTGTCAAATAAGTATAAATGTTTTTTTAAAGCTTTAAATTTTGTGAACAATAATACTCACACAATCCAAGATTCTCCTGTAATTATGTAACGATTTTCTGTTTTGTCTGAACTCTAGTTATTGGGAATAGGTCTAATACTGCCTTTTACTAAGCCAATGGCAGTTAAAGGATCATTGAAGTGCTCTTCTACTCCGTCCCGAGCTAGCTTATCGGTTGTATCGTTACCAGGATCCTCGGATACATGTTGACAGAACCAGATATCAATACAATAACTTAGATTATATTAAAGCGAATTGATTTAAATAACTTAGAGATGCCTCTGTTTGTCACCTTTAACCTGACCTGTAGAGACATCTTTACGTTTTTTATAACACCTTAATTTCATTATTTATAATTTATAATCATTTCATTATTTATTTTTATACCTATCAAAATGTAAATGTAAAGCTTGATTTATTATGGTCATTCTGAAGATGACCACAAATATGGTTGGAATATATTAAATATAAAAATTAATATTTTTTATTTCTTGCAGAATTAAACCCTAGTTAAGAAAGCCTTGGTAAAAACATACACTATTATGATCATTAGGTATAAAGGTTCATCAATGCATCAGTTGGTTAGATAAAGTTGAAGGAACATGAGGACCAAGTGCTCAATACTTATGTTACTAGCTTGACATCTATTAAGAATAATCAATGTCTTGTAATGTATTTGTAGAATATTAAGCTGTTATGGTTATTTAACTTTACTTGGTTTCTATATTTATTTTCCCTTCTGGTCACATTATAATTTCTTTGAAGAAACTTTCCTCTTAATCATTCTCCAGTATCCTTCTTTAACTTAAAAACTTCATCTTTATGCTGCAGTGACAAATTATGCTGGATTAAAAACTTCTGTTTCTTTACTTTTTTAAAGTATAATAACTTTTAAAATACTTCCTCCTATTTTTATTTTTCTCTTCTTTTTTCTCTCTCATTCTTACCTGGTAACTTCTTATTTTCAAACTACTAACTTTAAAAAGAAAAAAATACAAATTATTACTTAAAACTCTTTTGCACGGGATGCCGGGGGTCGAAGTCTTCTAGGTACTTATGCTTTCCCAAGAGTTATTACCATCAGTTCCCTTGGTATAGTTAAAATAACGTGGTTTAACTTTTTAAGTTGACTCGTTTAAGTATTTTTTCGCGATATTATAGCAAAATTTACAGAATAATTTATCTTCTATATAATTATTTTGAAATACTATCAGTATCTTTGCGTGGAGTTTGGCGTATGGTTTTTTATTTTATAACTAGGTCTAATATCAGTTAAATAGATAACAAGTAGAATAAATAAATTTCTTTGATAGAAGTTTTTTATTTGTTTATTGTTTCAAAATTTGCATGCAAAATCTCATAACGATCTCCTGTTTTTTTGCGTCCAAAGCTTTTACGCCATTAGCTCTTGTAATTTTATGTCCTAACCCTTAATATTTAAGTTTTTTGTGTCCTGAGCTATTATTTCCTTGGGGATTTGTGTCCTATTCTATTACGTCCAATAATTACAATTGTGTAGCATCACACGAAAAAAAACTATAAAACATGATAAGAACACTGAACATTTCAGATTAAAACCAATCATACAAATTTAAGCTACAAAACTCCTGAATTGCATATAAAGTATTTAATAAAAAGTCTCAGGCTTGATCAAGGGGACTTTAGTTCTATAAAAAGTTGAGATGGAGTTCTATAAACTTTCCAGTGCTACAAAGAACAAACTATTATTTTAATACAAAGATTTTTTTTATGAAAGAATTGAACGCTTTTTCACTAGAATTTTTGAAATTTGAATTTAATGAATTTTTTTCTCTTATTTGGTAAGTAATCCTACTACTATTGGAGGTAAGTGATCCTAGCGTTTAATGCCAAAATGCCCAGAGTCATGGACGGCAGTTTATACAGCCTTACTCTGTTAATAAAAGTTATTCCTATTTCTTGTGAAAGGATCATGTATGCATTCATTAGTAGCAAACGAATGCTTAATTTTATGAATGAGTGTAATATTTTGGTAGCAATAGAAAAAAAAAAACATTTTCAGGAAATGGTTTTCTTGGAAAACAATTTTGTGATTCTCTCTTGAATCTAATTTACATGTAAATCATTTCGCTTTTTTTGCAAATTAAAACTTCGATTAATATTTGGGGCCCTAACCCACATTAGGGTTCCATAAAATAAATTACTAAAAAATATGTGTGATAGATAGCTTTCAGAGATGAAACTGAAAGAGCTGTAGAGGCTTTATGTGACATGTACATAGTTGTGGAGAGTTCACAAAAGTATTTTAAAAGTATTGTGTTCGCAAATAAATCCAAAAACCAGGTTCCAAAACACCTGAATTACCATTTCAGGTGTTTTAGGACCTCCTAAAACACCTGAATGTTGTCTGTATGTGTGTGTCTGTTATCGTCGTATCTCCCTGTGTATTTATGCTAGATAGTTGAAGTACAAAAATCAATCTTTAAGTTTAGTTTTGCTATCCGAAAATGCATCCAAATTTTTTTCTGACGTCATTAACTTGGAATAATGACTCAGCAATAATTTCAAACATTTATAAAACGCGGAAAATGTGTCGATTGGTTAGAGATTTAGCACGCATGTGCTCGTATATAAGACTAACATATGTGCGCATTTTTATCTCATCATTGGCATTACATTAATTCTTTTCAAACGTCTTGTTAAAGTTTTTATTTTTTAAATTATAAGAAAAGAAAAATAATATTAATGAGTTAAAATTTTATACAAGAACATCTCTATTCGTAATGAGTACACATTATGTAATAGGAACTCCCTCTCTGCAGCTCAAAGCGCAAGCTTTAAAGCAGAGAGGTAGCCTTGTTTGAGTTTTGTTCTAGTATAATATTTTGTAATTTTCTAAATAAAGGTAAAATAAAAATAAAATAAAATGCCCGTTTTAGGGCCTTTCGGCCTATCAGGGTATTCACCCTGCGGGAACCACCTCAGGTGGGTTGCATCTACTACCCTCTAAGAATAAATTAAAGTTGGCAAAAAATAAAGGTATTATAAAAAAAGTTTCTTTTCAATACTGCAAGTATATTTGCGGTAGTTGTTAAATCATAAAAATTAAGCAGAATCGAGCGAGGTCCGGGCCTGACTGGGTGACCGATGGGAATAAAATTAATTACAAGCTTATGACGAGCAAAAAAAGTCCGTAGACGTGTTGCAATATAAATTTGGTGATTCGTACTGAGGACGAGCGAATCGTGACCGACGTTATCTGATGAAACGAGGAAAAGTTTCGAGGTACCCCGCACCCGACTTATTGTCCTGGAATATTGTGTCATGTACATCCATATTCTAAATTTAAGCGTCGTAGGCATTAGTGTTAGGCATATGCTATTGTGCTCCTTGCCTTAGTGTCTCTAACATTTTTGTTCTAAGCTTGTGTTGTTCAAAGCTTTTACGCGACCTAAGCGCTTTTGTATATTCTAAGTCTTTAGGCTAATTTTGTGTCTTAAAGTTCACATGGCTTTTGCCTTAGTGTCATTGTCTTATGTGTTTAAGCCCTTATGTCCTATGCTTTTGTGTCTTATGCTTTTACGCCTCCTAAGCCTAAGAGTTATAGTACTTGTTTTCTAAGCCTTTATGTCCTTGACTGTTTTAAAAGGGGCACGTAAAACCATCTTAGCCTTTGTGTTTAGGGCTTTTGTATCCTAGGCATTATGTTTATTGCTTTTGTGTCCCGACTATCAATTGTCAAAACAATTCCGTATTTTCTAACAATACCGTGTTTAGAGATACACATTACAGCTAGTTGAAGGAGTGGTATACGTGCAATAATGTTTTGATTATTGTTAGTTGAAATTATTATGGTAATGAAGATGAATATTTGATTAACATAGACGTAGGCGTAGTATTGACCAAAATAACAATATTTCCATTCAATAAAATAATATGCTTTGCGAGCCCTCTTAGTGTCACATCAAGCATTAAATAATTAAAAATATCCTGTAAATGAAAAAGAAAACAAATAAAAATAACATCAAACGTAAAATAAAGAAAGAAAAATCTTTGAGAATCATAAAACTCATAAACATTTCTCTCTGTATGTTTTATAAAAACTTTTGATAAAAATACAAAATCTACACGAAAGAGTGAAATTGCAACATAAAAAGTGTTACTATAATATTCTGTTATTAATTTATGGCACAACATGACCTCTCGGCATAAACCTGGTTCTATGTTGCAGTTAAAAAACAAACATGAAAAAGATAAATTTTAATATCAAGTAGGCACATGGCTCGAGTTTTTATATAAAAAGAGAGAATTAGTTTGAACTCTTTTTCATATTATAACTGGAAGGAGCGAGGCAAGATGAGAACGCTCGTTAAGAGAAAATTATATAGTCCGTCGAGGCAAAGAAAGCAAAGTGTTGCTGTTGTGTTTTTTAGACTAAAACCTGTTATTTCCTTACACGTCACGGACTAGCATCCCAGGGGAAAAATTATTTTATACTCTCTCCCCCCCCCCAAGGTCTTTAAATAAAAAGTTTAATTTAATTACAAGTCTTAAAGCATTTGCTTAACCAAAATTCAAGCAGCGTTTTTCTTGGTAAACAAAATAGTGTTTTTTCACTTTATTTTGCGGATTTGTTTTAGGAAAATCCGTTACAATAATATAACACAAAGAATTGGAGTGACTTTTTACTGATCGTGCATTTAGAAAAGTAAAATAATAGCTATTTCAGCACCTCAATAGTAATAGTGTGATCCATTAAATCCCGAGTAGCTAAATGATTCCTAAGGCGAAGCTGAAGTAATCATAATTCATTCCCAGGAATTAACCATTTTAATGCTGAGGTTTTAGCCAGCCGAGGGATAATTGACAACTAGCTCATGAGGCATGCCGAGGGAAATACTGCACCAGGGTTATAGGTAGCAGGCATTATTCACGTGGTGTATGAAAAACTTAATCTGCAGAAGGAGGAGGAGAAAGAGCAACATGTATAAAACAAAGAAAACACTTCACCGCATTTCTTTTTATCATAGAAACATTGAATGCATTAGACTTTTATTTTGAATGTAAAACTGTAATTGAACAATCATGTAGAAGTTACATTCATTAGAAGTAAAGGGTCTCGTCCTAAAAAGAAATTTTATGTAAATGAATAAATAAATAAAATTAATGATATTATAGAAACAGGTTAATTTTACAATATCTAGTAGTATGCCTGGGGTTAGGCGATATATGGTCATTACAAGAAGTAAGAAGTTGTTATTCCAGTCCCATCCAGTGTCCTTAAAAAATTGCATACGGTATACAATGGCGACTAATGCAAATAAAATTAAATTAAAAACGACTTCAATTCTACAAGAAATTAAAGCTATACAATTAAACTACAGTCATTTTCCCCAACACAGAGCTACGTCCTTTTCACCCCACACAGAGCTATGGCAATTTCACCCAACACAGAGCTATTTCCTTTTCACCCAACACAGAGCTATGGAGCAATTTTACCCAAAACAGAGCTATTGCCATTTCACCCAACACAGAGCTTTGTCAATTTTACAAAACAACCGACCTATGGCCATTTCACGCAACACAGAGCTATGACCATTTCACCCAACACAGAGCTATGGCCATTTCACGCAACACAGAGCTATGACCATTTCACCCAACACAGAGCTATGTTCATTTCACTCAACACAGAGCTATGACCATTTCCCCAACCAGAGCTATGGCAATTTCACCCAACAGAGCTATTTCTTTTCACCCAACACAGAGCTATGGCAATTTCACCCAAAACAGAGCTATGACCATTTCACCCAACACAGAGCTATGCCAATTTTACAAAACACCAACCTATGGCCATTTCACGCAACACAGAGCTATGACCATTTCACCCAACACAGAGCTATGTTCATTTCACCCAACACAGAGCTTTGCCCATTTCATCCAACACAGAGCTATGTCAATTTTACAAAACACCGACCTATGGCCATTTCACGCAACACAGAGCTATGGTCATTTCACCCATCACAGAGCTATGTTCATTTCACCCAGCACAGAGCTATGACCATTGCACCCAACACAGAGCTATGTCAATTTTACAAAACTCAAAGCTATGGCCATTTCACGCAACACTGTTGGCATCATCAGGTCAATAAATTTAAACAATACGCTTACAATAATATCCCTTTAGGGAATTTAGTTGCTAAAATAGTATTTAAGTTTATTTAGTTTAGTGATGCGCACAGTGTTGGGTGAAGTGGCTATAGATTACATTTCTTATAAAATTATAGTCATTGTTTTTAATTTTTTTAAAATACACCGGAAAGTTGTATTATTACCCTTTTGAAGATAAGTTAAATTCATGTTGCGAATTTTGATTTGAATCGTTTGAAGAATTTGAAGGACCATGTTTTCGGATAACTCGGCCATAGATGTTGTTAACTGTTTTTAAGTTCTCAAAGTAATACAAACATTGAAGACAAATACAAACAACGGATACATTGTTATTTAAAGATTTTTTCTACTATTCCTGCCTCTGTAGCCTTGATGGTAAAATTTCTTGATTTTGGCGGCGGTTTATATGAATTGTATTTGCTTTAAAACAATTTCGCCAACTTTAATTAATGCTAAGAATAAAGTGTGTGCAACCCACCAGAGGTTGTTCCTGTAGGGTGAACACACAGATAAGCCAAAAGGTCTTAAAACGGGCATTTTATTATATATTTTCTTTTACTATTTCACCGTCCCTAAAGGAATATGCTAGACTATTTCAAGAATAGTGTTTGTTGGTAAAGCAGATTTTAAGCCAAACACTACAATGACCGATTGCTGCTATAGAAAAGACCTGACTTCAAGTGATGCGAAACAGTCCTATGATAGTTTCATCGAGTTCCGCTGAAGAGTTTATGATGCTATTTGACTCATTCCTAAAATGCAATGACTGACTCATTTCTTTGTGCGATTTTATAAAAAAAAAAATAGATTGCTCGTTCTAACACAAGCATACCGACTTGGGATACGCTAGGCTGTTTTTAAGCTTCTAATAAAGCTCCAATACTCAGTATAAAAGGATGACCCAAATAAATAAGCAAAGCATTGAAACGCGTTTCATAAATAATTCGCCCAACTTGCACAACTATCGTTTTATCGTTTTATCTTTTTATATTTTTTAAAACCGAATAATAATAAATTATATTAAAATAAACACCCGAAACCCCCCTCGTTTCCCTAAATATAAATTTACGGGTTATAACTGTTATCTTTTTTATGAATAAAAACGGTAATCTGGAAAAGTTAAACGGGTAAAATCTTAAAGTATAATAACATTTGGAGCAGGGAAACCACTTAGTGGGAAAATCTTAAAATATAAGTCAGTGTTATTGTTATGATTATGCCTTGAAACATTTTCTTGAATATCAGTGTTGAAATTTTATACGTTTTAATTATTATTTATATTTAGGTTTAATGTTTTTTGCTGTTGAAGTAAGTCGGTGTTTCGGCGAGATGAAATTATTGTTGTTGATGTGTCATTAATGTGCTTTTGCTGTTAGGAAATGTTTTAAGACAATATTTTCTTGTTTTTTAACTTTTATATGGTTTTTATTGTTGTTCTTATTATGTGAAAAGATTGTCGCTTTTTGTAGTTTAATTATTTATATTGTATAATTTATGTACGTATAAAAATATTTTTTTTATAGAGCTAATTGATTGTTTTGTTTTAATTAATAGTTCGTACCAGGATGACCTAAAGTCCAGTGTAAAATTATGAATCTAATATGATGGCAAAAGCCATCATATTATATTTTATATTAGAAAGCGCGATGGGTCCCAAAGTGACGGAAAAAGCCTCTGAAGCAAATAAATATTTTAGAAATTTTTCAAAGAAAGCAAGAGGCTTTGGCTACTTAAAAAGCAATAAAACCATACGTAGTTGTACACGTGTAAAAAAATTCAACCCCAAATAAACACGCCTTAAAGATTTGTGATTTTTTGAAATGTTTGTGGGGTCATTATTGTGGGTTATTGACGTCACATATATTTCACAAACAATAGGGTGTGGGACATTAACAAGGTTGATTTTTGTACCAAGTTTCATTTTGATCCGAGAAAGAAAACGTCATAGAAACGTCTAGACACAAAAATCTCGTTCGTACTTACATGCATGCATATGTGTTATATATATATATATATATATTATATATATAATATATATATATATATATATATATATATGTAATTTATGTATTGCACTCCCTAACTCTACCCCCTCCATAAACCCAACCTCATTAGCTCAGTTTCTTCTAAAAATTTCGTTTTTCACTTTCTTACTAATGAATGTAATATAAATCGAATGACTAAAATATTATAGAAATAATTAGCACCTTCTGAATATTAGCGCATACTATATTCTATAGAATTCTATAGAATTAATAAGAAAATCCCTGGTAAAATTTCCCCTTTTCTATTCCTTATATTATATTTTATGTTTCCATATTCTACGAGAAGAAAGTAAATAATGCGTTTGCCTGGATGTGTTGTTGTGACAAAGCGTGGGAGCTGTTAGGCCCTGTCGAATTACCTTTCTCTCGTGTAAAGTCTGAGGGTGTGACAAAGGGTGTCCCTTTCACTCCTTTTACCTTCATACTTCAGAAAATACTTTGACGTTTCCTTCATATAACGTCTAAAAATATATTCGATTCCTTTACAATATATAAGGAGTACGTTGTAACACTTTTTCATACATTTTTTAAAGTCAGATGGAAGTTTACTTGACATAGGTTTTAAGTATATTTTGATAACCTACTAGACATAGTTTACAAGAATATACATATTGACTTCTTGATTTAAGCTTCAGAAAACTAACGATGACTCAATGAGGTACGTAATAAGTGAGTATAATTGAGTAATACTAAATATAAGTAATACTATTGCTATGCATAAATAACTAGTAATGCGTTGCATCAAGAACTCACGTCAAAAAATACATAAACATTTGTTTAAAGCAAGCGAAATGAGTTTATCAAAACATTCGGGTGCTATACTATTTTAAAGTATAAACTCAAAAAGGCTCGCTTCGCTTGCTAGTTTAGATATCTTAAACATTTACATATTTAACATAATACAAAGTTAAAAATAGGCTCGCTTCGCTCGCTAGATTGCTTATAATTATAATAAAATATATAGCAAAAAAAGCTCGCTTCGCTCGCTAGATTGCGTAGATTTATATTAATGCATAGTAAAAAGGCTCGCTTCGCTCGCTTAATTGCGTATATTTATAATGATAAATATATATATTTATAATGATACATTCTAAAGAAGGCTCGCTTCGCTCGCTACATTGCTTAATACAAATTTAAAATAAAGGCTCGCTTCGCTCGCTAGATTGCGTATATTTATATTAATGCATAGTAAAAAAGGCTCGCTTCGCTCGCTAGTTGCTTTTATTTATAACAGTACAAATTTAAAAATAGGCTCGCTTCGCTCGCTGGATAGCTTATATTTATAATAAAATATAATGTGAAAAAGGCTCGCTTCGCTTGCTAGATTGCGTAGATTTATATTCATGCATGGTAAAAGAAGACTCGCATCGCTCGCTAGATTGCTTATATTTATAATAAAATATATTGTAAAGGGCTCGCTTCGCTCGCTAGATTGCGTATATTTATAATAATACATAGTAAAGAAGGCTCGCTCGCTCGCTAGATTGCTTATATTTAATATAATGCAAAGTAAAAAAGGCTCGCTTCGCTCGCTAGATTGCTTATATTTAATATTAATGCGTATAAAAAAAGGCTCGCTTCGCTCGCTAGATTGCTTATATTTATATTAATGCATGGTAAAAAAGGCTCGCTTCGCTCGCTAGATTGCTTATATTTAATATTAATGCATAGTAAAAAAGGCTCGCTTCGCTCGCTAGATTGCTTATATTTAATATTAATGCATAGTAAAAAGGCTCGCTTCGCTCGCTAGATTGCGTATATTTATAATAATACATGGTACAGAATGCTCGCTTCGGTCGCTAGATTGCTTATATAAAATATTAATGCATGGTAAAAAAGGCTCGCTTCGCTCGCTAGATTGCTTATATTTAATATTAATGCATGGTAAAAAAGGCTCGCTTCGCTCGCTAGATTGCTTATATTTAATATTAATGCATAGTAAAAAAGGCTCGCTTCGCTCGCTAGATTGCGTAGATTTATATTGATGCAAAGTAAAATAATTCTGGCGCGGTGGTCCGCATGTCGGGCGAATTTCCTTTGGATGCGTGTTTCCGTGCTTTTTACATTATATAAGTTTACAACTACTAAATAAATAATTCCGGCGCGGTGGTCCGCTGTCGGGCGAATTTCATTTAGAATGCTTGTTTCCGTGCTAAACAACCCATTTCTTGCTTAAGGTTCTGGTTCATGCTTTAGAACCTAAGCAGTTACTCAATTGTCAAGCACTGCTCGTAACTCATTTTGTCTGTATTTTCCAAAGGAAATGCGCATAATTCTCCAGTTGGTTGTACAAAATTGTACAAAACTATGCCTCTAAATTAGAAGTACGCACTATATTTGCACTAGTTTAAAGCTTAGTTACTTATCTTTAAGCTTAGTCAGTTATCTTTAAAGGTTTTGCGCATTTCCTTTGGAAAATACAGAGAAAATGAGTTACGAGCAGTGCTTGACAATTGAGTAACTGCTTAGGTTCTAAAGCATGAACCAGAACCTTAAGCAAGAAATGGGTTGTTTAGCACGGAAACAAGCATTCTAAATGAAATTCGCCCGACAGCGGACCACCGCGCCGGAATATTTATTTAGTAGTTGTAAACTTATATAATGTAAAAAGCACGGAAACACGCATCCAAAGGAAATTCGCCCGACATGCGGACCACCGCGCCAGAATTATTTTCTAGTTGTAAACTTATATTAGGTAAAAAAACGATAAAAATTATAGACCCTTCCAGGATGTGAACCCAGGTACTCTGGGTTTGAGTGGTCGTATTGACTCCGGACCACTGGCATTCAACTCAGAGGCCCAAAAAACATTGAAAACGACACCCTACTCGAAATTTAATTTTCAAGGACCGTAATTTTGGTTTTCTATAATTTTTGTGGTTTTTTCGACTTTTTGGTAACTTAAAGTGGTCGTATCGACTTCGGACCGGTTTCATTCGATTCAGCGCCCAAAATACATAGAAAACGACACCCTACTCGAAATTTATTTTTATCGACCTAAATTTGGTTTGGGTAATTTACAATGGTTTTTTCGACTTTTTGGTCACTTAGAGTGGTCGTATCGACTTCGGACCGGTTTCATTCGATTTAGCATCTCAAGAAACATAAATGATGACCTTTTTCGCGGCAAAAAATATTAACCTTGAATTTTGCCGAATTTTTGAAAATTTCGCTGACTCAGCAAACCGGGTAATGACGTCACAAAAACCTGTTTTCAATAGGGTTCGTGTCCTCCCGAAGGTTGATTTTTGTACCAAGTTTGGTTACAAAATATTAATCTGTTCGAAGATAGAGTGTTTACAAGAAAGTGTCTAGAAATACATATGTATATATATATAATATATATATATTATAATATATATATATATATATTATATATATATATATATATATATATATATATATATATATATATATATATATATATAACAATCTTTTATAATAATAATAACTTACAGGAGGTGAAGCGAAAGAGATTTAGAGGGGTTTTGAAAATTTTCGACATATGTCTTCTTCGGTCAGGTAAGGTTGGGAAGTCCCGAGTGACTTCCCAACCTTACCTGACCGAAGAAGACATATGTCGAAAATTTTCAAAACCCCTCTAAATCTCTTTCGCTTCACCTCCTGTAAGTTTTATTATTATAAAAGATTGTATATATATATATATATATAATATATATATATATATATATATATATATAATATATATAATTATATATATATATATATACACATATATATGTATATATATATATATAAAGTCTCGCGAAACTTATTTTTTCGTCATTAGGGACCTCTGAAACGGATTTGTGTCGTGGTCCGAGGTTCAAATTCCGCCATGACGCCTATCCCATTAGGCGAATTTCCAAAGGAAATTCGCTAAAAGGCCGCTTCGCTCGCTAGATTGCGTATATTTATAATAATACATAGTAAAGAAGGCTCGCTTCGCTCGCTAGATTGCTTATATTTAATATTAATGCATAGTAAAAAAAGGCTCGCTTCGCTCGCTGATTGCGTATGTTTATAATAATACATAGTTAAAAAGGCTCGCTTTAAATTTTATTTTTTAGCCGCCATTTATAATTATTAAAAAAAAATGTAATGTTGACTATGAAAAATATATTTTCTTTTTCTACTCTTTAAGAGCTTTTAAACGATATACAACACGATTTTTTGCTCAAAATTTTTTTATCCGGTCCGCCATATTGGCTGCCATTTTGAAAATATTTTTCGGAATATTACCAAAAACTATACAGCTCTGACATATAGTTAATTTTACTTGTATAAAAGTATCTAAAGTATATTACAATAGATCTTTATCTTATAAATTCTTATAAAATTAGTAAAAATTAATTATTATATTAAATTATGGCCGCCATGTTGAATTTTTCGGAATTTAGTATATAACATTTTTTGTTCTACTAATCAAGAGCTTTACAACGATATATTACTCGAGTTATTTCTTTAATTTTAAATTTTTTTGAGTTCATTATTTTTTGGCCGCCATTTTTAAATTATTCAAAAAATTTTAAAATGTTGACCATGAAACATATATTTTCTTTTTCTACTCCTTAAGAGCTTTGAAACGATATACAACACGATTTTTTCGCTCAAAATTTTTTTATCCGGTCCGCCATTTTGGCTGCCATTTTGAAAATATTTTTCGGAATATTACCAAAAACTATACAGCTCTGACACATAATTAGTTTTACCTGTATACAAAGTTTTATCAAATCGGTCAATTTTTACGGCAGTTATCGCGACACGTACAAAACAAACACACAAACATACAAACATACAAACATACAAACATACAAACATACAACTTACGCGCCGTCCCAATCTTCTGAAATGTAAGAACTCACTTACGTTCGTTCAACTAGTAATGCGTTTGCATCAAGAACTCACGTCAAAAAATACATATAAAAAATATTGTTTAAAGCAAGCGAAATGAGTTTTATAAAACATTCGATGCTATACTATTTTAAAGTATAAACTCAAAAAGGCTTGCTTCGATTGCTAGTTAAGGTATCTCAAACATTTACATATTTAAAATAATACAAAGTTAAAAATAGGCTCGCTTCGCTCGCTAGATTGCTTAAAATTATAATAAAATATATGTTAAATAAAAAGCTCGCTTCCCTCGCTAGATTGCATAGATTTATATTAGTGCATAGTAATAAAGGCTCTCTTCGCTCGCTTAATTGCGTATATTTATAATGATAAATTATTTATATTATATAATGATACATTCTTAAAGAAGGCTCGCTTCGCTCGCTAACATTGCTTAATACAAAGTTAAAAAAAAGGCTCGCTTCGCTCGCTAGATTGCTTAAAATTATAATAAAATATATGTTAAAAAAAGCTCGCTTCCCTCGCTAGATTGCGTATATTTATATTCATGCATAGTAAAAAAGGCTCGCTTCGCTCGCTAAATTGCTTTTTTTTATAATAATACAAATTTAAAAATAGGCTCGCTTCGCTCGCTAGATTGCGTAGATTTATATTTATGCAAGTAAAAAAGGCTCGCTTCGCTCGCTAGATTGCGTATATTTTATAATAATACAATAGTAAAGAAGGCTCGCTTCGCTCGCTAGATTGCGTAGATTTATATTTATGCAAGTAAAAAAGGCTCGCTTCGCTCGCTAGATTGCGAATATTTATAATAATACATAGTAAAGAAGGCTCGCTTCGCTCGCTAGATTGCTTATATTTAATATTAATGCATAGTAAAAAAGGCTCGCTTCGCTCGCTAGATTGCTTAAAATTATAATAAAATATATGTTAAAAAAAGCTATATGTTAAAAATATTAATGCAAAAAAAGGCTCGCTTCGCTCGCTTGATTGCGTATATTTATAATAATAAATAGTAAAGAAGGCTCGCTTCGCTCGCTAGATTGCGTATATTTATATTCATGCATAGTAAAAGAAGGCTCGCTTCGCTCGCTAGATTGCTTACATTATAATAAAATATATTGTTAAAAATTGGCTCGCTTCGCTCGCTAGATGCGTATATTATAATAATACATAGTAAAGAAGGCTCGCTTCGCTCGCTAGATTGCTTATATTTAATATTAATGCATAGTAAAAAAGGTTTCTTCGCTCAGCTTGATTGCGTATGTTTATAATAATATAGTTAAAAAGGCTTGCTTTAAATTTTTTTTTTTTTTAATTTATTATTTTAGCTGCCATTTTTAAATTATTAAAAAAAAATTTAAAATGCTGACCATAAAAATAATTTTTCTTTTTCACTCTTTAAGAGCTTTTAAAACGATATACAACACGATTTTTTGCTCAAAATTTTTTTATCCGGTCCGCCATATTGGCTGCCATTTTGAAAATATTTTTCGGAATATTACCAAAAACTATACAGCTCGGACATATAGTTAATTTTACTTGTATAAAAGTATCTAAAGTATATTACAATAGATCTTTATCTTGTAAATTCTTATAAAATTAGTAAAAACTAATTATTATATTAAATTATGGCCGCCATGTTGAATTTTTCGGAATTTATTATATAACATTTTTTGTTCTACTAATCAAGAGCTTTACAACGATATATTACTCGAGTTATTTCTTTAATTTTAAATTTTTTGAGTTCATTATTTTGGCCGCCATTTTTTAAATTATTCAAAAAATTTTAAAAATGTTGACCATGAAACATAGTATTTTCTTTTCTACTCCTTAAGAGCTTTGAAACGATATACAACACGATTTTTTCGCTCAAAATTTTTTTTTATCCGGTCCGCCATTTTGGCTGCCTCTCTTCTGAATATATACGTGATTACGTGAGAGTCATATAAAACATGACTCGCTACGCTCACTAAATTGATATAAATATATTTGAAAGTATATAAAAAACGCTCACTGCGCATTCGCAAGATTGCTTCATTATAATATTTGATAAAAAAGGCTACTGTTCCCTTCACTCCCTTGATTCATTATATTCATAATTATATAGCAATAGTAGGACATTTACAACTTCACTAAAATATTTAGTAATATTTATTGCAACCTAAACTAATGCATAGTTCACTATATTCTTCAATCTTACAATAGAATATCACGAATAAACATTACGTATAGTGACAATACTTGTATTTAGGAGTAGTGTAGTTTACAAATTCACGAAAAATAAATATACATTCATATGCAACCTGATATATAAATATTCATTGCAATTTGATACACCACATTTTTGTTTAAAAAAAATATTTTTATTTTTGCGCGTGCGCGTATGTGCAATTTATGAAATGCTAAAAATTAACTGTTTGAATACTTTTTTATCCGAAGAATTCAATGGCCCTTATAGGCTTTATTGAGCATTTTTCATATTTTTAGGGCTCCTCCTTATGGGGTTAGTTGGAAGGGAGGGGGGACAATATTTTTGGGTGGGTTGCCATTTTGAAAACATGCATATCGCAATTTTTAGGTGTGTAAATGTGTATTTTTTACAAGCTCTATTTGTGTGTAAACGTCATATTAATGCATATTAGTGTTCTAGCCATCAATACCTACAATAGGAAACCTCTCATGATTTTCAAAACAATATTTATTTTTTTGCGAATGTGAGCATTCCGCATTACAATCGACAAATGCCGCATGCCAGATTGTTGGCTCTATTTTCCCTGTAGTTGGATAAATAGATTGTGTACGCAAATTTCAACTTTCTAGCTATTGGTTCCCCGAGATGAGAAATCGGACAGACAGACGCTCGACAGAAGTATAAGGGTTTCGACGATTTCTCGAAATCCTACAACAAGCGCTTTGTTTAAAAAAAAAGATATTTTCACTAGAATAACTGTGGTACATATATTAATAAATGAACGAATTTTTAGTTTGTATCAATAAGTACAGTATTATACGTGTTAAGTAAGAAAAATAGTCTCATCTCGAGACTACAAGCATAAGTCCTAATATAAATCGGTAAGGCGGTGGCGTAAGAGTGGGAGAAGGCGCTCCACACACCCCAACTAAGGAACGCCCCCTCTTCATACTACTCAGAAGTAGTTTTCCTCTTCTAGCGCATCTAGTGGATAAACCGGAACCCAGGGTCCAGGTCCCCGACGCTGAGTTCCTTTCCATTACCCACCCCACCTTAGGAGTAGAAAAAGACAAATAATGTTTTCATGGTCAACATTTTTGTAAAAATTTTTTGATAATTTAAAATGCGGCCAAAATAATGAACTCAAAAAATTTAAAATGAAAAAGAAATGACTCGAGTAATATATCGTTGTAAAAGCTCTTGATTAGTAGAAACAAAATTGTTTATACTAAATTTCCGAAAGAGATTCAACATGGCGGCCATAATTTAAATAATAATTAGTTTTTAACCTAATTTATAAGAATTTACAAAGCCACTAAAGACTATTGTAATATACTTTAGATACTTTTATACAAGTAAAATTACTATAGTCGACTGTATAGTTTTTTGGTAATATCGCGAAAAAATATTTTCAAAAATGGCATGCCAATAATGGCGGACCGGATTAAAATTTTGAAGCAAAAAATCGTGTTGTATATCGTTTAAAAGCTCTTAAAGAGTAGAAAAAGAAAAAATATATTTTTTATGGTCAGCATTTTAATTTTTTAATAATTTAAAAATGGCAGCTAACAATAATTAAATTAAAACCAAAATAAAATTTAACAGCAAGCCTTTTTTTAACTATGTATTATTTATAAACGGATACGACAATCAAGCGAGCGAAAGAAACCTTTTTAAAACATACTGACAGTAAACTATTTAATTAATAAGCAACTCTAGCGACGCGGAAGCGAGCCTTCTTTCACTATGTATGCTTTATAAATACTAACGCAATATTCCTTCGCGAGCGAAGGCGAGCCAATTTTTGACAATATATTTATTATCAATGTAGCAATCTAGCGACGCGAAGCGAGCCTTCTTTTA
>JACMZG010001870.1:6249222-6412438 GCA_018340805.1 Microvelia longipes | reverse complement strand
TAAATAATATAATAATATCTTTAAAGAAAGGGCGTGCCTTGTAGATCAAAAATAAAAAAAAAAATCATCCAAATCGGTTTGGAAATTATATTTTGCAAACCTCCATCCTGCACTTTTTGTTGACGCACCTACAGCCTAAACTACTGAACGGATTTTGACATATAAGAACTTTTTGGATTCGTCTTATGCTTTTGTCCATTCCTTCCTAAAATTTTAAATTCGACGTTCCTAAGCTGTACGCGGAGCGAAAAACTAAGCTAGCGAACGATAGTTTATATGTTTATGCACCTATACAGCCTAAACTACTGAAACGGATTTTGATGTGTAAGACTTTTTAGATTTCTCTTTATGCTCGTGTGTATTCCTACCTCATTCAAATCTAAATTCGATGTTTTTACGCTTAACGCGGAGCGAAAAACTAGCCTGCAGCCAAGAGTACTGAACACATTTTGATATGTGGTGACTTTTTGAATGTGTCTTACGCTTGATAAAATCTCAAATTCAACATTCCTGTGCTAAACACGGAGCTAGAAACTTAGCTAGCGAACGCTACTTTTATTTAAGTTGACCCATCTGCACTCTTTACTAATGAATGGATTTTGGTGTTTGAGGACTTTTGGATTTTTTATGCCTTTTTAACATTCTTATATCAATAATCCCAAATTAATCAATCCTATGTTGTACGCGCCGCAGAAAACAAAGCTTGAGAGTGGTATATTTAATACCTTGACACTCTTTACAGCTTTATTTACTACACGTATTATGTTACGTCTGTTTTTACATAAAACAGAGCCGTACAAAAAGTCATTAAATCTTACCAAAAAACCGCTTATGGTAAAATACTCCCCTCCAAGTCTTTGTCCAAAAAGTAGGAAATCAACTTTTCTGTCCCGCCAAGTCATGTCATAGGCGTTTCAAAGTGAATTTGCTAGGTTGAATAGTTAAGGGCCCTATTTACTTGAGAGGCAATATCAGCTTCTTCTCCTTCAATCATCACCTTTTAGAGGGAGTGTTTGCAAGGGTATACCTATACCCTATATATATAGGGTATAGTGCCTGATTATATTATCATTCATTTCTTTTGTATACGCCTGATCTATGCAGGTTTAGTAAAACTGCTGCAATTATGATAACTGCTAAAATCTGTTATGATTAATCTCCATGAACACTAGAATTGTTTGATATTTCACTCGTTCACACAGCTGGTTTGCCGCCAAGGAGAAGAAGCGGGTGATTGCCTCTTAATTTAAACAGGGCCCTTAACTGTTGTCAACCTAGCAGCTTTACTTTGAAACGCCTATGAGAGTCTCCACCCTATACGGACATGACTTGGTGCATGGGACAGGAAAGATGATTTCCCTACTTTTTTGAAACAAAGACTAGGCAGGGAATATTTTACCATATAAATGGTTTTTGGTAAGATAAGTAATACAAAGCCGTATAAAAAGAGCGCTTCGCAAGATAACTAGGCTCATATCAATAAGAGGCAACATATTAAATTCATTAAAAGGGCTCTCTTCGCTCGCAAGAATGCAAAAGCTATATATAAAAAGAGGCTGTCTAAGCTCGCAAACAGTTAAGTGTAAAAATTAGGTACACTAAAAAAGGCTCATTCGCTCGCTAGTTTGCTATAAAATATATACGTGATACAGAGTCCCAATCTTCTGAAATGTAAGAACTCACTTACGTTCGTTCAAATATTTTTACTTTTCCTCATAGACCAAGAGCCCAGGGGTGTTTTGTTAATAAAAAGTGTAATCGCTGGAATCGGTCTCAATTTTTCGTAAATACCTTCCTTAACAGGATCTGCAATTCTCCGACTCGTATCGGATGGGTGTCCCCAGGCAGAACGCACTTTAGGCGTCAAAGGTTCGGCCTGGGACACCCATCCGATACGAGTCGGCAGAATTGCAGATCCTGTTCAGGAAGGTATTACGAAAAATTGAGACCGGTTCCAGCCATTACACTTTTTATTAACAAAACACCCGGGCTCTGGTCTATCATGTATACCGTAGGTATATAGGAAAAGTATTGTGTTGGCAAAAAATAATCGAAACCGAGATATCACCGGAATTATCCGTTTCAGGTGTTCTTAAGGCCTCCTGAGTTTTTTTCACAAAGGCGTCTGTCTTTATGTGTGTGTATGCGTGTGTGTGTGTTATGATCGTAGCTCCTTTGTACAAAAATGAATCTACCGCTGCGGTTGTGCTATTCGGAAAATAATTTTTTAACCCGCAAAAATTACTCAGAGAAAATTTCAAAAAATCATACAACGGGGAATCTAATGCTGACATATGTGCTAAGTTTCATCTCATTATCAGCTTCAGTTCAATTTTTATTACATGACTTGGGTACCTTTTGAAAAAATGTACCAAATTAAGTTGAAATGTGGTTTGAGTATATACCTTTACGTAATAAAGTAGTACTCGTAAGTTAAAAGTAATAAATAGTAATAAAAAGTAATAGATAAGTTTCGTTTTTTAATATTATTAATATTATTTTTTAATATAACAAGTATTAGTAAAGGGGGGTGTAGTAGCGTGATTTCCAAGCTGGCTTGAGAATGGTATTGTAAATTCGAAGTTTATTATTCAATGTAAGCTTGGATCAACGGTCTAGAAATCTAAGAAGTAGTTTAAAACGTCGAGTAATGTTAGTTCGTTTGGTCTTCGTATGGTGTGCCCATGTCAGTATTCTGACGAGGTTTAACCCAAGGTAACGGACAGTGCAGGATTGTGGAATGATTCCTTGGTTGAGGGTGACTGGAGGACAAGTACTATGACGAAGAGCAAAGGTTACATCAACACTTTCCTGTTCGTTTATTTTTATCCTCCATTTCCTCAACCAAGGTTCCAGGAGTAAGAGATGGATTTAAAGGTAGTATGAAGAGGAAATGTAATCTTTATGAACTGATAGGATTGCTTTGTCATCAGCAAGGGTAACTAGGGTTGTATTTGTCGTGGGTACAAATGATATGTAATGGTGAAAAATACTTATAATATTAGGTAATTATAAGTATAAACACATACTATAAGCAACGCGACAGGGAAAGGAACATTGTTGTCTTGCACAGCATCACCTGTTTTACCTGCGTCTATGTAATAATAAAGTACTTTGGATTTAACTCGATTTTCATTATTTTACAAGGCTTTCTTTGATATATTAAAAAATTGAGTATTAATTCTATGAAACCAGGACGACACGTATCTGACACGTGTTACTACATTCTTTACGTCTCGATCCATCTCAGCTTCTCCTTTGCTGCTAATTTTCTCAGCCTACTCTCATCTTTAATAATATATTTCAATGAGTCTTAGAAATTCAATTTGTTGGATTGTTGAAAACAGTTTCATGTAGACTCTACATGCAATTTTTAAGTCTAGTAATAGTATGATTTTTTTGCTCTGTTGTAGGTAAAAGCTATATCTGTTGAGGTGAGGGTTCTGTGTACTATGCTTACCTCGGTACGGTAGTTATAGCCATGTGTTAACGTCACAGTAACTGTAAGTGACTCAATTCTTTTACTTCCCTGTTTTTTATAATTAGAGGAAGAAGTATTTTAACAATCATAATATAACAAGCATCTAACAATTCGAAAAATCTAAAAGCGTAGTTATAAGGCGCGGTCGAATAAGCACGGCCTTCTAGAACGTTGGATCACCAACAAACTTTTTTTATAACTTTTTTTTCAAAATTTTCAGTAATTAGCCGGATTTGTGATAAATGAAGCCTATTTCCGTAATTTGCACGCTCTTTTGGTTAATCTCAAAGAGTATTTACATTCACTCAACGATTTATTTATTATTTAACTTGGTACATACATAACTACTGTTAGACGTCAATATTTTGTGTTATATTTTGACATGTCATATTTGTTAACATTGACGTCTAACAGTAGTTATGTATGTACCAAGTTAGATTAAAAATAAATCGTTGAGTGAATGTAAATACTCTTTGAGATTAACTAAAAAAGCGTGCAGATTACGGAAATAGGCTTCATTTATCACAAATCCGGCTAATTACTGAAAATTTTGAAAAAAAAAGTTATAAAAAAAGTTTGTTGGTGATCCAACGTTCTTGAAGGCCGTGGATATTCGACCGCGCCTTATAGAGAAAATGTGAAGATATCCTAGAATGTGTAGGACGAACGTGAAACCCCCTGGAATGTGTGGATGAACGTGCACTTCCCTTGGTAACTCGAACTGCCAAATAGTTCTAAAAGTGTTGGATAAAATTTCAGTTCTAGAATCAAGTTCTATGTGAAGGAAAACTGATGAGGTTTTTGTATAAATTCAATTTGATGTCTCCTAATTGCAACTATTTTTAATTGACTAGAAATAACAAACAGTTTTGAAAATATATTGATTTGTAGTGTTAGTTCAGATTATTTTGAATATAACAAGACTGGTAACATTTGCAGCCAGAAAAGGTTTTACATTGTAAAAAGAAAAATTTAGATCTAGATAAAATTCAATATTTCACTGTTGTCAATTTTAAACGGTACTTTTCCCAACCTATATTTCAATTCACCGCAATCCTCACTACTTCGGACTTGCGTCTCTCACCCTCAGAACATGAAAATATCCTAATTTTCATTGCATCCCTTCTATGAACTCGCTCTGCTCGTTCTTAGATAGTATAATCATCCATTTTATTACCATCGGCCTCCCATCTAGTTGATGTCGGTCACCTGCATTTGAAATACTACTTCTTATAAAATTTAGGGGGCTATAGAAATCACTATTTACTCATAATGGAAATAAAGATGTTTTTACCCATGGTAAAAAATGGTAACTTTTTAGACTCAAGGGAGTAAAAAGTGCTTCTTTACTCCCTAAAAAATAATCATAAAACTCCCCATTATATACCGTCTTGAGACAAAGCATTATTATAAAATTGACTTGTCGACAACGAAGTTGTTGACTACCTTAAACATTATGATAATGCTGATGGTACTTTAATCTTTTGATGACAAATAGCATTTGTGTGTTCTTAAAGTTTGATAAAGAAAGAAAAACATTTTTCTTTCGTTATCATAAAATAAAGAGGAATAATAAAAACAGCATTATTCCTCGCAATAGCTCAAGGCAGCGGAGATTTACTTGATTTATTTCTGAACGCGATTGTTTATTCCAACAGTTTATCCCCTCCAGGCAGTGTTGCCAATGCTATGCTGATATTTCTTCTATTTATCTCTTATGGATTTTTTATGTCGGTAAACCTGGAGGAAAGAAAAGTTTTATATATTTGGGTTTTTGTTTACTCATGTGATTTGATATTTGACGCGGAATATAGTTTTTCATTGGGGGGCGACACGTGTGAGGGAAAATAGGAAAGAAAAATATTTAACCTGAAATACGTGGAGAAGCGAAAGATTTTTATGTCGTTTTTCCCAGCTAAATGATAAATTATTTTGGGGAATTTATCGCTGAAAAATACCCTTATAATATCATGCTTTTGTAAAAATAAATTAAAACTTTATTCAAAGGATTTTGATTGTTTCAATCTATACAAAAAATTGGGTATGGGGTACCTCTGAACTTTTCTTACCAAAACGGATTTGCTACGCTCATTGTAACTACTTCAGACTCGCTTAGCTCTTCCCCAGAATATATAGATAACTAAATTTATAAATAAATAAAGCAACCGTCTCTCCACAAATGTAAAAACTATATTTACAAAGCCGGCTTTCGGCTGTTAACAGCCATCATCAGTGCCGTAGAGAAGCGAGAAAGTAAGAAAATATACACTATATCATTTGAGACAGAGGTTGAAATCTGACTCATTTAGTGACATTTGTGGAGAAACGGTTGCTTTATTTAATTAATCACTACCTCCACGGTTCAGAATACATAAACTAAATTTATATTGTAGTACGACTTCAAAAGCACTTTGCTTTCCTCTGACAGTTAAAACACTCGTTTTATTTCCAGCGATCTCCCATCCAAGTACTGACCTCACTCGATGCTGCTTAACGATGCAATTCAACAAAATCCGTAGATATACTTACCGTATTGAAATAAAGCTAAATGAAACATAGCATTTTTACGTAAAAGGTATACTGGTACTAAAGTTTAATTCAGTTTGGGTTTTATCGATTTTTTAAAAACAGTATTCATGTCATTTGATAGAACTTAAACTATTGCTGATAATGAGATGAAACTTTTTGTTCTAGTCTATGACTACATGCGAACTAAATTTCAAATCAATCAAAAATCTTTTCCGCTTATCATGACTTTAAGAAATTTTTAAACTAGTGCTAACACTATACTTTTTCTGTATACGTACTATATGAATAAGGGAAAGTAAACCCTCGTTTAAAATTACCATGGAAAGCGTAAACAAATGACTTTCCCCGAACCTATTGTCTTTTAAGAGAAACATAGCGGCTTTTGTTTTTCCCAGACGATGTCGCTACAGCGATGAATTTAAATTTCATCGTGGACAGACGTGCTTCATGCTGAGTCAAAAACCTGTACAAGCAATGTTCTGTTTTTCTATTAAATAGTCGCTCGGTTTATACAGAAATAATTTGTCGAAGCTGAGCGTAAAAATATGTGGATACCTTCCTTCGTAGAAATTTATCATCCTTCTTAGTCTCGACTTTTCTCGAAAATATAAAGTTATTGTGTAAATATAATAAAATTTATGAGGGACCCCTGGCGTATATTTATGTACAGAAGATTATCGGTTGCCGCTGCATAATGCCGAGCATATATTCGGCTCGTTATTTCCCATGCTTGGAGATTTAACTTTTTTTGTTTTCAAACTTATAGGAATAAGTGATTCTCTTTCATACATTAAACATTTTCAGTAGACTCTAAGTAACCCGGTTTTTAGTTTATTGAAATACGGCATTTAATTTGCGACTTTTCAAAGAAACAAAGAAATACAATTGAATGGAATATATCGGGTGAGGGGTACCTTTATAAATTTCTATGCAAAGTTGGTCACGCTAAGCTTAACCCCGAATCAAATAGTTATTCCAAGACTAAGGTGATATAATTCCGAACTTGTTTCGCTCGTCTATAGAATTATCAAAGCCCAAGGTAGTACTACTTTTGTTTCGTTGCCTTCGTTTACGTATTATTAGGTTACCCAATGAATAAGGCGTTATAACTTCTGGTTGATCAAGCATTCAGATGAAATTCAGCTGACAGCTAGAATTATTAATAGGAATAATACGGATTAATTAGGAATTAATTAAATTAATTAATTAATTAAATTAGGATTAGGCACGCATTTAGTTATAAATAAATCCAAAATATGTACTGATTTACTATCTGAGGATGAGTGAAGCGAGTTCAACGACGTGTTGTAGTAAAAATTTAGCGATTTTAATATTGCGAGGACGAGCGAAGCGAGTCTGATTTCATGCGAATGAGCGTAGCAAATTTGATGTGGTGACAAAAAGTCCGAGGTACTCCTTACCTGATTTTTTTATAATGAAAAAATCAATACCTCTAAAATGACAACCAATATATTTTTTTTGGTGACACCATAATGTGATAACGCGGACTAAAACTTTTACCTTCCAGGTTGCACAATCAAATTTTACATATGATTTCTGTGTCAAGCTTCAACTGTCTAGCATGAACACAGCAGGTGATGTGCGTGAAAAATATAGACATAGACAGCATAATGCACCCCCTCCCTCAGATCGTCATAAAAGTGCTTGAAACCGATGGTTATGATAAAAAATCGATATCAGACGAATTTTAAAAAATATTTCTTTCGGACTAACACAATATTTTTTCAATTGAACTGCGTAATTGGTTGAAAAAAGTAATAAAAACATTCAGCAAAAAAAAAGGAAACTGCCTTCAAATGTATTTACCTTTTTTGTGTCTATACGAGGAATAGTGGCCAGAAATCACCATCTTGGTACTTGTCACTTTATTTTTCATTCAATTAGAATATTAGGGTTATAATATAGCATTGTACTGTTGCATTAAATGAATAAATGCTGACTGTCTTGCGAGGCTAAAATTTGATCAAGATAAAATGCCAGGAGGATGCTTCTATCATCTCTATTATTCATATTATATTTTTAGTTAATTTATTTTTTAGCGAATTTTCATTATGAAAATGACGCTTATGTTTATTACTTACATTGTATTTTGTCATTTTTTTTAAACAGGGAAGTCAAATGGCTCTAATAAGATCTAGCCTGAAGTAAATTAAATAACCGGCCCAGGCTAGGATGTTGACGTTTCGTTGAGGGAGGTTTAGTTGGTACTTGACAACCCTGAGTCCGACATTTTTGACAGGCCAATGTCTTGGTGCGCGAATTTATTTTTCATTTTTATGTTGAAACATCACCCAAGCAACAAATTTAGATAATCGGGTATGAGGTACCTCAGAAGTATTCCTCTACAAATCGGATTCGCTACGATCATATTCCTAATTTGGACTCGTTCGCTTGACTTAAGAATTTAAGAACCCTAAATTCATACTGCAACACATCTTTAAACAGGCTTCGCTCGTCCTCAGATACCATTTACTCGATTTTTCGATCATTTGAAAAAATTTTAATAACTGCTTATTATGAAAGTATAATTTAAAATAATAATGAAGTAAGGGATTCGAAAAATAAAAGGAAATTATTGAAAAACAAACGCAATCAAGCGAAGAATTTGGATCTGAGCAACTAAAACATCTATGAAAATCAAGATTTCATTTTCTAGCTCGACTTGACCTGATAAGTTTACCAAGTAGTTAGACGTTAAGCCTGTTGTCTAGATTAAGACAGGTACTGGGGGGGGGGGGTGGATGGATCAATCAGAAATACTTTGTGAAATTTCGAACCCAAGTAAATGTAATTAGAAGTGGCAGACATAATCACGCAATGCTGCCAACCCAACACGCCACTCTCCACCCCTCTTTCTTAATTTTTATTCTTCTAAACATTATTTTATTCATCATATACGTGTAGTGAATTCACCATATAAATCCACCATGTGCATGCAGTAAATTCGAATCTTGTCTGCATTTTATGGTTTTCTTTTGTTGAACTCAAAAATTGTAATTTGGATTAAAATTGCAAAAATATTACAATCAAGTTTACCTCAAATGTTTTCTAGTCAAACTACGGCATTGAATGTCTGTTTTCATTCTTTTATTTTATTTTTAATAAATAAAGTAAAGTACATTTGGGTTTAAAGTAAAGAAGGAAGCAGAGTTAGGTAGATGGGGTTAGAAATCTCATGGGAACGACGCAAAAGGAAAACTAAGAGCGACTCCATTAAATATTAGTGAACTCAAAGTAGGTTACAAGTGAAACTCAAATTTAAGATTCTGCCAGCTCAGCAATTTTTCTTTTATGCTTTGCTTGTATGAGTATGTCAGTCTCTCACTGTACCTCTATGCCTTGGTTATATCTGTATGTCAGCCCATCACTGTACCTCTATTCCTTTGGTTATATCTGTATGTCAGCCCATCACTGTACCTCTATTCCTTTGGTTATATCTGTATGTCAGCCGATCACTGTACCTCTATGCTTTGGTTATATCAGTATGTCAGCCCATCACTGTACCTCTATTCCTTGGTTATATCGGTATGTCTGGCCCTCAGTGTACCTTTATGCTTTGGTTATATCAGTATGTCAGCCCATCACTGTGTCTCTATTTCTTGGTTATATCGGTATGTCTGCCCCTCAGTGTACCTTTAATCTTTGGTTATATCAGTATGTCAGTCCTTCACTGTATCTCTATCCTTAGTTATATCATTATGTCAGCTCCTCACTGTACCTTTATTCCTTGGTTATATCAGGGTCAGTCTCTCACTGTACCTCTATGATTTTTTGTGTTTCTGTCATTATAGCTCTCATAGAGTTCATACTTAGTTCAGAAGTAAAATAAAATTTTATTATCAAAAAATATTTTTTTTAACGTAATAACTAGTATTAAGGACTCAGCGAAAATTTTAAAAAGTCTTTAAATCAGTAAAATTGTTTCTTTTGATTGTGAAAACTTACCACGCAGTATTTCTTATGCAGTCGTGCATAAGAAAAACAAATGTGCCAAGGTCCATATTATTATCAGCATTAATTAAATTTTGATTGAATGATGTGTTAAAATTTAAAAATCGGTTCAGATGGTCCTAAAAACACCTAAAATGGATGATTCAAGTGAAATCTCGGGTTAAAATTTTTTGGGTGAAACCAATACTTTTCCTCTATATACATTCTGTATAAGAAGGTGAAGAAAAGTCAAAAAAATGGTTATCACTCGAGAAATGATTCAATTAAATTAATATTTGGTGTAAGTGTGCTCTCCTTTATGTAATAAATAACTTTACGAATGTTGATTTCATAGCGGTTAGTACATTTCGGTTCTTGTTGAATCTCTACTGTGATTTACACTATTGTGTTTTACAGTAATAAGGGGACCGGTAGTGTGGCTATTTTCATTAGGTACCGTAACGGTAAATAGATTAGAGACTCCCTAAGTATATTGATGCACAAATAATGTGATGTTATTGGTCGTTGGTTACTTAGTCAGGTAGTCCCTCTTTTTAGATAACGCAAACAAGGTTATACTGTTAAAAATGTGTTGTCATTTAGCGGAACTATAGCTGAACTACAGCTAAAATGTGATATTCAGCACTTTCTCGCGCACTTTCAAAGCTTTTGAAATTCATCTATTCTCGCGGCAAGTAGATGAATCCCAAGCTGTACAAAGTATGTACCCAGTACAAAAAAACTCTTTTTTACAGGGGATACAAATTTTGCATTTCACGTTTTGTTAACAGGGAATAAAGTTGACCTAAACTCCCTACCTCAGAAAAATATTTTTTTTTACCTTTTTTTTGTAAAGACTAGTAAATGGGTGTTTAGTGAGCGGTATTTGAAAATATTTGCGGTTGGAAGTCTGCATTCTACCGCATGACTGGGAAATCTTACCGCCTCCTCTACTCGAGCTAATCACACCTTCCCTCGTCCAAATATCTGAAGCCGCCTCAAATAGGGTGCTAAAAAGTAACTGTTATACAGTTTAAAAGCTTTGAACTTCGTGACCCAAATTTCAACTGGGGAAATTTATTTATAAACTTCTTTTAAAATGTACATATCCTGTTGGCGGCTGTAAAGTAGGTATTTTACAATTTATATATTTCATATTTATGTATACTTTTTATTGTGTTCTCTATCGTAAAACATAGAAAGCATGTATATTAACTAATATAGATCCTATTAAATCAACGTAAACTTTAAATCGAATTTATGGTTTAAAATGTAAATACGTATTTATATAAATTGTAAAGGTCAATTTATATCATAGAAGCAAATGAAGTATTATATTACCTTATATAATCTACCTTCCCAGATACACAAGCGTTCAGAATGTAAATGTATTCCTCTGGCTACGATATACCAGAGGTATGGATGGTGAATCATTCAAAATTATCGAATCTAAATTATACGCAGAATTCCGTTGAGAAACTCGATGAATTTGTTAATTGAGTTTTGAAAATTTTAGTTAGTGAAATATTAATCAGGTCTAGAGCTTGAAAAGATTTTGAAACTTAATTTTCTACTTTAATTTTCTCTAATCAAGACTGAAAGAATTGAGTTTATTTTAAATCCGAAACCTTAATTAATGGACTTAATTGAATGGACATTTAATTTGATTTTGTCGGTGGACCCTTAGGTTTACCGACAGACTCCGACTTTGCTGAATCTCTCCTTAGAGAGAGCCAGCAAAGTATCAGCACGATAGATTCACTCTCTATTAATTCTTAGAAATACCGTCATAATATGATAAATGCAGTGGTGAATATTGAACAATTTTTGAATTTGTGCTTCAAGTTGTTAAAGAGATATTATATTTTCCGATAAATATTTCTTGACCTCATATTCAGTGATGTAACTTGCCTGCTCGTTCTTTTCTCTTCAGGTGGTTCGAATACTTTTATAATAGCTAATATATCACATTAGATAATAAATACTATTTTGCATACAATAGTGGGACTCGAGACAAAGGAGTTTCCTCACATCTCGGGCAAAATTATTTAAAAAGCAGAAATTTACGACGTCTCTCGAAAAACTCTACGAAAAAGATACTAAATCATAAATTTTAATTAAAAGACGGCATTTGCAGTGTTTTGTATTTATCTCGCATAGGTTTCTAAGGCTGACACAATGAAACTTTTTTTTTATAAAAAAAGAAAATTCTTTTTGTCAAAAGAAAAAACACCTTTGTATAAATTTCTTTGAAAGAAAATGGTGTAAATAAAACAAAGCTGAGAAAACAGAAAGAAACCCGTCATATTGTTTTCTGCTTTAAAATAAAAGAGTTGAAAGAGACAATATGTTTCTTTCTTTTGATTTTTTTACTTTTTTTTATCTGAAAGCTGGTTTGAAACCTTAAAAAGGTTTGACTATTTTTCTTTTACTAAGCGGACGTAAGTTTAAGGAAAATCTTACCTACATTCTCAGGCTGGCATGACTGCGAGACGTGAACCATGCTGACGATAACAGTTCCAGCAGATTTCACCTATAATGATCTAATTTATTCAAAATAATGGCAATTTCTTTAAACATTGAACACCATCCAAGATGATGTAGAATGTATCTAAAACATTTATCAAATATATAAGTAAAAAAATCTTTAATTTTATCAATAATACATCAGATTTTTTCCATAATTCCTAGTCTCTTCTGTGCCCATGACTAATTTCCTTTTAATGTAACTGTTCTAATATTTTATTTTAAACTATTTAATAATTTTATCTTTAAAGTGAATTGTTTTAAAAAGTATTTTATTATTCTACTTCATCAGAGATGTTTTATTTTAAAATTATTTTTATGATTTATTTGAGCAGAGACTTTTCATTAATTTATTTAAGATAATTAAATGGTAAGCATTCCCACATGGATCGTAAAATGAGCTTAGTAGGTTGTATTTTTATTTTTATTTGATCAAATAGTTGTAAACGCGTACGCGTACGCGTACGTGTAATAGCTAGGCCAATGGGCCTAGCTATTACAGTTCTTGAGATATGAGAGTCGAACTGATTGACGGAGGACTGAAAGAGTAGAGGTTTTGAAAACAACTTTGGAATCTAAAATCATACCGACTCATTGAATCGGGCCAATATCCCTGATAATTATTATATTATCGGGCGTATGCCCGATAATTAAAACGACATTGGCCCGAGTCGGTTTCTTTACGTTTTCGTTATTATAGAAAGGTAGATTGGAAAATAGTTTCATTCAAAATGTTTTTAAAAAGCTGTAATAAAAATTCAGATCTGATAAAAAAACGTGTACGTGTAATATCAACGTTCTACTCTTATCACGAGCAAATAGTTGAATGATGTATGGAAAAACTAAGTATTATGGTGCGAAAACCTTTTTTTAAACAGATCTGGTATATATGGATTACATAAGACGTGAAAAAGCTGAGAAATAGATATTGGCTATTCTGGGTTTACTATCAGGGACCTGGGGGACGAGATGATACTGCTTACAAAGGAGCAAGACGTGAAGGCAGAAACCGAGATAAGACGCTGTTATATGTTACGGTTGGCCAAAAAGCTTTTGGTTATAAACACTCCCCAGAGCCCAGTTAACATCCAATGGTTTGTGAAAAACTCTAAACCTACTTTTCTTTAAGCCAGAGTTTTCAAGCTCTTTACAGTCAACTTAGCTCTAATATTTCCTTTGTCATAATTTCAATCATCTTGAAACTTATCTAACTCTTTTAAAACTAATGTTAAATTTAATGATGTGTACAAAGAACTCTGCCACGATCTTCATTCCTATACTAATTCTCTAGTTAGGTTAAAAATAAGAAATTATCTCAAAATTTTTACAGAAAAAATCACTCCTCACCCGATTCAGGTATACTTATAATATATAATAGAGGTGCTGAACTATATGTTGATAATGATAATGATAATGCCCTTTTAGAGCCTTGCGGCTTAACAGGAATAAATCCCTGCAGGGAACCACCTCGGGTTGGTAGTTAGCAACCGTTACGCTTCAAAGTGTTATTCTAAAGCTGGCGAGAATTTATCTAAACTTATAATCTTCTATAAACTGAGAGCGTAAACCTGGGATGCAACCTCAGACTCCGTGGGTGTCAAAGGTCAGTGTAAAGACTAACGCCTTAACGACCTCGGCCACGGAGGCGGTCATATGTTGAGCATACTAATAAATAATTTAAATAAGGCTGTCTCTTATCACTGCTGACTTGGCATTAGAAATAAAAAACAACAGAGACACACACACAGTATCTTGTACATTTAGGTCGTCATGATTTGGAGAGCAAAGATGGATATATGATCCCGTAGCAGAATAAGTTGCCAAGAGGTCTCTGTGAGATGGTTTACGATAACTGTCTGGTTGGCATGAGCTGTCAGGTTTTGGTTTCAATCCTGGTTGGGTGTTCCAGAATTATTTTAAAATGTCTTGTTTGCCAGTAATTTAGTGAATGACAGAGAAACCCTGATAACTTAATCTGGAGCTATCCCTTTACAGATTTTTTTTGCTTAAAGCATTGATTTTAATTTACGTTTTATTAACTGAATAATAAGGTAATTTTATTTTTTTTTTCTAGATAATGATGTTTTCTCATCTATACTATCGCAGGAATAGTATTGTTTTCCCGATAAACTCATAACTTAAAATTTATCATTTTGGGTATTTTAATGATGTCCTAATTGATTTTTATTCTTTAAATACCGTTGTTTTAAATCTACTGATATGAAAATTATCACGAGAATCAATCTTAAGCATTATATCTTATGGCTTTTCTGGGCTGTGCATTCCAAAATATCTAAATTGGAGGATTTAAAGACCCATATTGCTGAGTTAAAATTCAAAAAGTCGACCTCTTAACATTGAAGTTGAATCTAATAAACCTAAAAGAAGAAAGAGATAGATACAGTGGCGTTAAAAGTAACTGATCCAGGGAATCTTATAGATCGAAGAAGTCAAAAGAAAATTTATAAGGGAGACAAAAATAATTTCTCTTTTTCTTATCTTTTAACAGGGGATGATTTAGAAAATTTAAAGAAAAGGGAAAAAAGTTTAAACCCTTTTCATGTTATCTGATGATAATAAAATACCAAACCTTTTATGTTTAGAAATAGTGGCGGAATACAAACATTTTTTGTTACCTTTAGGGTCGCTTGGGAAAGTCTAACTCTTTCTCTTTTAGGAGACTTAGGTTTTTAGGTTGCTTAAAACTTCCTTTAAAAATATTTCACTAAAAGGTAGGGGAAAAGTGACCTTATATGACCTATGAGTGGAAAAGTGAGCTTATATGACCTATGAGTGGAACAGTGACCTTATGACCTATGAGTGGTGGCTTATATGACCAATGAGTGAAAGTGAGCTTATATGACCAAGAGTGGTAGTGGAAATGAGTGGAAAAGTGAGCTTATATGACCAATGAGTGGTAAAGTGAGCTTATATGACCTATGAGTGGAAAAGTGAGCTTATATAAGCAAATGAGTGGAGCTTACCTATGTACTCATAGGTAAGCTCCACTCATTTGCTTATATACCTCAATAATAATCTAACATAATCGATAGGATGTGACTATCACACTTAGGCACTTGCTCTTTCTTTTGCTCTTTCTCTTCTCTTCTATTGCTCTTTCTCTTCTTTTACCTGTAAGATTATCTCGAGCTTGGTCAGTAATCTGGTCTTGACCGGCTGCTTGGGTTCCCACTGTTGACCATTCTATTATTGGTTTCCTAGCTCACTTCCCATCTTTCATTGTTATCTTATCCTCACTAATCAGCTTCTTAAATAAATTAAAAGGTAGTTTTATTCCTTTTTTGTTCTCCCGAAATTATAATCTCATTATATCTGGCTTTTACCAGCAGTGGAACCTCCAACATTTGGTTTAATTTACCCATTGCTTCGTGATGGTAGCAGAGCTTGATTCCGATCATTGGATGGTAAATTGAGAGGACAAGGAGTCCCGGTGCGGTGGTATAACGCTAACTATCTAAGCGGCATGAGCCTGTCAGGTTTCGGTTCCAATATGGGTTCGGTCCTTTCGATCTATTCAACAGAATATTGACGATGAGCTCCTACGAACTAATCAGTGCTGTCAATTACTTTTGAAAGATTTATAACTCCAAATACATCCAGGTTAAGATAAAATATAACATTGCTTATACTAAATAATTATACGTATTGCTTTTACCTTACGGTTTTAGAGTAGGCAAGACTAGTTTTACAGTGTTTTCCTAGCTAAAGTTGCAAGAATTGGTTGTGAAGTCACAGCTATTCTCTGTATAAGGTTTTTTTTTACAAGTTCTTTATTGGCAAAAGTAATACAATATTTATTTTGTGTATACCGGAGCTACATTTTATTTATTGATTAGGGTAATTTGTGCCTCTTTATTTTATTTATTTATTTGTTATTTTTGGTATACATTTTGATTATTTTTGGGGGTGAGGGGTTTGTTTGGGTCAAGGATAATTTTATATTTTTTGATAAGGATTTTAAAATTACTATTTAGGCATTGCTAGATCTTGAGCCGGGCTGATTTGTTTTCAGGTTTGCAACATTATTACTTCCATGATTCAGCAAAAAGATTTTTATGAGAGATCCATGGCCTTTTCCTTACTACTAAAACTATATTGGTGATTTTTTCTTCTTTCAGTAAGATATTTATAAATTTCATTAGCACCAAATCAAATTTAGCCCTAAATAGATTTGTTTTCAGTAAAAACTTTAAATTATTCGATAAAAACTAGTTAACAATTTTGGGAGGAGTTCATTTATCGAAACTTTTGTCTGCATTCCGATATTGTCCTAGTGAAAACTCAAATTTCAAAAACTTTTTAAAATAGAGTTTCAGTTGAAAATTCTCTCCCATTATTTACCGAAATTTCAAGCCAAACGGCTCATATTGATTCAAAGCGAGAGACCGCTTCATTTTAAGACAATTATGTTTTTAAATTAGCTGAGTACAAGTTGACAAAATTATGCTTTGTAATTTAAATATATAATTTGATTGTTCAGCTTCTGCATTTCTAGCCTTTGGTATCTTTTCTCTGAATAATAAATCTCGTTGGAATTTTCTAATTAATAATATAAAAATGTTTAACCATGTAATTGTGTGTAAATGTAATATATCTGTATTTATTACAGAGGAAATATTGTTTATACTTTAAAAGTAAGTTATGTTTTATAACAACTTCATTATTATAAACTTCTTACCTTCCATGCAGCGTAGCGAATCATTTTATGTGTCTTTATTGCAGACACTATTTGAAGAAATTTGTCCCTTCGGGTTGAAAAAAGTGTGTTTGGGAAGAATAAAATAATAAGGTAAAGAAGTATAGAATTACTCTTTGTAGTAAGAGCCACCCGTGGTGTAGTGGTTAAGGTACACGGCCAATACACAGAATGGATGGACTTAAGTCATGGGTTCAATCCCAGGGCCTCTAGGATTTTTATGAGAGGGATAAAAATTCTGTGTACCACGTCCTTCAGAAGGGTCGTAAAGCCGGTGGTCTCGAGCCTGTGTCGTTTTCAGGTACTCGTTTAAAGATCCCTTACCCTAAATGAAACTGGTTACAGGCAAAATTTAAGACCCTCATTGTAGATTCATTACAATACTATACTGTAGTGAGTATTATAATTCTGCCTTGTAGTTTAAAGTGTGTGGAGGTTTTGGTTTAACAGTGAGAGCACGTGTTGCTCCTGGTTTTCACTAGACTATAAGAGTCAGTGAAAATATGTATGATTGCTTGAAAAAGCATGAAAGGAATCATATGAATTCACGGCTCTTCTGTCTAGATGAGATGAAATATAACTACACTTGTAATTAAAAGGAGTCGAACACTATCTTAGGGAGCTGGCAAAAAGGGGTCCCAACAACGTGGCCTACTTGCCCTGGTAGTTACTACTACTCCCCCTACTACTATTACTATTCGGAAAATGTCCTGTCGGAAATGTACCTCGAAAAATGTCCCAACTTATTGGATTGTCTAGTCTCATCCATATTACTTCGGACTGGCTTTGCTCTTCTGCAGATTGGAAATTACCAAATTTATATTTTAGTACGTCTTCAGACTCGCTAGCGGTCACTTATCCAGGCACCAATTTCGCTCGATGCTGCTTAAAATTTGTTATCAAAAGCCGTAAATATACTAGCTGTATTTTCAAAAGTAATTGAGTATACTTAGTTATTTCATAAAGGGATACGCTTGAACCAAATTTCAATTAAATTTCAAATTTTGTTATTTTTTTTAAATTTTTTTCCAATTTTTAAGAAACGTGTACATGTAGTTTGATATAAATTTAACTAATGCTGACAATGAGGAAAAACTTGGTATGTTTGTTTGCCCTTTACATGAATACATGTGTCCCAAATTTAAAATCGATCAAAAATTTGTTCGTCATTTATGTATTTTCGAAATGTTTGTACTATCACTACTACTACTTTATCACTACTAATAAAGTCAAAATAAATTATTTTCCGGATAAAATAACTGGACTTAAAGATTGATTTATGTACTAAGTTTCATCTCACTAGCAAAAACATCCTGGGAACTATGTCGAGAACAGGCACAAACTCATACACTCTGACGGATAACTTGATAAAAACTACTCATCAGGTATTAAAATCAACTAAACGGATGATTCAGGAAAATTTGGCTTCGGTTTCTTGTACTAACACAATACTTTCCCTATATACCTACGGTGTGATTAAGAAAAAGTGAAAATTAATTATCAACAATTTTATTATTTTGTTTCAGGTTTGTTGATGATAAGAAATTGAAATACTCAGCTTAAGCCGTTTTAAGGTACATTATTATTGATTGAATTGAATTGCTTTTTTTGTATTCAAATTTTCTTTACCAGTGTTTGACGTAGACCATTGGTAGAAATTTTAATGAAATTGTTTTGGGAATGTTTGAGGTTTTTAGAGCAAGGTCCCAATTCCCTTAAAATGATATTCAAGTACCTCGTAGGTCGGAACAGTATTATTACAAAAGTTGTGTTTGGTGAAATTCTAAGTGATGTATATTTTCTAAAAGGGCTTCCAAGTAGGTTCAGAGTATGACATAGGTGAACTCGTTTAAAACATCCTAAACCAGCTATGCGTTAAGATACGAATATTTTGGGAACAAATTATTATTTGGCCGATGGCAACAATTATTTTAAAGTATTCCAAACACTTGATTACTTACACGCAGAGTTCAAATATTATGTGACTTTTTCACGAAGGAATTCTCGCAAAAACCTTTAGAGTGTTGGATGTGCTCTTAAAATAATTGTGGTGATGAAACGCTATGAAATGTCCATTGTTTTCCTCAACAACATTTTGCCTGATATTTTTTCATTTAATTCATAAATAAAAAAAAAAAAAAAAAAAAAAATCCTTTGATGTAGGTTTTAATATTGTAACTTTTCCTCATTTATACCTTAGGTATATAGGAAAAGTATTGTGTTTATGAAAAATCCTTAACCAGAATGTCACCTGAATTATCCGTTTTATGTGTTTTTAGGACCTCCTAAGTGGTTTTTACAAAGTTGCTTATCTGAATGTGTGTTTGTTTGTCTGTAATCATCATAGCTTCCAGTGTATTTATGCTAGTGACTTGAAACTTTATACAAAAAAGCAGTCTATAGATGTAATAGAGCAACCTGCAATAATGACTCAGCCAAAATTTCGGATAACCATAAAACACGAAGAAATTGTTGCGAACAATTTATCACGCATATAGCTTTATGTAAGACTATTATATGTGCCGTTTTTCATTTCATTATCAGCATCAGTTCAATTTTTGTCACATGACTTTTGTTTTTTTTTAAATTGTAGAAAATCGGTAAAAAAACTTATTCACTTAAAATTCGGTACAAATGTGTACCTTTACGTAATATATTAGTAAACTAATAATCATGGATAAGTATATCCATGATTTATGTTGGATCATAAAAGTTAACCAGCATCGAGCGTAGTCAGTGCCTGGATGGGTGATTGCTAGGAATGAAACGGATCTGTGGATGAGCTTAGCGAGTCCAAAGACGCGTTGCAGAGTAAATTTAGTGATTTTTTTATTTTAAGGACGAGCATATTGACTCCGAAGTATGTCGGACGACCGAAGCAAATCCGATGTTATTAGGAAAGGTTCCGAGGTAGCCCTTTCTCGATTTTTTTTTTTTTATTTTTGACCTATTCCTTCCCAACATAATTAATAATTTAAAAATAGAAGTCCCAATAAAGTTTAGTTTGTTTAGAAGTCCTAAAAGTTTTTGAGTTTGTAGGTTATCGATTTTGACACAAATACATAATTTAAATAAATTTAATAGCTCAGTGAAGTGCACCTCTTTTGGTGAAAACCAGTTTTCTAATTCTTCTTCTTTATCTTCTTTTTCTATTTGACTTGCTCGTCTAGTATCATTTATTTCTATCATCTATTTAGTATTTATTTATTACTAAGAAACCGCATAAGCTTTTCCTTTAATATAGTAAACTTAATATTTCAAACTTATAATATTCTATTTTCTTTCTCTTTTTTTTACGTCATTTATCTTTCCCTTTGTTCTAAAAGCCCAAGACATGTCCCACATTTATCTTTTTAGCGAATTTCCTTTGTTTTTTCAAAGTAACTTAAAAAATAAGTTTTTTAGTCGTGTCTTGTGAAAAAGTATGTGCTGAAGTGAAATCTAAAAGAAAAAAAAAGTAAAAAGTTATTTTTTGTCTCTTTAAACGTGTGGGTAAAGTATTGTCTTGGCCCAGGGAGGGGTTTCTCAATTCTTTAACGTCTTTGCCCCCTTTCAACAAACACACACACACACAAGCAAAGTAGTGTATGTAGCAAGTGTTCGTACTCACACACACGTACTCACACACTCAACCAGAAGAGTGTATATACTATTCGAGCCTCACATCTCGACACTAACTTTAACATCTATTAGAGACATAAAAAAAACTTTTCGAGAAACCATGAAATTTTTTCTCGCGAGACTCTATCTTGTTTCTTTAACTTTTGAGAACATAATAGAATTCATTCTGATGAAAAATAATAAAAGGCTTCATGATTAAGGAAAATGTAAATGCATTTTTTACAGTATTCAAGCCGCTATGGCTTCGCTTCGAGAGCATTACAAACTTAAAGACTTAGTTGACTTAGGCCCGTATTCAAAGACATCTTCCTAACATTTTCCTAACGTTCTCCTAACATTTTCCTAACATTCTCCTTGTTCCTTAAGGAGAATGTTAGGAAAATGTTAGGAAGATGTCTTTGAATACGGGCCTTAGACTTGCGACGGGCTTGTCTCGCTCTCCCTTCTTATTAAACATCAGTACAATATGACACTGTGCACTGAAATTGAATAGATTAGTCATTGATCAGTCATTGATTAATTGATTGATCAGTCATTGATCAGTCACGATTGAAACAAGGCTTCCCTAGTAATATACTTCATAATTATAACAGCATACATATTAATATTGCCGTTTTAGCAAAAGTGTTACAAGAAAATTGCACATCTATTCGTATAAATATTTAGAGAAATGTGCTAGCAACATATAGTTGAGTTCTCGTAGTGTTAAAACATTAAGTTTTAGGATAAGCATAAATGGAGTCTATCTTAAAGAAATAGAAAATAAATAGTCTCTTCATAGAAAATTATATTTATATAAATATAGTTATAAATATATTTATGAAATATGATTATATAAATATAATTATATTTTAGGGATATCCCCTAATATAAATATGTTATATCAATATATTATATCAGGGAATTCCCTATTTGTAAAGCAGAGTAGAAGATTACATAGTTTTGTGCAGTTAAAAAATAATTCCATAGCGTGTTTTAATCTTCTTAAAACTAGAATTATTGTTTAGTTAAAAATGACAAGGGCTATAGATTTGTAAGCCGGAGAGCTTTTACTAATAGAACGTTGGTCTTTAGAATAAATCCACTATCTAGCCGCAGCTTTTATAATGGTTTTTACACATTTTAACATAATGTAGCTTATATCTGGTTATTTATCTATCTGTAAATACATGTTTTAGAATGTCGTTTGAAATGACATGCAGAGATATATATTGAAGTTGATTTGCTCAGATTCGTGTCAAAGATAAATATATTTTTTACTTTGTGTTATTTCGATGGCATTGATTTTTTGTGGTATGTATATTATAGAGGATACAAATAAAAAAAATCCACAATAAATAAATAAATTCCGGGTAAGGGATACCTCGGAACGTTTCTATATCACAACGGATATCGCACTTCGTTCGTCCTCAGATAGTAAATACTTCAACGGTCACCCATCCAGACACTGACCACGGTCGATGCTGCTTAACTTTTATGAACCAACAAAAATCATGGATATACTTGTCGTATTATATAGTGTGCCTATTTATTACGTAAAGGTATACTTGTACTTGTACCGAATTTTAATTTAATTAGATTTTTTCTGGTTTTTACAATTTTTTATTAAACGTGTGCAAGTCATTTGATAAAAATTGAACTAATACTGACAATGAAATGAAACTTGGTGCATATTTTAGTCTTATACATGGGTACACGCGTGCCACATATGAAAGTGATGGCCGGTTTTTTTTTGTGTTGTACGAACTTTTTTCAGGATTTTTCTTGCGGGTTATAATGACGTAATAAAAATTATTTTTTCGGATAGTACTACTCTTATCGACTGTTTTTTGTAGAAAGTTGCAACGCTCTAGCATAAATACACTATAAGCTACGATGAAAACAGACACGCACACAAATACAGACAGACAACTTTATGAAAACCACTTAGGAGGCCTTAGAACATCTGAAACGGATAATTCCGGTGTCATCGCGCTTAGGATTTTTCGCACATACAATACTTTTCCTACGGTATAAATGAGGAAAGTAAAAATATAATAAATAATTCAAGCACGGAGACTCGCAAGCCGGGCGAATTTCCTTTGAAATGTATTTTTTCTTGCTCAGCAATAAATTTGTTGCTTCAGGTTTCGGATAATGCTCCATGACAGAGCTTTCTACTTGTTACTAAATATTCTTTCATAGCCACCTGAGCGTATGGAACACTCAGTGAAACATGCGCTTTAAAAAAAATAAAAAATATATATATTCTTTCAAAGAAATTTGTTGTACATTTTTTTGACTAAAATAAATCAAATGACAAAAATTTTTATAGGGACCACTATTTTAAATATTCAAGCTTTTGAGGAGGAATAGGTCCTAATAAATACAAACAAAACTAATTTTGCCGAGCTTTCGATATAATTTATTCGATATAAATTACATCGAAAGCTCGGCAAAATTAGTTTTTTTGTATTAATTAGGACCTATTCCTCCTCAAAAGCTTGAATATATAAATCAAATGCACAGCCGCGTTTAAAGACGCAAACATATAATCAAATAAATTAAATATTATTTATACAAAAATAAAGAAAATGTAGCAAATAAATAAATATTAAGGATCGATATTCGTAACAATAGAATCCTTAAGCAAGGAGTAGTTGCCCATTTGATAGAGAATAACCACATGCATTGTTGCCCCTGCTAGTATCTGCAAAGAAAAATCACGTTTCAATATTTTCCTGTACAAAGTGGTCCAAAATTTTACTCCCCTCATTTTAATTTATGAACTGTGTAATGAAACTTAAGGTATCTTCGTTATGTACAGCAATGTTTATTTTTTGTATAATAATAATAATGATAATGCTAATGCCCGTTTAGAGCCTTGCGGCTCATCAGGGATAACCCCTGCGGGAACAACATCGGGTGGTAAAAGCAACCGTTACGCTCAAAGTGAATTCTAAAGTTGGCGATAATTTATCTAAACAATAATCTTCTATAAACTGAGAGCGTAACCTGGGATGCGAACCCCAGACCTCCGTGGGTGTCAAAGGTCAGTGTAAAGACTAACGCCTTAACGACCTCGGCCACGGAGGCGGCTTTATTTTTTGTATTTTACTATTTAGTCACAGCGCCTTAATTGAAATTTAAAATTGTTCATAAACTTTTACTTGCATATTTTGATTTATGGCCAAAATAATGACTATTTTGTTCATATTTTTACTACCATTAATAGTTTTTCCTCTAAGAAGGGGCGGCGCTATATAAAAAGGCGCCAAATAATAGTTAAAAATAAGTCTCACTATTGGCGTTTTGTGTTGTGAATGTAAAATTGATTTTATTTTATAGCTGGAATATTTTTTCCATCACTAATAGTTTGGTCCCCGTGAAGAGCAACAATTTAAAAAGGCTATTGAAAAACTTAAAATTAAATAATATAACTTATTATTGGCGTTTTGTCTTCTTAAGGTAAGATAAACCATATTTTTATTTGAACATTTTCTTCATCACAACTAGTTTGTCATTTATAAAAGAAACAACATGTAGAAGAGCGCCAAAAAGTATTGATAGTGTTAGAGAAAAATGCCCAAGAAAATGGTGTATAAAACATCATTTAGTTTACCTAAAGAACGCTAAATGCTATTAATGATTTTTTTTGGCTCTCCTTTTACTGTTTTTCCCTTTTTTTTAGAGGGAAAACTATAATTAAAAAAAAATAAGCAGCAAGATAGTAATTATTTTTGGTAATAGAATCGAAATAAGCAAGAAAGAGAATGGATTCTAGTTTTAATGTCACAGTAAAATGCAAACTGGAAATTTAGAGCACCATACAAGCACCGCAAACTAATAGTCTATGCAACAAAATGAACGTCACTATACATAATGAAGATCCCACAAGTTTCAAAAATGTATATACTGTGCAAAAATTAAGATAGGGGAGGTGCTTTTGGGCCACCTTGTGTAATTTTAATGTAATTTAATTCAGTACATAAATAGATAATTAGATTCATGGTGTGACGGTACCTCACAGACTCCCCTAGTTCCTTATCTAGCAATACCATGTCCTAGCTAACATTGCGGCCCCCCTCTCAGACCAGGTCTCAAAGCTTCCTCACTCTTGACTTCCCTTCAGTTGTTGTCTTGGCACTCATCTATCTTTATATTGGTTATTATACTTCTATTTATGTAGCACATTAAAATGGCTTGACCTCTCGGTGAACCTCTTCCCAATTATAATAGTAACCGATGGGTTACAATGGAATCATCTTTGTCGCTATTTTGAATAATGAAACCATGCTCGGAATACTCAGTGGATGCAATTCTTACATCTAACATGACTCTGCCGTCACCATTAAATCAGAAAGATATATATATATTAGTGTGATTTAATCAGTTCTTACTCAACCACGAACTATAACATTGGTTAGCATGTTATATGTCTCAAAGTTATTTTTAAGATAAATAATCAAGTTACCGTGTGAATCAGTGTTTTATCCAAAGGGAAGAACTCACAGACGGTGAGTTTGAGCTGCCGTCTCATTAAAATGTGTCTTTCCAATGTTGGCTGCAAACAAATTTAAACTAACATCAAGATTACTTGGGAACATTTAAAGATGGGCGTTTGTGTAACATCGATCTATTTGTTTGTTACACCTGTAATGCGGGCATAATATTTGTATTTAAGTTTGATTAATCACTACGAAACGGTTTCGATATCTGGGTTGAAATGATGTTTATGAAATGATTGGTAGGTTTAAAAAATTTTAAATATAAAATTAAGCACTGAGATACAAAGAAGTAGTAGACCACTAATTTATTCTAAGACTCTTACAGTTCATTTAGTAATTAAATAAGTAAACCCCAAAATAAGTAAAATAAATGCAATTTATACGATAATTTATAGAAGTATGTTTTTAGAGAAAACCGGGTAGAGGGTACCTCGAATGTTTTCAACTCAATTTTGTTTGTGCTGCACTCAGTCTCATAACTTTGCAATCGTTTCTCTCATCTTCAGATTTTTTGTTTTTTGGAATCTCTGAGCAAACACATTACTTTATGTATACGCCTAAGGTTTAAATAGGTAAAAAATGTATAAAAATAAGTTACACAATGCTGCGGTAATATCCCGTCCACTGATAAGATTTTCTTGTAGATGATCACTGTAAATTCTTCAGCCTAAAAACAAATTCTGATTATTTACTTCGTTTGTATGTGTTAAGACAACTAGCCTGTACCATAAAGGATATAGGACTTCTTCATGGAAAGCAGAATTTTTATATGCCATCTCGTTTCCTGCATTACAAAGAATACTGCACTCCAGATAGCATTATGGATTGCGTTGGTTGGCTAAAATATCAATTAAAAAATCCTCGAATTACACACATAAAGAATGAGGCATGTTTTATTAGTAAATATATGCTTTCTTACTTGGTCTCTTATGGATTCTGACTGCTGAGCGATCCAGTAGATAACAACAAAACTGATAACGATCCATATAAAATGATCTAAGACATCCCATTCGATCCAATCCAATCCTCGCCTCGTCTGCCTTATCAATTGAAAACAGTTCATGGCTATAATGAAGTAACAAGTCAATAGAGAGAAGAGCATCTGCCACTCGTAAACCACCATGACGTCTTTGGCCGCTTCGCACAGCAAGCTGTGGCAGCGGACAAGGTTTCGCAGCTCCAGCGACTCCAGTTTATCCTTTTGTAAACATTTATTTAACTTCTCATTTACATTAACGAACAAGTTATCAATAATCTTCAAATTATTGTAAAACTGAAGTGAATTGATAATGTTTAGATTTAAAGGGTACAAAACACCGTAAACACCACATCTGGTCAATGTTCTGTGAAAATCGTAAATCGTAATACTTAATATGATTAGTATCAAAACGAACACTTTTTTAGGTACGTCAATATCAATATTATTACTTTTACTTAAATACTTAATAATCTTTTGAATCGATTTACAATATTTAGTGTAATTTTCATACTTGGTGAATGGCTGAATAAAACAAGATAATAGTAATAATGATAAAATTACAAATAACACATAGTTATTAATTATAGTTATGTAGTTGTTCATAATTCTACTATGAGATCTGTGGTAGCAGGTGATCCAAAGTAGTTTCAATAGAATCGAGAATAATATAGATTTCTTTAAAATGATGGATGGTTTGAATTCAATGGGTTGAATGATACCGAATATTCTTGATATTGACAAGAGAATTTGAAAACGGTTAATAGCGTTTTTTGCCATTTTTAAACAAACTGGTTTGGGATTTATATGAATAATAATTTAAAATGTCCAAATGATTAATGGTTACAATGGAGATTTATAACGTACAAAAGAGTATTTTAAAATTTGTTACTAAATATTAAAATTTGGTGGTATTTTATTTTTCTTGGTAACAAAGCTAGACGACACGATAAATAAGCCTTCGCTCTTAATTTCAATGCTAAGTTTGCCTTAATATTGCTCATTCATATTTACTTCCGAACCCTATTTGTAAACCCCGGTTTACAAAATTTAGTTGGAGAATCAGCTGCCGTCGATGATTGATGTTTATGAATTCCCTTCTTCGACTAATAAAATATTTGAAGAAACTAATCCTGCTTATTGAAAGTGTCAATGATAATTAACTTTATTAGTTGAAATCTCAAGTTTTGTAATAACTGGTGATACTGACGTAAGCCGAAACTTGCTCAGAGGTATTAGACCAAGAGCCCAGGGGTGTCTTGTTAATAAAAAGTGTAATGGCTGGAAACGGGTTTAATTTTTCGTAAATACCTTCCTGAACAAGGATCTGTAATTCTGCCGACTCGTATCGGATGGGTGTCCCAGGCAGAATCTTTGACCCCTAAAGTGCGTTCTGCCTGGGACACCCATCCGATACGAGTCGGCAGAATTGCAGATCCTTGTTCAGGAAGGTATCTACGAAAAATTGAGACCGGTTCCATCCATTACACTTTTTATTAACAAAACATCCCTGGGCTCTTGGTCTATATGTATTTACAACATTGAATACATCGACGGTAATTATAGGTAATACATGTCTATAATTTATTACAAAGCGGTACCGGTAACTTTTCAACTAGTTAACACTGTTCGAACTTATAATTATTCTTACTTAGCACAATATATTTGTGTAAGGACACAAGGAAGGAGGAATGTAACAAGCGAAATGCTATACTACGTCTAGCTACTGTTACGTCATTTGGCAATCGTCATTACGATTTAGACGTAACGAAACAAAGTGGAATATTTTATTTATCAAGCCATGAATAATGACTAATGCTTAGTGATGGAACAGTTCTTAGATGTAGCATAGAATTTCATTTGTTACATTGCTCTGTGTCTTTTGTACTGTTACATTTTGTCTAGACTTCATATTATGAAAAACTCGGTTGTATCAAATGATATGTTCTTATTTAGATTAAATTTTCTAATAAATAAACTAGATTTAGTTGTAACGGATGTGAATACTGACTACTACTGAACAGAATATTTCCAAATCCCAGCACAATGTCTGCTGTGTAAAGGTGTCAAGGAATCGATGTTTTAAAGAATCGATATGCAGATTTTATCTGCTAATAAAAAGCTTTTATTTCCCTTATCTTGTCTCTTAGCATATTTTATTTTCCTTTTTTATTTATTTTACTCTTTTATGTTTTTATATTAAAGGGGTTTAAGTAAATGGTAAAGAACCATTTAAAACGGTTTATGTTTCTTTTAAATAAATTTAATAAATAGCGCAGGTATGGCGTTGAAAGAAAACATTTTCCATGGCAGCAACTATTTCTTCAAGCATTTATAACATTTTTTAATAAGTTTGACCAAACAAATATGAAATATTACTTTCTTGGAGACTGCATTGTCCATTTGCTTTTTGGCCCTTTAGTCCCTAAAAGACTTCTCAACATGAATTAGACACCTTAATAGTGTTTAGTTAATCCATCTCTAAATACTACATGGTTTCTGAGTTAGTTATCTATCTCAACACATCGTATAATCAATACATGCTGGTGGCAATAGTCACACTTGCTGCTAGAAATAGCCATACTTACTGCTAACGAAGCATCAATACTTGCTTCTAGAGAAATTCATACTATATTTTGCTGCTGGCAAAATATCAATACCTACAGGTGACAATCACACTTCCTGCTTGTATTATCAGCACTACTTGCTTCAGGTGGTCGGTATACTTGCTGCTAGCAGCAGCAACAAAACTTGCGGTGGGCGAAGGTCTTAATTGCTAAGTGCAACAACACATATACTTATACTTGCTGCGGGCGACAATCTATTTTCGTCCTATTCAGTCCTATTTTAGTTTCCGGTACTCGATGTTTAGTTTACTTATAATAATGTGTTGTAAACATTCTAATGTGTAATTTTGTTTCGCACTTAAATAAATTCATATTATTATTATTATTACTTGCTGTTGTTACAACCAGAAATTCAGACTGTGACAAATTCTTAAAAAATCTCATTCGATTTTAATTGCTTTCTTTCCCTTCTTTCTATTCGTACTTTTACAATTTTGTTTTATACTTTGGTCGTTTAAGTTAGGGGCTTTGCAGCTCTCCAGATAGAGCAGAGCAGGGGTTTCTTAATCAAGTCTTACGGTTGGTTTTGGACTCGGTCCAGTTTAAACTGTAAACCTCTCTACTCGATCTATACTTTAATTGAATTCTCATACTACTTTATCTATGACTTAAATTTTATAAAGAATAACATAAAAACATTATGGCGCAGGAGTCTGCGAGCCGGTCGAATTTCATTGAAACTTAGCACCAAAATTAAGTCCGATGAAGGTATGATCTGATGAGATATTATGCTTAATCCAAAACGGCGTATCAAAATAATATAATTTTGAACTTTTAAACTTTACTAAAAAATCGGGTACGGGGTACTTCGGATCTTTTCCTTATCACATCAAATTCACTGCCCTCATACTCTGTACTTCGGACTCGCTTCACTCGTTCTCAGAATATACAAGTCCTTAAATGTATTTTGCAACACGTCTTCAGGTAGTAAATTGATTCCTTTCATACTGCGCGGGCACCTATCCAGGCACTAACCACGCTCAATGCTGTTTAACTTTTCGATCCAACAAAAACCAGAGATATGCTTGTCGTATTAAAACGAAACAAACTGTACTTATTTATTACGTAAAGGTGTGCAATTGTACCAAATTTCAACAAATGTTGATAACAAGATGCAACTTGGGACATATTTCAGTCTTATCCCTTGCTACATACGTGCTTATTTTCAATCCGATAGCAAGATTTGTTTTGCGTTCAATGATTTTTTAAAAAATTTGCTGAGTCATTATTGTGGGTTAATGACGTCATAAAAAATATTTCCGTATAGCGCAACTACACCTCTAGACTGATTTTCGTACAAAGTTACATAGTCCTAGCATACATGAAAAGGGACCTACGATGATAACAGACAGACTCACACACACATAATAACCTACTCAGGTGGTCTTAAAAACACCTGAAACGGATAATTCTGGTTTTGGATGTGCAGAAATTTTGGGAATTTTATGGATTACTAAATACTAAATAATAACGCACTGGTAATTAGGTTTAAGAAGACTGTATAATGATTGGAATTAAAGTATAATACGGACACATATGGAATAAAATGTATATAGTGCGAGCTCTAGCTGGGAACTGGAAGAGAAGCCCTCGTATATGCTAGGGTGTAGTAGGGAGGCGAACCTGTCCGACCTTACCCGACCATACACGACGCCACTGTTTCAGATCCCTCTACTAACGAGAATCACACATACCGCCTCCCGTGGAAAGTCTCAGCTTTTCACAAGAGCAGTAAAATACAAAAGAATTAACAAAATAAATTAATTAGAGAAAAAAATTAGAATCTTCATTAGAAAAATAAAAGGATATCAATCTGAGGAAGTGGTCGTTGTAGGAGTAGAATCGCCACGATCAGGTAGAATATCCACATTAGAGTTGGAGTCATCAAGATGAGGCAGAGGGCAAATTTTAGTTAAAGCCCGACGGGTTTCTCCATGCTTAGTCTTGACGGTAACAACTCTTGAGATGCCGTCTTGGCCAGGATGAAGTTTTGTTATTCTAGCTAAGTTCCAGTTTAATGGCGAAGAGTTTTCGTCCTTCAGAAGAACCAGCTGTCCAACATTAGGAGAAGAGGCTGTAGTGCGCCATTTCGACCTATGCTGAAGTTGACTCAGGTATTCTGCAGACCAACGTCTCCAAAATTGTTGTTGAGCCTGCTGTACACGTTGCCAACGGTCTAACAGATTGGTTGGCTCGTTCTCAATGTTAACGTCTGGTACAGCTGTAAGTGATTCCCCTACTAGGAAATGGGAAGGGCTAAGGACTGATAGGTCAGAAGGATCATTTGACATGGGTGTTAGTGGACGCGAATTTAATTGCGCTTCAATTTGTGCTAAAAGGGTTGTAAGTTCCTCAAATGTTAGATGAGGTACCCATAACTCTACGAAGATGGTGCTTACAACTCTTAACAGCACGCTCCCATAAACCACCAAATGTGGGTGATCGAGCTGGTATCCACTGAAAATTGATACCAGTGTCACTAAAGCAAGACATAAGGGTATCTATATTATCTTTGGTATTGAAGTTATGGTAAATTTCTTTTAATTGACTGTCGGCCCCAACGAAGTTTCGACCGTTATCGCAAAAGAGAGTTTTGCATACACCGCGTCTTGCGATAAATCGTCGTAGGCAAGCTATGAAAGCATCAGAGGTTAAGTCACTGACTGCTTCAATGTGGAGTGCTTTCGTAGACATGCAGATAAACAGGCAGGCATACGATTTTACTAAAGGAGAGTTTCTTCGTTTGGACTGTTTGGTCATAAAGGGTCCGGCAAAATCTACACCGGTGAAAGTAAAAGGTTTGGACACTCGTAACCTGTCGGAAGGTAGGTCTCCCATGAGGTAAGTAACAGGTAAAGGGTTAGCTCTGAAGCAAGTAGAGCATTCTCGAACAATTTTCTTACAAAGGTTTTTGCCATTTATTGGCCAAAACTTTTGACGAATAGTATACAGCATATGCTGAGCTCCAGCATGCAAGGTGATCTTATGGTAATGTCTTACAATTAGGATAGTAGTTGGGTGCTTTGAACACAAAAGGATGGGATGCTTTTGATCGAAGGATATGGAAGCGTTTTTAATACGACCACCAACTCTCAAAAGTCCATTTTGGTCCAGAAATGGATTCAATGAAAGGAGTCTGTTAGTAGAAGGTAAGAGTTTATTAGATTCTAAGGTTTTAATTTCAAAGGGAAACATCTGGGTTTGGATAGTCCTTATAATAAAGATTTGAGCTTTGTTTATTTCTTCGGAGGTTAACTCACCAAAACTCGAAATTCCTTAGAGGAGAGCAGTTATGTTTAAATCGAAATAAGCAAGCTACAACGCGATAAAGAGTAGACCAAGAGGAGAATTTATCCAATTTCAACTCCTGAAGTAAATTTAGGGATTCAACAGAAACATGCACTAAGGCGGTGGTTTCTAGTTTTTTATCTGGAGGTTCAAAGTTGTCAGAAAGTTCAGGATAGTCGTAAGAAGCAGAGGTTGATAGCCAAGTAGGGCCTCTCCACCACAGATCAGGTAAAAAACAAGAACCTCGACTCAAAGTATCAGCAGGATTATCACAACTGGAAACATGCATCCATGAACAGTTTAGGTGTATTGTCCTGTATTTGAGATACCCTGTTTCCAACAAAGGTTTTCCATCGGCAAGATTCTGCAGCAAGCCAATGCAGAACAATAAGAGAATCAGTCCATAAAAAGACTTCATTGAAAGAAATTTCAGAAAGGGAACTTCGGACTTTAAGATAGAGTTCACTTAATAGAAGAGCCCCGCAAAGTTCCAGTCTGGGTATAGATTGGGCCCTTGTAGGAGCCACTCGAGATTTAGAGCAAATTAGTGAGACGCTAACTTCCTGGTTAGAGTTCATACATTTCACATAAAAGCAAGCTCCATAGCCTTGCTCACTAGCATCGCAAAAACCATGGAGTTCATAGGACGATGGTAAGTCAACGAAGGAGAAATATCTAGGAATGGTAATATTGCTTAAATTTGAGCATTGAGTAGTAAATTCTACCCAACGGTCTTCGAACGTGGAGGGAAGGGTTTCATCCCAAGATATTTTTTCTAGCCACAGGTCTCTAATTAAAAGTTTGCCTGACAATATTGCTGGGCCAAGAAGACCTAATGGATCGTAGATCTTACAGGTGTCCGATACTATAGTTCTCTTGGTTGTTTTTTCGTGATGCGAAAAATTAATATGGTATTGAAAAGAGTCACTCGAAGGGTTCCATAAGACGCCCAGAGTCTTTACACCTTCGTCCTTAGAAAGGTTAATTGTAAAATTTGGGTCATCAGTGGAACTAGAGTCCAAAAGTTGTTTCAGCTCTGAACTGTTCGTACACCACTTACGTAGGGCCATCCCTGCCTTGCAGAACAAGGCAGAAAGCTGGTCGTACAACTCTTTTAGGGAGGAAACAGAGGATTCACCTGAAATTAAATCGTCTACGTAGAAATCTCTCTTTAGAATTCTAGTAGCTAATGGAAAGAGTGCAGATTCATCAGCAGCTAACTGCTGCAATGTACGAATGGATAGATATGGAGCTGGCACGGTTCCATACGTCACCGTCAGCAGAGTATAGATTTTTACTTCTTCATTAGGATTGTCTCTCCAATATATCAATTGAAAATAATTATCTGGATGGTTAATTAAAATTTGTCGGAACATTTTTTCCACGTCCGAAATTAAACCAAATTTATAGAAGAATAGAATAGAATAGAATAGAATATAATTTATTGTCAAAAGCTAACATAATTAGATACAATACGTCATACAAATACAAAACTAAAACACAACAATAACTTAATACTTATAAATACATGTTAAACTATAACACTAAAATGGCTTTTAATAGTTAATAATTTAAACTTATTTTTTTATAATTTCATTAACAGAGTAAAAATGACTTCGGAATCTAGAAGTAACTTATGACTTCGGAATCTAGTTAGGATTGCAAATAATTCTGTTTGCAAAGGTGGACCAGGATGTAGGATTTCGTTTAAAGAGACACCAGACGATGTTGCCATGCTTCCATTAAATACCACCCTCAACTTAGTGGTGGCACTAGCTGCTCTTAATACCGCGTGATGAGGGAGGAAATAATGATTTTTAGTTAATATAGTACTGTATTCTTCAGGAGACAATTCTCTCATATGTCCCAAGCTTATGTATTCGGACATGAAATTGTGGTATTGCTCACTTAAGGACGGGTTTTTACTAAGTTTTCTTTCTAAGGAGAAAAAACAGCTCAACGCTTTTTCTGAAGATGACCCTAAAACCGAGCTGTCTTCCTTAAAGGGAAGGGATACTGAATATCTACCTGAGGTATCACGGGTAACAGTTTCATTAAAGAATTTATCAACTCTCTGTTCCTCTAGCGATAAGGGTTTTTCATACTTACAATGTTCCAACTCCCAAAACTTAGGCAGCAATTTATTCAGATCATCATTATGACCAGTGGAAATTTGACTGCAAAAATAGGAGGAGCTAGATTGTATCAGGTTAGTATCGGAAATATTATTAGAAGAATGAAAAGTTGGGTATTTGCCACTAAGGATCCAACCAAATTTGGTCATTTGTAAAATTGGCAAATTGTCATTTAACTTAAGCTGACCTTCGGAAAGAATTTCAAAGAAACACTCAGCCCCTAACAACAGATCAACTCTATTAGAGATGTGAAACTCCGGATCAGCAAGTTGGATGCCTTCAGGAAGTTTCCATCCAGAAATATCAATCCGTTGCTGAGGTAAGTGGTTATTAAGGGATGGAAGCACTAAAAATTGTAGGTTTTGTTCAAAGTTAGATGATCTAGAGGAAATAGTAGAGTTCACCTTTTTATTTATCTGAAACGGGGAAGGTCCTATACCTTGTAAAACAAAATTACATTTGACAGGAGATAATTGGAGTTTCTGCACTAGCGACTCGGTCATAAGGTTACTTTGTGACCCTCCATCGAGAAGGGCCCTTACTGGAAATACACCTTGATGAGTGGAAACATTAACTATTGCAGTAGCAAGAAGAATACTGTGTTGGTTCGAATTTACGGTAGCCGTGTTCACACAACAGTATCTTGATGGAGCAACGTATTGTGAGCTAAGTTACAAACTCTACATTTATATTTATTCCTACAATTTTCAGCAGTGTGTTGAGAATTAAAGCAGTTGGTACAAAGGTTATGGTTGGTTACTAACCTTGAACGTTGGATAGGAGTCATGGCGATAAAGGTTGGACATGTGTACAATTTATGGAGCTGTTTACATGCATAACATGGATAGTTATGGTGATCCTTAGGGTTAGAATCAGGTTTAGGAGTTTGGCGGTTACCGTTTCCAGAAGCATTTGTCCTGGAAGGTTGGCGTCACCGCCTCCCGATGATGGTTGGGTCGTACCAGTGTAAACATAGGCTGAATTAGGGGTTCTTTTGGAATTATGGTTATATTTTTCATTAGACTTATTTTTAGGGTTGTTATCAGAAATTGGTTTTTGGTATGGCTTACTATTAACATTTTGAGAACTAGATGGCAATGGAGTGGACATTTCTAAAATATTAATTTCTTTTAGGAGAAAAGTTTCCATTTCACTGATTTTTGGAGAAGTTTTCTGGCCAGATATAACTTCTTCCCACTTTTTCAATAAATTTCGATCAAATTTAGAAGCAAGCAATTGGACTAAAATAAAACTGGAATTTTCAACATCTTCTCCCAAAGCTTCTAAGGCTCTAATATTTTTAAAAAATTCACAGTGCAAATTTTTCAGTGAAGATATTGAATCACTCTTAGAATTTGGAAGCTGAAATAAGGTATTTACATGAGAGTTTGATATTAAACGTTGATTTTCGTAACGTTGAACAACTAAACTCCACGCAATTTTATAATTACAGTCCGTAGTGGCTAAGTTACTTATAAGGTCTGCGGCTTGTTCCTTGAGACACAATTTTAAGTAATGTAATTTCTTAACATTAGGGATTGGCTGCGAATCAATTAAACTTATAAAATTATCTTTGAAGGTATTCCACTTTTTAAAATCCCCATTAAAATTAGGAAGGGAGATTTGTGGCAATCTTATATCTAAATTATGGTTACACTTAAAATTATTAGGAGAGTTATTTGAAATGGACTCCGTAGATCCTAATGGTGAATTGGGTCTACTTTTGCTTATTTGCTCAAGTCTTCCAACTAACAAAAAAAATCTATTTTCAAAATCTGTCAATTCGCAGTTTAATTCCTGATGATATAATTCATCATCAGAATTCAGGATAATTTCATTGACACAATCAACAAACTCCTTGTGTAAAGGTTTTATTGATTGTAGCCTGATTCACCTGAAAGGAGTGTTCATCAGGATTGTATTGATGAAGAAATTCTTCACATCTTTTAAGAGAACCTTTTAATGAATTTTTCTTATTTTTTAGTGTATTCAATAAAGTTTGGCGACCCATGTTTAGCACAAATTGAAGGTAAAACACAGATTAAACAAAATATTATAAAATAAACAAACGGAAATAATAAGGAATTTAATTTTCCTACCTTATTAAGAATATGACAAGAAATAATAATTATTAACTTGAAAAGTATTAGGAAAACCGAAATTATTATTAAAATTAAATTTAAAGTTAATAATAATGTTCGAAAAGTTTTTATAAAATTTAAGAAAACAGTTTAAAAACTCATAAAAGTATTCAAAACTTACTAAAAATGTTCGAAAACATATAAAAATTATTCTAAAAACTATAAAAAGTTCTCTAAAAAACATATAAAAGTTTGTTTTGTAAAGGAATTATTAAGGAAATATTTAGGAAAGAAATAAAAATGTTTAAAGAGATAAGGATTTTAAAAAGATAAAATAACTTTTTTTTTTGTAAAGGAAACAAAGGAATATTTCTTAGGAATGAATAACAGGAAATGACGTGTAAAGATAAGGTTAGTCACTCACAGAGCCAGGTGTTGTTTACCAGTATGGCGGCCGGTCGAGTCGGTGGACTTGAGAGGAATGCCTTGTAGAGGGGTTAGTCCAGTGGGTACACACACACCTCAACTACACTACACTGAACACTTCTTCACTAGCTTCACGCAAACAACTTCACTACGCGTACAAAGTCTTTCTGGATACGATGGATAAATGTTTCTGGATACGATGGATGAATACTTATATTAATTAACAAAAGATGGGATTATAATTAAAGATGGATGAATAACGGATAATTAACGATGGAAATATAAACTGGTTTATAATTATAACGGTTGTAATCGTTATTTTTAAATGGATAACGAATATTACGATGGATAATAATTAACGATGGATGGATTACGATGGATAATTTACGATGTATTATATCAAAAACGAGTTTAATATTTACGTTGGTTAAAAACACTTGCGGTTTAAATAATAACGGAACTAATCCGGCTCGAAGGACCATGCAGAAATTTTGGGAATTTTATGGATTACTAAATACTAAATAATAACGCACTGGTAATTAGGTTTAAGAAGACTGTATAATGATTGGAATTAAAGTATAATACGGACACATATGGAATAAAATGTATATAGTGCGAGCTCTAGCTGGGAACTGGAAGAGAAGCCCTCGTATATGCTAGGGTGTAGTAGGGAGGCGAACCTGTCCGACCTTACCCGACCATACACGACGCCACTGTTTCAGATCCCTCTACTAACGAGAATCACACATATTTTGCAAACACCATACTTTTCATAAATACCTACAGTATAAATGAGGAAAACTAAAAATAATTCCTTGATAAGAAGTTTAAATAATGTTTTGAAGTTGTCTAAATATCAAGAGACAAGCAAATTCGTCACTAGTAAATTCCTCAGGATATATGGATGGATGCAAACACTGTACAACTCAAATCTCTGGTCAATTACAATGAACTATAGAACCAAAATATTAATTTTGGCAAAATATTGAGGCCTGTTAGTAATAAATTAACTTCAAAACAACATTAGAAACACTTTTATTACCTTACAGGTATTGACCTGTAAGGTAATAAAAGTGTTTCTAATGTTGTTTTGAAGTTAATTTATTACTAACAGGCCTCAACCACATCTGTGGCTAACATAGTTCTCTAGATATTTGTATTTTTGGATGCGCATATTTCTTGAAATGGCAACATTATATGCTTCTATAAAGCTATAGGTAGGAAAGCTTTGTTCCGTGATTGACAGCTTGTTTTTTATTTCACTTAAAACGTATATTTGATAAAATAATTTAGAACTTTTGTAATTCATTCAAAATAGAGAGGAGACTAAAAAAATGCATTTGAAAGCATAATAAACTTTTTCGAGATTTTTGAAACTTATAAATAATTTCTGGTTTAAGTACGAGATTTATATTTTTGATTAGACTGAAAAGGAAAAAGATTTTTTTTTAATAAATTCTTGATTTGAATAAATTATTAATAAATGATGGGGAGGGGGTATGAATAAGTTACTCTGTTTTATTTATAGCTGTGAAAGGTTGACAAGAATTTTAACCAAATTTTCTTGATGAATTATTAAGTTAGTGTTGATAAAGAGTTGCGGTTGGAGTTATTAGACGTTATGGGGTTGTTGCTGTTACAATGTTTTGACATAAGGACCTCGTGATGACAGACTCCCTGGAGGCGAGGCAGGTAATGCATACTAAAGACAAAGCGTTTCCTTCTATCACCTCTAAGAGAGGGTTTCTCAATGGGAAACAAGATTGAAACTCCCTCAGCACAGACTTTCCAGTCTCATTATCATAAAGTTTTCATATTTTAGAAAAGCGACGGTGCTGCTTAATATTGTTGAAGTAGAAACGAAAAAGTAATAAGATAAAATGGAATATAGGACAGTGTTGTTCTCAGCCATGCAAAGAAATTTTCGAAGACAAGTCTGCCTATTCCAGGGTTACGCAAGCCCTAAAACACTGTGGACCCCCATTTCAGATAAACGAAATTTGCCGGACTCCCTTATTGTTCTTATAACTCCTCTATCAATCTGAAACATAATCTAAAACCTAAAAAACTTCGTTAACCGTCCTGCATGTAACGTCTTAATGTAGGTATGATAAGCAGTTCGATAACTTGCTTCAGTAGAAAGCTTAATGAGTCAGTAATTATTTGATTTATACATTATATTTATAAAATTGTTATATAAAGAGAAAATTGTTTTCATTGATACAGCAAACAAAACGGTCACTTCTTTCTGAAAAATCTTTCTCCAGTTCCCGATTTACCTTTCCAAAATTTAAAATATATATAATAACAGTAGAGATAAATATATTCAAAATGATTATACTTTGCCATTATACACATATGTCTAATATCATGTCTTATCATGTTTATAAAACTTTAAAAGAAACCTAGGACATTAGACCAAGACCACTATCAGGAACTACAGAAATTAAATTAAATTAAAAAAATATATATTATTTGAAAAAGCATGAGTAGTTGATACAATATAATTGTGCGAGTGTTTTGCAAAACTCGGTACTATCAAATGTTTGTTGTTTTGCTTGCCATGCATGATGGCGGTAAGAGAGCACCGCTCGTCTCTGGTAAATACTTCGCATTATATTTTTCGGAATTCATTGAAGTTCAGAGTGAGTTCCGGATCTGTCGGCGCCCTGATGAGTTAGACGTAACGAAACAGAGTGGGACATGACATTGTTTCGAGCCATCAATGATGACGAATGTCGAATGATGGAACAGTTCCCAGATGTAGCATTGCATTTTGCTTGTTACATTTCCTAGGTGTCTCTCGCACAATTATATTGTGTTAACTATTCATGTTTTGCAAAACTTGGTAGTATCAAATGATACTAATATTAATACTGTCTTATTTATTTAGTTAAGTACGACTACAATACAATTGTTATTAGTACATATGTTATAAGTTATATTATAGTGACATAACATAGGAGAAAATATAAGGAGAAAATATCCATTGATATTGCTCCATATTAATACGTACAAATTATATTTATTTATTTGTCTTGTGGATAAGACTAAAACTTTTTCTTTGAGATTTTCATGAGACAAATATTTAAGATAAACGGATAAATATTACAGGATAAAACACGTGTATAAAAATTTGCTTGAGAAAAAACATATCTCACGTGATATGAACGCAGCACACATGCTCATGTTTCAAGTACGTAATATATTATGTATCCTGTATTGTATATATTTGAGTAAAAATACAGTACAAACAACACTCGAGGGTTTATGTTTACCTCCCCCCCCTCCAGTATAGATAACCCCACGCATACATATTATACCACCGTGCTATTATCATATTTATAAGAATAATATATTATTCATAAATATTTTCATATTCAAGAGAAAATTGTTTACATTGATACAGCAAACAAAGCGGGCACTTCTTTCTGAACCATCTTTCTCCAGTTCCCGATTTACCTTTCCAAAATTTACAATAATTATAGTCGAGACCTTGCAATATTGCATCGCTTGATACTCCCGAGTTTGGCTAAAATGGTGCTATTAAATGTGACCTCTAAAAGGACCCTAAATGTTCATGCCATTTAAAAAAAGTTTAAATGTACTATGAAAAAAATAGTTTTCCGTTCTGTGAAACATAGAACTTTATCCTACTCTATAACTATCTAATCCATGGTTTTTCCTCCTCAACTGCATAATTTTTTACCTCCTCCTTAACTACCTAATACTCGTCCTTTTCCACCTTAATTGCCTAATCCTCGGCCTCCTCTTCAACTACCTAATTTTCCAACTCCTCTTTAATTACCTAATTCACCACTTCCGACTCTACTAATCCTACTCCTCCTTCTCAACTGTCTCCTCCACCTCCACTTCATCTTCCTAATCCTCCAACTCATCTACTTCCTTCACCTCCTTCTCAACCTCCTCCTCCAGCATCTCCTCCTACTTTTCAACCACCAATAATATTAAATATTACTGTAATCTGTGAGTCTGTTGGTAGAGGACCCTTGTTAACTAATTGATAGCATGCTTATTTAGAAAAAGAACTTACAAGATTCCGTTTTCGCTCCTCAAAAACAATTTTGATTTTTGGACTTCCAAGGTTTAGCACATATTTGAATAATAGGTTCAGCTTATAAAATAATTTAATGAACGATAGAATTAATGTTTATAAAATAAAATATTTACTCAACGGAAGAAACATTATTAGTAAATAACTACAAGGTACTTTAAGATAGATAATAATACTAGCGTTATTTAAACGAATTTCCTTTATGCAAATTTGCTTATAAGATAAGTCTCATGGCGGGAGCGAAACTTCGGAGAGTGACCCAAATTCGTTTCAGAGGGCCGATTAATACAGGAAAATTAAAAAACCAGTAAGAAGTGAAATTGGTTTTATTTCGATTATGAGGAATAGACAGAAAATTGTGCAAAAACTGGTTTGGAGAGCAAAAAAGCAAGCATTTCAAAATTCGCCTATCTTGCGAATTTCTACGCTAGAATTTTTATTCATTATATTTTTTTCAGTATTTCTCAACCATCTTAAAATATTTTATGAGGAAAAAAATACTTAACATTTTTTATTACTTTTTAATATTACAGTTAAAAAACATTTTTAATATCAATTTTTATAGCAAAATTTAATCTTTGCAACTGGGTTTAAAACCATTAAGTATATCATGTTTTGAGAATAAAAAAGTGAGTAATATTAAATTATTAATAAATTAATAAAATTCATCTGTAAAGAGATTATTACTTAATATTATTTTAACGTAATAATTTTCTAATTTATTGTTTCTTTATTTAGTTATTAATGGATAAAGATTTTCATCATTTAAAATATTTTTAATTATTTTTACTTTTCCTCACCTAATACCACAGTTATATAGATAAAGAATTGTCTTCAACTTCAATATCTAATTATCCAAAACCCTTAATATCCAAACATCCAAAACCCTTAATATCCAAACATCCAAATCCCTCCAAACATCCAAATCCCTTAATATCCAAACATCAAAAACCCTTAATATCCAAACATCCAAAACCCTTAATATCCAAACATCCAAATCCCTTAATATCCAAACATCAAAAACCCTTAATATCCAAACATCCAAATCCCTTAATATCCAAACATCCAAATCCCTTAATATCCAAACATCCAAAACCTTATATCCAAACATCCAACCCTTAATATCCAAAACATCCAAACCCTTAATATCCAAACATCAAAAACCCTTAAATCCAACATCAAAACCCTTAATATCCAAAACATCCAAATCCCTTATATCCAAAATCAAACCCTTAATATCCAAACATCCAAAAACTCCAAATATCTAAACATCCAAATAACCCAAAATAGCCCAACCTAGGTTTTTTTATGATTAATAGTTGTGACTGTGTGTGTCTGTGTTTGTGTGTGTGTGTCAGTGTTTGTGTGTGTGGGTGTCTATGTCACGCATAACTCCCACTGCTTTTATGTTAGGGAGTTAAAACTTGGTTCAAAAAATCAGAAATAAGGTCTAGTTGGACAGCCTGTAAGATAACATTGATTAGACCTTTCGCTGAGTTCATTAACAATTTAAAAGCATCGTTTTAAAATCGAAATTCAATTCGATCAAGGTGAATCGATCCACTAAAGTTTAATTTAATATTAGTCACCAATTTGAAAATATTGAAGTTTGAATGTTTACACCCAATAACTTTTAATCTCTTATCTTTTTTTTATAAAAAGTCCACAGATAAAAAAAATGAATTAGTCGTTAAAATTCAAGGGCTACCTATTATTGGCGAAAACATTTATTTAATAGTGCGGCACTTGAAATTTTAACCAGAAAAAAACTTTTTTATAACTATATTATTAAACTTTTTTAACTAAAAAAATTAGTTAAAAATTAATTTCACTTGTTCTAATTTCATTAATTAGGGTTTTGTGTTCTATAGGTAACATAAATGACGTTTTATGCCTGGACAATTTCTCCCTAACAAGAATTTTGCTCCCCCCCCCCTATATAGGGGGTATCATAAAAAAATAAAAGAATACAATTTATAATTACCGTTTAAAATTATTAATTACAATTTAAAATTCCCTTAGGACAAAATAAAAATAAATAAAAAAATAAAAATATATGATAAAATATAATATATGAATATATAATATCATATATATATATATATATATATATATATATATATTATATATATATATATATATATATATAATTATATATATATATAATGTGATATAAAATATATGATATTGGAATTATTTTATAGTCACTTTTGGTTTGTCCCTTATAGTAGAGCAAACATATACGGGCACCTGAAAAGTTCAAATAAGGACAAAATATTTGTATGTGATTGAGAAAAATGATCAAGTCTTAAATATAATTCATATATTAAAAGAAAGTAAAATTTAAAAAAAAATAAGTTTTGCTTTTACTAGAGCAAACTAATTTGTGATAGAACAGAATTGCAATTATTTTGGGGATAGCATTAATTATGCAAGAAAATATATAAGGTCAACTTTGAAATGTTAAAGTCAGGAGTTAGTCGTGGAACCATTCGGGCGCTGCAAAAATATAGTCCTTGCAGTACATAATGTAGACAGACCCCCTAAGTTTCCAAAATTTATCTTTTCGGTTCAAAAAATTAGGAAGGTGTGCACTTTTGGACAACCCTGTACAAACCAAACATTTATATCCTTGGAATTAAGTGGAGAGTCGGAATTGAGCCCCTTCCTCACTCACCTTCTCCGTCCTTTTCTTCCCCATAACCTCTTTATCGTAAATTTTCTTAGAAAATTCGCTTGTCTCACAATAATCATAATTAGGTAATTCATAAAAAATACGCTGATTTTTTATGAATAAAATTTTATGAATGATCAGTGAATTTATTCAATAATCTTATCATAATTAGTGAAGTTTTGTTTGAAAATTCGCTTATTTATAAATAAGCTAATTTTCAAAGAAAACTTCGCTAATTCTAGAAAGATTATTGTGAGATCTAGTCTTTGATCTGGTCTTACCAAAGACATCTCATCACATTTTAAAATTTCTAGCGTATAAATAAATATTATAATAATAAATATAATACTAATAATATCAAGAGACTTTATACACTGACAGATGGAAGTGACGAAGTCATAAATCAAGATTTCTTTTTGAACTCTCCAAGACTCAATATTTATGAGTTCCTCAAAATGCAAATAAATAAAACCTCACTGCAGTCCTTTTGAAGTCGAGACAATAAAAACTAAGTGAAACGTTATTATTTCTCGGTTTTATTTCGACCTGACAAATTCAGTTTAACATTTAAAATAATAAACTTTTAAATAACAAACGTTTAGTCTTTGTAGTTCTTTATTACGATTAAATACAAAAATAAAACTTATTTATATTGTTTATTTACGTCTTTCTCAGTCATACATTTTAAACGCGAATTATATATTTATTTTAGTATATATATTTTTTTTAATTGTTATTTATTTATTTATATTTTTTGACAAAATAGAGCCCTCAACAGTAAATTTCACTAATTTTAATGATGCTCTAAATAATCTAAATATAAACACTGAAAAATATTCAAATATTCAACAAATTTTAAAACACACAGGGTGCAGTGGATATATCGGATTATATGGTTCACCAGACAACGTCGGACTCGCTTCGCTTGTCCTCAAAATATGGAATTCTCTTAAGTTATACTGCCTCTGTTTTATTTAAAGTGGTCACGTATTCAACCACTGACCACCCTTGATGCTGTTTAACATAAGAGATCTGTCACAAACCGTAGATATTCTTGGTGTATTGAAACGAAACATAGCATGCTTATTCGATTTTTTTTTTGTAAACTTATTCATGTCACTTGATTTGAATTGAGCTAATGCTGATAATGACATAAAACTTGGCTCATTTGTTAGTTTTTTATATGACTACATGCGTGTTAAAGTGTTTTATAAATTTTTAAAATTTAGCTAACTCATTTTTGCAACTCTACTGCGCTCTTATGTTTATTTATGTAACTTAGCGTTTTCCCGCATTTTCTTAACCTATCCCGCTCCTTTTTCTTACACTTTTCCTCGCCATTTTTTATTATACTAACTTCGATATCATTCCGTTTGTTTTCTCTTTCTGTTCCTGTCCAAGTGTTATCTCATGTATTATTTCTCACGGTTTGTTTGATTATAAACGATTATTATATTCGTTTCTTAACTTTCCGTGTGCCGAAAAAAGTGCCGTTGTTGTCGGGTAAACTCAAAAACCCTTTGTGCTCTTTTGTGTTGTTACACCGTGCTGCCTGTTAATGTTTGGGCACTTTTAGCTTCACTCATCGCCATGCCTGGCCAACTTTACATCTCATCTTCTTTGGAATCATGTAAGCCACGGATTGCTATAATTACCCTTTATCTTGACATTATTAATCTGGTATTTTTAACTCTAACTCTTTGTCTTTACCTGTCTCTCCCTCTAATCATAAGGCGTAGAGATGTTTTCCTTAAATATCTAACAATGTATAAACAGACGTGCTGAGATCGAAAGCATATGAAGGTGGGTTACAGAAGAACCATAAGAAGATAGGTTAAGAAAGAAGTCATAATAAGATGGATTAAGATGGAAATAATATGACGATAAAAAGAAGATTTGGGTAGAAAGCATAAAATGATGGGATTGGATAAGAATCTTTGACAATTTTTTTTAGAGTAAAGCAGAGGTGGAATGTTAGGGTTAGCTATAGAAAGGATAATTAGAAGAGACTATGTCGAGGTAAAAGTGATGTCTCCTGATAGTTGTACTGCCTGGGTTGCCTCGATGTCTCTGGGGAAGTTATCTTCAAGCCCACTCTGTTAGATTATCTTCCTTACAGTCCGCCTGAGAGTTCTCTCCAATGTTCACTGAGATCTAAGGTTTCTAAGAGAATTAAACAAACATCACATCTCATTTAGTTTTAGACAAACAGGTTAAGACTGTCTTTATTTTTTATTTTAAAGTATACTTTAATATAATATACATTTAGGTTATATTTATCTTTACATCAGTTAGGAAGGTAAAAATAAAACTTAAAACGTTTAGCGTTTATAGCTCTGTTAACATAATCATTTGGTATTTGTAACTTTAACATAAATTTGTCATCAATAATTGAACGAACCTAAATGAGTTCCTACATTAGTGACTCCCGATTTTCTTTCTCGAGATAACTTCCATAAAAATAAATTGCTTTAGACTAAATACTAAATGTGGTAAGCACATAGTACAGATTAGGAGTCAGTGCTGTAAAATTTTTGATAAAATGTATTCATGCATCGCTTGGAAGTTCTTAAAGAGTAAAAAATTCTGGCAAGGAAGGCCGCAAATATTTTTTTCTTTGAAAATCCGCTACAACTACGCAAAATACAAAAAAAGATAAATAAAAAATAACAATAAACTGCGTAGGCTTCCGTGGTTCTTGTCATGAAGATTTAGGTCTTCCGGTGGTGACCTCGTCAATGTAGATAAAGAATCCGACGTTTTGCTTCCACTGTGGGAGGCATCTTCAGGGATGTAGGACATCATGGAATGCTCTACAAAACTTCGGATTCTTCATCTCCATTGGCGCAGTCACCACCGGAAGACCTAAATCTTCAGAAAATAACTAGTAATTACAAACATCATGAGTTTATCATTACGATGTTTGTAATGAGTTGTATTTCTCATTTGTCCTTTTTAGTCTTTTGCGTATTTTTTTATACGATTGTATTTTATACTTTGTTAGTTAGGCACTGATGATGCACTTAACCATCCACAATGATCTCAAAATTCCATTCGTCAAAGACATTGTTTCCTCTCGATACAATTCCTTTCATTCCAAATTAGATTCCCATCCTAATCCTCTTGTCCAAACCCTACATTCCAGAACCATTCCTTCCAATCCTCCACGGCGCCTTCGGCGACAGTGGCCGCGTGACCTTCTATTATAATCAATTTTAATGCAAAAACGCAAAACATTTCAGAAAATTCAACTATTCAAAAGTCAATTAATTTCTATTACACTAATTCAAGTCAAATTTTTATATTATAAGTAAAATGTCAACATTTTCCTTACCACGCCAAGGAGTATCACCACCGGGTGATTCCTCCTATCAAGACTGCCAATAAATTTAATGTAGACAATAATCAATAAAACTTTAAAAAAAACTTTTGGTACAAATGGTTTCAAAATTTCAACAACTGATTAGTCTTGTTTGTATAGAATTGAAATTGCATTACTTTGACAAAGACGGTGTATATAATTTGTTAAATATTTTTCTATAGAAAGTTTACGTTGTAAGTTTTTCCTTGTAGAGCCAAGTAGACTTGTGAGGACCGGCAGAGAATACCTCAGCGGGGTGATAAATGGTGTGGATGTGTTGGACGACACGTTCCCCAGTACACAACAAATACCATTCTGTTGTAGAACTGTTTTGCAGGGGGATAGAAAATTGTATTTTTGTTTCTCAAGTTGTTGAGTTGTCAGGAGATGTTTTCTTGTTTCTTTATTTCGAGTTAGTTTCCTCTAAAAGACTCCTAAGCCCCTACTTCAACATAACTACCTTTACACATTTTACTCTCACTGTTCTCAAGTCCCATGTCTGTGAACCCTACTGCTTAAAGTAGAGCCAAATATACTTAAATGAAATAACTCCATTTCAAAGCAAAACATTTAGCTTCTGACACGGATCTGTACTTCAAATTTTCATCCTTTTAGCGGATTCTTAAAGAAAAAATGAGCTTATGAGATTGGAGTCATTAGATATATATATATAATATATATATATATATATTATATATATATATATATATATTATATATATATATATATATATATAATATAATATATTTTATCATTATCTTTATTGATGAAAATTATCTATTTGCTCATTTTAGGCAATCCGTTGGCACCATCCGGTTTTTTGAACCTGTAGGAGCCACTATTGCCAATTTTATGGCTCTCTACGAGACTGTTAGATAGTTAAATTTGCTGTTTAACTTTCATTAAAGTATGGTAATTATTAACACTGAAAGCATATGCTGGGTATGGTAATTGTTAACACTGAAAACATATGATGGATAAGGTAATTATTAACGCTGAAGCATATGCTAGTATGGTAATTATTGAAAGCATATGCTGGGTATGGTAATTGTCAACACTGAAAGCATATGCTGGGTATGGTAATTGTCAACACTGAAAGCATATGCTGGGTATGGACCCCAGATCATAGGTTTAGGTGACAAAATTCTAGCCCTGTGGAGAACAGCAAACAATGAACTAATATTAAAGGTTTTATTCTTTTCGGATAATCCAAATCCATTTTTTGAGCTCTTTTTTATAGGTAATAAAAAGAGAGCTGTAATTGTCCGTATAAATGATAAAAACATGTATCGGATATCTGTTTAAAAGTTTTATAGTGTTAAAAGGAATTAAATTTACCGGGTGTTCGGTATGGAGTTAGAAAACTGTAAAAAAGTAACTACATTTTCACCGGTCCACGGCTTCTCAATGGCGGTCACGCAGGGTCAGGTTCCCTCGCCGCTTTTTATTCCTTTTTTTATTACTATTGGGCGAAAAAAGGAGCTTGAAGACTGCAGAGAGAAAAAGAGAGAGAAAAGCCCTCGGGGTCTAGCTAGCCCTTAAATATACAGCGTTGGACTTTAAATTGAGGCTATAAAGAGCAGAAGGGAGGAGTAGATATCACCCCCGGTAGCGGTAAATCCAAGAGATAAGCGACGATACTCCTCCACCCCACCCCCTTCCTACCCCCTCCACCACCATAGATCCGCCTAATAGTCACACCACTATATCCACACACCGAGAACAGTTTAAAAAAATCATTATTCTTCATAAATCTAAAAAAAAGCCCTTTACCTAGATGAGAACATATTTAGCATGCAAGGGTTGGTGTAGAAATATATGTTGATCTTTTCCAGAATGAAATGCTGGGTTTTCCCTCATTTTCATCTCCTACGAGGATTGTTTATTACATGTTAATGTGTTTGTTTAAAATATTTTAATTCTCAAATGAGTTTATAAGGTGTATGGAGCTCAGTATTATTTATTTATGATTAATAAAATATTAAGATTTTACGAGCACCTGTTATACAGGCGATATAACAATAAAGAGCAATGCTATAACTAAGGCAATAAATAATTAATACCACCAAATAGACTATCAACTGAGTAGACCTTGTTCATTACCAGTCATGACCGGCAGGATGACGTGTTCAATACCGGTCATGACCGGTAGGATTACGTTTTCAATACCGGTCATGACCGGTAGGATGACGTGTTCAATACCGTTTATGACCGGTAGGATTACGTTTTCAATACCAGTCATGACCGGCAGGATGACGTGTTCAATACCGGTCATGACCGGTAAGATTACGTTTTCAATACGGTCATGACCGGTAGGATGACGTGTTCAATACCGGTCATGACTGGTAGGATGACGTGTTCAATACCGGTTATGACCGGTAGGATTACACCGGTCATGACCGGTAGGATGACGTGTTCAATACCGGTCATGACCGGTAGGATGACGTGTTCAATACCAATCATTGCCGGTTGGATGACGTGTTCAATACTGATCAAGCGTCACCTTTTCAGGTCAGGCTCGTGAACTCAAAGCTAATTAAGTCTAGGTTGCTAGACTCAATAAACTCCAGGAGACACTGCTATTAGGCTAATTAATAAAAATGTGAGTTCGTGTTAATCTGTTAGTACTCGGGATCATGAGGTCTACTGGAACCCCTGTGTAATTCCACCGGTCTCAATCCTATCCTACTCTAAACTATTACAATGTAGATTATAATAGAGATTTCTGGTCTCCACGCTACGTCACAATGCCCATATCACATGAGACAATGTGGGCGTGTCACTATATAGAGGCTTCCATTTTTCTTATTGAAAGGATACCATTTCTATGTTTAATATATCTTGGCACATCCTAGAATTTCTAGCGTGATGATATTGCACATTTTAAATCGTTGTCCATCTCTGGCGCAGTGTTAAATAAACTTAAAGAAGTTATTCTTTTAATTTGTAACGAAATTTTGAAGCAAATTAAGCCAAAAAAACATTTGAGCCGTAGAAAGGGGGTAGAGTGACTAGGTATTTTTTTGTTAAATTATTAAAAGCAAAGCTTGGATAGCAAGCAAAAATACTAAATTTAATATTGTATTTAGAAAGAAAGATTTACCTTTTGAAAAATTCTATTAAAATGCTACGTTACTATTTCCATGAAATTAGGACTCATTCCAGATTCTAAAGTTAAGCTTCCCCCTCCCTCCCATGCTGTTGGCTCTCTAATGGAGCTGAAAAAAATATCCAGTTCGAGATGGTGCAACTGTTTTAGACACTTCCTTTTTTATGTCTATCTTTTTTCTTTTTATCTTTTTTAATTTTACAGAAAAAAAATTAAGTAGATCTCCATTTATTTTTTATATATTTAATAAAAAGAAATTTTAGTAAAAAGTGTATCCTTTTCGTTTGGAAGAAAAACGAAATATTGTGAATTATTGAAACAATATAGGTTGGAAGTAACTTGAAAAAAATGGGGTATAGGGTTGCTCGGAACTTTTCCTTAAAACTTCTTTATTTTGATAGTCCTCAGAATGGCATAGTATTCAAAAACTTAAGTTAGTATTATTCCTAGTTCCGCTACGTTGGAATTGATAGGAAGTCCAACATGTAGGGTAGGATAACTTCGGTCTCGTTTCGCTCCACTTCTAAATATCATGCTAACCTAATGCCTGAAAGTAATAGTAATAGTGATAGTAATATGGGGGAGTGGTAGTAACTACCAGGCAAGTAGGCCACGTGGTTGGGCCCTTTTTGCCAGCTCCCTAAGATAGTGTTCTACTCCTTTTAATTTCAAGTGTAGGTATATTTCATCTAATCTAGACAGAAGAGCCGTGAATTTTTATGGTTCCTCTCATGCTTTTTAAGCAATCATACATATTTTCACTGACAGTCAGTGAAAATAAATATGTCAGGAGCAACACGTGATCTCACTGTTAAACCAAACCTCACACTTTAAACTACAAGAGTTAAGTATTATAATGAATCTACAATGAGGGTGCTAAATTTTGCCTATACCCAATTTCATTTAGCGTAAGGGATCTTTAAAGAGTACCTGACAACGCACAGGCTCGAGACCACGCTTTACGTCCCTTCTGAAGGACGTGACTTGCAAAATTTGTATCCCTCTCATAAAAATCCTAGAGGCCCGTGCTGGGATTGAACCTAATGCCTGATGTAGTAATTCTTCTATTTTGCCATGCTTAACCTCAGAATACGAATATTGCCCACTCTATGAAAACATTACTTAGCAGACTTAGTTTTGGGTTGATTTTGTGGGTTAAACCTGCGAGTTTGAAGTCTTTTGTACTAATATGCTTTGGATAATCATGGAATTCTGAGTAAGAGTGAAGCTCATCCCTCTGAGGACATTGTAAAGAAATGTACTGAGGTTCCTCGTACCTGATTTTTTACTACACATTGTGCTATTGTGCATTGTACTGTCTGTCTGGGATAGTATAATAACCAGGTTTAAACTAAATATAGAGGACACTCATCCCGACTATCACCATACTCGCTAGCATCACTAAAGCCAACATATATCGTTACAGATTCCACAAAGAAGAATACATATTAACAGAAATACATAAATGTATGCAATTTGCTTTTAAATTGTATCACATCTCGGAACGAAACAGAAGGCAGTCGAAGTATTAGTATTTTATTCTACGTGTAGAGTGGCAACCCTGAGTCAAAGAACAGGGTTGCCTTTTTCAGTTCTATAAAAATATCTTGAAGTTTTCAATTCTACATTGTTATATTTTAACAAAACTATGAACTCGGGAAGTAAACTGTCCACAGAAACTAATTATAACTAACTTAATTCAGGTGGTAGTTTATTAAAACTAAAACTTTATCAAGTCAAGTTATAACAAGTCCCCAAACCGTCCCAAGAGACCAATCTTCTTGAGTTAGAGTTGAGTGTGAATTAGACCTCACTACCCTACTCATTTAAACATTTGACAAGTTTTTAGTAAATTAAATGTAATGAATTTGCATATATATATATATATATATATATAATATATATATATATATAATATATTAATATTATATATATATATATATATATGCATGTATGTACTATAATGTTGTATAAATGTATGTACTTAAGGCTGCAGTGATTTGTTAGCTCCGTATTTGTAATACTATTCTATTTACGTCCATTTTCATCTAAAAAGTTTTCGGTTTAGTTAATTAATGTAAATTTATTGTACTTTTCCACGTCTGCCGGTCTAAAGCAGTCCTATGCCACAGTTTCCTGAATCTTTCGTCGAACTCTTCTATCCATGTCTTCACTGGAGCATAAGAGTCCAGTCATCCTTTTCCTCTTCGCTAGTACATGACTAAAGCACAAGAAATAAAAAACTTTTAAATAAAAAAATATCAAACGGGAAAATATGAAAAATCTCAAAAGTTCACAGTAATTAAATTATGCAACACTTTACTTGTAAATTTTAATTTAAAATAAATTTTAATAAAAAAAACCCCGTTTATAAAATCATTGAATTCATCAAAGACTATTTTAAAGGTCAGTTTTCTGTTTATAATTTTAAATATTCTTTCATATATACTTATACTTATTTTTTTTTTTTTTTTTTTTATTTCCAACTTTTACAATAATATAATAATACACAACATTACATAAATAATTAATATCTTATATATGTATAAAACATGCCACTTCTTTAGATTAGATGATCCCTTCCTTACGCTTCTAATAAATTAATTAGTAAATTGATTCAAAGAAAAATAGGGGTCACATAAACTAGAGAAGTGGCACAAACATCATATTAATATAAATATGTACATTAATCATATGTTGACCATTTGGTTGGATTTTAGTTTTCAAAAGTTTATAAAAAGCTGTTTTTGATAATATAAAATCCTAAATATACGTAATCTAGCCCGCGAATGAAGCCCTTTTCACAATTTATTATTAAAAATATGCACAGTCTAGCGCGCGCAGCGAGCTTTTATTACTATGTCAAATTATAAATTTAATAAAGATTTAAAAAATTTAAATCTTTTTAAATTTAATAAATTTAAAAAAAAAAATATAGCATATTTTTATTAATATTCTATTAATGTTATTAACAATATTTTTTGTTTAAGTTCTTGTTCGTAATATATTATTAATTGTATGTACCTGAAGCGACTGTCATGCAACACATATGGTTTGGTTAGAATTGTTTTATGATTTTTCTGTTAAAAATGTAACATTTAATCTTGTACTTATAAATTATTATTACAGCGAGCTTTTCGAGCTTATTATTACTATCTTAAATTATAAATATAAGCATTTAAGCGAGTAAAGCAAACCATTTTTAAATATTGTTAATTTAGAAATATACGCAATCTAGCGACTGAAGCGAAATATAATTTTCCATGTATAATTACTTATACACGGAATCTAGCGAGCGAAGTGAGCCCTCTTTTTGTAAGCATTTATAACACATGGAATCTATTGATCGAAGCGAGCTTTAGTTTTATGTACAGAATTTATAATACATGGAATCTAGCGAGCGAAGCGAGCCCTTTTTTTAAAGCATAAATAACATATGGAATCTATTGATTGATACAAATATATAATACACGAAATCTAGCGAGGGTGTGATTCATTTTTATACGTATTAATAAATAATTCAAACAATCTAGCCAGCGCAGCGAGCCTAATTATAGTGTTTTTTTTTTTAAATGTAACTTGGCGAGCGAGGCAAAGTCCTTTTTAAATTTTTGCGTTTAAATTTTAGAATACTAGCGTACGAATGTTTTCCTATTACTCTATCTGTCAAGCAAAGCAAGCATAGTGTGCTTTATAAGTGTTTTTACTTGATGTATTCTTCTATCGTGAGTTCTTGATGCTACCCATTAATAGTATTATTTATAGTTGAAGCTATTTTATAATTATTTTTGAAATAATTTGTAAATTTTTATGTAGGTTTGTATTTTTTCGTTTATTTATAAAGAAACCAATACACATGATAGACTTATTTTCTTTGAAAAATATGCCTAAAGGAAAATCTAATAAATCAAAACTGCCCTATTATTCGTTATTTCTTTGTAAATATGACAAGATATCGACTCGCTTGTTGAGGATTCTCCTCTCAACTTACATGCTAAGTCTATAAATCAAAATCTGTCCTCAATAATAAGCATAGACCCCGTATTTTACTCTTTGCATACGTCTCCTTACCCGTTATCCAATACTTAACTCATTCAAACCCTAATTCTGTTTCATTGTATCATTTACCAGCATTTTTGATAGGTTTTTCTGGTTACAGAAAACCATAAACTGTAGACTCAGGCATTATTCTAACTGACACAAGCACTGGTACTATGGGACACAGCTACTATATTACTGACACAAGCACTGTACTAAGGGACGCAGCTACTATATTACTGACACAAGCACTGTATTAAAATAAACGTAAAGTAGGACATTAAGTACACCTAAATACTCTTATGCACAACACCTGCATGGTACACTTAAGTAGAACAGTTTTACTGTCTGCCAAGAGTGTAAAACTGACACAAGCACTGTACTAAGTGAAACAAGCACTGCACTAAGTGAAACAAGAACTGTACTAAGTGACAAGCTTTGTACTAAGTGACACAAGCACTGTACTAAGTGAAACAAGCACTGTACTAAGTGACAAGCTTTGTAATAAGTGACACAAGCACTGTACTAAGTGACAAGCTCTGTACTAAATGATACAAGCCTGTACTAAGTGAAACAAGCACTGTACTAAGTGATACAAGCGCCTGTAGTAAGCGACACAATCACTTTTTTGCAATTTACTTGAACTCATGTTGATTGAAGAACAGTTATTGTTTTAGAATTAATGTTCAAGACCTTGCATTATCAATTATAGATGTTGATTTACATTGATAAGTTATTTTGAAACAATTAGAGCATGTCAAGTCCATTTCTGTTTCAATTAGTTTCTGTTTTAAGCATTAATTTATTAATAAATTCTATTTAGTGATTTGCAACTTGTACTAAACCGTATAATGTTTCGATAATAATTTGACTAATTAAAAAAATATGGAAGTTAACACATCTCTTACAGAATAGTGAGTTTGCAAAAACAGAATATTCTTCAAATGTTTACTCCACTTCAGAGACAACTTTATCTACTTATGTGGGGCTCTTTGGGTTTTTAGTCTTCTGTTACAGCTTTTACGTTTAAAAAAATAAAACAAATAATTTAGGCAAAGGTGTAATTAATGACCCGGGAAAAGAATGTCCTTTAACATTTGCTCCATTTATTCCCAATAAACTGGAAAGGCTTCCGACTTATATTTCACGGATTAATTTCAGAGTGGGAGGCATCTTTAGGGACGTAGGATATCATAAATAAAAACACAATCCTCTACAGAACCAGCAGTCAACAAGTCAGTTTAGTTTTTTAGAGCACTGCGTTTTCATCATGATGACCTACATTCCTGAAAATCCTTTCCACAGTGAAAGAAAAACATCGGAGTGATCATCTACATTGACGCGGTCACCATCGGATGACCTAAATCTCCAAATATTCCTGTTTGGACGCCGTACGTTGTCTTTCCTTCCACATTTGAATCCTTCCAATTTGAATTTGAGTGATGAGAACTGGATGTTTAGTTATTTAGCAACTATGTCTCTAGAAAGCTTTTTACTAACTCTCGATTTAAGTAATGACACTTAAAATATCCGTGCCTTGAAGCCAGAGGTCAGACGATCTAAGACAAGAATTATGGACCATTACTGGTTAATCATTAAGACCACTTTACTCCCACGATGGGTCACTTGATGGCTCGTGATTTGCTGAAAGTCTCATATATGACTTTAACTACAAACTCAGCTGAAAAGTCCAGACGACTTTGCTGACTCGACACAGATTTTCTATATTAAACTGATATAATCAGGTGGATAGTTAGCAACTATTCCATAAGCTGGTTGCTTCTCAACTAAGATGCCTAAAATGAACCAAGGCCTTCGAGTTTCAGACCACTCGAAATTCAATCAACCTCTTGAAAACCAGGTTCACTTTCAATTTGAGAAATGATAACATCTGTTAGTTTGCTATTTAGCGTGAAAAAGAAGTGGGCATCCTTCAGATAAAGTATGCCTGAAAGACCTTAAAAAGGTCTAACGCTCTATTCAACTGAGATATTAGTAATCATTTATTAATTCTTCTATCTAAGGTTTTATTACTTCCTAGGCATTTAATCTTAACTCCGATAGTTTACTAATGGATCATTGTTGAATAGGTTCGCTCTATCTTCATTGCTTAAGCCCAACATTTCAGTTTTACTTTATTTATCAGCATGTATTCATAAGTCAATAATGACTTTTGAGTGTCATCTTATTGTAACAAATTGAAAATCTCAGTTTAATTTGTCCATCGCCTTGACTATAACGAAAGCCTCAGTTCTTTCCTATAAATGCGTCGAAGGTGGCAATCAAATCGAAGGTGACTCTTCACAATCCTTTGAAGGAGAAAAAGAAGTTCTGGAAGAACATATCATTTAATTAACTGCTTAGTATTGACACATACTTCATTATCTTGAATACATCACCATGGTTTTTGGGATGATGATGTTCATTTAATATATTAAATGAACGAATTAAAATATGTATACATATTTTACTATTTTAGTATACTTGGTACATCATTATGAACTGTTGCGGCTAAAACGTGGACGTTTTATGATAAGATAATGTGAGTGTCACATATTTTTCCTTCACAATGCCATTAAATTTTATAGATAGGATACACAATGATGACCTGTACGCTTGAAAGTCAACGTGGGAAGAACCAATTATTTTTAAGTAAACTGTAAACCAATTAGAATTGAATTCTGGGTAAAATAATGAAGTCTTAAGTTCTATTTAAAATCTGTATCTGTTGTATTATATGAAATTTCACTTGGCTAAGACAGGCATTTTCAGTGTTATAATAAAATATAAAAAGAAAGATCCCAACTTGATAATACTGCGAAATTTGAATCCACTGTAAAAAAATTACTAAGTATACATATTTTTTAGCGGATGATTCCGGTGACATCACGGTTTTGGATTTTTTCCCATAAAAAAACTCAAAACCGAAAATCCAAAAAATTCAAATATAAATTTTGTATAAATGAGGCAAACTAAAAAAAACAATTGTAACTTTTTAGTATTCTACAGGATACTGCTCGATAGGAAATATCGCATTGTAATTTGAACACTTTATTGGTCACAGATGTGTCTTTATGTCTAATTATGGCATACTGCACTCACACGAACAGATGGATAGTACGATAAAAACCAATCAGAACGTCATAAAGTGCCTGAAACGGATAATTATCATAACACTTTGGTTACAGAACACAATAACTTTTTCTATATACCTACGGTAGTTGGTGGAGCATATTAAAACACTTATATCCAAATAAATATTAATTTATTAATTATTAAATAAAACCTATTGTTAAATTTTCAATATTACTGTAATCATCTGCAAATAGCCAAGCATGAGTTTTCATTAACAGAAATTTTTTATACAACTAAATGAGTTCAAATATCAGAAAACTTGTTAATATCGGATGTTAACTAAACTAAAGTTTTAGGGGGGTTTTCCTAAACGAACTAAGAAACAAGAAGATTGGTCTATTTGGTTTTCCAAGACGAGGAGCCCCCCCCCCTCTATCTCCGTCCTAAAAAGGAGGGAGTAAAACACAGGAAATTAAAGCAAAAACCTTTACTTCTACCAACATTAGTTGGAGTTTATATATTTTAAACTAAAATTTTCATTTAGTATTTTAAGATTTTATAGAAAAGTTTTTCTGATTTCTTCATTACCTGAACAAACTGTTGGCCGCTTTTTTTAAATGATAAAATTTTGCTACTCAAAAATGAAGTGAGCCAAAAGTAACCCTTTATAGCATGTAGTAAGCAATATGTCAAAGTTTATAGCTTGCCGAAAAAGAAAAAGAAAAATGACAAAATACAAATATTTTCTACGAACACAATAAATATATATATTATATAATATAATATATATATATATATATATATATATAAATATTTTATAACCGGAGTTACAGTTAACAACCCCAAAACAAGCATTCCTGCTTAACTAAGAGGACGAAAGTTACAGTCAACAACCCCAAAACAAGCATTCCTGCTTAACTAAGAAGACCGGATTACAGTCAATAACCCCAAAAACAACCATTCCTGCTTAACTAAGAGGACCGGAGTTACAGTCAACAACCCCAAAACAAGCATTCCTGCTTAACTAAGAGGACCGAGTTACAGTCAACACCCCAAAACAAGCATTCCTGCTTAACTAAGAGGACCGGAGTTACAGTTAACAACCAAACAAGCATTCCTGCTTAACCTAAGAGGACCGGAGTTACAGTCAACAACCCCAAAACAAGCATTTCCTGCTTAACTAAGAGGGACCGGAGTTACAGCAACACCCAAAACCATTCCTGCTTAACTAAGAGGACCGGAGTTACAGTCAACAACCCCAAAACAAGCATTCCTGCTTAACTAAGAGGACCGGAGTTACAGTCAATAACCAAAAAAGCATTCCTGCTTAACTAAGAGGACCGGAGTTACAGTCAACAACCCCAAAACAAGCATTCCTGCTTAACTAAGAGGACCGGAGTTACAGCCTCTAACAGTTAAACCCCAAAAAACAAGCATTCCTGCTTACTAAGAGGACCGGAGTTACAGTCAATAACCCAAACAAGCAATTCCTGCAACTAAGAGGACCATTCCAAACTAACAAAAACAACCATCCTGCTTAACTAAGAGGACCGGAGCTTAACTAACCCAAAACCACAAACAAGCATTCCTGCTTAACTAACCGAGTTACAGTCATAACCCAAAACAAGCAACTAAGAGGACGGAGTTACAGTCAATAACCCCAAAACAAGCATTCCTGCTTAAGTAAGAGGACCGGAATTACAGTCAACAATCCCAAAACAAGCATTCCTGCCTAACTAAGAGGATGTAAGCTCCCAAGAAACCTTTGCTATTTCGGGTCCTGATTTTAGTTCCTATGTAAAGAAATTCAAGGATTGAACTCCAGAAAAAGACAGTGTTGCCATTGCTTATGATAGAGCAACCCTGCGAATCATTTTACGCTATTATAAAATTGTCTAAAACAAATAGATCCGTATTTTTCTCATATTTTGGATGATCGGTCCGGTAGTCACGTTTCACTGAAAGCCGATTAGTGTTTAAATGTCAAGTACGTACCTTAAAATTAGATAGTTTTTACTTTAGATAATGGAGAGTTATACGGCGATTCAATTCGATGTAAACAAATCAAAAGCAGTCGGAGGTTATAATCTGACTTGTTTATGAATGGCGTGACGTCATTAAAGGAATCGGTAAAGGCGGTTTACATTAAAAATTCTCTATACTGATTCCTGCAATGACGTCATCGCCGGACTATAACCCAATGTGGAAATAAAAACAAAACAAAATGGATTCCATTCATTAAAATCCTCCAATTATATTACCATATTAACTCTATTACCTTGGTTTTCCTAATATCGGAGAACCTTCATGGCTGTTATGGATTTTCCCATTCTTGTGACTAATCCCAACTTAAGCTTTTAAGAATTATTTAAAGACCCCAACATTCAGGAATACCTTGTGGTATTTCACTATATTCTGTGTAAATGAAGAGCTTTGAAAAAAACTGTACAAGATTGTTATTTTAATACATACGACGATATTTTAAGAATATAGTCTTAAGTCATGGTCTGTTAATTTTAAGCCTACGAGCCATGAACAGGGTAATCTTTAAACTATGTATATATCTATAGAATCAATAAACCTTTGAGAAGGAAGTTGTAGTTTATCGTTTATTGTATCTGGTTAGTTCGTAATGGGGCTCTGGCACGATTAACTCCTGTTTCCGTGCCTCGGCTCCTGAAGAATTGTCATTGGCCACAACCCCGCCTATTAGTGTCAGACTAATTTAATTTATATCTTTAATTAAACTAAGTAAAGTTTAATTTTATGAGACTTTTTAATTATTGCCATTAATAACTCTTTAAGAGGTTTGCTAATAACTGCAAGTCGTTGTAGAGCCGTTAATGCTTTGTGTTTTTGAATTATAGATATTTCTTTAATAATTTAATTACATTTTGCTTTTGGGTTTTCGATAATTGACTCATTATCATCAATTAGCGAAATATATGATAATAATACGCATATGAGGTTGTTATGACTCAAGTTGGAGAGTGATGGATATTGTCCCTCAATGTAGTGCGTATTTGTCCGTATTTTGGACTGGACTTTATTAACTTAATTTGTTCTATTTTTGTTTCAGGTATGTTGGTGTTCTTCAATCTGAATTAACTTTAAGTGAGATAAAACTATGTCAAGTTCTGGCTACTGATTTATTATTATAAGCACCTCAACTCTAAGGCCCGTATTCAAAGACATCTTCCTAACATTTTCCTAACATTCTCCTTAAGGAACAAGGAGAATGTTAGGAAAAAGTTAGGAAAATGTTAGGAAGATGTCTTTGAATACGGGCCTTAATCTTTGATTTAATCTGAAGTAATGATTACTTAAGCTATGATGGCTTTGCGAGATATTTTGTTTCTATACAGGGTGGGACATTTCAAATACGTAACCATAATTACTCAGCTCCGTACGGAGCTATAGTGGTAAAATTGGTATCTACCACTTTTGGTACTAATCGACTACTGGTAGTTTAAATGCCTAATCATTTTATTGGTAATCATATGACATGTATATTGGAATCTAATTTCCAAAATATGTTTTTTATGGTAACTATAAATAATTCTGGCGCGGTGGTCCGCATGTCGGGCAAATTTCCTTTGGATGCGTGTTTCCGTGCTTTTTACATTATATAAGTTTACAACTACTAAATAAATAATTCCGGCGCGGTGGTCCGCTGTCGGGTGAATTTCATTTAGAATGTGTGTTTCTGTGCTAAACAACCCATTTCTTGCTTATGCAAGAACCATGCCCATTGCGTGGTTCCGGTTCATGCTTTAGAACCTAAGCAGTTACTCAATTGTCAAGCACTGCTCGCAACTCATTTTGTCTGTATTTTCCAAAGGAAATGCGCTAAAACCTTTGAAGATAACTGACTAAGCTTAAAGATAAGTAACTAAGCTTTAAACTAGTGCAAATAATACTGCGTACTTCTAATTTTAGAGGCATAGTTTTATACAACAACTGGATGATTATGCGCATTTCCTTTGGAAAATACAGACAAAATGAGTTACTAGCAGTGCTTGACAAGTGAGTAACTGCTTAGGTTCTAAAGCATGAACCGGAACCACGCTATGGGCATGGTTCTTGCATAAGCAAGAAATGGATTGTTTAGCACGGAAACACGCATTTTACGACAGCGGACCACCGCGCCGGAATTACTTATTTAGTAGTTGTAAACTTATATAATGTAAAAAGCACGGAAACACGCATCCAAAGGAAATTCGCCCGACATGCGGACCACCGCGCCAGAATTTTTTTAATTACACATTATTTTTTATAAGCACAGTTTTTGTTATCGTAGAAAAATAGACTTTGGTAATCAGTAAACCATACATGCCAGACGTATATCAGATACCAGGATACCAAACAAATAATTGAATATTAGAACTTCCAGGGATCTACTTACTCTTGATTGATACCAATCATATCGCGACAACTCCTCACGAAGCTGAGTTAGAGCGATGTATCAAATTCTAACAAATTTTTCAAAATAGTAAAACTTAAGTGTGATTAAAATGTAAGAATAGCCAGGGTGTCGTGTCCGGGATGTGCTTGTCCGGTCTAAACTGGGTAGAAAGAAATATATCTTTAGTTTTTTTTAAGCAATTAGCTAATGGAACTGTTTCTTATAAACTGTCTGCGTCCACTAAATTACTTGAGTATGTAGGAAATATTTTAAACAATTAAAAAACCTTCTCTTCTTGAAATAATGATTTTTCGTTGGGTAGGTCGGTTGAAAAAGTCCTTGCAAGAGAATTTACTTTTTTATTTTTTCTCATTTATACCGTAGGTATATAGGAAAAGATTGTGTTTGTAGAAAATTCTAAACCGGTATGTCACCCAAAACTATCCGTTTCAGCTGTTCTTGAGGCCTTCTCGAGTGGTTTTTGCAAAGTTAAATTTGACAGCATGAAAATGCTGGAAAACATTCAGCATTTTCATTGTTTGGCGCTAAGATTTTGTTTAAATTATAATTACAAGTGATTAATCTTGGATTATTTCAAGTTTAATTAAATAATTTGGAGCAAATCAAGTACCAGTGGAGTCGTTCATTCTGGGAAGAGAAAGGTGTCTCTCTTAAAAAGAAGAAATAATATATATATATTATATATATTAGTAGTCCCTCTCCGTCAGACGAAGAACCTAGTTCGAAACGTTACCAATTTCATTTAAGTCTTTTCTAATGTTTTCTATTTAAAATTCTTTATATTCAGTATTATATTATATATATAATAATATATATTAATATTAATATATATATATATATAATATATATATATATATTTGCAATGTACTTTTAATCTAGCAAGAGACCATCATCAGTGCCTGTTCAAACAAGTCAAAAAATATTAGGTCCAAATGCCTTATATTCTGAATGATTTTCTAGCCATTCTAACGATTTCAAAATTTAGAAATACAAGTAAAATATTGTTAGGTTTCTACATTCGGTAAAACATAACCTTAAATAATTTTCCCAAGCTCAGCTATACCAATTATTTTTCATGTTTTATTTTCAATTTTGTTGTTTTATGTAACTCAGAATTAGGTAAGGTTTTGTTATTATACAGCGGAAAAAAATAATATTTAGGACAAAAGTATTTTTAAAATTGTTGAATAACAAATTTCAAAACATTCAAATAAAAATCTTTTGAATTTTTTTTGACAATACAAAATGAAAGTGGAAAAACTGTGAATAAAACATGACTTAATTAATTACATAATAAATTCTATTTTTATTATTTTATGTTTTTTTTTAAATTTATTTTTTGTTTTTAATAAAAATTTTCCATTTATAAAAGGAAATATATGAGAGAGAGAGAGAGAGAGAGAAAAGCTGAAATAACGAACAATGAAATTCAATATTGTAGACTAAAGCTTTGTAAAAATTACTTTAATAACGACAATCCAAGGTTTCTTTTTGTTAACACAACACTGTAAGAGAGAAATATAATAAAAAGATTTTTTAGCTAAAAGCTGAAAGAAAAAGCATTAAAAAGGCAATTATGCGTGTGTTAAAAGAAGCTTATTTTAAATTGTGAAGAAAAATACTTTTTACAAGTTTTAGCTAGAAGCCAGTCAAGTGTTTCTAGTAAAACTAATAATAATTATAATATCTGAGAGATGTTGTAAGGGTTCCCGCAGGGCAAGATCTGAGGGCCCATTTTCTTAACTATTGGTCTAGAAAGTTGGTTTTAATATTATTTATTCTATTTATCTTCGTAAATGTTATTTTCAGGCTCGAGTCTGTTTGTTGTTTGAAATTGGCTTATTTCAAGTGAAATATTTACCCTTTTGTTAAATAATAGAAACTTATTTATACCAAGAAATCAAATAATAAGGTTTCACGGAATCCCGCCTTGGTTATTACGTTTATATATATTTGAGAAAGAGATATTTCCATAATTTTATAGTTCAAAAAGCCCAGTGCGTTACAAATTTGAAAATTTAGTGTTAAAAATGCTATTTACAGTTTTGAACACAATAAAACATGAATAAATTGGCTTAACTTTACACTTGAATGCATTCGTAAGTTACAACAAATTCGTCGTATCGAGTTCATTGAGCACATTCTACCCACTTCGGACACGCTTCGCTCGTCGTCAGAATAAAAAAATCGAATAATTTATATCACAGTACGTTTCCAGACTCGCTTCGCACGTCCTCAAACAGTAGAAACGTCCGTTTTATTTACAAAGGTCACCTCCGGGTACTGACCTAATACGATACTGCTTAACAATAGTGATCGAACCAAAACTGTAGATATACAAGAGCCGAATTGCAATGAAATTTAGTATGCTTATTTATAATATACAATTATTTATTTATAAATTGCGATATATATTTCAACTAGCTCTGTAGTCATCTTCAGGCATTATCATAAAATGTTTTTAAGTTTAACCTTACATCAATAACAACACACTAATAATTAATAACTTAAACACTAATAAAGGAAAAAAATACAAATTATTAAAAAAAACTATTAAAACTACTTTAAATTTAAATATTTAAAATGGTCAGACTAGAATAAATAAACATTTAGACTGCAATTAAACATTTTATGATAATGCCTGAAGATGATTACAGATCTAGTTGAAATATATATCGCAATTTATAAATAAATAATTGTGTCTTTGTCTTTCTAATATTTTTAGAACTAAACCCTACAGTTTATGCTATTTGTGCAATAATTTTTTTTTCAAATTTATTCTATATTTTATATGTTACAGAATAATATTGTACGTCCCTTAGGATGCAAATGATAACAAGAACTATATTATATTAGTGATATTCATGTTGCATACATTAATAATAAATAAAGTAAATTGTAAGTTTGTATTTAGTTAACATAAATATGTTCACTCCCAGTTTAAAGATGCATCAAACGCTACCTCTGTTCCAATGTATCGTGTATTGAAATTTTGCAAATCGTTATATAAACATGGGAATCATTATCAATTTACACTGAAGCGTAATCAATACATGGTAGTTTTGTTTGAAGAGTTGAGTGTTCGATTGTATTGACAAGCATTGTTTCAACTAATGTTTATTTAGTTTAAATTATTAAATTAAATTTAAATCCAAGCGTTGAACTGTTTACATAACATGTGTGTGAACTTCGGGACAATATTAATCTAATATAAAAACTAGGTTGCTTAATATGACTAGTGGTCTTATTAAGGCTTTTGTAGAGTTTAGTATGTAATAGGTAACTAAGCTAGAAACTTAGCTTTCATATTAAATGATAACATTACTATCTACTGTAATAATTTTTGAAGCTTCCAATTATCTAAAGTTATAACACCTTATAAATTCGATTACCAAATGAGTCTGAGGTGGAGCGTTTGAGACCGAATTAATACCACCTTAAGCATAATCGGCATAATTGGTATAATGGATAATCATGCCAATGTAAGCATAATGGATAATCATGACTTCGGACGAGCGAAGCGAGTCCGAAGTCTTAATACCTTTGACTGAGAAGTACAATGTTATTCTGAGGTGGAGTGTAGCGAAACTGAATTAATATCACCTTAAGCTTAGGGAAATCATAACATTCTGAGGACGAACCATGCGAGTTTGATACCTTGGCTAAGAGTTTAGATCATAATCGTATTCTTAGGTTGAACGAAGCAAGGGGGTAATACTTCATTAACATTGTGATGACGATTGAATCGAGGCCACCATTGTGAGAAAAAGTACCGCCACCCCGTATCCGATATTTTTAATAAAGCAATTAATTAAAAAAAAATATTTTGAGCTTAACGTTTGCTTTTACCAAGGTAGTCACCTATGGTGTAGTGGTTAAAGTACACGGCCAATACACAAAATGAATGGACTTAAAACTTCCGAGTTTGTTTAGTCATAGGTTCAATCCCAGCACGGGTGTCTAGGATTTTTATGAGAGGGATAAAAATCCTGCGTACCACAGTGTGTGTGTCCTACGAGCCTGTGTGTTGTTAGGTACTCGTTAAAGATCCCTTACCCTAAATGAAACTAGGTATAGGCAAAATTTAGGACCCTCATAGTAGATTCATTATAATACTATAGTGTGTCTTCCTTGTAGTTTAAAGTGTGTGGAGGTTTAAACACAGTAAGGGCACGTGTAGTACATAGTTTTTACTAGACTATAAGAGTCCGTGAAAATATGTATGATTGCTTTAAAAAAGCATGAGAGGAGCCATAGAAATTCACGACTCTTCTGTCTATATTAGATGAAACGTACCTACACTTGAAATTAAAAAGAGTAAAACACTATCTTAGGGAGCTGGCAAAAGGGCCCAACAACGTGGCCTACTTGCCTAATAGTTACTACCCCTCCCCCCATATTACTACTTGCTTTCACCGACTGAGATGGGCATTATCATCATCAACTTATGAAACCAAATAAGTCATTTACAGGGTGAAAGATTCGGGTGTACCAATATCCTTAAAAAATTGAGAAATCATCGTCCTAGACTAACAAAAGCGGTCTGTACCACTAATGAAGAGACTCATGCGAGTTTAAATTTACCAATATTATTTTGGTAACTACTACGCAAATATTGTCACTTTGTTACCACTTCTTTTAACATTTAAAAGTTAAATTAAAGCACACAATAATATTACCAATTTGCGGAACTGCATTAAGTGTTTAGGAATTGTTTCCAACGTTACCCAAATTCTGTTCTTCAGTTAAAAACATCAAGAAAGAAAAATGTTTGACAAAGATGTGTAATTTATGTCGAACAGTAGCTTGGTAAAGCTTTTTTACAGTTTAACGAAGTTTTTAAAATAAGCGATATTACGGTTTACTCAAATTAAACTTTTCAATGTCACTGAAAGTATTAGAAAATTTAAAGTTTGGATAATAGTTACTGAAATAGTAGTGAAAACAATTTGATCCAGCCAGAATAATTTTATTCTAAGGGGGGGGGGGGGGGGTTAGTGACTTTTTTCGATAGACTAGGACTTGAATGTTGGTACCTCTGAAATTTTCTACCCTGTATATAAATAAATAATTAACGAAATTAAATAACCGTACGAGTCCTTCAAGTAAATAGAATCTATCTAATTGTAACGCTGGATGCAATTCCTCTTTATTTATTCACCAAAACCTTTTATTCTCTTAAAATGCTCCATTCCTTATACTGAAAGCCAGATGTGGTTTCTATGCCACGATAAACACTTTAAAGCCGCTCTCAGTCCTAACTCAGTCCTAAATAAAAACAAAAGTTTATTTACTGAAGTTAAGATGGAAATTTCCTTGAAGGAATTGGAATTTAAAACTGTAATAATTAAAAGGAATTAAAATATAAACTGTATCTCATAAAATGAAGTATTTTCAAACAGTTTTTAAGAGCCGAGTTTAATGACTTATAAAGGAAAATTTTCTTTCAAGTTTTGTTGGAAAAGTTAAGGAAAGCGTAACGTTTTCATTATTGGGTCTTGTCCACTGGAAACCTTAAAGATTAAGAAGTTAATGGAGTACAAACTAGGCAAGCTCTTTTCTGAGAAGGTCTGGGAGGGGAGGGTCCAAAGGTTAAACCAGTCGTAAAATTGGCTTGCCCATCCTCAGAATCTTACTTTAACGGACTCTTAATTACAACATCATAAAGCTGCAAGAGAAGTTTCTCGGTGAAATAGGATCAGATATAAGGGACTTGGGTTGAAATTACCGCCCTTGAGGACAGGATAATTACCCCGGGGGGGGGGGATCTTTGGGTCTCGAAATCCATTTACCCAAAGGATCAAGGCTCTGGTCATCGGCTGCCTCTGAAACTTATAAATAGACTTAGTATTTTCTTCTTGTCCTTTTAAAAGGGAATCGTCTTCAAAGAAAATTCTGTCTTTTTAACTTGTATTTTTGCAAGGGATTGATATCTGAGATCAAAAACACTGAGGATGCTTAAAGAAAATTATTTTTTAGTATTTTTAGTCTGGTTGGTTTATCAAGCGACTAATGCTGTAGTCATCAATACACTTGTCCGTGCCTGAAAATCGTTTAAAGTGATTTCGCACGAGTCATTGTGTCTCTAAGATTAAATCCGAAGTAATTTATTTTATTTAACATTGACCTATTGTTTTTCATGTTTGTTATACAATAGAAGGAAGTATTTCAAATTGTAGCACAGAGGTTTATTAGCGAATAGTTTTTTTTTAAAGCGTGCTCCTTTGCTTAACAATCCAGTTTTGCTTAATTTAAGTTTATGCATTATAACTCTAGCAGTAGCATAACCACTTGTTACATGTTTTTGTGAGTGTCATAAAAAGATGTTTCAGGGCTCTTAATATATTGAGATAGGCTAAACATATTTCTTTATGTAACTGAATAATTTCGTTTATTTTAGCGAATTTCCTTTGAAAATTCGCCTAATGGGATAGGCGTCATGGCGGAATTTGAACCTCGGACCACGACACAAATCCGTTTCAGAGGTCCCTTATGACGAAAAAATACTTTTTTGAAATATTATATATATATATATATATTATATATATATATATATATATATATATATATATATATATTATATATATATAATATATATATATATATATATATATATGTATTTCTAGACACTTGTAAACACTCTATCTTTCGAAAGGATTAATATTTTTTAACCAAACTTGGTACAAAAATCAACCTTCGGGAGGACACGAACCCTATTGAAAACCAGGTTTTTGTGACGTCATTAACCCGGTTTGCTGAGTCAGCGAAATTTTCAAAAAATCGGCAAAATTCAGGGTAATATTTTTTGCCGCGAAAAAGGTCAATATTTATGTTTTTTGAGACGCTGAATCGAATGAAACCGGTCCGAAGTCGATACGACCACTATAAGTGACCTAAAAATCGAAAAAACCATTCTAAATTCCCGAAAACCAAAATTTAGGTAGATAAAAAATAAATTTCGAGTAGGGTGTCGTTTTCAATGTAATTTTGGGCGCGGAATCGAATGAAACCAGTCCGAAGTCGATACGACCACTTTAAGTTACCAAAAAGTCGAAAAACCACAAAAATTATAGAAAACCAAAATTACGGTCATTGAAAATTAAATTTCGAGTAGGGTGTCGTTTTTCAATGTTTTTTGGGCCTCTGAGATGAATGCCTGTGGTCCGGAGTCAATACACCACTCAAACTCAGGGTACCTGGGTTCACATCCTGGAAGGGTCGATCATTTTTTATCGTTTTTTTACCTAATATAAGTTTACAACTAGGAAATAATTCTGGCGCGGTGGTCCGCATGTCAGGCGAATTTACTTTGGTGCGTGTTTCCGTGCTTTTTATATAAGTTTACAACTACTAAATAAATAATTCCGGCGCGGTGGTCCGCTGTCGGGCGAATTTAATTTAGAATACGTGTTTCCGTGCTAAACAACCATTTTCTTGCTTATGCAAGAACCATGCCCATTGCGTGGTTCCGGTTCATGCTTTAGAACCTAAGCAGTTACTCAATTGTCAAGCACTGCTCGTAACTCATTTTGTCTGTATTTTCCAAAGGAAATGCGCTAAAACCTTTAAAGATAACTGACTAAGCTTAAAGATAAGTAACTAAGCTTTAAACTAGTGCAAATAATAGAGCGTACTTCTAATTTTAGAGGCATAGTTTTGTGCAACCAACTGGATAGTTATGCGCATTTCCTTTGGAAAATACAGACAAAATGAGTTACGAGCAGTGCTTGACAATTGAGTAACTGCTTAGGTTCTAAAGCATGAACCGGAACCACGCAATGGGCATGGTTCTTGCATAAGCAAGAAAATGGTTGTTTAGCACGGAAACACGTATTCTAAATGAAATTCGCCCGACAGCGGACCACCGCGCCGGAATTATTTATTTAGTAGTTGTAAACTTATATAAAAAGCACGGAAACACGCACCAAAGGAAATTCGCCCGACATGCGGACCACCGCGCCAGAATTTATTATGTTAAGCCCTAAAAAAGAAAAAGTTTTTTATTTAAAAAGATACATTTTATTGCGAGCTCGGTAAAATTAATGATACTTATTATTTTGGACCTATTCCTCCACGGAATCATTAATAATTCGAAGTATGTTTCGATATTACATATTTATTGTGTATGTATTATTACATACATATTATGTATGTATTAATACATACATATTTGTACGTATTAATACATACATATTGTGTATGTATTATACATACATATTGTGTATGTATTAATTACATGCATATTGTGTATGTATTAATTCATACATATTGTGTATGTATTAATACATACATAATATGTATGTGTACGTATTAATAAAGACCGTCAAAGTTTTGCAATAATAAATAAATGTGAATCATTAGTTATAAATTATAAAATATATATGGTGGAGGGTATCTTGATACGTTTGTTAAAAACTTCGAACTCGTTTCATAGTAAACAAAACCTGAAGCTCAAGTTACTTTGGTCTCGCTCAACTCGACCTTACAATTAAAATAAAAATCCAAAGTTGAACGTTCGAAACACATATTAAATATGTGTTTCAACATGTTATCTAATTTGAAACTTTTCTTCCGATAATATAAACGTTTTCTTTATAAATTTTATCGTAAACATAAATACAATGTATTTATTATTAAAAATATGCAAAAAATAAAACTCAAGCATAAAAATGTTTTGTGTGTAAATCTGAACTTCGAGCATAAAATACTATAATAACAACAAAAATATAAGAATATGACTAGACACAAGAATAAATAATAAAAATGAACAGAATCGAGTCCCATGATAAAAATAAAAACACGAAATACTGTGACATATGCAGCAATAAACTGAGAAAAAAAGACAATATAAATAAAATAGATAAGAATACATCATAAGTAGCGATAAGGTACGTATTATTGCTCTAAGTCAAGTATTATACGACAAAGCGTGTGAAGTAAATTTAAATTTTACAACTTTCTAGGGACTATTAAATATACAGCTAGATATAGCAATATCTTGACTTGACAAACTGTTACACTAGATGGGGAGAAAGGGTTTGCTTGTTCTTGACTTTTGAACCAAACCTTTAGATGTTGTTATGGATAAAGCTATTTGATATGTAAATGCTAAATGATGAACTTAGTTGCTTTGTCGTAAGTATTGAATATTTGGATTAACTGATAAATAGTGTAGGTATGGCAAATTTGTTGCTATTACAAAAGATACAATCATAATATTCAACAACAACATTGTCAACAATCATAAGATATAATAATATTTAACAACAACGATGTCGATCGAGTCCTGTAGCTCAGTGGTAGAGCACTCGCCTTTAGACCTGGAGGTAGAGGGTTCAAATCTGGGCGGTAGAGGACCTTAATATGAGGTTATTCCTTGAACTTAAGGCCAGCCAACCTTGCAAGGGTTTTACATGATTTCCTTGGTTGCTAATATGCATATGTGGGGTTGGTTCCTGTTTCATATGAGACGAGTTTGGATCCTCGTTTCCGTTGTCTCCAGCTCACGAAAATTTAAGGCTGATAGAGATGAAGGTCGAAAAGATAGAGATAGAGGCTGATAGAGACTTAGTCAGTGAAAGTGAAGGTGGTGACACGAGTAACCTAAGTGACTATGAACGAAGTGCTCGGTTATGGAAGACAGACGTCTCCTAGTAGCACTGCGGATCTTTGACTTTCAGGATAGGGCTATAGAATGAGTTTTTCCACTCACTGGCGTCGGGGTCGCCTGAGTTCTCTGTTGGGTGGCGCTGGACTAGCCAGAGCAGTTAGCCTAGCTAGAGTCTGGTAGTGTTAGAGGATCTGATAAAATTGGTTAGACTGGTTGAACAAGGACGGTCACTAATGTGACCAGACTTACCTCAGATTTACTCTGAGGTAAGACTCAGAGTAAGACTATATGACCTAAGCACACTGTAGACAAAGACAATAGAAATGAACAGCTCTTGAATTCGTTTGAGCTCATCTTCTGAATTTGAAATTATAATAGCTCATTAATTATCTGCAAATAGAAACGAGAATATACCTAGGTTCTTTATAGATGCAGGCAAGTCATTAATAAAAACTAGAAATAATATTAGGCCTCAAATCAAACCTTGGTTTGGTTTTAGAAGAGGTTCTCATCTCCTCTCGTCACATTGTACCAAACTACTAATGAGGCTTATCTAAATTAAGTAAGTAAAGTAAAGTAGTAAGAAAAATTTAAGTCTAGTAAACTTATATAAGTTTATAGCCTCATCAACTATCTTCTTCACGGATCTCAATTGATATATTTGAAGATATGAATATTCGTTCGAAATATTTAATTTTACCTCCACTTCGCTCTAAATTTTAACATGTTTTGCATTTTCCCTACCATTCGGAATGGTTTAAATCAAAATACACCATAAAAGAGTAAATTTTTTTGGACTGGTATGATATATATTTAGAATTTAAATTTCTTGAAGACTACAGTCCTTTATAAATATTAATTTATTTAATAACCTTTACATAAATCTTCACAACGTTTCATTGAGCGAAGCTCAACATCTTCAGGTGAAATCAAATGAAACTAAATTTGTAATGTAAAAAATTTTTTTATAAACGAAATATAAAATTTAAATTAATTTAGAAAATGACAGAAAATGTCAGTAAACCAAATTTAGTTTCATTTGATTTTACCTGAAGATGTTGAGCTTCGCTCAATGAAACGTTGTGAAGATTTATGTAAAGGTTATTAAATAAATTAATATTTATAAAGGACTGTAGTCTTCAAGAAATTTAAATTCTAAAAATACACCATGATCTGTTGCACCGGTGCAGCAAATCATGGCGAGTGGTGCTATAAAATTCAGAGTTTTTATAGCTCTTGTCGAGTAGGGTTATACACTTGCTTTTATGTCTGGTTGGTGTTGTGCAGGTCACGTGGTTGCTTCCTTGTATATTCACATTTGTTTTTATTTGCGTTTCAACGTTTCTATATATTAATAGTTCAGCTATCTTCTATATTTTCTATTGGATATTAATATCCCAGTTTTTAAATTATTACTTAAGCGTAAGTATATGTTAACCCAAATGCTTGTTATTAAATTATGTAGTTTAAGAGAATGCAGAGTTGGTATATAACATGTCAGCAGCACTAGCTATGTTAAAATTAAACACTTTATATTTACCGCAAATTAAAGAATCAGCTACTGTCAATACTTCCTGTAGGATATAAATAACTATTGCAAGTATCAAGAGTACCTGATTCGTCAATTACTTCTTTCTCTTGAGTTAAATATAACCTTACCAGGGAAATTCATATCTAACATCAAGTATTGATGTTAGATGCTGATTCTTCAATTCCAATTGAGGTGTTTAGAGGGATAAAATTAGGATGATAGGAGACAAGGCGTGACGTATCATATCTCTTCTTTTTACGCAAGACTTGGCTTTATTAAGCTCATCTGTTTTTGTTGAAATTATTGAATTCACATATACTAACGCATAAAATAAATTATTCAAACTTTGTCAAAACGTATCTTAACTTAAAATCACCTGAAGCTCTCACTGCGTGAGTTACAACATGTTGTATTTAACATTGCCTTATCATTCGTTACATCGATGCCTAATTGATTTAATATCTAATATTATTTCTGTAAATCCTGGCTCTAATATTTCCTACCTCTATGCTCTAATATTTCCTACCTCTATGCTGTAATAATTCCCTGCTCCATGCGTCTAAACTAAGTTTCCAGTGCTGTAAACTTGCCTAACTCGTTTAGAACTAATCCCTTCAGAACTTGCTTGACGTGGATTTCCTACCTGCCGTTCCATTTACATTCTAAGCCTATATTCTAATATAATATTATGTTTTAAACTTTCTTATAGTTATTATTACAATACTGAATTTAATTTTACTACGGTAAAGTAGTTTTTCTCAGACTATCGCAGTTATCTAATTATCAGCAAGTAGTGAAACATAGGATTCGCTGAACTCGAGTTTTGAAATGAAAAGTCCTCCTAAGCTTAAAAATTAATACGCAACATGTAAACCGGGCCTTTTTAAAATAATCCAATAGAAATAGCATATAAAATAAATTTTTATACTTATTCAGAGTGAACCAAAAGTCTCCCCTCTTAAATTTTCAAACATGAGGCATACATTAGTGAAACTTATGGTACTTTTTTTGTGTAAAGGAAACTTATTTTTAATGGTGTTATTAACTTCGGATTTCTCATGTCACAATGGATTTTGCGAAAAAATATGAAGATGTTGATTGAAAGGTTAACTTTTATTGTTTTTTTTTTGTTCGTTTGGGGGATGAATGAAAGATATTTTGCCCCTCCAAATATCTTGAGTACTAGTTCGTATTTACATTGTACACTACAAACTACATAGTTTGTATTTATTATGTACATTTAACAAATGTAATATTTATTTATTTATTTAGGTACATATTCAATCATCTAGTATTTATGTTTCTAGGACTTTCTACACTAACTTCCTATGTACAAATGAAAATTTTACTCAGTTACAGGGTGATGCCCATGGCCAGATAATCCATAAAAATCATGAACTATAGCTATCTAATGAGTTCGATCACCATTCACTCACACTACACCGTGTTTCCTAATCAGCTTGATCACCATTCACCTACATTACATAGTGTTTCCTAATCAGTTCGATCGCCATGCACCTACATTACACAGTGTTTCCTAATCAACTCGATCACCATACACTCACACTAAGCAGTGTTTCTTAATCAGCTCGATCACCATACACTCACATAACACAGTGTTTCCTAATCAGTTCGATCACTATACGCCTACATTACACAGTGTTTCCTAATCAGTTCGATCACCATACACTCACATTACACAGTGTTTCCTAATCAAATTGATCACCATACACTCACATTACACAGTGTTTCCTAATAAAATTGATCACCATACACCTACATTACACAGTGTTTTTTAATCAGCTCGATCATCATACACTCTCATAACACAGTGTTTCTCAAATGCTGGTTGCTTCTCAATCAAGCTTCTATCAGCTTGAAAGTTAGCAAGCCAGAAATTAAGTGAGGCCTCCAAGTCAACACCACCATTTATTCAATCTCACGAGAAAATGCTTTGCTCAGAAAACTGACCTAACTGAGTTTCAAAATCGAGCAACCTTGAGACTCTCCCAGTAATTTTGAAAAGACCTGACTCTCTAACCACCTGCTATACTTGCTATATAATGTATCATTTAATTACTTTATATAAAAATATTTACCTAATAGGTCTACTACATTTTTAAATTTTAATATTTTTTTAACTCTGTTACCTACAAAAATTCTTTAAGCTTTTACACAAACTTATATTTTCCTAGGAGTTAAAAAATGAAATTTTGCGATAAGCAGAAAACTGATTTTACATGAAAAAATGTTAATGTAAAACTTTACATGAACATTTTACTATAAGATGTATATTTGGGAATATTCTTCGGAAATGTCACAAGTATAAGCTTTATATTTTTTTTGTAAATTCGCTTGCTTAGCAGTGGCTGAAAGATTTTTTTCTTCTTATGTAATATTTTCTTTAATCTAAAAAGACTATAAAATCTTTAAAATTTATATCTTTGTTATATTTAAAAAGTGCTATAGCTTTTATTCGATTCCGAGCTTATTTTATGCTTTGAAACTATATTATATAAAGTTAAAGATAAAACGTGTTATGTTCATGTAAAATACATAAATATAATACATGATATTTGATGTAATAAACAGAATACTTTAAATATATAGTTCAAATTTATGCTGTATCTGTGCTGTAACCATAAAAACTTCTAAACTTACAGCTTAAATTTATGAGAAAATCCTCATAAATTTGTTGATAAAAATATTTAAAAATATATTGTTAGTTTATAGTTCAAGTAAAGCTGTTGTAGTTTATATAGATCAATAATTATGATATAACGCTATTATTTTTGTACAAATACAGGCTAGCAAAATAATAACAACACAAGAAATTACAAGAAAGTATAGAAAATCGGATAGAACTTATGGTGCCCGGCGCCTCCACCAATTTATATGAGGGCCAATTTCATGAGTTTTGGCATACTCATGGCTACTCGCATATTCATTATGATCTTACCATAAATTATACCTTATATGTCTAAAGGGTTAGGTATGGATCATAAAAAAGATAGATAAGTAAGTTTAAGATGTTTAATTAATTATTAAATAAGTATAGACAGACATATTGGTTAAGCATATGGATAATAGAATATTGGTACCTTATTTAAGTGGATACCCTGAATTATAATCAAAAAGGAGAATTTACCTGTACTCATTTTAGTACCATGTCCTGAAACACTCTGAGGTCCCCTCTCTCTAACTTAGGCTTCCCCCTGAGTCTTCTCCCTCCATCTCACCTATACCCTCTCTTTCAATACACTCAGTTCTAGCGTAGTTAACATTTTAATTTAATAAATAGAGCAAGTCAGCATCTTTCCATGAACCTCAAATGGTTCATTGAGTAAGTTGTTTACAGTCAAATCATGTGACAGTTCAAGACATTAAGATTGGTCAAAATCGAATGTCACAAACTATAGACAGGAACAGTTAAGATAAAATAATTATTAGTATTAGTAAAACTAATAACTAAAGACATCATTTATAATTTTGTTCAGTTCATTTAATCATTGATAGTCGAAGGTGGTCAGGTTATTTGTTAGATGTTTCAAAATTCAACCAATAGGGCCTCTCTAGTAATAAGTATAGCTAAAGTTACCAATCTAACTTCATTGTTTTGAATCGCAAATAGACAGGATCAGCTCCATATAAATTTGCTATACAGATCTCCATTAAAAATAGAAAACAAAAAAAAAACTTAAAATATTCTCTATAAACTCTTTCAAATTATTTTCAAATTTACTCCCACCTCACTCCTTACACAACCCAATAAAGAAAAAAATTAAAAAGAAATAAGAAAAGAAGAATATAATACGTGAAGATAAAACAACAACTAACTCCGAGTGGATCTTCAACCTTCTAACTAGACAAACAAACTTCTCCAACTTATATATGTCTATCAATAACCATTTGTCAAGTACAAATTCACGTCTCAGTAAATGATTAAAACACGATTACTTAAATGTATTTAATTAATGATGATGCAAATTATCTTAATGTTAAGTAATAAAAGGAAATAGTTTCCAGAGAGCTAAGTTTTTGTTTCTTTAAGATTTGATAGGAGTCATAAGAAAATATCTTTTAGAAGAGATTTGGTTGTTTGCCTCTTGTGCATAGCAATAAGGCCATTCTATTCTCTTAATGCCCCTTTTTCTCCATTACCAATACTAACATACCATGAAAAATCCAAACAAGATAATTTGAAGGAAAAACTCAGGTTCATTCTTTTTTTTGTCGATTTAATCCAGTTTTATTCTTCTTTTCTTGAAAACCAGTTTGGATACGATCCAAAAATCTGATCACCGATACCGTTCACGTTAAATGTCTTTTCGAAGATAAAACTGAATGTTTCAGTGAACTTGGGGCGTTAAAAATGTATAAAAGTGAAAAAAGTCTTATAAACAAAGAAATCCTCAATTTTCTCATAATGTTCAACCTCATAAAGATAAAAACTTTTAAGAGATTTTCCTATTTGTTCAATCACACTTTGTTGCAATGCACCTCCTCCCCCTTTATGAGAAAATCTTATATGGTTGAGAAACCATATAAAAGCTAATTTTTCTTTGAAATTCGCTACATGTTGTTGGTACGGCTCAAATAGGTACGCTCAGGAGATGTTCTTAGTATTTTCATTATAATATATTTATTTTTTAACTTTTCTTCATTTATACCGTAAGGATATAGGATTGTGTTTGCAAAAAAATCCGAATCCGGGGTGTCACCTACATTTTCCGTTTCAGGTGTTTTTAAGGCCTCCAAAGTGGTTATCAAAACTTGTTAATTTTGATTTTATAAGTTAACTTAGGTGCTTGTTAAGTAAATTAAAATGAAGCAGTTAATAAAAAAAATATATCCTTTTCAATGTTTGTTTATAACCTTCTCAATAAGCAAAACAACACGATAAACCATCAAAAGCAATGTTTGCCTTTAAATTTAGGACCTGCGCAGTTAATTTAATGATTCTAAGCATGCGTAGTTCATACCAGGCATGTGCAGTTCATACCAAGCATGTGCAGGTTGTTTTTGACATGTGTTTTGTGATGAATTTTTCTCTATTTTTTTGTTTTTGATGGGGTCTCTTTGTTACACAGCAAATCGACTTAATGCGTCAACCCTTTTATTCAAGACCTTTAAATAAAACACACACACACTCACACCGACAACTATGTTATATCTACTCAGATCTCAAAAATATCTAAAACGGATAGTTAAAAAAATATATATTTTTGGTTTTTTATATACCTATAATATTTAAAAAGGAAAAGTAAGAAGGTGAAACTTTTTAGTTATATTTTTAATTAATAAAATATTAATAATTAAAAATATTTGGAAAACGTTATTTATAAATTATCTGATTAAATGCGTATATTTAACGAATAGAAAGCATTGAAGTAAAATCATAACTTTATCTTTGTTATACGTGTTCTAATTTTTTCCTCCTTTCCTGAATTTGTATTATTATTGTTATTTAAAGTTTTTAATAAGGTGTTGAACTTCTATTTTCTCCTTTTTGCGAAAAGAGTTAAATATATAATAAAAACTTGAATTTTGAAACTTGAGTTTTTTTTGCTTTACTTGAATTCATTATTTTTAATTACAGTTCGAGAAGGAAAATACATTTTTTTTAGTTATTCCTTATAAATTAATTTTATTAAAAACAATTAAAGCATTACTCTTTTCCTTATTCACGTCGCAGGCATACAAGAAATTTATTGTTTTTGCCCTAAATATCAGAATTTGGGATTACCTGAAGTATCCTTCTTAGGCGTTTAAGGCCTCCTTAATAGTTTTTACCAATTCGTCTGTCTGTATGTAAGTGTATATGAGTGAGGTTTTATGATCACAACTCTAGTGTGTTTATGCTAGACAGTTGAAGCTTGTTACAAAAGCAATTTTTAGGTCTTGTTTAACATCCGGATTTCTGAAGACGAGTGGCGCGAGTCCGTTGTATTGAAGGTTTGAAAATTCGATATGATGAGGAATCTAATAAGTTTTATCTTATTTGATTCATTATCTAAGCATTAAATAATGTTTTATTTTATGACACGAATACATTTTTTAAAAATTGTTAAAAATCGAGAAAAAATCCAAATGAGTTGAAATTAGGTACAAGGGCATTCTTATATGTAATTAATAATTAATAAAAGTTTCATTACGGATTTGGATCACTAATGTTAAGCAGGATCGAACGAGGTCAGTACCTGGGTGACTGCTGAGAATAAAATTGATGATTGTCACGTCTAAGGACAAACGAATCAATTCAGAATAGTGAGAATGAGCCTATTAAATTATCAAATATGCAGTGGCAAAGTTATGAGTTACCCCGTACCCGATATAAAAAAAATGATCCTTCATAAGAATCAGTAATTTTAATACATATACTCAAGAGAACATAAAACTTTATCAGGAAAAGTAAAGCATTTTGAAGAAAATTTATTTGAAAGTCATGTACTTTTCAACTGAATTTGTTTTGTAATTATTAACGTAATTATTTCGTAAAACAAAGCTAAAAGGGAATTGATTTTAATGTAGCGGATTTTAACTAGAAATTGAGTTTTTTATTGTTAGTGAGTTTTTATTAGAATTAACGCTTATTTCTTGTAAAATATATTGATCTTGCTACTCCTTCAATGACCTTATTTACTTGCACCATAACAGCGTCACTTTCTCATGCAATTACTGATTTTAAATTAGGTAATTTGAATTACTGTTTAAATTGTTATTTTAAACGGAATTAGAAAAGCTATAAGGAAAAACCTAATTACGGTAAAACAAACAGAATTTGATAAAGGAAATACAAAATTGGTGAAAATGAATGAACGTCGGACAGAATAAACAAATATTTCAAAAGAAACAAAATTAGGACTAGGGAAATTTTGAGTTTATCTCGGTAGGATATTATGTTACATTAATAGGAGGGGGAAATACAGCATGTTTAAAGTTAACAAACTTAGGTAAAATTTCATTGTTTAAAAGTCACTAAGCTATAAATTATTCGTGTAAAACTAAACTAATTGCATCTCTCTGCCGCCTCCACTCTGCCGCCCTCTCTCACAGCCTACAATCATTCTGTTCATTAGTTAGGAAGCCGAGGGACCCAAATGTCCGACCTCTGTGAGAACATCACAAAAAGGTCCCACCAATGACATTTTTGGTCTCCATTTTACCGACTAAGTGATAAATGCCCCTGTTTTTTTTTTCTTGTGTAATCCAGGGAGTTTACGATGTACAGTTTTTTTCCCTTTTCGCATGTAAATGGGAAATAAACAACGGCTTGTGTTCTAGAAAAGCCCGAAACAGTCCGGGTTGGAGTTATTTATTCATGCGTTTTTTTATGTGTGAAACGCAAACTGTTTTCCTATTTTATGAAGGCTTTTAATTTATTTTGTACCCTAGGGGATCCAATTCGCAGTGCCAATTTTACTTACCTTACGCTTGAGACGGATTACATAATTATTTTTAACAAAGATAATACTTAAAGAAATTTCTTAACTATAACTTAACGATAATCATTGTGGTGTGGAGATCCTAAATTCTGGTGACTTTCTTTTGCATTCTTACTCTAGACTCTATTTCCTTGTGGTGACACGACACTCAACCCAAGTTTCTTTAATTTTCCCCGTCCCAGCGATGCTGTATGGCATCGCAAAACCTGCGCCACTTCTGGCGCAAAAGGAATTTTTACCATATTTTTCCTGCAATAGGGGGTCAAACTTAGTCGAAACCATACATTTTTATCAAAGTCAAATAATTACGGGCACTAATAGGTTAATATTAAATTTAAAAATATGGATAAAGAATGGCAATTAATTCGTCCAGGTTCTGCGAAGCTTCTGGGTATTTTAGCCTGAGTGACATCCTCTCACGAGTTAAGGATAAAAGAAGCAGTAGCCGTCACTGGTGGAATGAATACCGCCTCCAATATGCAAACTATGCAATGCGACCATATACGTTACTTAATATATAAATATGCTAAGTTTTGCTTCAATACAGCAAGTACTATCGTTTTTTGTGGATCGTAAAAATGAAGCTGTATCTAGCGTGGTCAGTGCCTGTATGGGTAACCGCTGGAAATAATTGGAATGCATTTACAACCTGAGGATGAGTGAAACGAGTCTGAAGACAAGATGCCGTATAAATTTGGATATTTTCGTATTCTGAGAAGGGGCGAAGCGAGTCCGAAGTAGTGAGGATGAGCGTAGCGAATCCGATTTGTTGAGGAAAAGTACCGATATCAATTTTGTAACCTATTTGGAAATAATCGCTTTGTATTGTAATTGCATTTTCATTATTCTATACCATATTATTCTCAAATATCCTTTATTATATTAGGCTCCATAAATATAATACTAAACATGCAAAAACACACGAAATAATCTATTAAAAATTCCGTAATAAACAATTTCTCGTACATTTTACAACCGGTTATTTATGAAACTAATGACTCTAATTTAGATATCAATTTGTAAAGGTAAACATTTCATGTTGCAGCGGTTAGAGGAGCTAGCGTGGTAGCTGGCAAAACAGCTAGGTCAGGATGAATTAATAGTTTTAATAAAACCGGTGTGGAGAAGTTGCTCTGGCACGCATCAGGCATTATAACAAAACTTTTCAATTCTGTTATTACGTTTTATAGTCGCTTCTGATTCTTTTATGCGTCGAAATTACGGATGCAATAAGGGTTTTTATGAGACTATATTGTGAGACAGGGATGTTAATAATGGCGATGGGAAATTCATTTTACGTTATTCCATGAATGACTTTACGAGAAGAGAAAAATGGAAGGAGAAGGGGAAGTCCATTCACTCTGTAGAAACCCTGGGTTAAAATATGGGAACGATTCCTGTGTTAACTTTTAGAATTGAGCTCTTAGCTTTTATGTATTATTTCGAGTTTTAAATTCATTTTTGGGATTTTATAATTCTGATAATTTTAAATCTGTATTCGAGATTGGAATCAGTTTAGGGCTGAGAATCATGAAGGCAAACATAAATATAATAGTATTTAAGTTCAGGCTCTGTCGGCGCACTGAAGAGTTAGACGTAACGAAACAGAGTGGGACATGACATTATGTCGAGCCATCAATTATGACGAATGTCGGTTCGTCAGATGTAGCATTGCATTTTGCTTGTTACATTTTCTAGATGTCTCTCGCAAAATGATATTGTGTATTTGAGATTCTTTGTCTGAAAATAGATTAAACTTTTTTTAAAAAGAAAATCAATTGAAGAACCAAAATATGTATTTTTAGATTTCACACATCTACGAATACATTGTCCTTAAATATTACAATGGAATGGATAATGTTTTCTAGTTCCTTCAAAATCGTTAGCGAATTTGCCTTCCATAAAAGAGAAAGTTATTCCAACTCCTACCATGGTAGGAGTTGGAACCGAGAGTGTGTCTAAAATCCGTTTCTGAGGTCCTCTATCATGAAATAATTTATTATACTACTTATTTATACTACTACTATTATAATGGTAACTTATTATGCTTCTGTAAAGTTAGTTTTAGGGAATTTTCGAAGAAAAAATGAGGACGTGGGGGGAAGGTGGACTTTTTGGAAGGTGGGAATCACTGATCACGAATATATTATCTGAGATAATTATAACATATAAATAAGATGCGCATGTGCACAAAATTGGTGCATGAATAGCATGTGCACCTGCCAACCGGACAGTCTGGGTTCAATCCCGGTCGGGACCTATTTTCATAGGGATTTAAATCCTTTCACATGTCGACCTTCGAAAGAGACTCTAAGCAGACGATTCCAAGCCTGTACGATGTCTAGTACTCGCAAAAGATCCCTAACCCTAAATGAACCTGGCTTATGGTTTCGAGAGCAAGAAAGCTTAGTCTAGCAATGGAGCATGTGTTGTTTCTACTGAAAGCTATTGAAAGGTATAGTGATGTCACAGCTCTTATGTTGATTAGACGCAAAATACCTTCACATAGGACTCATATGGTAAAAACAATCTTTTATCTAAGGCAGTTAGCAAAAAAGCCCAATAACGTGGCCTATTTGCCAGGTGATCTCGCCTCTCTCAAGTAACTATCACTATATGCACAAGTTGTGCTAGTTTGTTTCCATTTTTCCAAGATTGTGTAGAGTTCTCCTTCTACTTTCACGTTTACCCTCTTCCAAATGACTTACGTTTTAATTTATTTACTAAAAGCCCTTCCTACTTTGGCTGCGGTTAGTATTAGTAGTGATGGTGCTAATAACAGAAATAGAGTAAGGAGGTTTTGGTCGTTGTAAACTCAATTTGTTTTAATGATTTTTATTTTTTAAGTTACTTTACCGATGATGCTAGACTAATTAAACAATATCCTAGGCTCTCTACATGAAACTCACCACCAAACATCTCCCTATCGTGTTCGCTACGCTCATCCTCCCCACTATGAACTCGCTTTTTTGTCTTAAGACAGCGAAACAATGTCTACTATTCCCAGCGATCACCCATCGACGTTTTGACCTCGCTCGATGCTTTTTAACACTAATAATCCGTCAAAAACTTCGAATATAAAAGCTCTTTTAACACAAAACGTTTTATGAAAGATTGATTTACAATTTTTTGATAGATTAAGGGATACATTTCTGCTAAATTTTATAGTTTACCAATGTTTTAAAAAAATTATAAACATGTAATTTAATGACATAGATCTAAAGCTGATTAAAGAAATAAAACTTAGCATATTTGTTAGTCTATTAAAGGACTACATGCGTGCCAAATTTATAATCCGGCTGATCGTTTTTCTGTCTTTAATGAATTCTGCAAAGTTTTTCCGAGTTATTATTGACAGTTATTGACGCCATCTAACATCATTTCCAGAGAAAGGACACCAGAAGGTTAATTTCAGTGCCAAGTTCTAACTCTCTATTTGTTTTAAATGAACTATTACATACTCGCAGTCTGTGAAACTAATTAAATAAGCTGCATAGATCCACTGTGTGCTGCAATGATGTCAGATTGAGAACCTTTGTTGTGCTGATTTGATTGATTCCATTTAATTTATATTAAATAAAGTAAATTAAATTAAAAACCTAAAACAACTCCCGGAAGCGTTATTCCCAAGTTTCTAGCGATATAATTTCCTTTGCTTTCCTCTTACGTGTTCTAGTTTTTGTATTTATTTACAAAATAAAACGAAATACGCGAAATAAAACGTAAAGATGTCTTATAATCATAATGTTATCAGTCTTAGGAATAGAATTAAATTACTGATATTTTGATGTCATAGAATTTTGGTTTTTAATAACATTTCAGAGGTAACTTTGCTATGCTTTACTCTGAAAATGTCGTACTCGGATATATTATTTAAACATCCCCGGTATATTTGCAGTTACCATTATGGTATTATTTCCTGCAACCTATAGCCATATGGTTGAGTGTTCTACTTGGTAAGGCCCTCGTTATTGTCGCATGTGGTCTTATCGTCGAGTTCTCTACATGATGAGAGTCGGGAAGTCCTGAACTGTGGGCCATATCGTTAAGTACTCTCCTCGACGAGTAACAAGTAATCCTTGTAATTTTAAGTAATTTGTTGAGTACTTTAATAATTAGAAGCCTGGTAATCCTGACCTGTTGTCATCTAGTTGAGTACTTTAAAAATTAGAAGCCTGGTAATCCTGACCTGTTGCCTTCTTGTTGAGTACTTAAATTAATAGAAGCCTGGTAATCCTGACCTGTTGTCTTCTTGTTGAGTACTTAAATTAATAGAAGCCTGGTAATCTGACCTGTTGTCTTCTTGTTGAGTACTTTAATAATTAGAAGTCTGGTAATCCTGACCTGTTGTCTTCTTGTTGAGTACTTTACTTGATGAGTGTCTGGTAATCGTGACCTGTTACCCGGATTACCTGGCTTACCAAGCCAATTTCTTTGTGTGGATAAGACATTCGAAAAGGATTTGATTGAAACGAATACCTTAGCAATAAAAAAGTGGAGTTTATATAAATAAATACATCTACTAATGATTACTTATAGTAATTTAATATTAAGGTTATATTATAATGGGTGCCTCCGTTATTTTATCAGCTACATGTTTTACCGACATGTGTGTGTGTGTCCAAAAAGATATTTTGTAGACAAACGGAGGGTATTATTGATATAATATGAAGTTGGGTAATAAAAAGTATTCGTCACTAGCATCAAATGTTTCAATTTTTTTTAAAAAGTCATCATCAGTGAAACTTCTTTTTGCAAAAATTGAATAACTTAAAATTCTCTCTGAAAAGTCGCATAAAGCCACTCGATTCTCTTCCCAACTCCAGGTATACAATTGAATCAATGCTCTATCAATTAAAATTCATAAATTACTTTATATTTCCCTCCGACAATAAAAGCAAAACGAAATAAAATAACAAAAAACCTTTGACTTTATTGATACCCAGTGTTGGACCTTTTCAAATAAAGCTACGTTTTAATTAACACATCCCTGAGTTTTTCTTTTAATTAACGTCTGACTCTGTATTGAGAGAAATATGGTTCAATTTTTTTGGAATGGAGAGGAAACATATAATAATTATTTTTTAATAATCATTTCAATGGCGTATCACTGGACTGTTAAGTCATGTGCGTCACGAGAAATTGACGTAAGAAACTGAAACATAAAATAATTTGTTCAGCTTTAGAGGATAATAATTATAGTACGGCACTTAAGTGCCGTATGCAGAAGAAATCAAGCTAACTCATGCTTCATCTCTCCACTCATTTAACAACAGAGCCGACTTTCAACCGTTACAAGTCACTATAGTTCTTTCATAACCAACAAAATATATCATGAAAATAAATTGAATACATAAAGAGACCTTCGGCCTCTTTGCCGCTTTGCGACGTCGGCGCTGTGGGCTCGCTTCGCAGCCCCTGCTCCTCCCTGTGGTGGTTTTGTCGTGGCCACATGGTTATTGTACTTTATCAGTTCGTCATATTACTGGTTTATATACTGCCTCGATATAAGCGAATTTTCAAATGTATTAGTCAAAAAACGTGCTTTGTTTACATTATGTCAATTAATGACAGTGTTTTGTTTGACATATATATGTCAATCAATAAACCCACTACAAATTATAATAATATAATGAAACTTCGTATTGTCGTGAAGCATTTATATCAGTATATGAGTTAAAAATGCAAGCTCAATCTAAACACGATATGAGATTAGTGGTTTTTTGAAATGTTTGTGGGGTTTCCTGGGGTAATGAAATCACACATATATTATGAAAAAACAGATTTTCCGAATCTGGATGAAGCTTATATAAAATCAACCTTATATAACTTTTAATACAGGATGATACATATTCATTTAATACTACCGAGTTTTGCAAAACCTGAATACTTTGACACAGTATAATCGTGCGAGAGACACCTAGGAAATGTAACAAGCAAAATGCAATGCTACATCTGGGAATTGTTCCATCATTCTACATTTTCATCATTGATGCTCTACAAATGCCATGTTTTTTTTTTTTTTTTTTTTTTTAAATAATATATCCTTTTATTTTCAGATAAAAACAAATTAAAACAGAATATCAATACAAAATCAAATTTTGGTATTTTTATGTCATAACACTGGATTATTCACCACATTAAGGCATTAGCCTTGTGCTGTGGTGAACAGTCTATAGTCTGCCTTTATATCTAATAAAATATATATACATACATATACGCACACATACATACCTACATACATACACATATACATACGTACACACATATATAACTACATATACACACCTATACATATATATATATATATACACACACATACACATATATACATACATACACATATATACATATATATACATATAAACATACACACATACACATACATACACACACATGCATATATATATATTCTTATAAATAATAAATTACAGATAAAATACAATTTAAAAAGAGATGCCTGATCATAAAACAAAATCCAAAATATTTTTATTATTATTTTGAATTCTATCATTCACGTGTATAAATAATGTAAAAAACAGTAATTTTCGAAATCATAATAAAATGTTTTTATATTATAACATTTTATCTTGATTATTCAAAAATATATGTTTAATTTTATCTTTGAATTGATCTTTTTTAAGTAGGAAGCTAATATGTTTAGGTAAAGTATTGTAAATATTTATTGATTTAACAAGCCAGTGTCTTTGTCCCAAGGTAGTGAACTCCGTTTCGTCCCACTCTGTTTCGTTACGTCTAACTTACCAGGGCGCCGACAGAGTCTGAACATACTCTGACCTTCAATTAAATTCCGAAGAATATAATGTGAAGTATTTACCAGAGATAGAGACGAGCGGGGCTCTCTTCCACCATCATGCTTGGCAAGCAAACAAATATAATTTGATAGTACCGAGTTTTGCAAAACATGAATAGTTGATAGAATAAAATTGTGCGAGAGACATAATTGTGTCGGCGCCCTGATGAGCTAGACGTAACGAAACAGAGTGGGACATGACATCATGTCGAAACATCAATGATGACGAATGTCGAATTATTGAATAGATCCCAGACGTAGCAATAAGGAAAAATATTGTTTATTACTGAAGACGAATGGAAGCCAACGAACAAGCCAGAAGACGAACAAGACAGAAGTGGAGATGATGAGCCAAACCAATTATATACGTTAAGACAAAGTTCCAATTAAGAAAACTTAATTGATTTCTGTGGTAATAATTTTCACAGCAACGTTTATTTTGTATGTTAGCAGTTTTAATTCTGCTATTACGCAAGAATAGCGGAATGAATCAGCGTAACGGATCCTCCTTTTTACAAATCTTTAAGCACGGAAGAAGTAAGGAATTATGAATAATAGAGTGGAGGTTATATGGTACCGCGATTTGATAGATGCTTAATATAGCATTATGGGTAATAGATATGACCCTCATGTACAGGCCATTAATGGCCTAGAAGTAGGAAAATAAAGACATTAAGAGCAAAAACGGTTATGTCTTTATTTGAACAGATAATTTGTCTCATATAACAAGTGAATGGGACATTAGAGGTATGAGAGCTTAACAAGCAGTAAGGCTATTTCCATAACGTTACCTCCTATGTACATTGTCACGTGAGATGTAATCCTTAACTTCTAAGTAAAGATTTTTTAAAAGAGCTCATTTAAAAACTTAAACAATATGATGCTGTTGTGCTTCAAAGTTATCATATGATTATGCCCTCCTTAAAATAATGGACAAGGCGGTTAGGGGGAGAGGAACATTGCCCCTAAATATTCTATATATGGTTTTGTTTCGTCTATATAGACGAAACAAAACCATTAGCAGGAGGGGCAGACAATTTTGTACCGGCGATATAAGCATCTGAGGGTTTAGTTTTATAACTTGTTAGGACGTTAACATACAATGCTACAATACTTGTTTCATGTTGTTGTAAACATGTTATTATACTATGAATTATTTTAATAAGATTTTTTAAGATTTGTATTCCACTATAACATAAAAAATCACACATCACAAATAGATCATGCTATTTTATAGTATTTCCTCTGCTATATATTTGCATGAACAAGAATTTATAAAAGTTTCACGGTGAATATAGATATATTTGCCATGGTATAATTGTGCGAATGACGCCTAGGAAATGTAATATTAAGTGCAATGCTAAATCTGGGAACTGTTCCATTATTTGACATTTGTCATCATTGAAGGCTCGACATTATCTCATATATTAAACTCTTCAGAGCGCCGACAGAATACACACGCACACACACACAACACACACACACACACACACACACACACAACACACACATATATATATATATTATATAATATATATATATATATATATATATATTTGTGTGTGGGTGTGTGTTCAACTAATCTATGTTATACTATTTTTACATTATCTCTAAGAATTTGATTTAGGAACAACAACGTAGAGACCGCGTAGCGGCTCGCATTGCTGACGCCACGCAGCGGCTCCAATAGCTGACGCCACGCAGCGGCTCCCATTGCTAACGCCGCGCAGTGACTCGCATTGCTGACGTCACGTGGCGGCCACGAGACCAAAAGCCTCTTGTTTTATTGAAGACAAGGAAGCAAAAAGGAGAAAAAATAAAGGCTTAATATTCTTTCACAATCTTGGCAAACGTAACGGAATTATATAAGCAATACTCGAGTCTTACATACATTGCAATATTGGTACAAAAATGCTTTGCACATAAGTCTATTTCTGATAATGTGTTTTCCAAGATTGTGCCAAATTTTATTCTGTAAGTACTTTAAAGACTTTTAAGTTTTTTTATTTGTTAAACTGTTGGCTAAGTTGGTGGAGCCCTGCCAGTTGGTAATGCGAGACTCTCAAAGCAACCAGCCACACTAAATACACATGTTTTATAAAATGAAGAATTCTCAAGTTAAGGAAACAATTAAAGTTTGTTTTAAGTAGTAAGTTTTTCATTTTTTTCCTTCTTCCTTTTAAAGGATTCTTTTGAAACTTTTAAAGTTTAAGTGCCCTTAACTTAGCTTTAACAATAAATGCTTTATTTATAAATAATAAAATATATTATTTTTAAACATTTTACTCAAAATGAACAATATACTGCTGAAACTTTACAGACACCTTTATCATTTTATAAGACGGATTCTTAATCGTCTTTAAGTTCTTCGTAGTGGATTTAACAAAGATAAAAATTTTATTAAGTTTTTAGCGAATTTTGTAAGTTTTGGGTTTTGAAAATGGGGTCATGGAGTTGATTTTTCTGAAATGGAGGTGCAACAATTTGCATGTCGGCCAGACAGCCCGAATTCATAATCAGTGAACCCCTGTACACTGATCCTGAATTCGGGCTTTCTGGTAGTTTGGCCCATATGCAAAACTACCATTGCACACTACTGCAACTACATTCGTTGCACCTCCAGAAAAACCCTTCCAAAACTCCTATTTGTAAAAACATTGGTATCGTTACAAGTAAAATTGACCATAGAATCAATAATAAAAGTAATAGTCATATGCGACCCGTTGGAGTCACTGTTGAACCCTACAAGCGTTTTTCCATCTCAGGAAAAAAGCAACCTTGCCTGCTTCACGGCCATATAGTTACTGTCCCGTGACTTAGCATTGTATTAGTTTTTACTCTGTAGTTTGTCGTATTAGCTTCAACGACAGTACATAAGCGAATTTCCTAAAACATTAAATAAAAATTGTGTTCGTTTTCCAAAGATTACATAAAAATTAGAACTAATGGTACATCATGTAACGTCAACATTTATGTTAAATGTACATAGTAGTATTTGTGTATTTAATCCCGTCTAAAACACATCCGTGTAAAAAAAGAGCCAAGTCTGGCGTAAAAACTTGTGAGATCGTTAAATAAGCCAAGGTTCCAAATAATGCTTGTAAATGTTAACAACGCTGTAAGGTCTTAATGTTTAATAAGGTCTTAATGCTTGTAAGGTCTTAACGGTTTCACTTTGTGACTTGGCCATTACGCAGTTTAAGGTAGTGTGGTATTAAATATCTTCTATGTAGACATACACTATGACAGTATATTAAGCCTATTTAATATTTAATTTGCAATAAAGCTATAAACTGATTAATAAAATAAGTTGTGAAAATAGCGCTCATACATGTACTGTAGTTACTGTTGAAAATCTGATGCTAAGTAACACACTTGCTCTACAAGGATCAACTTATAATTAATTAGCAACGTTTCAGAATAAAGTGAAAACCCAAATTAATTATTACAACCCATTTCGGATAATAATAATGTAAAGATTTTCTTAATAAAGATAATAAAAGTAGTTGTTCTTTTTTATCAATAACGTTTAGAAGAATCTAAAAGTAAGGTTGTGAATGGGAAGCTAATCATCGTTCTTCTTCTTCTTCTCTTACAAAACCTTCTTCTTTGCTATGTTATTCACGTTTTCTACATCTCATCAAGAGTTTTTTTAAACCCTCTAGGGAGGGAGAAATAAGCGAAAGAAAATTCAATGTTACCTCAGAGGAGAAAATAAAGCAACAGTAAATTTCAATTTACAATCTAATCTAATGCAAAGCAAGGAAGGAAAATAACTTTGTGCAATCTCTGCCTCGGATAAAACTATATTAACCTTCTAAAGCTTTACTTCCCAAAGCCCCCCCGATACTGACAACGTTTCAAACGATCGTTTCAACATCCACCTCTTTCCATATTGAAATAATCGATCCGCAACAAAAAAACCGTTTAAAAATAATTATAATAATACTTACATTATGATAACCATGGCTTCTGCCATAAATACATAATGATGCCTTCTGCCTCATGGCTTCTACTCGGCATCGTCACTAATGACCATTTTGCGACCAAATGGTGGCTAAACTGTTTTTCTAGTTTATATATATGTAAGCGTTCGATTTCGGCACCGGAGGTCGGGGGTTCGCAGCCCGGGCTATGCTCTAAGATTTTATGATTAATATTTGTATTAAAAAGATTTCGCTAACTTTAATTAATTCTTAGAGTGTAGTAGATGCAACCCACCTGAGGTGGCTAACGCTGGGTGAATACCCTGATGGGCCGAAAGGCCCTAAAACGGGCATTTTCATTTTATTTTTTTATTTATATATATGTAAGTAGTATAATGTCGTGCTTTAGTGGATTTCCGAGTGTATTAGTTGAAAATTGGAATTTGTTGACATAAATTGTTTTATGTAAATCAATATAATCGGGAAATTACTGATAATGACATTAAACTTCTTCGACGTATTAACTTGGTGATAAACCCATAGTAAATTAAAACCCGATGTCTTTTTCGGGTTTTAGTGAATTATTGAAATTTTTGCTGTCGTTATTGCGATTTAACAATACTACTTCATGACGCATTTTTCAAAATTTAAAAAAGTTTAGGTCATTCATAAGAATAGTTTTTGCACCGAGTTTCATCTCGATTAATTAATTATTAATTAATTAATTAACACACACACACACACACTTGTGCACTTAAATGTAATGCCCTTCGTTGCATTTAATTTGTAAAATCCACTCCCTTGTTATTATTTTATTTTATACATATATTTATTTCTTATCTAGATTTCCACTAGCTGAATGAAATATAATGTAACAATACTTGAAAGACACTTATTTCATTAACTACCCCATTAACGAGTTTCCCTGAATAAATTTGCTAAAACTCAATATACATAACTGCAGTACCGTTCCAATCACTTCATGATAAGCTTATAAATATGTCAATTATAAAGCACAACGAGTTTTATATTACATCCGATAATGTATCGATTTATCCATTACAAAAGGAAAACTTTAGTCCGACTCAATTATTCCATCTTGATTAAACTGTTCATTAAAGAGACCTACGTAAGCATCTTTAAGAAAATTGCTATAATGAGAAAAAAAGAAGCAAAAAAGTTACCAAGGAGAAAAAACTAAAAGAAAAAAATCTAAATTACCCTAATTAAAGTCTAACGAGTAACCGTCTCATCTAAAGTAGCTTATTTTCTTTGCATCAGGTATGGCAAAAACGTAGCTCCATTTTCATAATTATGGGGAGGGGAGAGGATGAAGGAGGCTGGAGTATGTAGCGGAAACTAATTCCTAAATCACAGTGCTGAAGGGCAGGAAAGGCGGGGGTGGGTATCAGTATTCCAGCAATGTTCCGCTCAAGGATGCAATGAGAGACCTTCAATTTCCAGACTTGTACGATATTCAACAAAGTACCGACACTTTTACAAGACGAGAAAAAAAGTCCTTAAAGTTGTTTCAACAAATCAGCTTTAACGAATTTCTAAAACTTTAAAGATGCAATCGTTATTTTTGTTATCTATAATTGTATTGAAGTTTATCGAGTAAAATAAGGTTTAGCCATTGTATATCAAATAAACTGCAATAGTTTATTCTGTTTATTAAGAAGACTAAGTCCAATTTTGAAATTAGAATATTTCAAGGAAATTAAGATACAAACAGCAGTAAAGAGACACAGATCAATAATTTAAATATAATCAATAAAAGGACAAACTTCTTTCTTTCTTGCAGAGGAAAGGAATTGAGGTTTGGTACGAAAAACCATTCATGTCTCAGTAACCTAAGTATTAAATAATGACGTAAAATAAATAAAATGCCAGTTTTAGAGCTTTTCGGCCAATCAGGGTATTCACCCTGCGGGAACAACCTCAGATGGGTTGCATCTACTACACTCTAAGAATTAATTAAAGTTGGCGAAATCTTTCTAGTGCTAATACTATTCATAAAATCTTAAAGCATAGCCCAGGCTGCGAACCACGGACCTCCGGTGACGAAGTCGAGTGCCTCACGGCCACGGAGACGGCTAAATAATGATCTCTACATAGTAGTTGACTCCATCATAGGAAAAATGCTTTGGTCCCTTAGTTCTAAACACAAATATCACATGACTATCAAGATCAATTAGTTAGAATGCGCTCTCTAATTATATTTTACGTCTGGTATTAGATTAAGTTTAAGGTTCAGAAATACGGTATTTCTAGCCAAGAAAACTTTAAAATGCGAACATTTAATAACCTGCAACAATATTATGAACCGCAACAATTTAACAAACTTCAACATTGCAACAAGCTGCAACAATGTGAGAAACAATTGCAATGGAGTAGTAGTAGTAGTAGTAAGAGTGGGGAGGCCATGCCTGGTGAGTAGACCTCACTTTTGGATCCTTTTCACCGACCCCGAAATCGTCCACCTACCACTACACCACCGTTACCTTATCCTCATCAAACCTCCTGCTACGATGGATAAACGTGAGAAGGTGAGGTCTTGCCATCTTAGAGACTCCAGTTCCTCCTGTCGTAGATCCCCTGCTCCAAAGAGTTAAAACCTAAGCCTTCCTAATCCTTCACATATTCGTAAGTAGTGATAGGCTGTTTCCTCCTCCTCGTCATCACATATTAGACATACGTGGTTCTCGACTACCTTCATTAATGCTATTCTTCCATTGAGTCTACAGTGTCATGTCAGAATTCCCACCATAAGCTTGAGACTGGACCTTCCAAGATCGAGTAACTATCTAGATTTTCTCCTCTTCAGTGATGGCACTGTCATTTTTTATTGCCTACATCGATTATTGTTTTCCCAAATCAGTTCAGCCTTTTTCCAAACCCATTCTTTGACGAGTGATTTGACCTGCCTTCTAGACCAGTCTATTGCAACAGTCTTGTATTTGGGGTTAGAGCAGTATCAGACAAACTACTTTCATGTAACAAACTTGAGACATAATGACATTATCAAATATCATAATAACCAATAGGTACATTATGACAGCAATTAAAAAATAAAATCAAATAAAACCGAACGGAAAAATCTTTTAAATCTCAAGAGAGGATTCCATAAAAAATACCCAAAATATTGTCGTAATTGTAATTCATAAAATACATAATTATTTTATCTTCAGTATTTTTAATAGCATTGTCCTTTAAAAATAATAGGTATAAAATTATTTATTTGAACAAAATAAAATGTAAAAAATAAATAAAAACATTTTAACGCTGTACCTGATATATTATGAAGATACAATAACAATAATTACTAATTTGATTTTGAGAGTCATTGAACTTTGTGATTCATTCTTCATTATTTGTATTCCTTCTTGTATCTTACAGACGGATTAAATACTATGAAAATTCGTTGATAAAAGTTTTCAGAATAATAGTAAGAGGGATTCCTTTCAGTGCAAAAAGTATAAAACGAGCCTCTAGACGCTTATAAAGTAGAGTTAAATAGAATTTAGAGTAGAACTAGAACCCGGCTAGTAGGGGCAAAGAATAGGAAAAAAAACCTTCCCAGTTACAATTAGGGGAAAAGGTTCTTATGGGAATTGAGAATGTGGTCGAAACACAGTTTCTCAACCCGGTAATTTTATCCCCCAACGACACTGGACAATACTAAGTTTTTAAACTTTTCTATAAGAGACAGAAAAGTATAGGTTTCCCCATCTGTGGCGTTTTTTTTCTCAAAGAAAAAAACTGTAATAAGAATTTCCTTTGGTATTCAGAATGTGGCAGCGCCTTTAGATTAGAGTTTTGCGGCTAGATAGTCGAGTTTTTAAGTGTGGTTTATTTCTCTCCTCTCTATTCTAGATTGACCTCTTTGAATTACGGAATAGACTTTTTAACTCAAAAGTATTCCCTTAGTTTTGTTTCAGCCGAGAAAAAGGGATTACCTTATTTTCTTTCGGAATACTTATTTCCTCGGGAGAGTTTAAAAGAAATACCTTTTTCTTCCCAAAGTATCCCACCTCGGAGACTGGGACCATTACAGTAACTCTATATTATTGAAAACCACAGCCACAATACAATTCCATTATATTAGTTTCTCTCTCTCTGATTCCTCTCTTATGTTCTAGTTTCTATATTGACCAAACAAGATGTTACTTTAAACTAGAAAGGAAAGAGCACAAGGTTTATTCGCTTATTGGTACTAAATATTTTATTGAACTCCAGTAAGGGGTTTCTTTACTGAAAATGTAAGTTTTTGGAAAAGCAACATCATAGATAAGGTTTCATTATTTACAATGTTTTACCAACACCATTCAATCCATATTTGAGTGGAATCCACCACCCCGCATCTCCATCAATACAACGTAAAAAGAAAACATTAAAAACAGATATTACGCATTCACGCAACAAATCATTTGGTAAATCATTATTATTACACTTTTTTGCTTCCATTTTTAAAGACGTAATACCACTAAGAGAAATAAACATTACATCAACTCTAAACACAACAATTTTATTTTCATATTATAGTAGAATGAGCGTGAATGGAGTCCATCATAAATAATAAAAAAAGAGGTCTCTCAACTAAACAAAACTTTTTTGGCAAAGCGCTTTCACCCTAACTAGAGGCCATCATCAGTGCAAAACCTAACAAACAAGTTAAAATAGAATAAATAAAAGCCATAAACATAAATAAAGCATAATGAATAAAATAAATGTGAGATAAAATATGTAGGTAAATAAATCTAATTAAAAGGGGGGAAAATAAATATATAATAACAAAATCAAATAATGAATAAAATAAAATTATTAATAAGAAATTACCGTTGAGGTATTAAAGAATAAGAGAAGTGAGTCTATGCTTTCTCACTAGGTATTAGAGTCAGACTGACAACAGGAGGAGACGGCGCTTGTAGCATAGCTCCTCTAAGTAAGGGCGTAGATTCCCCTCTCTCATTTATGTTCAAATCGCCTACTCTGTTCTGACTTATTTCAATTTCTAATTTTCTAAAAAATCCATCTTAAGACCTTTATTTACAAAATTAAGGAAACCAATTTTGTGAGGCCCATCAAAATGGTTTTCTGATAGTAAATGTTGGTAAAATTTGCTGTTGTTCCTTGATTTATGCTCCTTTGCCCTCGTAATTATATTTCTACCAGTTTGGCCTAAGTACTCATTTTGGCATATGCAATATTGCATGTTTCTATATAAAGGTGGTATCGGGTTTCGCACTGCTTAAAAGAATCCTTAATGAAAGAGTCCTTTTTTTTGGGTTTTATTTATTCCATTGTAACTTGTTTGTAGGTTTTGCACTGATGATGGCCTCTAGTTAGGTTGAAAGCGCTTTGCCAATAAAGTTTTGTTTTGTGGAGAGACTTCTTTTCTCTGTATTTCTTTTTAATTGACCTTGAACCGTAGAGTTTGTCATTTTATCTTATATTTGCTTTATAATTTTTATCTTCTGACTTTGTGTCGTTGTTTTTATCACAGCCTTGCTTTTATCAGACAAAAGTTTAATTTGATTCACTAAACAACGAAGTTCGTTGTTTAGACCGAGATTTTGTGAAATCGCAAATTTTATATAATAAATAAAACACAATATTTTATAAAACTTGTTTTAATTATATTTAAAATAATAACTATCTAGCTATATTATCCCGGAACACGTCTGATTATTTGTCTTTTATTGTGACATTAGACCAAGTATATAAAAACAAGTTTTTTTTCTGAAATTATAGTGTTTTATTTATTATATAAAATCCCTAAGCTACAGCCACAATTTATATCAGAATCGCACCAAGTTTGGTATACCCCGTTAGAAAACCTTTAAAATGTGTTCACACTAGTTAAATGTTTTTAATATATAGTAAAAATTATTTTCTAAGCATTATATCGAAATGAGAAGACACTAGACTCTTCATAATTATTTTCCTGAAATTGAGTACAAATTTAAAGTCACTGTAACAAATAGAGACAGAGCAATTAAAGGAATACCTTGAGTAAAAAAAAACATTGAATATTATGGTGAGTGGCCAGTACTGTACTCATGCAAAATCTATACTATTTAACTTGATTACTGCATAGTAATATGAAGAACTGACCCATAACTTAGATTTATCAAAGCAAGTAATATTAGCATTGTAGCTGCTCATTTGTCCTCGGCAATACTAAACACTTTGCTGTGTGACACAATATATTTATGCAAGGGACACCTAGGAATGTAATTAGCAGAGTGCTATGCTACATTAAAAACTGCTTCGTCATTCGTCACTATGGATGTCTCGACGTAAAAGCCCTACTCTGTTTCGTTACGTCTGACTCATTATTTCATTCTGAGGTGTCTTTTGCACAATTATATAGTTTTGACTGTTTCTATTTTGCAAAACTTGGTAGAATCGAATGATTTATCCAATATATAACTTTAACCCTGAATATTTTTCAATATGAAACGAGAATAAAAACTGCAGTTATTCTTAAATCCGTTTGATTTATAATATTTCTGCAGACGAAAGGGAAAAAAAGTATAATTTAACTAAAAATAACGACAATAAAGGTTTTTCCTTGGGTTACTCTTGAGATTTGCATGTTTATCATCTAGCGTGCCGTTCACACATAACTCTATACCTATATTATGAAAAATACACATATATTTTTCTCAATATATACATAGATAGATATATAGATACATATAGGCGTGTAAATAGCAATGAATATAAACATGTCTATGTCTTGCCGCAGTATCATCAATCATTTCACCGCCTTCACACTCTCCGTATCAAGTATTTTCCCTAAATCATCATCTTTCTTTGGCTTGAAAGTTGAAAAAATCTGATGCTTAGAAATATGTATCTAAATTTAGGGCCCAAAGTTATTTGAGTTTATGATAAGAAAAATGATATAGACATCATTTTAGATATATAGAAAATGTCAGTTGTTTTGTAATTTTAAGAGAGAATTTCCAACCCCTACCAAGATTATAATATAGCAACGATTTACACAAAATAATTTCGTTATACTTCTGCTGATAATGAACTTAATTAAAACTATTCTGGTGAGGAGATTATTAATCCGGGCATTGATAATCTCCCCACCTGAATTATTGCTGGTAGGCTGCAATAATTTATTGGCTGGACCAATTCGGTTGAGCTGCAATAATTCCCCAGCAATTATTGCTGGGGAATTATATATCAATGTGGGCATTGATAAATCTTCCCACCAGAATTATTGCAGGTGGGAGCAATAATTCCCCCAGCAATTATTGCTGGGGGAATTATATATCAATGTGGGCATTGATAATCTTCCCACCAGAATTATTGCAGGTGGGGAGCAATAATTCCCCCAGCAATTATTGCTGGGGGAATTATATATCAATCCGGGCATTGATAATCTCCTCACCAGAATTATTGCTGGGGGAATTATATATCAATCCGGGCATTGAATTATCTTTCAAATGTAAGCTTTTATTATTAGAGCTCCTTTTATTTATTTTATTATTTATTTTACTATTGCTAACATCAATATTCCCACTTATTCCAATTATAATGGAATAAGGTGTTTTAATAAATTACCCGCTTCAATAGTAGAACTTCCACCCAAAACTTTCAAAAAAAGCGTTAAAACATTGTTGTTTGAGAAAGCCTACAATAGTTTTAACGAGTTTTTAGCTAATAACTTCGTATTCCTACCTTAAATTTAAATGTTTAGTCTTTCTCATGTAATGTTACGCTTTTTTTGTTTTTATTTTTAATCAAGTTTGTTATTCAAGTTATGCCGTCTATGTTGATGCAGTCTATGTAATAATTTACATTCAATTTGTTTTTATTGTTTATTTCATTTCATAAATTTTGACAATTGAGAAACTTTGTAATAAGTAACCTCAAGTATGAAATAAATAATAAATATTTCCTGCACAACCATCTAAATCTTGCTTAAGTATCTAGTCGAGGCATTATAACCTGAGGTGTATAAATACTACTTGCAATTTGATTTTTTCAGGAAAACGCGCATATTTATCCCACAGATAATACCATACTATTGTCATAATTTCTCATTCCTCACTCCGCAGCATTATTCGCACTTATTTATGCAATTATGTAGCAATATTTCATCAAAAAATCATTAAAAGCTTAATAACCAGAAGTAAAGCTGCTTGTCGGGTAACTGAAAACATAAGAAAGAAATAAATTGCAAGCAAGAATTTTTTTTTTTAGTTATAAACATATATACTAAAACTTATATATAAAGATAAAAAACCTCGGAACTTTTTCTCATCTCATTTTCCCTGTTTCGGCCTCGCTTCGCTCGTCCTCAGAATATACAATTCGCCAAATATATACTGCAACGTGTCTTCAGGCTCGCTTCGCACGTCCTCAGATAATAAATGCATCCGAATCATTCTCTGCGGTCATCCATACCATAGATTTTTATGATCCAACAAAAATCATGGATATACTTGTTGTATTAAAACTAAACTTAATGTACCTATTTAGTACATTTAGGTACATACATATAGTACCAAATTTCATTCAATTAGATTGTTTCCATTTTTTTTTTTTAAAAAAAGAAACGTACACAATACATTCGATACAAATTGATCTAATGCTGATAATGAGATAAAACATTGCACATATAGTCTTATATAAAGCCACATGCGTGCCAAATCTCAATCTGATTTTTTCAGCATAAATACTTAAGGAGCTACGATAATAACACAGACACACTCACACACATACAGACAGACAACTTTGTGAAAACCACTCAGGAGGTCTTTAAACACCTGAAACGGATATTTCCGGTTTCATCCCGGTTCGATTTTTTTTTTGCAAACACAATACTTTTCCTACATACCTGCGGTATAAATGAGGAAAAGTTAAAATTATTGGTGGTACTATAATTTGAGCATTATAAATGATAAATCTGGCTTTGAGTACTTTGGGTGGTCACTTCTGGTCTTCGGGCACTCTATACTAGGCACTTTATAAGCGAATTTTGTCAATAAGAATTCGCTAAAATAGAGAAGATATAAACTCTAAGATGATTGTGAGCAGCTCAATCCCAAAACCATTTCCATTGTTTGCTCAAACCCGAGATGCTCACATTGATCATTTCCCATAACGACGTTGGGGATATAAACGCATTAAAGTCCAAGCAGTTTTATACAGACAACTCCTATTCAATTTGTTAGGGTAAAATTTTCATCTCTACGAGTGAAAATGGGTTTCTCTTAAAGACTTATATTGTATAGTTAAAGAGAGATTTTCACCAAGACTCAGATTATCTTATTTACCCCCGAGGGGTCTTAACGTTGTATTAATTGTTTTTAGCACCCATTTTCATACATTTTGTCTGCTTAGAAATCTCCCTTGTTCTTCTATAATAGCTTTTCTATTCATAAACATCAGTTTTCTAAACTTAAAATACCCCTTATAGAAAACGCTCTCAAATACAGAAAAGTTAGAAAATTGTGCTTATTAACTGTTTTTTCAAAGTAACGTAATTTAAGCTTCTATACTAATTCACCTGAATAAGGACGGTTTGAATAAATAACTATTTAAACAAAAAAAAAGCAGCCAAATATGAAGCTAAGCTTCCCTACCTCATGCTATTATGTCAAAATTTCGGAAACTGTCTTAGACAAGATGCTATGCTAGTTGTAACCTATGTTTTCCTTGTGTGTATGTATATATACATATCATCAATTTTTATTTTATTTATTTATTCTTTATTTATTTTATTTTTTTACTTATTTCGACGATCTGTAATGGTTCTTAACATTTTACTGCCTAGAACTGCCGCGAACGCGTTGACTTAACAGACCAGAAAGTGGCAAAACTAGAGGAGCCAAGTTGGTTCCAGCAGTTTCACGGTATATATTTTAGTTGGTATGAGGCAGACCATGACTCCAATACTGTTGAAAGTCTGTTGTCTTCGTGCGTAAATGAATTTCTCTTTGTATATCCAATCGTGAAGATACAGCGGTTTCAACTGTTACAGCTGCTACTCACAACAACTAGGTCTATAAATGTTTTGGCGACTCTACAGATCCACAGTTTAAGCGAACATTTTCCAGATCGGAATGAAACAACAAAAATACATCATAAAAGTACAGAACCATATTTTTTTTATGAAATATTTATAACATTATTGACTCACAGATATATCAGCAAAAAAATCACTTGAAATTAAACACTTATTGCATCAAGCTTAACTTATACGACAAAACTCAAAATTAATGAGCATTTTTGTCGATTTTATCGTTTGACATACATAACTTTATAAAGAAACAATTACTGTGTTTAAATAATACATTTTAAATTCGTTAATATTGTTTTTAAGGGTTTGTGAGGCCATTCAAAACTAAGGTGGTTAAGCCCTTAACCGTCTCAGTTTTGATACCGTGTTTATTATTTACATCATGTAACGAGTTGTTTCGTCAGTAGTATTGAACCTTAGTTGGTCAAATTAGTTTGACCAACTTGGATTTACGCAGAAAATTCCATAAGCGATCTAAGATAGCGACATTATCTTGATGATTATCTGGTAAGGTTTGTGGAAGGTTGTGTTTGATCCTGATATTTTGATACTGAACACAGTCTTGTAAAATATTTTGTACAGTGATGGATGGTATTGCAAGTCTGGCATATTGGAGGTGGTACTCGCTTCATTATGTCGAACGCGTTTGGCCTATCCTTAATCATGCAATAACAACCTCTCTTCTTCTATGACTGTCAGATGATGTAACCTATGGTTTAATGGTACTCTTAACATCCTTTAGCTTTACGGACCTGGGAGGAGTAGCCACAAGGAAGTGCGGTGGCCACGAACCTGCAGCAACGGCAACACCGGCCGAGGCCGCGAACCGAAGAGTATAGGCCTCTTGTTTTATACATTATTAGAGTTTTCTTAAAATCCATAATGACCACTCATTTGAGATACCTTATTAAACAGTTTCTTAATATCTAGTATGTTTTCCTTTTATGAGTATGTGTAGGATTGGTTTAAGTACCAATTGGTGCAGACGTTTAGGTATTGGCAAGGATAGACACATTCATTAAGCAAGGAACAAAAAAGAGAAGGAGCAAATCATATCCACCCAATGTACCCCACAACTACAATCCCCATTCCCCATCTCTACTACCTCAGGCAATTATAACACTACTGCATCCTTTTTATTGTCTGGTTATACACGGGGAGCCAAATTTTAGTCCTTTATTGTTTTGTAGTAATAATGAAAAGACCTCGCTTGATCCAGCTTAACTTATAAAATTAACAAGAACAATAACTTGCTGTATTGAAACGAAACGTAGTGCACTTATTTATAACATAAATACTTGTACCAAATAAATACTCAATTGGATTATTTTTTTATTTTTTTATTTTTTTTTAAAAACGTATACAAGTTATGTGATACAAATCGAACTAATATTTATAATGAGAAGAAACTTAGCACATTTGTTGTGCATCTATACACTTGTCAAATTTCAAATCAAATCATTTTCCCGCGAAGTTTAAAATTATCTTTTTGGAGTTTTTTTCAAGTCTTTATTTTAGGTTAATAGTACAACTCGACCTACAGATTGATTTTTGTAACAAGTTTCTCTAGTATTATTACCTCGGGAAATATGATGACACCAGACACACTCACACACAAACAGATTACTATGTGAAAACCACTCAGGAAGTCTTAAAAACACCCAAAACAATGTAAATAAAGTCCGGGTTTCGGATTTTGTCGCAAACGCAATACTTTCCCTACATATCTACGGTATATATGAGATAAAATAAAACTACTATGATTAAAGTATGTTGGTATGTTAAAATCTCATCTCATGGCATGTTAAAATGTCCTGCGAAATTAAGAGTGGCAATCACAAAATTTAAGGTTTCTCTAATACTTTTAACTCAGCGGAGGACAATATTATCTAAGGCCCTCTATTTTCTTTGTGAAACAGTGGCAATACTATTTGGGATGGGGATGCCTCGAACAAAAAAAAAAAATGTTGCTCCCTATGTGACATAGACACAAACGTTGTTTCGAATTTTGGGATCAGTAGGTATTAGAACCAAGGCATTAAAAATAGTAAGAGCATATTTGTCTGCTTAGAGGTGCTTCTCTCTTATAGCTCTTATAGGAACTACGAGTAAATGCAAATATTCGCTTTGCATGAATAAATTCGTTTTAGGCTCGCGGTAACCAACTTAGGAGAGTCGCATCCATTATCCTCATTTTGTTTAATAAAACGGCGATGAAATCTGTTATTTAAAAATACTGTTTATATAAAATGAGAGCATCTTTTCAAAGTGAAACGAAGGCGTCTAAGAATCAAACTAAAATATCAATATTTTAAAGCAGGATTGCTCAAATAACTCAAATTTGTTGTGATCCTCCCATAACAATACATTTTAGGGTATTAACCAAATTTACAAATTGTCTCACTTCATTTCCCGAGCAAGTAGGTCAGAACCATATACAATTTAACTAAAAATCTTCTTTTTTTCTGCAAGAACCTTGGAATTTAATCTTTTGGTCTAATTGGATCTTTTATGCGATAAGTTTGGTAAGATTGTCATTGAAGTTGGTAATGGTGAAGGTTGTATAACAATGGCAACCCTGTTTTTCTCTTTAGACCCTAATAAACATGGCCTGTTAGCAACTCGGCTATATGACACTCCGTTTTATTCCATTCTTTTAGAAATAAGAAAAAAATGTATTATACTCCTTTGTCGATTTATTCATGGTCTTATTTATGTTAAATAATAACATTACTTTTCATTCATTTAGCTCTAATAACCTTTCGACTATAGAAAATAATTTCTACCTAAATGTTCAAACAATTTTGGTATTGTGCAAAAAGAATTATATTAAATGAGGGGAAACTCGATATATTTTCTCATACTTTCAAAATAGCTTTCCTTGTGCCGTGATAATAACGGCATCCAGGCGACAAGTTACATGTTCCTTTCCTGCTAAGATAATTTCCATAGCCATTTGAAAGAGATCGGGAGCTAAATTCACTCCAAAAGGTAACTAGCAATAATGAAAATAGCCTACGTGACTAACCATAAAACTTTTGGAACATCCCTTATTTAAATGCATTACAGCTTTATGTACCTTAATTGTGCTTAAGTGAGAAACGGAAATTTTAAAAGATTAATTTAAACTTTTTGATTCTTTTAGCTAAGAATTTTTTAGAACCTTTTGTGTGTAGATTAGATCCAATTTAAACCATATTGTTCAGTCAAAATAACTGGTAAAATTATTGTGGTATCGTAGCCGTTGCCAGATTAACCTCATTCTTAATTTTAAAAAAAGTAAGGTTTGACATAGTTTCATAAAAAGATTAAAATAAAGATATGAGAATCACACGAAGAATTTGACAAACAGCAATCAAAAGAGAAATAAGTTTGGATGTACTTTCAATCCTCACATTCAGGCTTTGCACAGGGCAAGGAAATAAGTTTGACGGGTGAGGAATAAATTGAACCTGAGAGAGTAAAACAAATAGTAGTGTGATTTAGAGAGATAAGTTTGATAGAGTGAGAGTGGTGTTAGACTGAGTACAAGTGTATGGTGTATGTATGTGAAAAAGAAAGTAATTGTCTGAAAGAGAGTGAAGAATGAGTGAGAGAAACAACAAAGAGATATATATATATATATAATATATATATATATATATATATATAATATATAATATATATATATATATATAATATATATATATATATATATATATATATATTATATAGAGTGGGTGTGGATGAAATATGTGTATGGATGTATGTGTGTAAAAGAGAGAGTAAGTGTTTGAGAAAGAGTGGGTGCAAGGGTAAGTGTGTGTAAAAGAGATAGTAATTGTCTGAGAGAGAGAGTGTGTTAGTGAGGATGGAACTGTAAATTCAATAATAAATGTATTGAATACATTGAATAGAACGGTCGGAACCTCTAACACGCATCTCTCTCTCTCTCTCTGTTAGTCCAGCTCAACCTAAACATAAAATACGTAGCAAACGCAGTAGGACACATAGACCCAACAATCTACTCTGATTGCTATTCATAGCCTCTGAGTTTTTAGAATGACTTCATGAAAAGGTCGGCTCTACATCGTGTGGCTCCATTGACATTACAAACCATTCACGCAAAATAACTGACCAATTTAGATGATTCTGTTACGACTAATTTCGTTCATTTAATTTTGCATATTTTGTTTTTGGAATCTACTATTAAATTTTATTGGAAAATTATATTTATAATACATATATGACTAAATTAACATAATTTAAAGGATTGAAATTAATAAAAAAGTAGGCTGCCAAGCATGATTATATGAATTGTTTAATTCTTTCCGAGACATAGAGCATAGGAACGTAGTTTTTTATTGTATGATTAATTGGAATTCAGCTGTAATTGTTTATGAAGTAGACTAAAGTCCTAACAACCTTGATATGGAGTAGCTTTATCATTCTGATGTCATGCATAGCGAAACCGAAGTTAAATCGCCTAAAAGACATGGAAAACATAACAGTATTCTGAGGACATGCTAAGCGAAACGTTATAGCCTTATGCAGCCAGGTTAATTCGTATATGTAGGAAAAAGTGACAATGTCTATATTAGTTGCTTCGGCATATTTATAGTGTCCTAATAGTTTTCTAAAGAGAACATTGTACATTTGGCCTCGAATAAGATGACTATTTTTCCCTCTGCAATCTGTTTTAATCTTGTTAGAAGCTCATTCATAAAGATTATAATGATATTTCATCATAAAAAGTTGTCAATAATTGAATATGGGTCTGTAGTGTTAGTTCTAAGCGTATCCAAGATATACTTACAAAATGCATGTTTAGATTCATATGGCAAGTTAGTTTCATTAATCAAAGAATGTGTTCGAAAGTAAATGGTAATTATATATATATATATATATATATATATATATATATATATATATATATATATATATATATATATATATTGTGTATAATACACTAACGATAAAGCGTTCTAAAAACATGCACTAAAAAAACCTAATTGTTGATGAAAAATTTATGAATCCAACTTGTGACGTCGTTAAAATTAAAATAATTTAAAACTTTACATCAAATTTATTTATTTATTTATTTACATCAAAACTTTACATTAATTTAATACACATACATCAACGTATTGGACAATACATCTGTTATACGAACATTAACGAATTCCAGTCGGAATAAAAACGTCGACTTTGTTTTGTTTTAAAATTCGTTAAAAACACAATTATTTACTATGAGGGACATATTACTTCCAATACCGAATAATACTTTATTATCTAATTCATTTACTACTTTGAATAGTTATTCGTGTAAGTTGTGGGGGATATTTGGTTGTCATTACAGCAAACAGAGTAAAAACAAATAACCCTTATTGGACACCGACAACAAATATATATCGTGTTTGTTTAAGTCATCGCCATCAGTCTAAACTCCCTCTAGTAATGCGATCTATACAATGCTGAGGGCAATAAAGTTATAAACTAGACTATATCGTTAAACTAAAATATACAGTTGAAGTGTTTGAACAAACATCTATGCCATTAGTTGAATTGCTGTTGGGAAGTTTTTACTTTCAACATAACTGAGTAAACATTGGACGCCGTACGTAAAGTATTTTCACTGTACAGCTATTGTTAATGTATTTATTTGTGAGGGTGAATATCCCTGAAGACTTCAGCAGTGAGTAATTCGATTTTGGGTTTAATGAATAGTATATTATACTACTAGGCAGTGAAATTAATCTTTTATTTTACCGTGCGACTATATTTACTAGTCACTTCTGTAAAAAAAGTCATTCACAGCCCGTTAGTTTGTGTTTTTTTCAAAGGTAAAGAGTTATGACAAAATAAATAACATTAAAAAACACTCTCCAACAGCAACTCTGGTGGAGTTCCTTCTACTCTTTATCACTTAAGTCACTATCAAAAAATATTAAATATTACTTTCTATAATGATTAATAGTTTTTAATGCATTAGAATAATACGAAACTAGGCAGAACAATAGAATTTTGCAGACTAGTTTTATTTATTATCTTCCCAGCCGAAGACATAAATAAAAATAGACTACCCAACAAAATATATATAGAAATAGACAATCCCAGCCGAAGACACAGCAGAAATAGACAACGCTTAAAACTTTTTCATTTCCTAGGCAGGAACTACTCTGTTTACTAACAGGATAACTTAAGTTAAATTTAAATATATATATATATATATATATAATATATATATATATATATATATATATATATATATATATAGATATAGATATATATATATATATATATATATATATATATATATAATATATATATATATATTATATTATTTTATTTATTTATTTCCTTGATCAGTGAGTCCTCCCTTCCAAAATAATGGGTCCGGGTATTCTCGGTGTTTTCTCATAGTTACATACTCGATCCGGTCATCCTCCGAATTTTATTCATACTCATTGCTTAAGGTTATGTTACTGTGGTCTTGCTAAGCTCGACTTAAAATTTGGGGTCTACGTCATCAGGATGTATGTAAGTCAACGTTTATGGTAGCAATACTTCGGTATTATGTTTATTGATCAAATTTTGATTGCAATAAAGAATAGGACTATATCATTTAAATTATCGTTACAGCTATCCTGCGTAATATTTCATTTTCTCTATTATTCTTACTTATAATTCTATCGTTTAACAAGTTTTGAATATTTCCCATTGTGAATACAAACTTATTTTAACATTACCGAAGACAAGACTAAATCTTATAAAACTTTAAAAGAAACAAAGTGAAGAAGCGAAGGGACCAAAATGATGGAAATAAAACCATAAACAACGAAACAAAAAATAATGGAAAAAATATTAACTGACAACAAGGACTCGACTACAAAATATATTATAAGAAAATAAGATGAGACATTGACAAATGAAGTCAAAAACTGTTTTACAGCCGCTAGAGAGCTTCACTGACACTAGACCGGATCTAAATCTTACTCAAGCCCTGACACTCACTTCTGTTTCTTCCAAATCATTTTTCTTGAGTTTTCTACAAACCTTTTCTCTTTGTTGCACAACTTGTCTTTTTTGAGAATATTTGGAATTAATTATGTGAAGTGTTAAAGCTATAGTTTTATTAAATTGTGCAAGTTTTTCTTTAAATACGCTAATGACTTATTTGGGTATGCAGGTACAATGGACCCACATACGAGGTCTAAGTGCCTAAGAAATTATTTCCTCCGGAATTTAAAAATACTTAATTTATAAAATATACAATATAAAGAGAATCTGTTCTGTTAAGGATTGATGTAACACTTAGTATACCTAATCTACCTTAAAGTCAATACTTCATCAAATTATAAATGAAAACACAATTTTTTAAGGTAATTAAATAAATTAAACTAGAGTTCTGAGCTTTATTTAATATACATCTAAATAAACTTTCCACTCAGGATTAGTGAGAATAAGACATCAGAGGTGTTGTGATAGGAGGATGGTTTGTCGAAAGATGCCGTCTATTCAACTGGCTTAACCCTGTCCACTCTAATTCTAGAAGCAGGAGGTTTGATGATTATAAGATAGCGACGGTTCAGTAGATGATTTCAGGGTTGGGAAAAACGACCCAGGGATGTCGGAAAACCCGAAATTTGGTGTATTAAAAACCCAAATGGCGTATTCACCATTTCTGCACAAAATATATTTGTGTTATTATTTTTTATAGTGCCTTTATTAAGAGTGGGCCTTTAAATGCTGTTGAGATTTATTGCATACATGCCTTGTATTTCAATACTCATTTTTATTCTAAATCTAGCTATTGAGTAATTTAGGAATAAGTCTTTGATCCAAAAAAAAGAAAAGGTAGGGTAGTAAACTTTTTGGTCCCGTCAAGTAATGTCCGGTTTAGTTGGAGACGGTCATTGAGGTTTCAAAGTGAAGTTGTTAGGTTGGCAGTACTAAAGGCCCTTATGTAAATTGAGAGGCAATGATGAGCTTCTTCTTCTTGGCGGCGTGCCAGAAAAATAAATCAACTTTAGAGGTACTTAGTCTTCTGATTATATCGTACCCGTAATGTTTTATTCATTTATTCATTTACTTTGTATACTCCTGGATGGATGTATGGAGGTAAGTAAAACTACTGCAATTAAGACAACTGCTAAAATCTTTTATGATTAATCTCCACGAACACCTAAATTGTTTAATATCCCAAAATATAGCAAAAGAAGTTGCTATACAACTCAAAAAAAACTAACGGTTGTCTCTCAATTGAAATAAGGTCCCTTTAGTATTGCCAACCTAGCAACTTCACTCTGAAACGCCAATAACCGTTTCCAACGGACATAAATTGACGAAACAGAAAATTTGATTTCCCTATTTTTTACCAATGACTTGGCGGGGAGTTTTTTTTACCACGCAAGTGGTGTGTGGCAAGAGTTTTTTTACAGTGAGTGTTGACAATCAAAGAAATATTTCTGCAATTTACATTACTTGCAAAAAGAGCCAATGATTTTTAGGTTAACACTTTAGTGAGCCACACTTACCAATAAGTAATATAAGTACTGAGAGATAAGTGTTATAATTATTATTTATAGACCAAATACATTGTAAAGAAAAAAATGGAAGTCATAGTGAATAGGGAATATAAAGCCCTTCTCTATGAAGCCACTTTCTATGAATGCAATTTATGTTATGGGCTCCCTAATGCGCTTAAATTCTTCTTAACTATTCTTTTTTTAAATATTTGATGTAGTTTATAGAAAAGCTTTGAGGGTATTATGCCTTATCCCTTACAGCGGATAAAAGATTTTATCGTAATTCTATGGTAGTTCTTCCATGGAGAAATAGTGTTGTTTAGAAATATTTACTACATTGCGTTCTGATACAACGTAAGCTTTAATAGTTCATTCCAATATTATATTTGGAACATTTTCTAGACTGTATTTAGTTTTTTTGGCGAATTTTCGAAGGTAATTGATGTTATATATATATATATATATATATATATATAATATATATATATATATATATATATATATATTATATATATATATACATACAACCATGCCGGGAGGCCGTGGAGGTCACAAATTATTTATCCCAAGTATTACAATTAACCATACTACAACAATATGGTTACCCTTTCAAAGTTGCCGTTGCAAACTATTATTTGCACAAATTTAATGGTTTGACAGGTTTCAGCGCATTTCCTTTTTAAAAATCCAAAAAAGAGAGTATAACATGTACTAATGCTACTGGTAAAGTTGTATCGGGACACTTAAGTGAGAAATTGATTGTTAAGAACGGAAGCACACATTTCAAAGGGATTTCACCCGGCATGCGCAATTTCGCGATAGAATTTTTTTTAGAGTTATAAATTTATGTTGTAAAAATTATGATCAACTATCACTAAGAAATATGGACCTTACCAAGATTTGAACCTGGGTAGCGTAGTGTTGAGTACTGTGAGTGCTCATAACGTTTCCGCACCGTTTTCATTCAACATAGACGCTCAAGAAACATTGAAAACGACACCCAACTCGAACTTTGTTGTATACTAACCGTATTTTAGAAGTTTTGGGTTTTATCAAAGTTTTTTCAACTTTTTGGTCTCCCGAGGTGGTCATATCGAAATCGGAAAGTTTTATTCGATTTTGCGCCCCAAAAACCATCGTCGTCTTTTTTTAAATTTGGTTAAATACTATGGTTTTTCACTCATTGGTCGATTAGAGTGGTCGTATCGACTCTGAACCAGTTTCATTTGAATAAGCATCCCTAGATATATAAGCAAAGACCTTTTCCCGACAAAATATGTTAACCTACAATTTTACCAATTTTTTTTAAAAAAATTGCTTACTCAGTTAACCAGGTTAAATCGTGAGCATGTAAGAGATAAAATAAAGTAGTGTATAAAAAGTTATGATTTAATTTACATTAAAATGGATTATCAGAGCACACAATGACAGTGCAAGCAATGTCAGTGCAAGCAATGTCAGTGCAAGCAATGTTGGTACAAGCAATGTCAGTGCAAGCAATGTTGGTACAAGCAATGTCAGTGCAAGCAATGTCGGTTCAAGCAATGTCAGATGTCGGTGCAAGCAATAACTAACAGATTTAAATAAAAAGCATCGTAAAAACAAGCACTAAACAAGATAATAAATGAAGTAATAACTATAATTTTATTTATCTATAACATAGCTATTGATCCCAAGAACCTTCACTTAACTTAATGAGAATGCTGGAGCCATCCTGCAGGGCTATCGGCTATTTTTCTTACACGCCCTTCTTTTGTTTTCTGTTGAGTTTTCTTTACTTACCTCTTCAAAGAAAAAAGCTTTTTGTTGTCTATTTTTAGTGTTTAGTGTTATTAAAAATATTGAAGCTTTTATGATGTTAGATGTTTAAAATGAAATACAAACTGCCAAAAGTAAAATTAAACTGCTTAAAATCGCGCAAATGCATTCTATTAGATGCGTTCACGCAATTTATATATTGTACAGTAGTATGGTCATAATTCTAAATAATCAGTGCACAGAATTTTTCGCACTCATATAGCGCTCAGTTTATGCTTTATTTCTTATTTTTGCTCAGTTTATGGTTATTTTAAAATGCTTTAGCGTTTCCTTGCGGATACGCTAAAGTATTTCTGCAAAAAAAGTAGTTGTCCGCGCATTTCTGCGAGGATAATTGTGTATTAAGTAGATATATTTAAAAATACTAACCTGTTCAAAAGAAAACGTGTATACAAGAGCCCGCTAAAAATCATAAAACCCTAAGTGCGATATTTATATATAAACTCTTCCACAGCCAACTTTTCTGTGATCAGAGACCTCTGAAACAGAGGTCTTAAGTTACACCTAAACTTTGTGCCCGCTATGCAAGCTATTATATTAATGTTTTTTTAAAGAGAAATACTCTTATTGGTCAGAAAAGGTTGGATATCTATTTAATTCTTAAAATATTAAGCACTATGTTTAAATCATGTATACATGAATACATACATGGTTCAGTGTGTATTTTAGCTTGCGACTCTGTGTGAAACATTTATTTTGAATGTTTAAGACCTAAACTTTATCCTACCTAGTTTAAATGAAATTTTAATATAATTCAAATTGTTAATATAAATAAGTGAGAACAAAAGATAAAGAATAAGTTGGGAAGAATAGGCACAATAGGAAACAGAATGAGTTATGGTTGGAAGGTAGGACAGGGACGTAGCAAGGAGACGAAGGCTGGGTGGGGGTGGGCACGTAGTCCTACTGGAGTGGGGAGATGTAGTCCTACGATGGTGGGGGTGTTTCATAGTCCTTCCAGGGTGAGGGGTAGACTCAGAGCTTGGTGCTTTCTAGTCAAAGCCTCTAGAGACTTGTTAAAGACAATAATTAATTGTTCACTGATATTGTAATGTGGCCCGGTCCTCTGTTTGTGGTCTTGTGTTTCAACTTAAATTAATTATTTTGTAGAAAAGGCTGAAAGATGGAGAAAATGTCTTCTCAAGTTCCCACAAATCATTTTCATGGAAAACTAATGGTTTTTTGTTTCCTCAGTTAAGCCAAGTCTAGGTCCACTACTTGAAGCTAGTGGAAGGAAATGACAATATTAATTACACAAGAAACGAATAAATTGAAATTTGATATCTATATTAAGTTTTTACCTTTGTGCCCACCATATTAACAGTGTTAAAGGGAATCTCAAGTATAAACAGGAGGTTTGATTCAAGATTGGTGGTCCGGACTCTGCTACCAGTTAATACAATTATAATAATGCTGATTATAATTACCATTTAGAGCATTGGGGCTCACCAGGAAAACTCTTCAGGGAAACACCCCTAATGCCAGTAGTAATCGTAACCCTCTTGGTGTATTCTAAAGTAGGCAATAATTTTTTTGAAAAGGATCTTATTTGAGCATAACCTGGGATGCGAACCCCTGACCTTTGTTGTGTCAAAGCTCTGTTTAAATGGTGACGTTTTAACGACGTTACAGCTATAACGACTTTTAATAAAACACTTTAGAGAAGTAAAATAGTATCTTAATGGCGAAATCAATATTTCGGTCACCCAACCCCTCCCTCCTCAAACGGCATTTATATATTTATTTTTCTTGTTTTTTATCATTCCTAACCTTGCAACTTTATTGTCTTCTTTCTTCTAAACTTAATTTTTTATTTGTTTCAGGTGAATAGCTATCATAATTCATATTAGTAAAAAGAGGTAAATATAAATATTTAAATAATTGGGTGCGGGGAATCTCGGAACTTTACCTCACTGTTTTAGGATGTCGACATATAGACGGACACCCTGGTAAAAACCCAGTCGAAATGTCTCAAAAACACTTAATACTGATAAGTGCAAACACAATGACTTTCCTCTTTTTTTCGGGTATAAACTTAAAATAATACAAATATAGAAGGAGCATAGGACCGTAAACACAATGTAATTCTACTGATAACACGAAAGCCGGTTGACTGGTGGTCTTAAGTAGGGGTACCACCCAAACAACATAACATTATTTTAAATATGTGTCATAAAAATCCATTAATAAAGAAATATCATAAAGAACAAATATAATGACTTAAAACACCTGTTGAGTATTTAATAAAACAGGTCTTAGATAGCAAAAGGGTAGGGGAATACCAGAATCTACATTTAGTTGACGAGGACTACTTTTAACATAATTTTAACTAAAAACGTTAAACAACAATTTAAAATGCTTAAAATATTCTAATGTACCGACATTTATATTATTTTTTACGAATAATCAATTATTAATTAATAATAGAACGCAATAATTCAGCAACTAAACTTCGTTAAAAAACATTTTATTTTGTCACGTTGGCAGTATTATTTAAGACCACCAGTGAACCGGCTTTCGTGTTATCAGCAGTGCTCCTTCTATGTATAGAATTATTCTAAGGGTGTAAATGAGGAAAAGTAATAATCAATATTAATAAATATTTTTTAACTTTCTAAATATCAGAAAAATGTTTAGGCTTTTAAAAAAATGCGTTACAGGAGTAAAAAAATAAATAAAAAATGTAATAAAACTAGTATGTTTATTGCGGGTATCAATATTTGAGTCTTGAACTTTTCATATATTGGCAGCAATGTTGGGGGGGGGGGGTATAGAAATTGGAAGTGTTACGCGGGTCGGTGGGTTGGTGTGCGGGATATTGCTTGGCTCAGTGGGACGTGCGTGAAATGCCAAATATCAGTCTTCAATAACTAACTCGCCGATAACAAAACACACAAAACTTGCTTCTATACGATTGCTCTAGAGCAGTACTACACGTTTCTGATACCTCACATGAATTAATTTTGTAAATTTTACAGTCAGTTCTATAAACATTGCTGATCATAAATAAAAGGAACAAAGTTATGTCAGCATCATTAAGTTGGAGCTAAGTCTTAGTTATAAGAACTAAGACTAGAAGAAAAAGGTTTACTTTGTAATAATATCAAATACATGTATAGAAGCGTTCTATATATGTATTTGATAGAAGCGCTCTATACATGTATGTATGTCTAAACACGCTATGTTTCAAATGAAGCAATATTTTTTAATTTAACTTGGAACAAAACTTAATCGTAGGGAGGACACAAGCTCGTTATGTCAACGCAAAGTTGTTGTGCTTAATTAAACCATTTTCCTAGACATAAAATATTCGAAAATCGGCAAAATTAGTTATTAATATTTTTTGCCGAAGAAAAAATCCTTTAGTATAATTTTGAGGTTCTGAATCGAACCCGATTTTGGATTTTCAATGCATACACAACACTTTCCTGTCCATGGTTTAAACGAGGAAAAGAAAAATAATAATAAATTTTAATTTAGGCTGTAATAAATGTTTATTTGCCTCCGTGAATTTTGCTTTGAAAAAAAACTTATCAATATTAATTATTTTTTAGGTTTAAAAATAATTTATTTACGAAGCTTAATACGCCTTTTTTATTTCAAAAATGGCTACCGCCCTGTATACGATAAATTAAAAATAAATATTATCTTAAGACTGGAATAAAAAATGTATTTATTTATTTTTTATTCTGATTTGTAAAAGCGGGTAAAAATGGTGCAGTTTTTTGTATATTTTTCATGAAAGGGTTTAGCTGGGTCAGTTTGAATTTTTATATCAGCGAATTTTCTTTGGATTAATTCAGTGATAATCTACGAATATCAAACTCCAGTTAAATATATTCTAGATATCTATTACAGTGGAAGCCGGTTATTAGAATGACGGATTATAAACCGCTTAGTGTGATCATTTGGGTTGAATCGGTCCTTTTGCAAACAAGACTCAATAAACTATACAATAATGAAGGTTTATTGTATCAAAAGCGATGTTTCAAACAATTATATGTTACTAAAAAAGAAATATTTTCAGACTCTAAAAAGTCAAAAACACTATCTATAGGATAAGAAAAATAAATTAAAGTTTTCGTCTTTGCATTCTTTATAATTAACTTACAACAAAGCTGGCTTTTAATTTTTAAATGGTTTAATAGTATAATGTTTAATTGTATCCTAACTATACAATTAATTCAATAGAAGTGTTGGTAAGTTTCAATTTTGTAAACAGCAGTAGGGCCGTAATATTTATTAAAGTAGTTATTTTGAGAAAATTATTTGGACGACCTTGTTCTCTTCGGTAAGTGTTTCTAAAAGTTGCAATTTAATAGCATAGAGCTGTTGTCGTTAGAGAGGCCCTATTAGTTGAATTTTAAAACAGGGAGTAAGTAAACTGACAGGATTTCATTAATAATATAGTCCACATAAACACAACAAAATATCATTAGAACGTTTACAAATAAAAACACAAATAAAAATATACAAATAAAAACACATGCAATGCGCATTTATTGTCGACATAAACAAAAACGGTATTTTAAGCTTTTCAATGTATTGAGATAGGGTATGTCTTTCTAGTAATACATATATATCTATGTTTTATAGTCACAAGTAAAAATTGAATTATAAATAATTTAACGGAATTTAAAACAATAACAGCTTTCAACCTTCTAAAATTATACTTAAAATGTTGTAATCTGAAATTAATTTAGACCGGGATTTTCTAAAATGAGAAAAAGCAAGGAAACAGAGGGAGGGCTGAGGGGGATGGAGGGACTAATTTGAATCTGGTGTCAGTCATGAGATCTGAAATGAGCCTCGAGTCGGCCCGAGTTAAGGCTCGGAATAAACAATAAGGAGTCTTCACAGACATCTCGTTTTTCTTTTGTCTTTCCTTTACCTTTAATTTTCATTTGTCTCCTTCCCTTGCTAATAAAATTAAGTGAAAACAGTATTTTTCTTCTGTCGGATTATATTATTTTAAATCAGCAAGCTATTTTAGGAAAGTAATCTTCCATTGTAATATGCTATTGTAATATTGTAAACGGCATTTTCTTAAATCAGAATAACAATTCTGATTTAAGAAAATGCCGTTTTCATTTCTTATTTTTACAAGTATCAAGTGTCCCTCTTCCTATTTTCTAACTTAGCTGTGCATAGGAAAAAATTGTGTTAAAACTGAATTGTATAATTAAGGCCAATTTTATTGGCAAATTATTGCCAAGTTACACCATTTTATTTCGATATTTGCTATTAAAGAATCTTACGTAAAACCTTTTAATAATATACTGGCTAGTCTTCTGCAGTTATTGTCATTTTGTGGTTAGTTTAGGTTTTCCGGCAGTGACCGCGTCAATGTAGATCAATTAATAATCTTAATTTATGTGGTCACTGTACCGTCCTCATTTAGTTGGACGTAACCCATGTCCACTACTATTTACAATCAACAGCGTTTTAGGATCTGCAACTTTTTCAATAATTAGGGTTGTCTTTAGCATTACGTTATGTGCAGTGGGTAAAACTTTAAACCTAACTTAGTGGGTACGTATCTAGACTTCTAGTACGTACTTTGAAACCTTGACTTCGCAGGGCTTTCGTTGGTTCTGTATTGGGGATTGAAGTTACTTATGTCCTTGTCGTACCTCAGAATACATAACTTTTTTAAATTGCATGTATGAAGTACCTGTTAGTGCGCAAAATGTACAGTACGAAGAATTTGGAAGGTTAACAGACCGGAAACCTTCAATGGAAGGAGGCATAAATCGAACATGAAGAAGATCATCGGCGAAATCGGTAAACAAAAGATAAATGTTGTTATAGGTTTGGAATAAAATTTTACAAGATCTCAGTAATACCTATTCCGAGGTAGCGAGTGGCATCATGATGACTATAACGACTACTAACGTCCCCAAGTAGTCCTTAAATATTGAAACCCTAATCCCAGGGTCGACCCTCATGACAAGGAAAGCCACCAAATTGTAATGGTTCAAACCCTTGACTTCTTGAGGCCTTTTCCTGTCATGAGAGTCATCCTTGGGATTATGCCTATGAAGAGCATACTTAACGTTGTTGAAACCAGCCTTTATTCTAAGTACGTTGAATACGTTCTGACATCTCTGTTCTAAGAAACTTATAAATCCCGACACACGTAAACATAATGTTCTCCCAAAGACAACCTTGAGGTTGAAGAAGTACCTGCTCCCGAAACGTCATCAATTATAAACAACGCTAACATTGGTTATGTCCTTAAAATAATACTAATATAGAAGGAGCACAAAACCGTAAGCACAATGTAACTCGACTGATAACACGAAAGCCGGTTGACTGGTGGTCTTGAGTAGGTTTATTAATACGTCATAAATATCCACTAATGAAAAAAGGTCATGAAAAATAAATATTATTACATAAAAAGCAAGCTAAGTATTTAAAAAAATCGGTCTTATATGGCAAAGTACGAAGCGCGAAAGTACAATACAGATACGGAAGTACGATAGCGGAATACGAGAATCTAAATTTAGTTGACCAGGACTAACTTTAATATAATTTTAATTAAAAACGTAAAACTACAATTTAAAATGCTTAAAATATTCTAATGCACCGATATTTATATCAGTATTTTATGAATAATCAATCATTAATTAATAATAGAACATAATAATTTAGCAACCAGAAGTATTGCCAACTTTGTTTTAGAAAATTGTTTATTGTTAGGGTGGCAGCATTACTTAATACCACCAGAGAACTTGCTTTGCTGTTATTAGTTAGGCTCCTTCTAAGGTTATGTCTGACTACTTTCACGCATCTACAAAACACATGATTCACTAACGCTAGAAAATTCCAAAATCTTTCCATTCCATTTTTAATGGACGAATTTTCAATCAACTTGAGAAATCCATAGTCTCTTTGAATGCATTTACATTAAGTCCTAAATGTATTTATAATGAACCGAATTGACATCGGAAACGATTTTTTATACATTTATATCACTCTTTTTTCTTGTAGTTGACTTGCAATACATTATCTACTGTCAAACAAAGCCCAATCTCATTTTTTTACTCTGCCTTGGGGTATGAATGACAACTATTATAATAGATTCAATTGTAGACATGCATTTTTATTTTATAGATCAATCTATTGTTTCTACAACAAAGTAATAAATCTATTATTTGATTATTTATTTATAAGCTATTAACGATTATTGTATCGTCAGCTATTATTTGAAATAACTATATTTACATCATTCTCTAACTTTTTTTTATAAATGAAATACTTATTGATTTTTTTAAAAGCTTCTCTTGCCGAATAATAGAAAAAAACAAAGTAAATGAAAATTCAAAAGGAAATTAAAAATAACAAAGAGATTGAAGTTTAAAGCTGTGTAAGGATGAGATTTGAGGGTTTTATGTAGCGGGGTAAAGAAAGCTTGTTTGTGGAAGGTAAAGTAGAAACGCACTGGGTTTCTATGCCGCACTAATTTCACGGTAATTTTACTCACAAGGCTTACGAGCCCGTGTTACCAGCAGGGAATTTCACCTGGTTTTCACCCAGGGGATTTTTTTCTGGAGTTGTTTGAGATTAAACCCAAACCGGAGTTTAGTGGTGGACTTTTGACCTCACATGTTTGTTTTCTATTATAATCTTTTATTTTCTTTTCGTGAATTTAATTTTACTAGAACAACTTTGTATTACCTCGTTGAACTTAAATCTCGTAAAATATGTCGCGAATCTCAGAAAGCATCTGCAATATGTTTGCTTCATACTCCACAGGTATAAAAGTATTATCTCATCAAACGCTTGAAAAGGTTTTCTGAACATCCTAGCAGGCTTACATTTACAGCTCGAATCCACTTTTTTAAACATCCAGTAAAACAGTAGTGGTGAAAAAACAACCGAGTGTACTCACCCGTAGGCCTAACCAAACGATATTTAATCTTTTCATGTAAAAAGTTTCGCTCATCTCAAAGAGAATACAAAAGAAAATTTTGTGTGTAAGCTATTCGATTGGTCGAAATCGATTCAACTTGATACTAAGGGTTTATAGTACAAGTCGCTCTCATTTTCCATTATAACTAATACCTAAAAAATGCCCAGCAGTTATTTCTTCTTACGTTTTCAAAAATAAAAAAAATACTGACAGGAAGTGTCTCTTCAATGCACCAGAAATTTGTTTATCGAAGAGCGAAGCGAAAGCTTACTTTGCAGCCGTTCTCAATCAATGTATACATTCTTTGGCTCTTAATTCAAATAATCATTTAAATGCTTCCGTTGTAATACAATTTAGATCCTAAAAAAACGTGCCGTTTTAAATCCATTTATTTCAGTTTAATATTTTACAAATTCATTTAATTTTTAATCAATTAAAAGATACGAAAAGTTGAATTTCCTCTCTGGTTCTACAGTAATAAAATAAAATTTTCATGAACTCCTTTTAATGGTTTTTAGTAATTATTTAATGTTGAATTTTGGGTATAGAAGCAAGTATTTTATAATGGGGGAGTTTTTGTTTAAATAATATTACCTGGAGGGTATATAAGTTAAAATTATGTAGTCAGTTAGATGGGGTTGGGGGCAGTTGTTATAAATAAAGTTGGTCCTTTAGCGGTTTCACTGGAGAAATGAAAATAAATTTCTCCTTTAAAGTGGAGGAAGGAGAATAGGGAGGAAACATTATTATGAAATAATGAGTACGGAGTAGGCAACTCTTTTTAATAATGATATAGAATATTGCGGTTATTGGGTCGCTAGGAAGGAACTAGATATTGACCCTACTCGGTGAGAATCTTACCAGTGTAAAGATAATGGGTTAGAAGAGGAAATTGGCAAAGGTTTCCAGGGCGAGGTGATTTTCTTAGGAAAAGCATTTTAAACTCTGCGAGCTTAGGGTGAAGTTTATCTGGGATGTAGGATCAGGAACCCCGAACCGAGAGGGGGTTAATGCTTCTGATTCAATTAGGTCTTTTACTCCGATAAAAGATAGGAAAACGAGAAGGAAAACTGCTTTTCTAACGTCGTCAAGCTTTTTCCTACCCTCCGCTTTATATCTTAAAGCTCCATTCAATAAGAATAGAGCAAGAAGAGGGACTTGAAGTGAATCTGTTGTGACGAGGGTTTCGTCCCCTTATTTGTAAACCAAATGAGATGTAATGCTGCCAGTGTTATAGCGACTTAGTGAGGTTAATCTACCAGTAGTTATAGAGTTTCTCCTTCTATTTAAACATATATATAGATGTACATTTCCTTCACCATCAATTTCTCTTTATGTCTAAATTTTCTCCGAGTCACACATCACAACACTTTCTCTACTCCGACACTGACAGCCTATCAAAATCCTTTTCCAGAAACGACTTTATCATATATCATATCCTATATTAATATTCAAATAAAACGTGAGCAGATTTTCGCTAAACCTTAATACTCTCGAGTCTAAACTTTCTACTCTCCCGCAAAGCAAAGACTTAAAATATAATAACTGGAAAATACTCGAAATAGAAAACCGAGCGCTCAAGTTAGTTTTTAACAACTCTACAGCCAAAAGTTGTTTTCATTTCATAAAACAACTTACTAACATAAATATTTAAACTCCTTTTAATAAAAGTTTAATATTTTTAAGATTAAGTTTTGCATTAATTTGTATTAAAATTTATAAAGAGCAACAAGTCTAATAAAAAGTTTTTCTTATTATTTAATTATAAAATAAATGTCTCTCGTAAAGATATAAATGTCATTTTATGCTGATTAATTATTTTTAGTGTTGAATAAAGTTTGTGTTGCATTGGTAATCAGTTTAAATTTTTAACACTATAGTAATCACGTTTATGCTGTGTTGTAGTTGAGACTTGTTTAGGATGATAAATAATTCATCTGTTAAGATAATACAGTGTAAGTTCTCACAAGTTAGTTAATTCACCAGACTACTTTATATATACTATTGTGTCAAGCATTTTATAATTTAGTTTAAATTAATCGCACCTTTAACATTTGCTACGAATGATGTACTTAACATTATTTTGTTTTTAATCTCCATATCATGTATTTTAGTTTGTTTGTATACTTATTCATGATATAACTTAGTCACCTGATTTATAACATTACTAAAACCAAGTTTAGTTCTCTTAGTTTGTTTTTAAACTTTTTAAACTCAATTTTCAAATTATAAAGTACTTATAAATACTAGAAGCAAATCCCTCCTTTGCTTCAAATACAAAGTATTGAGGGCTTTCACATGGCAAGATAGTATACCCACAAAATACAAATTTAAAAAAAATTATATATAATTATATTGTTTTCTTTATTATGTTAAATAAATGTATTACTATTATAATGTTACGGTTACATATGTCGGTCACTGAGGTCAGTATTATCACTGAGGTTTATATTATGATAGACTAAAACAGATGTAACCTAACTTGCTTCAACATACCCTCATTATACTAACACAAAACTCATTATTCAAAATATTGCCTCACTTCCATCTCTTCTACAAACATTTATGTGTACGATTACGATTTAGTTTTCCGAGATTATCACGCCATGACAGATAGCTAATTTAAGACTTTGTTTAAGATCTCTCTGCTTATACTGAAGACAAAATTCATTAAATACTGAAAATGTTTGACATTTTTATGTTTTACATAAAACATAAAAATATCAAATAATAACGTTATTTTTTATGTTAAAACTATTTTAAAATTATTTTATGTTAATACTATTATTTGTGATATCTAAAGTTTATTAATATAAATATATTAGGTTGAATACAGTATACAGTAATTTGCTACTTTTTAGTATTTGGCTAGACTTAGCTCTTTTAACATTCCACCAGTTGATCTAGCTGTTAATGTAATGTCCATTTCATGCACAAGTTCAACCCTCTACCGTGTTCTTGCACTGTGAGAATATACTCCAGTTAGCAAGGTAGGACAGCTTAATTTTCTGCTATCTGATTTCTATTTTCTTTTTTATATTACATTTTATTTTACATTATAGTACGAGAGTGCAGGGGTGATATTCTACATCATAATATTTATGAACCATTTGGTCATAGGATTTACTGGACTATAGAATCACACGTTTGGGGATTTAATCCAATTTGGTGATTATAAACACACGTATGACACCAGACGTTATTTTTGGTGATTTAATCCAAATTTTTGAATTATTGCAACTATTTTATTTTAAAATTAAAAAAATAGTACTAAAGAAACAAAGAAAATTATTATTCCTGGTCATTTTTTACTTACATTGCTTTATATTCAAGATATAAATTTATAACAAATATAATGAGTTCTAGGGAGTCAGAGATAGTTCAAAGAGAAGATAATATTTCGATAGGTTGTGCTTTAAGAATAAAACGATCTAAGTATAAAATAACCAGGACTAAAAATGTTTGTTTTTTTAGTGTTACATATCTTATTTGAATATTTTTTCAGAATTATTAAAAATAAAATAGTTTTAATATTTTAAAATTATTTTTTAGCCAACATATTTTAAAGCCCCGAAGTAAATCATCAAACTTATATTTTTGTAACTCTATGGTTCAGTAAGTCATATGACCCAATGTTTCATAAATGTTGTGACGTAAAAATTCGCACCTGAGCTTCTGGACTATTATTACCAGTCTTACTTTTAGTATTTTGATATCAAATTTAGGTTTTTGTTTATAGTAATGTAAAGAATATTTACGTCCGCAAAAATATATTTTCAAGCTAAAAAGAGGGTAAACATCTCTAGAAAGTATATATATTTCGTTACTATAAATCAGCACACATCTAAGATAGCATTGTTTATTGCTTTTAATTTTAGAATTTGTTGCTCAGTTTTTAACTAATTCATGATTTGGTATTATGATAATCGAATTTTAGCTCAACGAACTTTGACATTCTCTCAAATTGCGCATTCATTTACAATAATTATTAAAATTTATAAGAATATTACTTCATTATTCTGTAAATTAATTAAAATTATTGGTTCGGCATAACAGGCAATCAATTAATTTATTAAGTCGTTTTGAAAGGTTAAACTCATTATAGACGTTTTATAGAGGAGATTATAATTATGTACAGGAATTATTTTTAGTTGAATTAGAAATATAATAAAATTAACTTGTTAGTCTCATATTGAATGGTCCACTAATTGTCGCTTGACCAATAACAAGCCATTTATTTTCTAACCCCGTCAAATAAATATGTTTCAAAACTCACTGCCTTTAGAATCAATTCAGTTTCAAAATTATAGGGTGAATATAAAATTGTGAACCCAGGGGTTAGAAGACAGGACTGAATAAAACCCAGCGGAAGAGGAGGTTACTTAGAGTTATTCCGTCATAACCATTCAACGCACGTTCTACCGCCCAATAATAAAAATTCAGTTTTTTGCAAAATCACCTTGGTTATATTTTGCCTACTTTTTTTATCGACAATTGAGAAATTTTAATAATGGAAAATAATATAGAAACGTAAAAAGAAAATCTTAGATATCTTTTTAAATTTAGGGATTTGATAGCAATCTTGCTTTCAAGAACATTTATTTATTTTTACTACATTCTTTTGGACTTTATGTTCATTTAAACAGTTTAAGGATGGAGAACTTTTCCGAACCATTTCCGTTGAGCACACTCTCTGAAACCATTTCTGTTGAGCACACTCTCTGAAACCATTTCCGTTAAGCACACTCTCTAAAACCATTTCCGTTGACCACACTCTCTAAAACCATTTCCGTTGAGCACACTCTTTAAAACCATTTCCGTTGAGCACACTCTCTGAAACCATTTCTGTTGAGCACACTCTCTGAAACCCTTTCCGTTGACACACTCTCTAAACCATTTTCCGTTGACACACTCTAACCCATTTCCGTGTAAACCATTTCCGTTGAGCACACTCTTTAAAACCATTTTCGTTGAGCACACTCTCTGAAACCATTTCCATTGAGCACACTCTCTAAAACACATAATAATATACACATATCCTTAATTTTAACATAATGAATAAATTAGAAAATCCTTGATACATTTTAGTAGAATGTAAAGTTGACTGATCGACCTTGTAGGGCTAAATTAAGCACGTGTAGTTAAGTAATTACCTTGAAGTATTAACTTCATATTACTTGCTTTAACTTTACCTTGCTTGGCTCCAACAGTTAAAAACTTTGTGTTCTCAGTACTTTTAAATGAATCAGCGAGGATGTGAATTTTAAAATGTCCTACACGACCTAAAGCATTCAGTAGCTACTTGTTGGAAGAACATATGTACTAAGTTTCATCTCATTATCAGCATTAGTTCAATTTTTATTGTAAGACGGAAAATAATTTAAATAAGTTGAAATTCAGCACAAGAGTATACATTACCTAATAAATAAGCACACCAAGTTTGGTTTTACTTCAAGTGCATTTATGACTTTTGTTGAATTGAAAAAGTTTAGCAGGATCAAGCCTGTTCAGTGTCTAGTTGGGTGAAGCAGATGTACGTAATATCTGAGGAAATGTGAAGCGAATCCACATTTCTGAGGACGAGCGAAGCGAGTCGAAGTAAGGAGGATAAGCGGAGTGAGTCCGAAGTAGGGAGGATGAGCGGTGCAAATCTGATATGATGAGGAAAAGTTTCGAGAATCCCCGTACCCGATTTGATTATAATGATGTTTCCTTTAAAGCAAAGTGTAGGGATAAAGCTATGTACTTATATTCATGTTAAGTGTACTTCAAATTTAAATACGAGCAAATCTCAAATAATTACATCAGAGTGGCTCACAAGTTATCATAATTCCCACCTCCTAGTTCCTCTCATTTACTTACACTTAATGTGGACTTAAATTAAGCATGTAGACATAGCTTTATTACAGTTAAGCTGATTAGTATTCCTCCACTTTAACATAACGTTCTCTCTCAGTCTTGACTTATATTGTGTATGAACATTAGTTAGTTCATGAGGAATATCGGATACAGGTTCCTACAGGAACTTTTTCTTACTTATTGGATCGGATTCACTACGCTCATCATCGCTACTTCGGTCAGGCTTCGCTGTCCTCAAATACGGAAAATTAAATTTATATTGTAGTTCGTCTTCGGACTCGTTTCGCTTGTCTGATCTGCCTGGATGGGTCCCACCGGCACCCATCCAGGTACTGACCTCGCTGGACGCTGCTTGATATTAGTCACTCAACAAAAACCATTCGATATACTGACCGTATTAAAATTGAACTTAGTATACTTATTTATTACTTAATCTGATGTATTTGTATACAATTTCAACACAATTTGGGTACTATTAGGTTTAAACATTTTTTTTTAAAAAAAGTATGAATGTCATTTAATAAAAATTAAACTAATGCTGATAATAATCCGAACCTTGCGACTACAAGACTGCAAGCCTGCTAAATTTTAAATCCTTCAAAAAAAATTTTCGCGTAGTATTAATTTTCGAATATTTTGATGAATCATTATACCCTTTTAATGACGTCATAAATTATATTTTTCTGACGGCAGAACTAAACCTTAAGATTGAGTTTCGTACTATGTTTAAACTCTGAACGCTCTAGGAGGCATTCGTACTAATCACCACAAACGATAATACAACACTATAATAGCAACTCAAGGGGGTCTTATTAAATCATGAGTTTTGCAAAACAATAGATTTTCCTATAACCTGGTATAAATAAGGAAAAGTAAAAAAGTTAAAGCCCCGTATCAAAAGAATCATCTCCTAACATTTTCCTAACATTTTCTTAACATTCACCTTGTTCCTTAAGGAAAATGTTAGGAAAATGTAAGAAGATTCTTGAATACGGGCCCTAATTTGCTAGACTACTCAAGTATTTACACTCGCCAATATACTGTATCTAAAACTAGAGACTGTATTAACTGGTTTATAAAGCCTGTGTGCTGGAGTCCAATATTAATTTAGTTGATATTACAACTCTAGGTATTGGAATTTAGCTAGGCCTGGTATCTAAGGAACAGAGGACAATGAAGCATGGAAGTATTAAGTAGAGATGTGCAAGTATTTGAAGCGTAATCCTTTGGTGCATTGTTAACATTATGGTCACCGAGTTAGTGCATAGTTATTGATTTATTTATTTCCCTCATGGTTGGGTTCCTATATTTCATTTTATAGTCTTATTATCCCATCAACTAATTAATCTAATAGTGATTCTGAAATTTCACATTTCAATGAAAAAGTCTTACGATTAAATGGGAAAAATGAAAAAAAAAGAAGAAAAAAATTAATGTGAATTCAAAATACAGATAACGTAAATATATTTTTTTTTATTTTTCAAATTTTCATTATTTACCTTTTAATCATTCCACTCTAAACTTTTAGACGAATAAGTACATGCTATTATTCGCTATTGTAGGAATTTAAAACATCGATCCTGATAGTGAATAAAATTAAATTCAATACATGGATAAATGACAAATCATGTCTACTAGAAGTTTAAAATTTACAAGAAATTTCGTCCTCAACCACACAAAGATCTCTGGCGCGAGAAGAACCACAGAAAGGGGCTCGGCCAGAAAGACGAAGAAAGGAACCAATAGTTCATCATTATGCCGGTGTGTTAATGGAAGGGACAATAAACTACATCAATAGTGTCGTGTGATGAAATTAAAGGACCAATAAAGCCATTATAGTGTCCGGTTGTGATGCATAAAGGAACACCAGATAAACTCCATTCAATAGTGCTGGTGTGATGAATAGGAACCAGATAATGCCCTTAGCTGTCGTGTGATGAATGAAAGGAACCAGAATAAACCCATCAATATGCTGTGTGATGAATGACAGGACCAGATAACCCATTAGTGTCGTGTGATAATGAAAGGAACCAATATAAACCCATTATTAGTGTGTGTGGATGCATCGTACGGAACAGATAACTCATCAATAGTGCCGTGTGAATGAATGAAAGGACCGATAATGCCCACTTAGTGTCGGTGTGCAATGACATGAAAGGCAACCAGATAATGCTCAAATTAGTGTCGGTGTATGAATGAAGCAACAAATAAACTACATCAATAGTGGCTGGGGATGATGAAAGGACCAGATAAACTCCATCAATATCTGGTGGATGAATGAAAGGACCAATAATCGCTCAATTAGTGTCGGGGATGAATGAAGCGAACAGATAAACTCATAAATAGTGCTGGGTGTGATGAATGAAAGGAACCAGAATAATGCCCAATTAGTGTGGTGTATGAATGAAAGGGAAGCCAGATAAACTCCATCAATATCGCTGGCGTGAGAATGAAAGGAACACGATAACCTCCATCATAGTGCTGGTGTGAATGAATGAAGGACCCAGATAAGCCCATTAGTGGTCGGGTGATGAAGAAAGGGAACCAGACATAAACTCCATCATAGTGCTGGTGTGATGAATGAACGGAAACCAGATAATGCCCATTAGTGTCGTGTGATAATGAAAGGAACCAGATAAACTCCATTATTACTGCGTATGATGCACTGTAAGGAACCAGAATAACCTATCAATAGTGCTGGTGTGATGAATGAAAGGAACCAGATAATGCCCAATTAGTGTCGGTGTGATGAATGAAAGAACAATCTCCCCAATTATGTCGGGTGATGAAGGAACGGAACCAATAAACTACCACTCAATAGTGTCGGTGTGATGAATGAAAGGAACCAGATAAAGGTCGTTACATCTATAAAATGTTCCATCATTTGATATTTATGACATCAATGAACGCTGGAAATAATGTCTTGTCCCACTCTATCATTGATCAAATATTTTTCCTCAATAGAAGGAGTTTAATATATTTTAATAATTTTAGATGAATTTATTTTACGAATAAAATGAAAGGAGTTTTTGGATAAGTCGTTTAAAGAGGGATTTTCCGTGGTGTAGGGGGGGGGGATTTGTTAAAAGCCTATAATGTTGTGCTTTAGCAGGGGAGATGCTTGAAACCCCCTCCATCTTATCGTTCTGACCTACATTGTGTCACTATGGGCTGGGGCAACATTTTGTGTTGTAACTGTCTACAGCCGCCCTAGCAAGATATCAACCCCCTCTTGCAACTCTTCCTTACTTGCTGTTATTACCCAATGACATGACTGGTATAAATAATATTTGATAATCGCACAACAAGAAGTTGGCATGACACTAATCATTTTGTAAATCCATCTCGTAAGAATTGTATTCGATTTAAATTACCCAAAACCATGGGGGCATAGGTATGAAGGCAAGAGTATTGCGTTAGTATTAAAACTGACACAATTTAGTACTAAAACTGTGTAATGAGTCGTATAGCTACAGCACAAAGTATGAGCATAAACCAGAAAAACGAAAGCAAATGTGGATTGTTACGCACGGAAGCACACAATCGAAGAAAATTGGTCCGAAATGTGGATCTACGCGCCCGATTTTTTTTGTAATAATTATCAACTTTAATATCTACTAAAAAGTTAATTAAGTAAGCGATTTCGATACCCCACAAGAACTCAAACTGGCAACATATACCGATAAAAAAATAACGTACTCACTGATAAGGCGTTAAGAAGAAGAATTCTCCTTACTTTCGGCACTAGTGCAATAAGTAATTCTGGCGCGGTGGTCCGCATGTCGGCGAATTTCCCTTGGATGCGTGTTTCCGTGCTTTTACATTATATAAGTTACAGCTACAAAATAAATAATTCCGGTGCGGTGGTCCACTGTCGGGCAAATTTCATTTAGAATGCGTGTTTCCGTGCTAAACAACCCATTTCTTGCTTATGCAAGAACCATGCCCATTGCGTGGTTCCGGTTCATGCTTTAGAACCTAAGCATATATATATAAAGTTTCGCGAAACGTATTTTTTCGTCATTAGGGACCTCTGAACGGATTTGTGTCGTGGTCCGAGGTTCGAAATTCCGCCATGACGCCTATCCCATTAGGCGAATTTTCAAAGGAAATTCGCTAAAAAGAATTCCGTTTATTTTCGGCACCAAAAGTAAAATTAGTTATTTTACGTCAATGTTAACAAGTATTTTCAGTGCATGTTGGCAAACATGCAATGTCAATATTATTAATCGTTGATAAAACTATTTCCAGTGATTCAACCGCTAAAAAAGAATACATCTGACAATATTGATACCTAAACAAAGCTTTACATAACGAATTCCTTACAAGTTGCGTAATGAAACTTCTTTTAATTTAATTTTTATGGGTTTCCTCGAAAGTCTGTGTTTAACCTGAGTAATACAGTGTATAATATCAGCGATATTGGCAACAATGTTCAGACGTTGCACAATATTGTTTTACAAGTATTCTATACAATGAGAAATTTATTATTGTTTATTATTACTTAGAGAAACTTTAATCAAAAGATTAACAACTTAAAATCTGATTTCAAACTTGAATTACATAATTCTTGAAAGGTAGAGGATTCTATTAGTTGGGACGTGGAAATTTCCGGAGGAAAGTTGGGAGGAAAACTTTTGACTTTTCCTCCCTCTGACAAGACCAACTAAAATCCCTTTGCTAATCCTTCCTTTAATAAACTATAAGTTTTAAAACAAGAGTTAGTTTAATACCATTGGCGGAGGATGCTTATTAAAATATTTTCATAAATATACAATTTAATTAAAACGTAGGTGATATATTGCAATTGGCTCCCTACTTTGTTTATTTTATTTATTATACAGTAATTTTTTACTGTGTTTTACTGTAATAACGTATATCTGGGGACACGGCAGGGCCCGCGCTAAGTCTAACGGTCACTGGTGTACCTTCCTTTCCAGGAAGTATTTCAAGGCTATTATCACCCCCTTCATATTTTTTAGCTCAGTTTAAATGTATAATTCCTTTTTAGCTAAAATATATGGTGATTTGACTCATCCTTTAAAATTAAATTTCTTTACCATATTTTTTTAACGTTTTTGATGCTCACTCACTCTAAGTTTCAGGAACTTATAATGATCGGAACTTATAATTTCAGGAAACTTACAACTTAACTCCAGCTATCGTACAAATTTAACGCTAAGTCTTAGCAGCCGCTCACATTTCATTGGTATAATAACAAGAAAGCATAATAAGCATTGATGATTTCAATTTGTCATATGTTACAAGCATCTTAATTCTTTGACATAAGGCTTGACGTAAAATAAGATCTCAATTTTTGAGATAAGACTTGACGTAAAATGAGATCTTAATTCTTTGACATAAGATTTGACGTAAAATAAAATTTCAATTCTTTGAGATAAGATTTGACGTAAAATAAGATTTTAATTCTTTGAGATAAGATTTGACGTAAAATAAGATCTCAATTCTTTGAGATAAGACTTGACGTAAAATAAGATTTCAATTGTTTGAGATAAGATTGGACGTAAAATAAGATCTCAATTCTTTGACATAAGATTTGACGTAAAATAAGATTTCAATACTTCGACACAAGATTTGACGTAAAATAAGATTTTAATTCTTTGAGATAAGACTTGACGTAAAATAAGATCTCAATTCTTTGAGATAAGACTTGACGTAAAAAAAAGATCTCCATTTTTGAGATAAGACTTGAGATAAATAAGATTTCAATTCTTTGAAATTAGACTTGACGAAAAATAAGATCTCAATTTTAGAGATGATAAATACTTGGCGTAAAATGAGCTCTCAATTCTTTCAACTTTTAATGAACAAAAATTTGTCCGAACAATCCTCTTTAGTTATAAAATATGAAAATGAAATCTTCCTCTTCTTCTTTTTGTGTCATTAAATTAATATGGGTGGTAGGTATAACACATTTATTATTGAGTGATTGGCGTTGGAGTCGAGTTGACTTGGTCAAAGTGCTGCTACAAAAGTTAGAGAACCTAGGGCTCTCAAAAAAGTTACAAAGGCTAGGGCTTCACATCTCAGAAGTATGTGAGAGCAGTTTCGGTTTCTGATTCACAAAGCCTACACACTGGGTTATCTTTAAAGATACCAATGGTATGGAGATGTTTTCGGAGGTGACACTGACCAGTCAGTAGTCCAGTTACTGTTCTGAGGTCTCTTCTGCTTAGATTGAGGAGGTCCTCCGTTACTCTCGGACTGGGTCCTTTTAACATAAGTTTACTGTGCCCCATGCCAGAGGATTTCTTCCAGTGGTGCAGGTGATTGGTTAAGAGTCAATCTTTAACAACACCTTTGGCTGAAAATACATTTACGTATTTTAGTATTTTACTATTATATAATCAAATAAAATTAACTAATTAATTATAGTAGTATTTTTTCTTATTAATCTAATGCTTTGATAAAGTTTTTAACGCTGCTTTATTTTAATACACATTGTTTTATTCTAACGTTGATTTAAGCACACGTTGTTATCTTTTTATGTTGTTTTAAGCACATGTTGTTTTGCTATAACGTTATTTTAAGCACATGTTGTTTTGCTATAACGTTTTTTGTTTTTACGTTGTTTTAAGCACATGTTGTTTTGCTATAATGTTGTTTTGCTATAACGTTATTTTAAGCGCATGTTCTTCTGGTATAAAGTTTTTTGATTTTACGTTGTTTAAGCACACGTTGTTTTGCTATAACGTTATTTTAAGCACATGTTGTTTTGATTTAACGTTGCTTTAAGTATTAAAACGAAAGTGTTGTGATTATTATTTATCCCCCTTTCATAAAAATTCTTATCAAGTCCTTGTAAAAATTTTTTTCGGTGAACATATGTATATGTATTTCTACACCATAGTTATGTTTTGGGGTTTCTGAGTTACTATTTCACAGTCTACCTGTGAAAAAAGTATTTGTTACAATCTAATATAGCTTCCAGTTGGCTATAAGAGATCACAAATGGTCCTTACTGTGGACATTTGACTTTTTCTTCGCTCATAGTAAATAATTATAGAACATATTGATTTAGTCTTTAAGTAAGTCACACAGGTCTCACTTGACCAAACTTTTCATTTTTACATGCATATTATTCTTGAGAGGTATAGGTAAGGATTATTGAAATTATTAAAGTACTGAATAAGTTTGATTTCAATGACTGCTTAATATCATTGAGAAAGCCAGATTATCTGAGTGTTCATGACGGCTCCCATATCATGGTTATTAATGAGGTTTCTCGTTGCATCCAAAGACGAATAAATTATAGTCAGAATATTGCATCATAGACATAATTTTAATTGAATGACGTTCAATTTTAAATTAATATGACATATTATATATTTCGTATGTTTTCATACAAAACCGTCTGGGTTTTGTATAAGTTGTTCAAATTTAATTAACATGCCAAATTATACCAACACTATTTAAAATTAATTTTTAAAAACATTAAAGTTCAAGGTTAATATTTTTGCCGCAAATAAGATCTTTCTTTATCATTTGGAGGCAAAACTGTGGTAAATTACCGGAAACCAAAATTACGGTCGTTGAAAAATATATTTCAAGTGGGGTGTCATTTTTAATTTTTTATTGGGGCGCTGAATCAAATAAAACCGCCTTTTAAAGTCTAAAAGCGGTGGTCAATTAATAGAAAATCTAAAATATGACCGAAAAAAAGCATAAATAAAATGAGTAATAAAAATAAAGCATAAAATAAGTGGAGAGTCACTATCGATATTTTTTGGGCCAGTGAGTTGAATGAAAAAGGTCTGGAGTCGATTCAAGTACGCAAAGTAATCAAAGCTTGGGTACCTGGGTTCGAATCCTGGTAAGGACCATCTTCCTTTATCACTTTGCTTACATTATATATTTTTTAAGGACAAACTAATTCTCGCGCTGTTCAACCTTGGTTATTTAAGTATTATTAGGCTTTTGGTTTCCGAAATGCCTATATTGAGCTTTCGTCAGTAACAATCCATTAGCGAAAATTTTCGAATGAAATTCGTTACAAATCTAGTTTAATAAGAAACCATACTTTATTTTCTTGTATTTACACTTGTAAGAAGGAGCGAATTCTAAGATAAAATGTAATCTATTTCCTTGCCTTTATAGTTTTTATTTCACAATTTTCAAAATTATATTTTAGAAAATTCTAAAGAAAAAGAATACTTAAAATTATCATCCTAAGTAATTTTTATTTATAATTATAATTTCTTAGTTATTCTCATAATATTTTCACAAGAAAATTTAAACTTTTTGAAATATCTTAAATTTAATTCTTCTAAATTATAATATTTTAAATGTATCAACAAGTAGGAGAAAATAAGAAAAATTCCATATCATTCTTATTATCGAAGGATAATAATTTCCTTAAAGAATGAAATTCGTGTTTTCCTTAATATCATAATTATTTACAATTCCCGCTTTAATTCTAAAGTTTTTGCAAGAAGATCCGCCTGCCCAGCGAATTTTCTTTGAAATTTCTATTTTCTTCATAATTAATCCATTTCTTGATTAATGCGCAAAACCTTTAAAGATAACTGACTAAGCTAAAAGATGAGTAACTAAGCTTTAAACTAGTTCAAATAATAGTGCGTACTTCTAATTTTAGAGGCATAGTTTTGTACAACCAACTGGATAAATATGGGCATTTCCTTTGGAAAATACAGACAAAATGAGTTACGAGCAGTGCTTGACAATTGAGTAACTGCTTAGGTTCTAAAGCATGAACCGGGGACCACGCAATGGGCATGGTTCTTGCATAAGCAAGAAATGGGTCGTTTAGCACGGAAACACGCACTCTAAATTAAATTCGCCCGACAGCGGACCACCGCGCCGGAATTATTTATTTAGTAGTTGTGAACTTATATAATGTAAAAAAACTATACAAATTATCATTTCAACCAGGATTGTTATGTTAAGCACAGAAACACGCATCCAAAGGAAATTCGCCCGACATGCGCACCACCGCGCCAGAATTATTTTCTAAGTATGCATCTCTCGAAAGAATTAATATTTTTAAATCAAACTCGTTTAAAAAACTAAGTTTTTTAAAAAAACTCAATTTTTTATGTTTATTTGTCTATATTTTAGCCTTTTACAAAATATTATTTTTTACGCTTCACCCTGTAGGTTCATGTAAGCGTTTTCCCCTCCCACGAATCTCACTCAACTAATCCCCCCCCCAGAGTTTGTACATACTCAATTATATAGGAAGCACATCCTCTGTACATGGTGGCACATATGTTTAGCCCACAGTGCGCCTAGTTTATATAGCCCAACCAGACTCAATCCAAACTCCCTGCTCTGGCTAGTGACTGCTTCTAGTTTACAGTGTGCCTAGATCATTTAGACCAGCTAGGTTATGGCTAGGCTCACCGCTCTGGCTAACGCCGACTTCTAGTCCACAGTGTGCTTAGGTCATCTAGTTTTACTAGCTCCTCTGATCGCATTAGTCCCACTTGGCCCAGTCCTTCAACCAGTCTCACCAATCTTATCGGCTTCTCTAGCATCACCAAACTCTAGCTAGGCACACCGCTCTGGCTTTCACCGACTACTAATTATTAGTCGCCGACTATTTGGTGATTAGAATTTACATGGAAGAAGTTGAATTCGGTAGATTGTTCCCTTATCACGTAACGTTTGATTTAGTGAAACTTATTTTTTTCTTTCTTTTTGATTTTTTTTTACTTTTTATTCATTAATGTTATATATAAAATATACTTAAAGATAATATGAAGTCTTTAGCATCTTTTCTTAGTTTTAAGAGAGAAAAGTTGTTGAACATTTTTTTCTTAAGTATACTTAAAAATATACTTTATAAAGGTATGGAGGAGGTTATTTTCAACAAGGTTATATTAAGAAGATTTTTCATGCCTTTGCTTTTTAAGTATAGACGCTTCTTAGGTACCGGAGGAAATGTATGTCCATAAATATTATTTCGTTTTCATATGTTTTCGAACTTTTTTCGACACTCTTTTGATCTAAAATTGTACCAGATTTTTTATATGTTAGTCAGACTCGTACGATTCGCTTTCACGTGCCTTTTAGAATTGATGGTATGTTTGCATTTTTGTAAATTGAGTGTCAGGATTTTCTCGAGTGAGAGTTTCAGTGAAGGATCGCACATTGAACAAGTTCTTGCTTCTTTAACTCATAAGACGTTAATGACTCACAAATAGGGCGGCTAAGATGTTTAGTAAGATGTTGCTGCTTTTTTATACTTTTTAACTGCGTTTTTCGGAGTTTTTAGCGGAAGGGAAATATCTGCAAATTCAGCGATGAAGAAATTTACATTTTACAACTCATACACCAGCGAATTTCTTGACGCCTATTCCTGTAAAATGTTTGGAAATATAACAGGATGTTAATATTCGATATACTTAAGTACTTATTTCTTGATACTTAGTTAAAGTATATTTTCTCATGTAAAAAGTAATTATTAGCTAGTTTAAGTATGTTACTTAAGTGTATGTTCTGGAATACATCGCTTAATGAACCAGCAATCATGTTTCGGGTGTCAATATCGTCTTCTGTTTAAAAAACGCCAAAATGTTTTTGACGTTTCAAAACGGACTTGTAGGTTAAACTTTTATACTATATTGTTTTATAACATTTTGTAATTTTTATAAAACTGCTTACTCAACATCTGGACTAAATTATCTATGTTTTAAATTGTTTATAACTTTCACTGCAACCCCCCCCCCCTACCCCCGAGATATATTATGTATGCGGGATATAGTTATTTATTGCTCGTTATCTGATGACAGTTTGATCCTGTTATGATTCTTTTGAAGACTTACTGTAAAAACTTTTATAATATATGTTAAAGCGATGAATATGATCAAATTTATACCAAAATCTTTACACAAGAGGGGGAGAGGGGTATCTAAGCAATTCTGCTACGGAAGTCGACACAAGCTAGGCGAATTTTCTCTAAAAAAGCGGACTTTCTTGTCAATCTTTTTCTCGCTTAATTTTGCGTTGAATACTTTATAACCCGAGCAGTACCGTCACAACTTGTTATTTTAAACAATGCTTTCGAATTTTTCGGATTGCGAATATATAATCTACATATTTAAAATCTAATATAATCTATATATCTAAAATCTAATATAATCTATATATCAAAAATCTAATATCATCTATACATCTAAAATCGAATATAGTCTATATATGTATAATCTATTTCATAGATTATAAATTGCACAGCACAGCATTTATACGAACCTATTTGAAGCTCAGTTTATGCTAATGGTTAGCGCAGTTTCTATGAAATTTTTTAAAAACTAACAAGTTGTGTTGCAACTATTCGGGTTATAAAGTATACCGGAAAGTTAAGTAAGAAAATATTGATGGGAAAGAAAGTCCGCGTTTCTAAGAAAATTCGTCCAGCTTGTGGACCACTGCGCCAGAATTATTTTGAAGTTATAAACTTATATATTGTCAATAGGAAGAAAAATAATTATCGTCGATACTAGATTCGAGCCTAGGAACCTTAGTTTTAAGTACTTTGAGTGGCCGCATTGACTCTCAACTGGCTTTATATGATTCAGAGCCTCAAAAAACCCGTATTGTGTATCAACCGTGTTATATGTTTTCCGGTATTTTACTACGGTTATTTTGAAATTTTTGTCCAGGATTGTTACACAGATTTTGAGATTTGTTACAGATTAAGTTCAATAGCTTATAACAGGTAACAAAAAGAGCACAATAATGGCACCGTAAGTAGACAATTATACTTTTTGGATACGTTAATTTGGTACGTGCGTAAGTGGGTAGTGTTACTAGATATTGAACTTAATCTGAAAAAGTCTTACTTTCAAATCAAGCAAAAGTTGTTGTTAAGAGTGATATTTTTTTTGTTAAGTCGATTGTTAACCTATTTCTTCCTAGAATAGGAATAGGTGGTGGACACCACTTTTTGTGGTGTCCATGGTTGCACATACCTGAAGTGGCCGAAATTTCGTTTTCGAAAAAAATTCACTCTTCATGAAAGTTTTTATTTGACATAAAACCAAGATTGTTTTAATTTTAATTTAAAATTTCATACCTTAAACCTTGTAGGTACTAATCTTTTAAAAACACCAAGAACCGCTAAGGACCTAGATGTCGAAGCGGGTAATCCGGGCAATAAAAAAAATTAAAAAAAAAACACCAAGAGTACAGTTGGTTAAAAATTAATTTTCTGAAAAAATGTTATTCTTGATAAACTTCTTTGTTTCTTACATGAATACAAATTTTAAAATAAAAATTTGAAAAATATAATTACAATATTTAGCCCCTCCCCTCCTTTGCAGTAGCCCCCGTTATATTGAAAATTAAAAAAAAAATGTTTTTACATTCAAATTTAGTAAATTATTGATACATTTCAATACAAAAATATGTTTCTAGTATCTTAAATAGGGGACCAATATAGAGGGGGGGGGGGATAATTTACCATGGCACTTGTTATCACGAATTTCAATTGGTCTTAAAAGGGCGAAATTTTGATAAAGAATAACATTCTGTTGAGTAAAAAAATTACACCTACAGTCTATCGTTTAGTTTAAAAATCCCCAAGGTCATAAGTATTTTGGGGATTGACCAATCAGAGAAGCCGCTTAACCTCTCACTTAAAAAGAGAAAAAGATCCCGACTACAATAACCGCTGTAGGGAAAACCCTTATTCCCGGCAATCGTTCACTTTGTTTGTGGTTCTTCTTTTGATTACATCGTTTTGAAAACTACTTTCAAATTAATCTTAAAAATTATATTTGAAAATAAAACTACACAAAAGAAATGTAAAAAACATCGTCAAAAAATTCGGGTAAAATAACCTGAATTGTTTACATAGTTTTTTCCCGCTCCCTTCTTGCAGGGCCTTTTTTCTTAAGAATCACTGGTGTCTAAATCTGTTAAGATTTTTAAACTAAACGATAGACTGCAGTTCTCTTTTGGTTACTTTATGGAAACATGTACTTTTTGGGTGCAAGGTTCATGGTACAGTACAAATTATTTATTGCGACAAATATTCATTTTAGTACAAGCAAAAGAGTGACTTAAATTTTTTTCTGAAGAGTAACTTTTTGCCGAAAAATGAAAATATTTGTTATTTACACGCATGCGCAACCAAATCATTGGACATACTGTATATGTCTGTGTTTATAATATATATGTACCGACGTACTTCGGTTCCAGTTTTTTTTTATTTCTTTATAAACTACTTTGGGGTTTTTTGAGACGGAGTTTTTTGGGAAGGTAATTAATTTTGGGAAAGTGATGATAGTGTCACTGGCTGTAAGTAAGAATTAATTATTGAATACTAAACCCTCGTCAGGTAAGTTTAGTCTCCTGACAGAGTCTTGGTAAATGTGCTTTTTTCATGAATTGTATACTTCGCTCACATTTAAACACTCATGTGGAATCCTTTAAGCGGTGTTTCCAGAGATGGCTCTAGTTTTAGTGAGATTAGTTAGTTATGGAGAGAGACGGGAACCACTTGATTTATTTTTTTGTTGTGTTTAGGAACCACTTGTCCTTCATGTTTTGTTTGAAACCTCCTTTACGGCCCAACAAGATCCTCTGTGAATCGGTGAAGGAAGTAAAAAAAATGACGTCTTCATCGCTATAAAAATTCATCAATTCTCCTTTGACTAGTACAATTACTTGTAACATTCACTTGTAAAATTCTTACCTAGTTCCGAACCTAGGTATACTGAGTTACAAGTTCATTTTATTAATTAAAACTTAGTTTTTATCGGAAACTTTTAGTTTATAAGTAATCTAGTGTTCAATATGAATTAGTAAAACGTTTTTTATAAATAACTCTCGTGTCTTGTAGGAAACATTATTAGTGATAGCTGCGTCTAGTGTTTAGGTATATAGTAGTGATATGTAATAGTGATTGTTTAGGTATATAGTAGTGATATGCAATATAGGTATATAGTAGTATATGCAATAGTGACTGTTTAGGTATATAGTAGTGATATGCAATAGTGATTGTTTAGGTATATGTATAGTAGTGAAATGCAATAGTGACTGTTTAGGTATATAGTAGTGATATGCAATAGTGATTGTTTAGGTATATGTAGTGATATGCAATTGTGACTGTTTAGGTATATAGTAGTGATATGCAATAGTGACTGTTTAGGTATATAGTAGTGATATGCAATAGTGATTGTTAGGGTATAGTATATAGTGATATGCAATAGTGATAGGTATGTAGTGATATGCAATAGTGATTGTTTAGGTTATAGTGATATGAAATTAGTGATTGTTCAGGTATAGTGATATGCAATAGTGATTGTTTAGGTATATAGTAGTGATATGAAATAATGATTGTTTAGGTATATGGGTGGTATGATAAATAATGATAAGTATATAGTAGTGATTATGCAATAGTGATATAGGTATATAGTAGTTATACGCAATAGTGATTGTTTAGGTATATAGTAGTGATACGCATACTGATTGTTTGGATATGTATAGTATATAGTAGTGATATGCAATAGTGATTGTTTAGGTATATAGTAGTGATATGCAATAGTTATTGTTCAGGTGTATAGTAGTGATATGCAATAGTTATTGTTTAGGTATATAGTAGTTATATGCAATAGTGTAGTAGTGATATGCAATAGTGATTGTATAGGTATATAGTAGTGATACGCAATAGTGATTGTATAGGTATATAGTAGTGATATGCAATAGTGATTGTTTAGGTGAATAATAGTTGGTGTATCTTGTGTAAGTCCAATGTTGTGAAAAAAGTACCGAGGTACCCTCGGACTTTATATGTTAAGTTCCGGTTTAATATCAATTGTCCTGTATGCTATGAAGTATAAGGTGAATTATACTTAAACAAAAACTTCTTGTTTCATAGTATTCCAATAAAGTTAAAATGGAAACATAATATAATTTCCTCGTTACTGAGGACTTTAATGCGCTGATTGATTGATAATGCCACTTTACCACTTTGCTTAAAGAACTTGATTATTGTTTTTATTTGGCTAATTTGATGTGGTATTTGATGATTTATTTTAGTATTGATTCTTTTTAAAGAATTTTGTTTGAATTACGGAAGTAGATGATGGCAGTGATGAAATGAATTCCGCTAGGTCTCCTGAATCAAAAAATACATACTTATAAAATTTTGACTTTAAGTTTTTTCCCTTTTAAAATACATACTTAAAAGTTCATATATATTATATATATATATAATATATTATATATATATATATATATATATATTATATATATATATATATTATATATATATATATATATATTATATATATATATATATATAGATATATATATATATATATATATATATATATATATATTATATATATATATATACACCATGTGTGGGTGTGTGTGTGTTCAACTAATCTATGTTATACTATTTTTACATTATCTCTAAGAATTTGATTTATCTCTTTCCATTGTATCTATCCTGTTAAATAGAATTTTAACAAATCACGTATTTTTACAATACTAGCTCTATACTTAACAATACTCTTAAAAAGTAATCCTTTCCACAATGTTACTAACAATACAACGAGAAACAAACTAGGGATATTTTTTGTTTAGGTTTTGTCGAGGTAACACTGAGAGAAGTGTGTAAACCACATTAATATGACAGTGTTAACTCTCTTTGATTTAATCCTCTGTCTATATACCTCTATAAATATGAGCTTTACCAAAAGAAAAACTTTCCTACGCGTTTGAAATACGTAAAAAATATATTTTTTTAAATCCTCCCTTCCCCTCCGCCCTCTCTCGTTGGATTTTTCGAAAACAACTGTGGGATTTAGAAAAGGTATACAAGTAAGTTTTTTGCCCCGGAAATCTCCTTATAAATGTACTACTCATTTCTTTATTTATCTCAATTTTTTGTGTGAGATAATGGATTTACAGAAGGGAGCCAAACATTATTTAAGTCATTTCTTACGCGTTCTGTCCCCTCCCGTTTCTCATTCCCTTTTAATTATGAATTTAATGTAATGCATAACGCATTTTCTTTTTAACAACCATGTTTTAAATAATGATAGGTAAGAAATTAATGTTAATATGAGGATAATTTCTGCGCTACAAAATGTATAAGCTAGTTTATAGGGTCTTTTTTGGATCACTAATGCGAATCAGTGTCGAGATACTGATTGACATTTCAGTCATTGACTAATTCAGTCCTTAGATGGATAACCGCTGAGAATATAACGGAGCGAGTCCGAAAACGTTCTGCATTATAAATTTAATTTTCTTATTCCAAAAACGAATTGGGTACCCCCCACCCCACTTGTTGCGTTAGGTTAATAATTTATACAATTTTTCAGTTTCTTCTTATATTTAACTTTTTAATTTTTATGAACATAACTTTTCCATGGTTAGACGCATGCAGAATTACTACCTAGACGTTTAAAACTAACCCAATGGAAATTTGCTACAATCAGCCTGATTCTTAAACCCTCTAAGCAGAATTTATTATAGCCCTCTAAACATCTTTCTTTATCCTACCGACCCATTAGCTTGCTTCCTGTCTTGAGAATTGACTTGACAAACTCAATTTAGTTTTCGCTACCAGCACTCCACAATTTCATCGGATAGTCAATGTCATTGCATCTTCCTTCGAGAGAAAAAAAATATTGTTCGTCGGTGATAAAACGCAAGTCTTTAATAGAGTATGACGTACCGGACTTCTAAGAAAACTCAAGGAATTTCTTCCTTTTTTCTATTATCTCGTTATAAAATCCATTGTCACTGATAAATTCTTATTAGTTTAGCCTCCTCCTTCTCCTCAATCTGCCCTGTGGGAGCTGGTGTCCCGCAAGGTAGTATCCTAGGTCCTATCCTTTATTATTTCTATTCTCAAGATATCCCAGAACATCCATCCTATATCCTTGCAGATGAGCAAAATAGCCATTGCTTCTGATAATATCCAGCACCATCTTGCCTTCTTCGAAGCACGTTCAAGGAAATGGAGGATAAAGATAAACGGACAGAAAAATTTTATGACACTTTTGCTTTTCGTATAGACACATGTCCTAGAGTAACCCTCAACCAGAACTGTATCCTTAAACCCTCTAATGTGCGATATCATGGCTTAAACTTTGACAGACGTTTTAACTGGCAGCAACACACAAAGATAAAATATACAAAATGTTCAAGTTTCAATCACGTCTTCTGGATCGTTGGTCTAAGCTATCAATGCCAAACAAACTACATATTTATAATGTTGTATCATAACTAGCATGATTTACTAATCAAACTTAAACCTCCACAACAATCTTAATGGTCCTGTTGTCCGAGATCTTTCCGCATCCCGCTATAAACGCTTCCATGAATTCTTAACCGAACATCCTCATCCTCTAGTACAAACCCTTTCCTTAAAACCCTTCCTGATAATTATCATTATAAATTTATAATTTTACTTCATCTAATCTTATTTTATCTCACCTAAATTATTCCAATCTAACTATTTTATCTTAATTAAATTAGCTATCAATTGCTGTTTATCAGAATCTAATTGTCTCAATTCTATTTTTTAACTTAGCCTTTTCTATCTCCATATTTCATGTATTATCTCCTGTAATACCTTAATTAAAACTCCAGAATACAATCACTGGATTGCTCCTCTTCCATGCCTTACTAAGCAACTAAAACTGTATCAAATCTAATACTCGCAAGAATTATTTTGTTGTATTATTCAATTAGAAATGTTAAAAAAGGTGTTTAAAAATTGAAACTAGAAACATTTTATAAAATGAGGAATCCATCCACCTCGATGTCCCTTGAGGAAACCTTTTGTGTATAATAGTGTAGTTATAGTCGTACTAATTGGTGAGATGTGATAGATCATCTAGCGAGCAACCTTTACAAGATTAAGTGTTCTACTTTTTGTGTCCTAGTGCTGGCATTTTTGCGCTTTACCATAGAAAAGCCGCGACTTTAATATAAGTTACTACAAACAATATGTGTCTTACTGCCACACTAAGTTATCGTACGTTGGAAATGCTCGGAATTACCGGCTTACGTTCTTTTCGAAGAGCGGCATATATGAAGATTTTTATCCCTAGCATAAAAACTCCGAGAGGCCTCGACCGGGATTAAACCCCGACTGTCTGGGTGTCAGGCACACGTGCTAATCAGAACACCCCTTTTACATAGGATTAATATCTAAGTAGATGAATATCAAATTTGAAATATTCAAATCTAGATTGGCTTTGAAGTATTGCTAACCGATTGATAAGATCTGACGAAGCACATCTGACAGAGCACGTGCAGCGTCAGCACCTTTAAGTCATGGCTTCACAAAAATTCTTATTTTTATACAATTGTTGAAAGTTCAAGTGAAAATGTCTTTTTAAGAGGAAGGAAATGAAGAGAAAGAAGAAGAAAACTTGTTGGCCTCGTTAGGGCGGCGCAGCGTAATCAACTGTATTGTTTGTAATTGTGTAATGTTTCTTCTTGTTTTCCTCTCCCACCCGAAGAAAAGGAAAAATCATTTTAAAAGGAAAATTAGTAGAAAGTTGCAAAGCCACAAGTTAGTTTTTGAATTATAGATGCGAGAGGTCCGGTCAGACAAAAGGCATCTCAAAGGATTATAGTTTAATTTAGCGTAGCTTTCTATCTTTGCTTTCCTTGTTTTTCTCAAAGGTTTTCCCTTCCTCTAGGAAAGTTTCCACAGAGTGAGTATTAAGAGACAAACCGTAACGCAAGGAGTAAATTATGCATCAAAGTTTGGACTGGAAGGTTTTGTTTAAAACTTACCACCAACCCTCCAGTGTGTCCAAGTCAGTGTAAACTAACCGCTAACTGCATTTTCACTCTAAAAAGCCCTATTTTGTGGTTTTCGTAGAAAAACAAGCCGCTTTTCATACGCATTTCCTTTAATACTTACTTTCCTGGAAGCGTAGCTTTTCAGCTTTAACCACAGTTTAGGTTCACCTTTTAATTCTTTGAAAACATTTTATAGGTTTTAATAAAATTTAAACTATGTTACACACATTCATAAAGCATATTTTTTAATTATTTCTTTAAATTCATGTTTTTTAAAAATATTTTTACATATTTATTTATTATTCCTAAAGAATTTCCTTTTAAAATTAAAAAAAAGTTTTTTGTTTATTAATATTATTTTTCTGCAATTTAGCTACGTATTCGCTTAAATAAAAGCAGTAATTAATAATAATTGCAAATTCAAAAAATGCGAAAAATTTCTCTAGTAGTATAACGAAATATATACTATAGGTATATATCAGGTATACATAAGGAAAAATATTGTGATTGCAAGAAATACCATACTGGAATTTTGCATAAATTTTATGTTTTCCAGTTTTCTTTCTGTTCCTGTGTTTTTGCAAAATTTTGTAAATGTATGTTAATTTTGATGCTTCCAGGGTGTGTAGAGACCTGTAACTTGGTACATAATCAATGTTTAGGTCAGGAAATAAATATTCCGGTAATGCGCAGCTATATAATTTAGGCTAATTCCATAAGCGAATTTGATAAGCACTAAGTACTGACGAAGATTCCAATAATTAAGAAGATAAGTTCCGCGATTCCTGGTACCCGATTATTTATTTTAATTGTTTGGGTCGGACCCACCATTATAAAAAATGTCCCCTTCATGGATTTTCGGGGTGACGCCTTCAGGAATGTGTTACAAAATTGATCGGTCCCCGTTATAAATAAAAAAAATAGAGGATGCTACACCCCAAAAATAGATATAATTGGCTTTAACCCCAATAGTAAGAAAAACGTTTTAATCTTAAAGAAGAAAAAGTTACTTTTCCTCCCTTGGGAGTGAAAAGTTATTCTTTACTCCCTAAAAAGTTGTCAATAAACATCACATTATACACCGCCTAGAGATATTTTTTTCTAATTATCATTTTGTATTAAAAATTCATAAATACGATTAGCCTTGTAAAAATTTACTGTCTCACTCTTTTCATGCTACTGATTTGAAACTCGGTACACAAATCTACATTTAGGTCTACTTGTCCTACCTGGAAATTTTTCAAAACCCACGCTCCTCCCTCCATACCGGTATTGTTACGTAGATTGTTGTGTATTTAGTTTTAGTTCAATGATTTCGTAAGTCTCTTAATATTTGCTAATTGAGTCTAACTTATAGCATATATTTATGAAAAAAAACCTCAGCGAAGTGTTTTTTTTTTGCATTTTTCAAACAAATGGCTTAGTTTTTCTACTTCTTCTGAAGCAACAGTTTGACTAATCTATAAGAGTATAAAAACATTGACATGATTAATGATAAGCTTATACTAAAAATTAAACATGAATTATCTCTAACATAGTAAAGACAAACTTTATTGTTTTTAAATCACTCATCTTCATGTAGATTTCGTAATTAACTAATAATTACTTATTAGTAAAGACACACGACAATAATTGCCTGACACATTAACCTATTTTAGTTGCACGTTCAAATTTAACAAAATTATTAGCTGTATAAAAAATGCGATTAACTAATTAATTAATTAAAAAAGGTCCGCAAGCTATACATGTCTAGCTTGCGGACCTCCGCTTTGCTGACAATTTATTTATTACCTTATTTTTACACTTATCTTGAGCAATAGTATTACTGACTGCTACTTATTTTTACACTTATACTTCATAACTCGAGCAATAGTATTAGCCTGCTACTTATTTTTACACTTATACTTCATAACTTGAGCAATAGTATTAGCCTGCTACTTTTTTTACTTATACTTCATAACTTGAGGAGTTGTATTACTGCCTGCTACTTATTTTTACACTTTACTTCATAACTTGAGGAGTTGTTTACTGCCTGCTACTTATTTTTACACTTATACTTCATAACTTGAGCAGTAGTATTACTGCCTGTTACTTTTTTACACTTATACTTCATAACTCGAGCAATAGTAATAGCCTGCTACTTATTTTTACACTTATACTTCATAACTTGAGCATAGTATTAGCCTGAGTAACTTGAGGAGTTGTATTAGCCTGCTACTTATTTTTACACTTATACTTCATAACTTGAGCAATAGTGTTACTGCCAGTTACTTTTTTACACTTATACTTTATAACTTGAGCAATAGTATTACTGCCCCTACTTATGTTTCCCGAAAATATCAAAGGAACTGCGCCTATTTGATCTACAGGTTACACATATTTATAGAGATTCCATGTAAGTAGCGCATTTCTTTTTTATTATTATTCTATTTTTATTATTCGGAACAAATTCATTAGCATGATGAGTAACAATTCTAATGCTTAAGTTATGAAACATAAGTCGGAAAACTAAAGCATGCAAATATATTGTGGAGCTAAGAAGCACAAACAAAAATTCAAAAAAATTCGCTTAGTTTGCAGATCTCTTTGCTAATTATTTAGTAGTTATAAACTTATACTGTGTGTTATACTCCTCAAACTTATACTTTGAGGAGTCGGATTAGCGCAGGACAAGTTTATTAGTATATTATATATATATATATATATATATATATATATATATATATATATATATATATATATATACTACTGTTCTGTGATCAGGGACGTCTGAAACGGACGTATGTCTTTCCGGGACTTTTGACTGCTTTGCGAGCCACATAATTTGTTTTAAATAATCGTTAAATATGGCATTAGGTTTACGTGGAATATAATTTTTATTAAAACAAAAGAAAAATATCTTCAATATATTAACTTCTTTAGTATCGTTCAGTATCACTCTTTTACTTTCGTAAATCACAGGAATAATAATAGAACTCTAAATTTTCACTTACAAGCTCCATTTTCTTTTGTTTTTCCTTCGTTCACTTCAGCTGCTTCCCGATAACGCGATAATGTCTCCGACTTTTTTTTTCTCTTTTAATAATATTATTCTTTGAGAATTGTTTTTCTTGTTAAATTGCCAAGGAATAAATTTTCTCTCGATTATTGTTGGCACGGAAAGAATTAAAAATTTTCTTACACTGTTTTTCTTATTGGTCTTTTTTTAAGTTTTTAGTAAGACTGCCTTGAGGTGTAGATAAATTGCATTGGTTTTAAAATGTCTTTTATATAATTGCAAATTTTCTTCAATTGATGACTCATGAAAACTTTATCTTTAAGGCTCTTTATAGGCAGTCACTTCTTCTAATAGATCTAAAGAAATAGAATGAATTATTTTTAGAAGCTTTTAAGTGGCGGATATTTCTTTAGAAAATTTTAATAGTCATTAAATTTCATTTTTAAGCTCTTAATTGGCAGATATTACATTTAATGTTTAAAAAAACTCTTGACTCTTAGCGAATTTCCGAAGTAAAGATGGGCTCAAGAGATCTGGGTTATGGAAGGGGGTAGGTATGGTGTGAGGATTTTTTTATAGGTGACTTACTGATCAGAATAATAAATAAAAATAAATAAATAAATAAATAAATATATATATATATATATATTATATAATATATATATATATATATATATATATGGAGATTTGTTTCCAATACGTTTCAATGGGCCCCATAACTTTTGAACGCATCTCGAATCAAAATAAACTTGGTACAAAAATCAACCTTATTATTGTGCCGAACCCAATTGTTTATGAAACATGTCGGACGTCATCGGTTGATGACACATGTTTCATGTGGGTTTACAAATATGACTCGTCAAAAAGTGTTTAAATGGAACTGAAATTTTAAACTCATGTATGATTATGTAAAGTTAACAAATATACTAAGTTGCATTTCATTGTCATAATCAGTTCTAGTTTTATGGAATGACGTATAAAACATAATGTAAACAAATCATGTTTTATGACAACCACATATTTGCTTATATCATAACCAGTAATGAGACGAACTGATACAGGACAACGACCTATTGGACGCGAAGCGGTCCACAGCGCCGACGCCGTGTAGCGGTCGAAGGCTCTTTTCTAAAATATGAACTGAAAAAGCAGGGCACCTAATAATATTTTCACACTTTTAAGTATAGGATTCGCTTCGCTCATCCTTCCCACATCGGTCTGACTTGCCTTGTCCACAGTCAATGAAAACATCGTTTTTATTCCCTGCTGTCACCTATCCACGTACTGTCGACGCTCAATGCTGCTTACTTTTAGTGATTCAAAAAAACCATAGATATTCAATCCATAATTAAAATATATTTTGTTATACCTATTGATCACATACTAAACTACAACTCAATTTGATTATTTATCGATTTTTATTAATTTTTATTGAACATATATTTACGTCACTCAAATGCTACTTGAAACATTTGTTTGTCTGATATAGGACTACATGCTTCCGAATTTCTAATTGAACTAAAGACTGCTCAGCGTTTAGAGAGTTCTTAAAATTTTACTGTCATTAATGTAGATTAACGACGCACAAAGAAACCTCAAGATTGATTTTCGTACTAATTTTCAACTTTAAAGTATGAATACACTGGAAGCTACGTTATATCAGGGACACACACTAAAAACTTAGTAAAAACCAATTAAGAGGTCTCAAGAACGTTAGAACACATAACTCGGGTAAAATCTCGATTTCAGATTTTCATTTGAAACTACTGTATAATTGTGTTTAAGTAAAAGAACAACTATTAAAAGAAATTATTAGAACAAATTTCATTAATTTTTCTACAAAAACATTTATTTTATTAATTTGGTCTATGTCTACTAAAAAAATGATTGTATAATAGATTGGGATTATTGGAATTTTATCACCTTGGAAATCCTGTTACTGTATTACATCAAACACTTGTTACAGACTCCGTACATTATAGATGGAATAAAAAAATCGATCATGAAAAGAGAGAAAATAATTGTTGAGCACCTTTAGTCAATAGCTCTTTATTTTGGTTAAATAGATTTCTCAGAGGTATCACGCAAGGCTCGATGTTCGGTCAGTGTTTATTTCGTAGTGTTATTTTTAATAACCCTCTAATTTCCTCACTTAATTATTTTATCTTGTATCATTGATTAGTTTGCGGAGTTCAGTGGTGTTAAAATATCAATACATTGCTTCTCTCAGACAAGGAAAGCAAAGATTTTAGATACGTTTTTGGTTAATTGAGAAAATAAATAAAAAAAGTGTTTGAAGGTGGAAAAATGTTTTCATCGATTAAAATTTAGCACGCATTTAGTCAGAGCAAAATATGTGCGATTCGTCTTCTTATCGGCATTTGTTAAATTATTATCCTGTTACATGTATTCGACTTTTTTTAATGATTCGAAATCAAAAATAATCAAACTGAGTTGAAATTTGTACGAGTATGTACCTCTCTAGGTATTAATTAAGTATGCTGTGTTTCATTCCGAGACGGCTATTATATCTACGGTTTTAGCGGCACACTAATGTTAAGCAGCATTGTAAGGGTCAGTACCTGGATGGGTGACCATTGTGTTTAGCTGTATGTGTTGGATGTGTTACTGTCTGAGAACAAGCTAAGTAAACCCGAAGACGGAGTATAATTTAAAATTGGTGATTTCCTTATCCTAAGGATATCCGAAGCGTGTCCGGATTAGTGGCGATGAGCGTACTGTATCCAAGAAATATACTGTATCGTACTGAATGCCAAGTAAAAGTTCTGAGGTACCGAGTACCCCATTTTTAGGTATGCATTAACTTTATATGTCTACCATCACTAACCACCATTTGTATTTACTAGTGGCCATTACTAAGCGATACTATCAGCGATATTAACAATAATAACAACTATAAAATTTGGGGTATACGCCTGGCGAGATATAGAGTTTTAGTGAGGTTTTAGTGAGTTTTAAGCCTGACAATCGCTGCTTTGGTACCAGCAGGGCAGGCGAAAATTCGGTCAGTCTTCACACTTCATGGTAGCCGGTACCATGGGCTGGCTTCGTCACCGTAATTTCCCTACGGGGAGTCCTAGGTAGACGAACTTTAGATGATCAGGAGCCATCCCTTTTCAGGGGTGTTAGCTGCTTTGATTCCGAGGGATAAAGCTTTCTCCTAGAGGCCGTCGCGTTTACTCTCCGTTGACACAAAAAAAAACCATAAAACTAACAATAACCTCTTGACTTTAAAGGTTTTACCCTTAATAATGAAAATTGGCTATAGCTTTTCCTCAAGTTCAGTTTTATAGAATACTTGTACATAAATTTTCAAATCTACATATTATTTTAATATAATAACTTTATCTCTGATTCAATATTTCTTTTAAAATATTAAGAGAAAGAAGAAAGTAAAAGACATTATTTTGAGTTAAAACTAAAACTATCTCAACTCAAGAATCCTTGAAAAATATAATTTTCCAAATATTTCCCCCTTTCCTATTATTTGCATAGTTTTTACATTTGTTGTTTTTTAGCTTACTTGTCTTAGTTCTAGGTACAATATGATTTTTTCTTTTCAAAATAAAAACTTAGGTGCGAGTTGGGTTTCTTTTTTCTCGAACAAAACTCAAATAAGAAAAGTTTTAAAAACTGGGTTTTTTTAGAACGAAAATTGTATGAGAAAAAAATACATACATATTTTAGAGGTAAAAAAACACGGAAAGAAAACTGCACTTCTGTATCTAAAAAGGTATATTATGTTACTCGTATTGGTCGAAGGAAAGAAAAACTTTATTTAACTTAAATCAAATTTTGTTTCCAAAAGTTTTGGATTAGTTTTTGTTTAATTTTCTTTCTGTTATAGAGGTATTGATATTTTTTTTCTTAGCAGTTATTTTTAGATAAAACAAAGTAAATAGTTTTAACTTAAATTTCTATATTTGATTTATTTGAAAACCTTTAAATTATAATTGGTAATGATGATGCATTATAAAAGTTTTTTCACATGTTTAGACTTTTTTCAGATCTATATTATTGTTTGTATTTATTTCTACAATTTATTCTTTATTTTGTTCGATATTTTTATTTTTACCATTTAGTCATAATTCAGTTTAATATTTTTGTTTGTATTTAATATTACCATTCATCTTTGTTCAGTTATTACTTTTATTTATTTATTTATACCATAGTCTTAAATCAGTTTAATACTTTTGTTTGTATTTTATTTTACCAGTTAGACTTTATTCAGTTTTTTTTGTCAACGCAGGAGAAACGCGACGGCCAATAGGATAAAGCTTTATCCCTCGGAATCAAAGCAGCCAACGCCCCTAAAAAAGGATGGCTCCTGATCATCCAAAGGTTCGTCTACCTAGGATTTCCCGTTGGGAAATTACGGTGACACAGCCAAGCCCATGGCACCAGTACCATGGAGTGAGGGGACTGATCGACTTCTCGACTGCCCAGCCGGTTCCGAAGCAGTGATTGTCAGGCCTTACCCCTAAAACTCTAGAGGTAAAACCCCTCCGCCAGGCGCATACCACGAATTGGAAAGGAGTATTGCACCTTCGCGTGACTAATAGTCTCTACCATGGTCCCAGGACAAGGTCGGCTAACTTCTGACATGTGAGGGGGCGGTTTCTCTGACATACCCTTTCCTTCCACTTCTGCTCCAGTCAGAAATGGGGAGGCTGAAGAGCCATCGATGTTAGATGCTTTGTTGACTGCTAGTGTTGCGATGAAGTGCCTCCACGTGCTCCAAAGACCAATGGCATCTTGAACAGAAAAGGTGCTCCAGGGGGAACCCGCCCATGTGGGGTCCCACTAGTCCATACAGCTCTTCCGCTCTTCCACCTCCGACATAGGAGAGCTTTCAGCCAAGGCTTCCCGACGATCAACGGATCCAGCCGGGCCGCAATACCCCCCGAAACAACCCCACGCTCGCAGCTCGTGCTAGTCCCGCCACACCCAAAGACACTGAAGATGGAAGGTGTCACTGAAAAAGCTGATGGGTCTTACGGGGTAGTTTGGTCCAACAGAGTTTCCAACCGTGCCTTCCGTGGGAGTGGACTCAATGCCAGATTTAACAAATGACCGGGAGCACCCTGACACAATTGGCCTGCTTGCGAAGCCTAATTACTTCACTAACCTAAAGATAAACAACTAAAGCCTAATATCACAGAGTTCAGCCTCTGCCTTTCGCAGGAGAAACTCATACACCGCGGTTTGAATATATTGCCGGAGTGATGATAACAGTGGTCGATCCTAAACTAAACACTGACTTAACCTAAAATAAAACCTAATCCATATTAAAACATATCTACATGACCTAGCCTAATATCACAGAGTGCCAAGGACAAGCCAACCAGCCGGTTTAGACAGATTGCCGGGACTGGTTACCTTTTGGCCTGAACTGACTTAACCTAAATATCACAGAATTGGGTGATAGTTCCTCCAGCTATGCTGTGGGCGCACACCCGGTTTTAACATATTCCCGTGGTGAGAATTAACTACCACCATAAGTTAAGGCTATCAACCTAGCCTTAATTTAATATCACAGCAAAAATTACACCAACTAACCTAGATTAAAAAGAAGCAACTGCCGTATCCCACTGGCCAGCAGTGGGACTCTGCCCTCCATCCTGTTTGAACAAATGGCCGGGTCGTATTCAGTTTGTTATACTATTCCCGTAGGTATATACATCAGTTCATTAAAGTATGGATGTTGGAAATATATTTTGTTATCTAAAACTCGAAAACTGGGATTTTACAAGAATTATCTGTTTTAGCTGTTTATAAAACGTTCAGAGTATTCCGGTCTGAATGTGGGTTGGAATGTGTCTGTTATCGTAACTTAGTGTGTAAATGCTTGTGAGTTGAATTTGTGTTCGAAAATTTATATTTAGATCTAATTGTGCTATTCGGGAATTTATTTTATGACGTCATCAACCAGCAAAAATCAACAAAACTTCATAAAAGAGATGAAGTTCAGATCGATTTAAAATTTAAGACGCATGTACTCATTTATAAGGACAACAATTGTGCACAAAGTTTCATCTCATTATCAGCATTAGTTAATTTTTTATCGAATGGAATGTATACGTGTTTTAAAAAAAATTAAAGTCAAAAATAATCTAATCCTTTTATTTGGTATAAATACTCTATGTTTTACTTTAATACGGCTAGTATATCTACAGTTTTTGTTTGAAATCTAATGTTAAACAGCATCGAGAAAGGTCATTACCTGGGTTGGTGACTGCTGGGAATAAAACAGACGCCTTTATCTCTAAGGACGAGCGAAGCTAGCACGCAAAAGAACTGCCTTCCAAATTAGTTTATATCCAAATTCTGAGGACGGACGAAGCACGTACGAAGTCGTGAAGATAAGTAGTAGAAAAGTTCCGAGGTACCCCGTACCTGATTTTTTACTTTTCATCCAGTTTTGTTTAATTTTTTCCCTTTGTTTCACTTTTCATTTCATGTTTTATATAATAGCTTACTATAAACTTCTGGAAATAAACCATGCAAGTTGATGCAGGTTCTTAAAGGGATACAACGTTATACTATTGCATAATTGTAACTGTGCATATTTTTCTATTTTAATCTCACTACTTTATGCTGTAAACTGAACTCGGTTCAGTTTTGCAGAGCCTGCGTTTTAATCCATGATGGCCGACGTCCTTGAATATGCCTCCCACAGTAAAAGCAAAACGTCGGATTCTTCATCTACATTGACGCGGTCACCACCGGAAAACCTAAATCTTCAATACAGTTTTAGTTTTGCAATATACGATAGAACTTAAGGCCTTTCTCATTCTAGAAACAGAACAGTACTAATCAGTTTGATAAGTTCAGTTTAAGGCTGATAAGTTTAGATAAGTTACAACTAATATATGGTGATAAAATCTTCAGACTGACAAATGATGTATTTCTGCAGATAATAGTAATAAATATGATGTATAAGCTAGACAACATCAAGTTTTGTCCTGCTGAACAGCTCGCTTGCACGTTCACCGGTATCGTCTCCTCGGCTTTCCAGAGTAAGTACAGTGTTCACGGTTACGGGTAACATAAAGTTCTACTTACAGTATTTCCATCAGGCAATTGTTTTGAACATATTTAAAGCTTACGTTCATTTAGAAATAAATTAATTAATTATATATTGGATCCAAATTGGCTGATTTCGGTGGTTACTATTTGAACTTTTTTCTACACTAATCGATTAAGTGAATAAATCGATAAAGTGATTGTTCGGAATCTCAGATAAAGATTAAGCGCTAAGATGCACTGTGAGCGTTTGATATTGAACACAAAGTGGAGTATCAACCGGTCAGGTTACTTTGTTTGTTTTCGTTCTGATGATACATGTCGAAAATAAATGTTTTAAACATAGTTAGCGAGCTGGAAACAGTAAAATGGAAGAATTTATTAAAGAAGAAAGTGATGAACAAGTTGCAGAAGAAGCACAAGTGATGAACAAAATGAAAGTGCGTAAAAAATGATAACAAGTGCTATACTACATGCGAGGTTATAAGCTCACGAGGTGGTGTGAGGTTTATAAGCTTCATAAAATATACAAATATACAAATTAAGTTACTTAAAATTACGTAAGTAGCTATGCCAAAATTGCTTTATTAATGATATAAGTTAATTAAAGACAAGGTAGGGGCAAATAAAAAATACAAAAACAAATGAAAAGTTTAGTCATCTCTGTAAGTGTTGTATTATTTTTTTTATTGTTTTATACATTAGTTATTATAGCAGTTTTAGGTATTATAAAAGTTGTTAACAGTTGTGCATTTTATGTTTAAAAGTAGAAGTTTAAGTTTATTTAACATGTTAAGATTAGTACTACTGCTGAAATCTATGGGCAGAATGGTGTAACTAAAGAACTTGTTGTTTCTCAGATATTGACTATAAAGGGTGGGAGATGGTAACCAAGGAGTCTGTATTAGAGGGTGTCTATACATCTATTTATTTTTATTGAAGGAATAGTAGGGGAATAATATGACGTAATACGATATAAAGACAAACGTATTTATAACTTGTTATATCTTAAACATGATTATTGCCCAAGTCATTAGTGGTATTTATCGTATTTTTAATTATTTAAAAAAATAAATGAATTAAACAAATAGGGTACGGGGTGCCTCAAATATTTTCTCATTAATTTAGACTCTCGTCAATTTATATTGCAAAATTCAAAATTCTCTATTTCTATCTTCAAATTACCTAATTTATTTTGTAAAATTCTATTTCTATCTTCAAAATTACCTAATTTATTTTGTAAAATTCTATTTCTATCTTCAAAATTGCCTAATTTATATTGCTGTTTTTCTTCGGATTCGCTACGCTCGGTTGATTATTTCACGACTTTTATTTATATGTAAAAACCTATTCTTGTAATTTGATGAAAATTGACCTGTTTTGAAAATTGAAATTGTTTTATTTTATTTAGGACTGACTATACGTGTGCCAAATTTCAAATTAATACAATTATTTTTACGTATTTAATTAGTATCAAAATTTATACCGAGTTATGAATGACAGTTAACGAAGGTATATAAAAATATACAAAGATAGAGAAAGATGATCGTCTAAGTTTTAGGCCCAATAGTTGAGTACTTGTTACTTAGGTACATTAACAGGTGATTGGCCCAATAATTATGTCCTGGTTACTTTGGTACATTGACAGGTGATTGGCCCAATAATTATGTACTGGTTACTTTGGTACATTGACAGGTGATTGGCCCATAATTATGTACTGGTTACTTAGTAAACATTGACAGGTGATTGACCCATAATTATGTACTGGTTACTTGGTACATTGACAGTGATTGGCCCAATAATGATGTACTGGTTACTTTGGTACATTGACAGGTGATTGGCCCAATAATTATGTACTGGTTACTTAGGTACATTGACACATAGAGGTATTATTACTATAGAGGCCCTATAGGTTAAATTTTGAAACATCGAAAAAGTAACATGAAAACCTTCTCTAAAAATACAATCATATAATAAATGAACTGAGAAAGGCTTCAGTTCATTTAATGACATAAGTTTATTGCCATGGTAGTGGTAATGGCGGAGACAAGGTTGTGATTAAAAGCGCCATTTAACAACTGCCTCTAAGACACTTAGTATTAAGTCCCTATAGATGTAAGAACACTTTACACAGTTGTGCGCTGAAGCCAGTGGCCAGAAAATCCCTAAGAATCATGGACCATTGCTGGCTAATCATCTTAGACCCACCGGGGTTTACTTGTTAGCTCATATATAAACTATGAAAGTTTATATCACTTCCGACTTAACTACAGACTCGACTGAAATTTCTTTTACGACTCTGTGGACTTCAATTTAAACGTTCGCTTTTTTATACTACTTTAATTGCTCTACATAGTTACCTTTTCCAGAGTCAGAGAGCAGTCTTACGAGACCAATGTAGTTTTAACATTGCCTTATTCTACCTCTAGTGAGTATAGGCACATTGTCTAATATAAACTAGGCTATAGAGCATTAAAAGCTCTCTGCAACCTCACTTCATAGGATTTGAACAAATGCGTCCGAAAGTATCCACATCATTCTACTTATTCTGAGTGATGTTTGTAGCTCAAGCAAGCATCTATGAAGTTGCCTATTTGCAAGGCTAAAATAAAGCGAAGTCTTCATGTTGAAGACCATCCCATATCCATTCAACATCTTGGCAACCATTTCTATTCTCATTTTGAGGAGAAGGTAAATCAGTAAAAACCAAAGTGGCCTGATTCATATTTGAACCTGGACTACTTTGAGGTATCTTCGGGTGATCTCATAAAGACATGATCCTCTAACCGACTGAGCTATCAGTAAACACTACCACTTTTTTTTTATCTTTAGTAATTAAAAGTCATGGATATACTTGATTGCTCCACGTCCATGAATATTGCCACAGTAAAAGTTAAACGTTGTCATCACCTGCGTAAACAATATCATCACCGCTTCACTAAAAATGGAGTGTTCGTGAAAGACCTTAAAAGTTTTAAGGTCTTAAATATTTATCCTAATACTTTAATTTCTCTTAAACGACCAGCAGTGCAATCGAGGTGGTGCCAATATTGTTTAAAAAAATTAAATATTATTTACTTATTCTTAGCAATGTTAAGCAAAACACATATAAGTGCTACAGTGCATATGCAAAGCAAATACTCGATTCAGCTCACTAATAAAACTGTGTTTAATTAAAAACATATATAATTGATTGATTATACGTAATATTATTATGAGTATTTCATCCAATGACGTGGGTTTATTAAGTATAAACAACCTTGTAAAATAAGACTTGGTTATATTGGGCAGATGGTTGGAAGTACCACTCCGAGACGTAATAATCACGTCTCTGCTTGGTGCTGCAGTCTGGTGTGAAAACGGCTAACTAGTGTTGTCTCCTCATAAGCATTGACTTGAAATTAAAAGCGAAGGAAGGACCGTATCCCTCGGATGAAATATACAGATTTACCGTTTACATTTTCTCACAACTCGATATGCCTTGTTTTACCTAAATTATTCCCTAACAAATTCAAACCATTACTTTTTTATTTTTGAGTAACATTACTATTATCATTATTTTTTATATTATTAATAAAACATATACTAATATATTCAAAATTAATGTTTATAATTATCAAATACATTAAAACTAATATAATTTAAATGATCATAGTTCTATATAAAACCTCATATAAGCGTCATTTTCAGGATGAAAATCCACATAAATGATTTTAATATTTAAAAATCATTAAACTATTAACACTTATGTGCTTTTTACAAATTATTTTTTTTAATAAATTACAAAAAAAGTATGTAATTTGTTTTTATCACACAAGATAACTCTAATCAATAAAATCCAAAAAATATTTTAATGTCTTGATTTCGCATCGTCAAAAGCTTAGGTTTTTTGTATATTCAAATAAATCTTTGGATCTTGGACTAAAGTTTTATATTTTTTACATAGTATGTATAATATAAGTGAACTACATTTAATTAGATCTATTGCTTTTTCTACTCCTATTTTATGTTTACGTTTATTTTTCACATGGTTGTTCGCGCATTGCATTCTTTTCTTTTTCTAACATTTACTGATGTCAAGATAAATCAAATGTAAGGTGGAAGATCCATGAAATCTAATCTTTTCATCCCTTTTAACAAAGTAAATGCATTGTTCGTACACTTTTTCTTGCACATATTTTCCTATATTATTTTTAAATTTCATTCGTCATTGAAGTATTAATAAGTTTGTGTTTTCTATAAGAAATGTTAAATGTTCCTCTGGCTAAATTATATCTGATTAGTTCCGTCTAGGATAGAGTGCCAAGTTAAAAATATTTACATTTTAAAAGTCTTAATTTGTACTTGCTGACATCGTTCAATAGTTTTGAATTAGCAGACATGAATATTTTTAAATTTTGTGTGAACCAAGTAATTTACTGCTCTGTACATAATAAATATAAGTTACCATCACTTTACAAATCATAGAGAATGGTTTTAATTCTGAGATCGAGCGTTTCGAAGCCAAATTAATTACACCTAGGACTAGATGTTTCGTTAATAATTTTATTTTATACATAGCACAACGAAATTAATACCATCTTACAGTTTGAACTAACATGATTTTCTAAGGACGTGCGAAGCGAGCCCGAAATAGTTATATTTGTTAGTATAAGTTAATAATGTGTGTGTGTGTGTAGTGTCTGTGTGAGAATATGTCATTGTCTCTGCTAATATCATAGTCTCCCGGTGTGTCTGTGCTAGATAGATTAAACTTTGCTCAAACATGAATCATTTCGGATAATATTTTATGACATTATTAACTGTCATTAATGAATCATTAAAAAAGTCAGGTACAGAATATAAATTTGTTAAATTTATACTGCCACACGTCTTCGCACACGCTTTGCTCGTACCTAAATCGCAATTAAATTAGTTTTATTCCTAGCGGTCACCTATCCGCTAAGATTGATTTTTGTGAAAAATGTTAACTCTCGCTGGAAGCCACCTTTGATAACAGACTGTTTTGTTACATATACTGTTACAAAACTTGGTAAAAACCACTCAGCAGGTCTTCAAACACCTACGGATAATTCAGGTGACATCCCGGTTTCGAATTTTTTTAGCCAACGCAATACTTTTCCTATATACCTTCGGTATAAATAGGGGAGGTAGGAATAGTAAAAAAAATAGAAAAATAAAGTCTAAAAAAATAAAAAAAAATAGAGGAAAAGTAAAAATATAAAAAAACCATAAATGCGGAAGGAGCCCCATGTATGACTGCAGTATAGTCTTATATAGCAGCCCTTCCCAACCCTTGGATCGCGACCCAGATTGGGTCGCGAACGAAATGTTTTGGGTCGCCAAATTTTTTTATTATTAACAATCCAAAAAAATTACAAAGATATATGTAAAAACGTTATTATAAGCAAATAACAGATTTGCTTAAACAGATATTATTTTTAGAAATTTATAATACTTTAAAACATGCGATAACAAAAGAAGCCGCGGCCAAAATATTTCTTAGAAGACCTTTACCGACAGAGGCACCTTTTATCTAATTCTTGCTAACTTTGATGAATTGTTATACCAATGATAATACTGTGTTTAACAGTTTCTTATAACTTTTTTTTAAAGGTTCGGGTTATTAAAATTATAATGTTCAATTATATGTAAATTTGGTTCTAACAATCATCAAAGTAGTTTAATACCGCGTACAAGGTTTTTTAATAATTATTGTTTTACCAGTTTATTTATTTTATAGATTTACGTTTTAATTAAATTAGTGAAATGAATAAAAAAAACACGGCTTGACTTATTAGCGGAAAACCAACAGCAACAAAATAGTCATTGATATCATATACATATTTTATTTTTTTATTCTTTTCAGCAAATTTTTTTTTGGGAATAAAATTCTCTAATAGGATAGGCGTAATTGCAGTAATTGAAGTCATAACTAGTTCGGCAATAAATAAAAACGCCTGCATTTTCAGGTTATGCAAAATAAATGCATTTGGGTCGCCAAACTTTAGAAAAGCAAATTATAGGGTCGCGGTACTACAAAGGTTGGGAAACGCTGTTATATAGGACCTTAGTCTTGTATTTGACTAAAAGTGTTTCAAGTTTCAACCCTTTAAAAAAGTCCATGGTTTTAACGGAATGGCATGTATAAGTTTAAAAAAGTATTACAAATCGAAAAATAAATTTATTTGAGCTCAAATTTGGCATGAATACGAACTTCCAGGAATACATTACAGGTAATGTTATTACTATTATTAACTATTTTTGTAATTTTAAGGTGAAACTGTTATATAAATTAATATAATACATATTAAAAGGTAAATATACCAAATGAATGTAGCTCGTTCATTATATAAACCATAAAAAGCAAAAGTGTTTATCACGCTTTTGATAAAATTTATTATGTTGGTATCGCGTGTCAAACGCGCGAGTAATTTACTAATAAAATAAACAAATAAAATTATAATCTGCTTTCTCTTGAGATATTTTATGGCTTAATTTTACTTCTCCCGCAGTTTAATTAATTATTTAAACTAACTATCGTTCATTTTGAATGGTTGTAAAAATGTATTACTTCGAATAATTAAACTACTTTAGGATGCCACAATAGTGATATCTCGTAAATAATGCTGTTAGCACTTCTTTTAACGCATGTTTATATTTTTATTTATCAATTTATTTATACATATAAATTAATTTTACACACACAAAATAAATTATAAGAGTATAATGTAACAAATTAGCTGTATATGTATACACACACTCACACCACACACACACACACACACACACACACACAATTATATATAATATATATATATATATATATATATATATATATATATTAATATATATATATATATTAATATATAAAAATCGGGAAACAATATAATTGAGTTGAAATTCGATACTCGTATATACCTTTACGTAATATATAAGTGCACCAAGTTTCATTTTAATACTACTAGTATATTTATGGATTTTGTTGGATCATAAATTTAAGCAGCATTGAGCGTGGTTAGTGCGGTATGGGTGACCGCTAAGGATGAAACGAATGTATTTAATATCTGAGGACGAGCGAAGCGAGTTCAAAGAGGTGTCCTAGCATACATTTGACAAATTTTATATTCTGAGGACAAGCGAAGCGAGTTTGAAGTATAGAGGATGAGCGCAGCGAACCGATGTGATGAGGAAAAGTTCCGAGGTACCCCGTACCCGATTTTTGTTTATATAACTATAACATAACTATAATCATCTATAATAATTTTTTATATAAAACTGTTTACTTAACATAATGTTTTTCTGTTTTTTTTTAATGTTATATCTTAATATTTATAAAATCTATTAACAATTTAAATCTATTATATATTTGTTAATGTGAGTATATACCATTTGACCCTACTTAGAATTTTATTAACTTTCTTCATAGGCCACCTAAAATTTAAAGTTTGCCCTACTCCCGCAAACATCCCTGTTTTTCAAAACGCAACTTTTTGCAAAGTTGGCTCAGCAAATAAGCGATCTACATAAGTTCATTTTGCAAATTTGATTCAGCTACTAATTGATCTAAATAAGTTCAGTTTGCAAAGTTGATTCAGCGAATAATCGATCTACATAAGTTCATCGTGCAAAGTTGATTTAGCAACTAATCGATCCACATAAGTTCATTATGCTAAGTAGATTCAACAACTAGTCAATCTATATAAGTTTACTTTGCAAACTTGATTCAACAAATAATAGATCTATATTAAAGTAGCTTGATACGTTTTGATCATGTGTGATTTTTTTGAGGTAGACAAAATGTGTGACGACAAAACACATGTGATGATTTGTAAAATTTTGTAATGATTTGCGGCACCATTTATGTGTTTTAACACCATTTCTTGAACAATAAGTTCTGAAAGTGTAAACATAATCATTTCTTGAACATCGCCACTTCTCTACAACTTAAACTCAGCACAAAATTGATCCATAGTTTGTTTAGGCTTCTAAAAATTGCTTTGTTTATGCCTTTGATGCCATAGGCTAGAAATTATTTAGATTAATAAGCAAGTTAGATAGATCCAGACTTTTCCTATTCGAGCCTAAAAATTGATATTTAAGTGGGAAACTATTAATATATACGGATCTTTGTTCAGATTCAACTTGGTTGTAGTATAAAGGTTACTAACACTGGGTAAAAGCACCTGTTAAAAAGTGGTTACAACATGTACATACATCGTGAAAACATGTAAGTATATGTTTTTCCTAAGTACTCGCATTTCGGCTTTATTTACGTTTTTTTTTTGTAGTTTACAACTACAAAATAATTCTAGCGCGACATCCAAGGGGTTCTATGGATCTAAAGGATAAGAAGGTGGTTAGGAAAGACACCCCTTACCTTAGAGGTCACTATGTGTCTCGTAGACTCGTAAAGTGGACATGAAAGACAAAGAAAACCCCCGCTAAATAAACGGCAAAACCCCGCTAAATACACGGAAAAATTCCGCTAAATAAACGGCAAAACCCCGCTAAATACACGGCAAAATTCCGCTCAATACACGGCAAAATCCTGCTAAATACACGGCAATATGTCATGTAATAAAAAATATATGAATATAAGTGTCATTTTCATATGAAAAACAGCAAAATATATATTAAGAAATCTTGAAACCAAAGTAAATGCTTCACTTAGATGAGCATAGAAGAGTATGATATCCCATCTTTAAAATAAAAAGAGAGCGAAACCCGGCAAAGCGTTTTATTTTTGTTGGAGGGGTTTATGGTCGGACCTTGTGAATACTTTCTTACTAGAAGGTTCTGAAAGGTTACGACGGAAGCATAATAAACTCAAACCACAAACACTAGGAGGCCCTTAATCCGCTCTACGTGACGGTCCAAGCTCGACTGGGATGAAAAAAATACTCTCTCAACTCTTAACTAAAAACTTTTCTTCCACCCGCCGTGATTCTCGATTTAAAGAAAAAGCTCAATTTAAAAAAAAGCGCTAAAAGTATGAAATATTCTTCTTCTAGTCTTTTTTTACTTTCTTGTGAAGTGGGTACGAAATACTTCAAAATTAGTCCTCAGCATATCGGAGTCGCTATATCCTCGCCAATTTGGGACTCGCTTCGATCAACCTCAGAATATTAAAAATACCGTGTTTAAATGATCGTTTTATGATATTTTGCCATGTCATGAGGTGATTTTGAACGCGCAGACCTTATAAGTGAATTGAAAAATAAGGGATTTTTTGTCAATTTGTGCATCAACCCTATGGGCATGCAAGCGTTCTGCAATTATTACCGTCAAATAACTTATACACACAAAGACCTATTTATATATATATAT
>JACMZG010001870.1:6158230-6245759 GCA_018340805.1 Microvelia longipes | reverse complement strand
GATATTTTATAGTTGATTATATGTAGTTACTAGTTAGCAACAACTCGACTAATTTGTTTTTCAATTTAGAAAAACAATTTTACTTAATCGAAACAGAATTTTCCTGTTGTTATGAAGAATAAAAACTATTCCACAATTTCGCGATCATCATTCATATTTATTGCACCATAGACTATTTATTTGATCTTTTGTTTGCTACCGTAACCCCGGAAAATAATAACAGTTTGTGAGCGGAACAAAGTATAACAAAAACTTGGAAATAACAGTTTGTAAACAATAATGTAAAGGAAATATATCAGAACTTTTCCACCGAACTGAAAAAAAGAATATATTGCAAATAAAAAAAAAGTAGGCATACTTATTCAAACAACATACGGGGAAAGTCTAATAACATTTCTGTGGAACCTTTATTGTATAACAATCCACTTTTCCCATATTCTCTACTATTTTTTAAAACGCGGGGAAAATATACACTTTGGCTTTGAGAGAAGCTATTGGGTCTAGAGAGTTTTCTACCGACATGGGGGAAACTAAGTTGTTTTGAATTGGAAGAATAGGCGTACAGAGTTTTTCTTGGCTTGGAGGTGGAGTGTTTGTGCTGGCGAATATTTTACATTATTTTCCGATAAAACCTGGCTCTCTCTTTCACGCCGATGAACTTATAGAAAATGGAATAAAACATAATTTTAACTTGTGCGGTTAGACTTTGTTGACAATGAAATTTAGAATATCAAAGTGGTTAAATATATTACATAACAAAATCATTAGGTTAAGTAAAATTGTAGGCGATTTTCATTTTCAACAAATAGCTTATATTAAATACATTTTTATCTACTAAATAGCCTAACCTTTAGTTTGCCAATTTGTCAGCTAAAATTTACATATATCTGATAATAAACTGCGTAGGTTTCTGCGGTTGTTGTCATGCAGATTTAAGTATTTTGGAGGCGACCGCGTCAATGCAAATAAATATGCGAGATATTAAGCCTTTGAATGTTATTTAGTTATTCAATTTGTTTTCATTTTTTCGAGTGCGTCTAATTTTTTTTAATTTAATCTTTATCTTTCTTTTCTTTTAATATTTCACTAGTTTTATGTTTGTTATAATTAATCTTGTTAAACCTAATATAAGTTTTAAAATTTAAAAAATTCGGGTACAGGGAACCTCAGTGCTTTTCCTCATAGAACGTCATAATTACCCAAATCTTAAAGAGGTATTATTTTAGTCTTGCATCGCTTGACCACGGAATTTTTAGGTAACCAAGTCTAAGATTTTAGAGCCTTAGGTAAATAAAGGTTAGAAAAAATGCAGTGGATAGGCATTCAATCAAATAATACGGATAAAACTTTTATATCATGTTAGCGAATGCATTAAAGACATGTCATCATACTTGGCTTCCTAGTTTTTTGTTTGTCTAATCTAGTTCTTTGCAGTTTATTATGATAACGTAGGATTAATATTGTATATTTATTTTTGTTTACAGTGTACGATAAAAATGGAGAGGAGTTAGACAGTTTCAAAAGTATGGAGACAGGAGGGGGCGGTGGGGGCAGAAGAAGATCGAAACGTTCTGAATCGATAAGTAGTAAATATAGTCGAGATTACGGTCCATCAGCACACTATGCCGTCCCCTCTGACGATCAGGATGAGAGACACAGAGCTGCTGCCATGTACGCTGGCATCGCTAACCTACTCGCCCAGTACCCCCGTAAGTATCCTGCTACATAAATACCTTACCAACTTATTATTGACATTATGTGTGAGTCAGAGCTACCTGCTTCATATTCTTCTCTTATTATTCGTATCAAATTAGCGACTCCATCTCAAAACGATCACCGTCCAACGTAAGGATTTCTATTCCTTGCATGAAAATCCTAGAGGCTACCCGACCGGGATGGAACCCAGCCTGTCTGGGAGGGAGACATACGTGTTATCCATAACACTACCGTGACATCTCTAGATAGCTGTCTTAGTCATGCTATCTAAAGACTCAACACCTTATTCATTTTCATCTCTCCGAGTGAAGATGACCGATTAAGTTATAAGTGAACTCAGGTTTAATGAATATACTCTGTACAAAGATTAATTCATATCTTTATTTTATTTTATATGAATGTTACACTTTGATTTGTACACCACTAAAACCGACGATCCGTTGATGTACTTTCGGTTTGGCCTAATCTTCGGGCGTTTAAAACATAATGTCTTATTTTGTATTATTTAAAGGTCTCCACTTTCAATCGGCAAAGACGATGAAGCTTTTTGTGGCTTTATCGATTGGTTGGTAATAAGATGGCCCCGTTTCACAAAATTATAAGTCTAAACGTAAAAAAAAAACAATTTGTAATGTCAAATTTACACGTGTTACTAAAGATAAACTTGTATATTTATAGCATTTTTCTATTTAATAAACAACATTTTCTTGTCTACTCACATAATAACATTACTTGTAAAATTTTAACCCATGTCTAAACCTAGGTAGACTGAGTTACAAGTTCATTTTATTAATTAAAACTTAGTTTTTATCGCAAACTTTTAGTTTATTAGAAATATAGTGCTCATTATGAGTTTGTAGAACGCTTTTTATAAATTTTACTTCTCGTATTTTTGAAATAATTGCATTCAAAGTAATTTACTCATATGAATAAAACTGGGTTTTAATACTATTTTGACTCATTGTTTACAAAAACTCTGTTGGTTACAATAAATTTGAATGATATTCGTGAGACGCTTAATTTTGACACTTACAGTTACAAGTTGTTTTGTACAATAGTTTGTAAGATTTGTGGGGGAGATAATCAAATTTGATTGGAGTTTGACACAAATATGCTCGTCTCCTAGGAGATTTAAGAAAAAACTTGTAACCTTCTAGTATTTTTTGATAAAATTGTACGAAATTTACTAATAATTACAAGTCTACACTTTTACATTAGTGAAACAAATTTCTTACAATTATTAGTAAACTTGTAGCTTTTTACTTGTAGTATACAAGAGTTGTACTTTCGTCAAACGGGGCCCAGAATTCTTTAAGAATCGTTTGTATAGCTTATCAAACATTTGAGGCCTAATAATTTGTTAAAAAGTTTAATAAAATTATGAGTTTTATAAGTTCATTAGGAGTTAAATGGCCGCAAAGCAACCAGGGTCAGATGGACGATGGCCCTGTTTTGTAGACTTTATAGTTTATATGAACAAATTTTCTCCTATTAGACGTGCATAATATAAGCGTCTTCGGATAAAAACTAATAGGGAGTCGGGACGTAAACTATATATAAAGGAATGAGGGAAGTTGAAGAAAAATAGTTTGCAGAGTGATAAACCTCGAACTTGAAAATGAGAAATATCACTGAAAACCCGAGAGAAACATGTTTTATTTATTATATCTCTCCGACAGCTAATTTTTATTTTTCACACATTTCTTTCCTCTTTTCGGACTAATCTATATAAAGTTATCTTTTAAAAATGAAACTTTCCGTACTAAGTGAACCTTCCCTAGAGATACAGGACCAAAAAATAAGTTTTTAATATGTCCTAGTAAAGAGTTTTCTGGAAAAAACTTCTCTGGAAAAGTAGAACGAAAGCGTGAGGTACTGTGTTACTTTACTTACCTGCTGTGTTGAGAAAGTTTAGTGTTTACCTCCCAAACTACAAGATATAGGAAGGTTCGAAGTTGTCTCGTCGCAAGAGGGAGTTTTATACCTCATAAGTCTTATAAAAGTATCGGAAGGCTAAGTTTAACCTCTAAATGACCCAAACTTCATGTTTGTGGACAAATCCTCACGAGATAGCAAATATACTACTTTTTTAAGGAAACAACTTTTTTATTTACTTTTTAGGTTTCCTTTAGGGGGTTTAATCCTTTAAATTGCAAAGTTAAAGGTGGAATGAGAAATAGTTCCAACTCGCAAAAAACACTGCTTCGTAGCTTATATGGTATTGACATGACCCAGCACTATTTTAACATTAATCTTCAGACAAATTTATAATGCCTAATTAGGTTATAACAGAGTTCCGATCATGGTGAAAATTGTTTGAAAATCTGTTTTTAGCCCATTGTGTGTTTATCAGAAAATAAGGCGTACAATGTTGTTTGGATGACGAGAATGTATTTCGATTGGCTTCCAGATTCAGTATGGATGATAGTTAACACATCTCTTGGGTTCTATGGTGCTAAAGAGTAGGCTGTCAGTTGGAAAGGAGTTTTCCTTCTATTAATCTGGTTAGTCAACTATCTCAGTCAGCTACAATCAACGTTTTCCAAGAAGAAGTTGATTCTATTGCAAACGTTGCAAGAATATTGTTTAGCTCTCACGGAGGTTAATGTTATTTGAAGTTATTAAACATGTTCTTATCCAAACCTCTGATTCGTGTAGGTTGCTCTTGTCTTACTCGTTTGGATGTTTAATCCGTAACGTTAAAAATTTATTCCCAAAAAAGTAAAAAAGAAATGGTAAAAACACCAGCGTGATACACATAACTTTGTGCTGCGGAATAGACGAAGCATATCGACCATATGCAGCGATTGGATTTTTCACCAAAAAATTAGGATCCCGGAGGCCACCTTTTTCCAAGCCGCTTCATTTTGAAAAACCTTGAATATATGATTCCTAAGAGGGATGTGACGAGCAGATCATTCCGGCGAAGCATGCCTGTTTATAAATTAGTTTTGTAAATGAAATAAGCAAGTTCGATTCCACTCTTGGTATTATTGATATCTACTCAGAGGATTACATCTAACAACGTTTAATTTTAACAATGTTTAATTAAGTCATCTAACGATAACTTAATACAAGACCTATTATTAGTGTTCGAACCCTACACACAACTGTCTAGTAATTATTAGACATTTACAAATTTCCGAAATCATTAGAGTTGATTTGCCACGTGGAAACTGCAAACCCCTATATTTTGAAACATATTGATTCGGAACAGCTTCCGTTCTCAATCATATAGAAACAGTTGAATAATGCTGCCAAATATAGTTTTAGTTTTACTGGTGTCTTAACCGTATCAAATCAAGCGAAATAATATATTTAATTCATTCATTACAAGATTAATCTACAAATCAAAATTAACTTTCCTATAACAAAACTGTGGAAAATTTAATACTACGTGACAAATAAAATTTACAAAAAGGGAAATTCCTTAAGCCCCCTCACCGAAAAAAAAAGGTTCAATTAAATATAAAAATAAGTTTTATTTTATTTCATTATTAAAAAGTAAAACTTTATACTTAAAAGAAATCTTTTGTAGAAAAGTTCCATTAGCTCTAATGAATTTTAGAAATAAAATGAATATAGCGACCCTAGCATCTCCTTTATAGCCAAAAAGACGACAGTGGAGAGGGGAAGAGGTCACTAATTGAATGGAAAGTTAGCCTCCAAAATTTTCTATAAAAGATATTAACGATTAAAAACAGACGACTATACTTTCTATCTTTATAACAAGCGAGACACAAATTTAATTACTGTTGTATTAATTAAGCGAGTTTACGGAATTACATTTTTTCTCTGGCGAATTTTTAAATAGATGAATTTATGATTTTGAATGAGCACTAGTGGAGTTGTTCATAATGAAAGGAACGAAGAAAAGAGTCTCTCCACAAAACTAATAATTTATTCAGAGCGCTTTCAACCTAACATGAGGCCATCATCAGTGCCAGGGATAATTATAAGAAAACAGCTAAAAGAAAGACATTATATACGTAAAACTTAAATAGAATCAGTAATATTCTTCCTCTTCTTTTTCGACTCAACGATTCTGAGTCTATCAACTCGACGACTGAGTCTATCACGGCTCACCGACATCGTTGAGTCGAAAAAGAAAAGGAAGAATATTACTAATTCTATTTAATTTTTACGTATATAATGTCTTTCTTTTAGCTTTTTTCTTATAATTATCCCTGGCACTGATGATGGCCTCATGTAGGTTGAAAGCGCTTTGAATAAATTTATAGTTTTGTGGAGACACTCTTTTCTTCGTTCCTTTCAGATGAATTTAAATAGATAATATTTATTTAAATAGATTTATTTATTATTTATGTAGATATCTGAGTGCTAAGAGTACGTTGTTAAAATTTGAATGATGTAATTCGGTTGTGTTCAATTGGGATAATATCGTAAAAATGTTTATCTTTATATTGTCTTATTATAAGGTTTTGACGATATCAATAGTTATTTGGCTTAGCTATGGTAGATAGCACTTAAAGAGCTTATGGAGAAGCCACGCCTCACAAGCTCTCAGCAATGCCGTTTTGTTGAAATTTCCCTGTCAAGATGGCATTTTTACCCAAGACCGGAGCTTAGAGTTTTCCTGTTTGAGCAGCGCCATGTATTCTTTTGCTACCATTTAAGAAAGATGAAAATAATTACTAGTGTATTACTGCTATTAGGAAATTTTTAAATAATTACTACTGCTTTACTGCCATAAGGAAATAATAATAATAATAATAATAAATACATTTCTTTATTTCTATCACCTACAATTAATTTATAATTTACAATGTATAAAATATAACTTTATATTCTTGAAACCAATTTCTGACGATTTATCTTTTATATAATTTGGTGATGAAAGCTCTCAGTAGGTCTTTTTAAAAAATTTTAAAAAGAAAACTTTTTAAAATTATTTTTTTTAAATTAAAAAAAAAAACTGTTTAAATAATTACCATAACTGTGTTTTGCTACCATCAGGAAATTTGTAATCAATTACAAGTGTTTTGTTACTATTAAGAAATTGGTAAATACTTACTAGTGCTTTGCTACTAATAGGAGATTCGTAAATACTTACTAGTGTTTTCTTACTATTAAGGAATTAGTAAATAATTACTCGTGTTTTGCTTATATAAAGAAATTCGTAAATACTTATTAGTATTAAATTTGAGTCGGTTGTTCGTCGGTTTTAAAATGGTAATTCTCCTTTGCTACATTTTTACAAACATCTTTATGCTCCGAGATGGAAATTCTGGAGATTGGCAATATTTTAAAATCACTGTTCGTAATTCTTTCACATATGTGATTTCTGTTTGCTACTCCCTTAATATTTTTTTAGTTGTTAGCGCCGGTCATTAGCAGAGGTACGGATACCATTATGCGACCAATAATATGTCACGATTTACGATAAATATGAAATAGCATATAATCAATTATTCCTTTATCAATCAACTAAGGAAAACCATCTAACAAAGTATTGAGCTTATCTTAAACACCTGGGGCGTTACAATAAAATATTAGAGGATTAATAGTACCAATGGTAAGCTAACTTGCTATGTGATATCTGTCTGGGTTATGCTGTTCAAGCAGCCTAACCTAAGTTTTTTAAGAATAAATTGATTGTGATAGAGTTGTTATTTGGTTTTACAGGAGACAGAGAGAGTGGATATGAGGGTGAGGATGCCAGCCCCCAGCTGAATAGTTATAGACATAGCCCTAGCAGGCAACCATCTCCCTACCCCATGGGTAATTATCACTAAGTTTGAGATCTAGAGGTTTTGGAGGTGAAGATCAATCTCTCAAGAACAATCTTAAATTAAATATTTTAGAGACGCAAAAAAACATGTGGTTGTTGAATTTAATAACATAAAAGTAACAGTATAACGAGCTAGTACGATGTAGTACAAGATCCTCCATTTTACTTTGTGTATAAAAGGTTTTGAATTCTGTTTTTCATTGTCATTAAATCTTTAGATGTTTGAGCTTAAAGGAATTTATTGTAGTGAGGTATATAATTGGAACCACTTTATTTATCCATTAAAATTTAATTCAGGCTCTGTCAGAGCCCTGATTACTTGGACGTAATATATTAGGGCATGTCATTACGTCAAGCGATCAGTAAATGACGAATGTTGAATGATGGAACAGTTCCTAGATATAGCATTGCAGTTTGCTTGTTACATTCCTAGAAGTCTCATGCACAATTATAAGGAGTCGCCTTTAGCTATACTTACGATAAATACAATAAAAACATTCAATTCAATATTTAATCATTTCTAGATATCTAGCCAATTATGACTTTGCTCTTAGGCTAGACGATAAATGCACAGATGCAATACCTTTTATCATAAATGCTCTTGACGCCAAGGAGTTTTTTGTTTAAGATATAGCGAGCTTTTAATAAAAAAATAATATAACATCTTCGCATCTCTTAGTGAATCAGACGAAAAACGATTTCCCACAACAATTTTACACAATTTGAAACCTTGACAAGTAGACAGAATAATAAAATGGGTAAACTTTGGTGGTTTCTATGAAGAATAAAGGTTCCGATGGTGCCATCATTGTAGATGAGACATTTATTCTGATCCTGTATCCTTGAAGATACCTTTCCTTCTAGGAAACAATATGTGATGTTATTATCCACTATCTTCCTAGACATGGTCACTACAGGATTGTAAGTAAGCTAATTTGTTCTTCGAGATTTCGCTAAAACCTTGAATAAGTTTGAAGCTAAAGGGATTAAATAAGTTAGACTTATTAAGATATGATACCTTTTGAAACAATACAATTGTGCAAAAGACAGCTAGGGATGCTAGATGATGCATCTGACAAAACATTTGGCAAAGAAACCTAACAAAATAGACACATCTATTCTCGGAGGGACAACTGCTCATGTCAAAATTGGTTGTATCGAAAACTTCCTGATACACTAATTGTATTATTCAATACTCATAACGTAATTTTGTGATTGGCAGAGTCGGCCAACATGAGTGGTAGTAGTACTACAGGCCGTAGTGGTAGTCCTAGACGTGGCAGGACACGTGGCAAACACAGAGGCGTGACGTCATCAAGTTCAATGTCATCTGCATCTTCTGATAACCTGCACTCTGATCTACCTTACCCAACACAGTCTCATCTCAAAGGTAAAATAAAAATATAGTACCCTAATTAATAATAATAATAATGTTTAGTTATGCAAGAATGCATGTTTAATTTTGGTGCTATATAATCCCATTTTGGCTGTGAGTAGCCAAATATGGCTCACACAAATAAAGTGTTTATTTTATTTGGATTACAAAAGTAAACCAAGGAAACCTTCTGTGTCTCAAATATTCGTAACATTTAATAAAAGGAGGTTTTCTTGTCCTTTGCCTCCCATAAGGCTTATCATTTGTACGAATCAACTCTAAAAGTAATTTCTGATGGTCATACAAAGGCAATCATTTAAACCTAAAATTAAGAGATTTGAAGTCAAATATCGTAATCATAGTCAATTTTATTTTCTAATAGAATGAAAAATTATTGTCGAAGCATTTCACATTGCTGCGAGATCAAATTGTATTGGAAACCCTAACAATTTAGAGTAGGGGAGTGACGGCTCTTTTTGGGATAGCAGAAATACGATGTTAAACAGGCACGTCTGGTGCATTATAATGTGCTCGTGACTCCAAGCACGTTCCAGTGGTACAACATGCTTACGACTGCCATACTGTAGCACAAGTAGCATATTTGCTGTTAGCAATATCTCAACACGTACTGCATTTGCCTATTCTAATATTCAAACTTTTTTCGTCATTTTGTTGGAGAGGGAGAGAGCTGACGTAGGTATAGATGTCGCATTATAAATATATTTCCTTTCTCTATTTTTTTACAAGTCTAATATTTTGTTTTTTCTTATATCTTATGTGAATTAAAATTATTAAACTGATCATGTTTGTGATTCTGACATTAATTAAACATGATGTAGCAAAGTCGTCAAAGATTTAAGTACTTCATTATCGACTTAAAAATTTTTCAGTCCAAAAAATGACTCATATTGAAAAGATTCAAACTATTTAAACTAGATGAGTTCATCATGGTCTGAATGATAAAAAATAAGTCTCTCAAAATAGTAAAAATAAAAATCACTGATGTAATATTTATTTAAAACTTTTATTTATTTATTAATTATTTTTTTTATTTTCTGTCAGTCTTTTTCCTTATGAAAAGTAACCAAAACAGAAAGAGCTGACAGTTTGAAAATAATTTTGTTTTTATAACTTTATTTTTATTAATATTAATTAAACAAAGAAATTTCAAATTAGAACACCAATATTTTGTTGCTATCTGAAAAGCTCTGGAAGAGACGACTAAACGAGACCTTTTTTAGTCTAACTGGTTTTTAGTGGTTACCTTGTCACAATTCAGTTTTTGATTAGGGAGAGGTGAGAAATCAACTAGCAACTAGACCACATCGTTGGGCCCTTTTTTCTAACTACCTTATGGCATAGCGAAAGTTCAAGTATTGACATTCCGTGTCTAATCCACTCAGGAGCAGTGACTTTACTATAAGTTTAAACTAGAACTAGAAATAACATGTACTTGACACAAATAGTGAGTTTACCTGCTCTTAAGACCATAAAGCTGCCCCATATATTTTATACCCATATAGCTACTGAAATTTTGCCATAACCTAGGTTCATTTAGACAGAAACCCAGTAAATTAAGAAAGAAATGTTTTTCCCAATAACTGATTTTACTCAAGCTCGGAACTAAACCTTTAATAAATCTTAACGTCCCTTTCAAAGAACGGGACATAAAAAAATCATCTCTAGCGTGAAATAAAATAAAATCCTTGAGGCCTCGACCGGGTTTGAACCCGGACTGTTTACGGGTGTAAAACGCGTGCTATCACACCATCGGGACTTCTCCAATTAATAAATTATAAGAAAACATAATAAAAGATAATAAGGAAGTTTCGAAAAATTAAACATATTGCTACTTCTTGTTTTAAATAGGTTACTTGTCCATAAATTTATCCTTCTTCATCTTTCTTCGTACAATATGGTACAGAAAAACAATTAAATCATTCATGTTGTCTTTACACTGATAATAAAAGTTTCTTTTAGCATTGAACTTAAATTTAATAATATGAATATTTTCGGAAAAAGCGATGGACATAAATAAATAAGATAAATAACTTTATTTACTTGAATAAAATAAAGAATAAGAAGTAAGGAAATAAATAAAAAGAAAATGTAATTTTTCTTCTATCTTGCATGAAGAGGTTGACAGTTCGAAGGAGTGTTCGGACAGGGCAAGAAGCACTGTCCGGAAACATGTTAAGAAACAAATAAATTGGAAGGGCCCAGGAAAAAATGTTTTGGGACAGAAAGTGACAAATGTTGCTAAGGGTTAAAAACTTGGCCACAAAGAAAGGAAAAAGGACTGATATTGACATGATCTCAGTTCTATATATCTCGCTGGAATATACTCCTTATCATATTCATATGAATCAGTGATTAATGAAGTCTTTGTTATTTCCTTTTGTCATTCATAGAAAGTGTGTGTAGTAAAAGAAAATAAATATTAAGGCTGTAGAGTGTTTATTTCGCGGCTGTAGTGTGTTAATTTCACGGCTGTTGAGCGTCTATTTCGCGGCTGTCGTGTGTTTATTTCGCAGCTGCAGTGTGTCTATTTCACGGCTGTAGAGCGTCTATTTCACGGCTCTAGTGTGTTTATTTCGCAGCTGCAGTGTGTCTATTTTACGGCTGAAGAGTGTCTATTTCACGGCTCTAGTGTGTTTATATCGCAGCTGCAGTGTGTCAATTTCACGGCTGTAGTGTGTTTATATCGCAGCTGTAGTGTGTCTATATCGTGGCTGTAGTTTGTTTATTTCGCAGCTGTCGTGTGTCTAATTCGCGACTGCAGTGTGCCTATTTTGCGGCTGTAGTGTTCTTATTTTACAATTCTATCTTTTATTGTTTAGTTAATAGATATAGGTCTACTTTAAAGCATATATCAATTTTAATTTCTTGATTGAATAGGAAATGGTAGTGTTCAGTCACTATCTAACATAAGTAGCACTACCTAATATAGGATTAAGTGTCACCCATCTAAATTAGACCTCGCTGATTTACTTAACTACCTTTTGATGATACGAAACTGGTATTCGGTGCAGCTATGAGGTTGTATTACGGTGCTCCATTGAACTTGATTTCAATTCCAATCTTCAAATCGGAACCAATATTGTCGATAGATTTTCTCAGCGTTTAAATATCAGACCATCTTTTTTAATCGAGTAGATTGAAAGCGATAAAGATTTCTTTTACGACGTTTTAAAAGATTTATTTACTTGAATAAAATCAGCATTATTTTTATTTTTCACATCTTTTATGGATCCGTATCTGTCGCCGGGTGAAGATACATTAACACAGCTCTGCAGCTTTGTCCCTTACAGTCCCCCCCACCACCTCAAGCTGTCCCTTGCAGTTCGCCCCTCCCCCACCTTGAGCTCATTCTTACAGTTAGCATTTTCCCTTAGCTTTGAATCACTTTGTAGTTTTGAAGTTTTTATATATATTTCTAATACTAAGTTAATGCAAATTAGGTTCAGATTTTTAGAAATCGATTTGGTGTAATAAGAAAACCTTGCTTTTTATAAGGATAAATATCGGGTACGGGGTACCTGTACCTATGTTCTTATCTTTACAACTTCGGACTCGCTGCGGGAGTCCTAAGAATGTCATGATTATCAAAGGCTAAAGGTGTTATTACTTCAATCTGGCTACCCTCGTATTCGAAATAGTTATGACATCAGATTCGCTTCGCTCGTCTTCAAAATGTTATTGTTACCTAAAGCTTAAGGTGGTATTAACTCGGTATCGTTACGCCCTACCTTAGAATTATTAGGTAACAAAATTCTAGGTTGTTATAACTTTAAAATAAAATTATTTTTTTTTAAATATTACATTGGTATATATCCATTCTATCATGTAGTACTTCAAAGTACTTTTTCAGTTGCTACAACTACAATAAATTAGTAAATAAATAACTAAAATAAATAAAACTATATAAATATAATAAACTAATAATAACCATCTATTTGCCACAATACGATACAAAAATAGTTTTTTCACATGCAAACTTGATAAATATATTATATTATATGTAATATTATTATAATATAATATTATATTATTTTATTTATTTTCTTTTTTTATGTATAATCCTTTTTACAGCAATACGGCATGTAGCCGTGGTGCCTCATATTGAGGATTTGGAGATGGAACAACTATTGTTTTAAAAATTATATATTTATTTTTATTGTGAATTCATTACATTCAATTTAATTGTAATTATTGATTTTTTATCTTTGGAATAATTTGTTATAATAATTTCTTTTTCATTTTATATTAAAAAAAAGAAATATAAACTAAATTATTTAAACCTACAATATATTAATAAATAATGGTTCTATCATGTAGTACTTCAACTTACTATTTCAGTAACTACAACTACAATAAATAAAACTAAATAAATATAATATAAATAAATTAATGAAACAGTAATTATTTGGACTGGTATGTTATATACCATATAAATTTCAATTTTATAAGTTGCGTTTAACAAATTTTTGCATGAACGCAATGAAACGTTAATATTATATAGGGATTCAGTCTTCAAAAAATCTAAATTATAAATCATTAAAACTACAATAAATTAGTAAATATCCGTTCTATCATGTAGTATCTCAAATAATGTTTCTGTGCTCGGGAAAGCCTTATAAAAATGCCAGCCGTCATAATCTGAAAAAAGTTTTTAGTAACATCAATATTTTAATTAAATAAAAGCAATAATTTCATTGTTGCATTATATGTTAAATTAATTTTAATTGTAAATATTGTTTTCAGGCGTAAACAAAATTGTTTTATACAAACACTATAACATGTTAGGACCTCAATTTTTGACTCTTTAAGTGTTGCATCCCTACAGTCGTACCATATTTCTACCTTGTTTTTTCTGGCGGAACTAATTACCAAGCTAATAGACCTCTAATGTAGGTATATTGTGCCTGATTTAAGACAAGACAGTATTTAATTTGGCTCCCACTCATTATTTTCATTTACAGTAATTAATATTACCTTTACTACCCTACCGGTTACTCAAGGCAATAAAAACTCACTTAATTTATAATTCTAATTTCCCCTCCTTATTTCCATTCTAAATTTTCTTTAATTAAATCAAGAAAGAAGATATTTTTAAAAATTAAAGTGTTAGAAATCAGAATCGATTCTATTTTTAGTATTTTATGTGTTTTTATTCATTCGTTATTCTTTCATATTATTCTACTTATGTACTTAAATAGATATTATTTACTTCTCTACGAATTTATAATAATTTGATTTTTGAATTGTCTATACACGCTGTGATATCAGTATGATAAAATATTTTATTTACGTACATTTTGATATTTCACTCTTTGATAAAATAGATATAAATTTGTAAATTCTCAAAAAAATTCTATCTCAATATTTCAGTCTAATGGGTGCGATGATTTCCCGTAGTATATTCGTACTGTATTTGACTAACAGGTGGAGCTTTTTAAAAATAATGTTTTCTTTCGGTCAGACTTTTTTCAAAGACGTATCCGCTTCTTGTCTGGCGGATTAATTTGGCCCGCTGCCTTTTTTTAAAAAATACGCTAAAATATTACACTAAAAAAAGGTAACACTCCCATTCAAGGAGGGTGGGGGACTATTTATTTTTCTCTTTATTTTCAATTTTTTAAATATAAACACTTGTAGTTTTTTCATTTCTATAAGACAGGCAAAGATAGCATATATTTCCATCGATAACCATGGCAATAATTAATTTAAAATTAAATTATTTTTATGACTTCCCTAGTAAATAGGTAATGGTAATTTAAGTAATTAAAGTACTCGTAAAATCTAGAATCAGCTCTTGTAATTACTTTAATTTATTACGAATATTTATATTATTTTATTACGACCCTACATTAATAATATTAGTAAACATAAATATACAAGAGAATATTTTTATGTGTCTGAATTTTTTATTTATTTATTTACTAAATTTCATTTATTACATGTTGCCAGGTGTACTACTGGCAATAGACCATATCACACCCGCCTAAATAATCTATTTATAAAAATAAATTCGTAAAAATATTTTTAAATTTTTGACTGCCTCTAGACATTTTGACTCAGTCTACGTATTAGCGTCCCGACGTACGCTACTAGGAATCATCGGCCTTTGAAAATATTTTTTGTCGGAAAATCGTAGTTTTTTTTTAACGTCCGGTTTCATTTAGAATGTCATTTGTCATTTTGTATCTATATGTGAAAGTATTAAATTGACACCTGTTATGATTTTTTTAGCGGTCTTCTGGTAAAAATAAATGTTTAAATATAGTTAAAGTTTTTAAATACCTGAAATTATATAAAAAGAATGTGATATAATCATCACTAGTAATTATTTACTTAACTTTTATTTTATATTTCTATTATTTATTTATTTACATCATACTAACATTTATGTGATGTAATTTTATACATTGTGTATTCCATTCAAATTCAATATTATAGAGAGGTATACTAAAGGTAATTTAAACAAATTTCCCCATGAGCCCAAGTCCAATTTTCAACTTTAATAGAGTTCTGGATAAAATTCCATATTGCCGCAGTTAAATGACTATGTTGAAACACTTCACTCAGCTTAGCGAATCATTTCAACCATATTAGCGAATGTTTTCAAGGGAAACTAGCAAGACTTACCGATACATATTATAGTATAAAATAATAAATAATAAATAAATGTATCTTTATTGCCAACAACCAAACTTATTTTTGGAACAGGTTGCGTTAAAAAAACATATTAAAAAAATCGATTTACAACTATTAAAAAACTACTATAAACAATGATACAATACACATATACACACACACACACAACTTATATATATACTATATATATATATATATATATTATAATATATATTATTAATAATATATCATACACACACACACATACACACACACACACACACACACAATATATATATATATATATATATATATATATATATATATATATATATATATATATATATATAATATATATATATATATATATATATACATACACACATATACATATAAGAAATCAAATTATACCACACATACAGTGCCACTTTAAATGTATAATTTCATCAAAAAATTCTTTCATGTTATAAAGAACTTTTTACAAAGCAAAATTTTCCCCTTTTACTTTTCCTCATTTATACCGTAGGTATATAGGAAAGTATTGTGTTGGCAAAAAATAAAATAAAAATAAAACAACCGGATGTCACCAGATTTATCTTTTTCAAGTGTTTTGAAATTTGATTCTGAGTGGTTTTAACAAAGTCGTCTGTCTCTATGTGTATATGTCTGTGTGAGTGTGTGTGTGTGTCAGTTATCATGGTAACTACTACTGTATTTATCCTAGAAAGTTTAAATTTTGTACAAAAATCAATCTACCGCTATTGTTGTGCAATTCGGAAAATAATTTTTATGACGTAATTGATGACGGCAAAAATTTTGAAAAAATATAACATAAAAAATGATACGATCAGATTAAGATTTAGTACGCATGTAGCATATGTATGTAGCTAAGTAGCCAAATTTCATCTCATTATCAGCATTAGTTCAATTTTTATCAAATGATTTGCTTACGTTTTTTTTTTTTTTTAATTATAAATTAGAAAACGATTCAATTGAAATGAAATTTAGAACAAGTATATACCTCTACGTTTAAAAAATACACTAATTTCGTTAATAAGACAAGTATATTTATGGTTTTTGATGAATCAAAAAAGTTAAGCTGCATTGAGCGTGTTCAGAGCTATATGGATGACCGCTACGAATGGAACGGATGCATTTTTCTATTTAAGGACAAGCGAAGCGAGTCTAAGGACACGCTGCAGTATAATTTGGCGAATTGTATATTCTGAGGACGAACGAGCGAGTCCGAAGCAGGAAGGATGAGCGTAACGAAAAGTTCTGAGGTACCCCGTACCCGATTTTTTTTAAATTGATTTCTAAAATTCCTGCCTGCGTCCTGTCTGAGAACTGCGAGAAGGTTTTTGTAAGGTAGGAGATGGTTTCACTGAAAGAGGGAGACTTGTTTATCAAGGAATATAAACACACACAAATAATATGATTATATATATATAATATATATATATATATATATATATATTATATATATATATATATAATATATGTATATATATATATATATATTATAATTATATATATATTATTATTATATATATATATATATATATATATAATTGTTGTTAGTATTTGTCTCCATTATAATTGATAATATTAATGACTTTTAAAAGCGCCGTGGAGTACTTCACAATAAATAACACCAACAACACGTCTCTCCACTAACATTATATATTAAATAAACTGACAGAGCCGGTTTCGGCAAATAGCATCAACAGTGCCTAAACAAGCGAAAATCATAAACTTAAAAATATAAAAAATAAAAAGGTTACAGCATAAAACCAAAATCACATACAAAAAATAAAATGTAAAAATTAACGGATTTTGGTCTTTTTATTTTGTTAATTTTTACATTTTATTTTTTGTATGTGGATTTGGTTTTATGCTGTAACCTTTTTATTTTTATATTTTTTTTAAGTTTATGATTTTCGCTTGTTTTAGGCACTGTTGATGGCTATTTGCCGAAAGCGGCTCTGTCAGTTTATTTAATATATAATGTTTAGTGGAGAGACGTGGTTGTGGTGTTATTTATTGATAATATTAAAATTTATGACACAGAATGGGACGTAATAATATTTTTTAATTTTGCATTATAACTATATTTCGCCTTCCTTAGCAATACAAGGCATATTCATGTTGAAATAAACCTAAAAGAAAGAATTAATTACAATCAAAGCATAGATGTTAAAAATTACTAATTAAGTCATGCTCAGAGAAGTTAAAATAAAGCTACTTACATACACGTTAAAAACCCGTTTTTAGGTTTATTTAACATGAATATGCCTTGTATTGCTGAGGAAGGCGAAATATAGTTATAATGCAAAATTAAGAAAAATTTATTACGTCCATTCTGTGTCAATAATTTAATATTATATTATATATATATATATATATATATTATATATATATTATATATATATATATATATATAATATATATTTATATACAGACGATTCTTCTAAACTCGTACTATCTCATACGCATAATTTCTAAAAAAAAAACGTTAAGATTATTTGGAGAGCTTAATTTATAAAACTGGTCGAAGTCAATACTACTATTCTAAATGACCAAAATTTTTAAAAAAACGTGGTAAATAAGCGTGAATTCTAAAATACGATCGATGATCAAAAATGTGTGTAATAGAGTGGTGTATTCGATATTCTTTTCGGGAAACAAAATCGAATAAAGCCGATTCGGAAAAGATTAGACAACTCAAATCTTGGTAGCAGTGTTATTTGTTTATCGTCATATTTACAATATTTTTACTAATTATTGTATAATTATTGTATTAGCATAATGGGAGATTTAAACGAGCGCGAAAACAGCTGAGCATTACTGATAATGAAATGAGGCCATAGGCTTGCATAACATATCGAATAAATATTCAAATTCTATGAAAAATCGCATTTCTTTGGAAAAATAAATTAAGTAACATGTTGGTTACCTAATGCTTCGTAAACCTCTGGTTATAAAGCATAAATCGGAAACTTATGCAAGAATCGGTTTTATAAAGAAAGAAAGGATACATTTCATTAACATTTGCCTGGCTTCCTTCGTCTCCTAACAACTTTTGAACGCATTCTTGGATCAGATAAAAAGCCACGCCAAGATGCTGAAATCTCTATTTTCATTAAGAAGGTTTATTTGCAAGGATGTTGAATAAAGGGGATACGCATTAAGGAACATTTCTGACCCATGGAGTTTATGAGATAGAGAAATAGGAGCAAACTTACCTCCCTTAGGTTTATAAGTTTGCCTCTAAATTTTAGACCTGCGCTGTTATAAGGATCTAAGCATGCGCAGTTTGTACCGCATGTGCAGTTGGTTTTTGACGTGTGTTTAGTGTTGCATTCATCTCTATGTTTTGATTTTCGATGGGGTCACTTTGTTGAATGGCAATTTGACTTAGTGCGTCATCCCCTTTATTCAACATCCTTGTTTATTTGAGAACATGCCTGTTATCAAAGTTTCTCAGTTCTGAAAGGCGTTTTACAGCAGTGTTAAAATTCCTCCCTGTAATGTTGACATTTGAGTAAACTCAGTATAATATAAATGTATACTATTATTTTTAAACTTTAATTGATGATTAATCATCAATTAATAATAATAATAAGTATTATTATTATTATTATAATTTGTTGATTAATCTCATTCGTTTTCAATATTACTTTCAATATCTTGTAATTATTCTTTCTCTGTCTCATTTCTTATTCGCTTTATATGCATACTTATAATTTTGAAATTATTAAGTCAAATTAGATTGTAATAGAATAAATTTGGTTATCAATTAAAAAATTATCTGTGAGGAAGGAAAGGTAAAACGGTTTTTAAAGGTAAATTGTTATAATTGCAAAATATTTCCTTCCGACCTACGAGAGACCATCCATCATCAGTGGTTCTCAAACCAAGAAGAAATATTAGAATATAATCAATTTATTTCAAGTTATATGTTATGAAATTAGTATAAATTACACCGGGTGTAATTTATGAGTGAACATGAGACCGAACTAATATATGAGGTGTTGGTGCAACTCGTTCCTCGTTCTTAAGACTGAATAAGTGATAGTAGTGAGGTTGGATTAAAACTGGAATTAAAAGCAATAAACACGGCCGATACCAGTGAGTCAAGTAAGTTATTTTAGATTTTGTTAAACAGTGCATACAAAAATAAACATTCCCGCGGAGCTACGACAATGACAGACTAAAACATACCCACTAACGACTTGGTAATAACTACATAGAAGGTCTTAAAAGAGCTGAAACGGATAATGTGTGTGAAATTCTAGTTCCGGGGTTTTAGTCCAAACACAACGCTGATAATATATAGTAGTAATATGGGGAGTGGTAGTAACTACCAGGCAGTAGGCCAGGTTGTTGGGCCCTTTTTGCAGCTTGTTCTACTCCTTTTAATTTCAAGTGTAGGTATATTTCATCTAATATAGACAAAAGAACCGCGAATTTCTATGGTTTCTCTCATGCTTTTTTCAAGCAATCATACATATTTTCACTGACTCTTATAGTCTAGTGAAAACTAGGAACAACACGTGCCTCGCTGTTAAACCAAACCTCCATACGCTTTAAACTACAAGGCAGACACACTATAGTATTACAATGATCTACAATGAGGGTCCTAAATTTTGCCTATACCAGTTTCATTTAGGGTAAGGGATCATTAACGAGTACTGACAACGCACAGGCTCGATACACCGGCTTTACGTCCTTCTGAAGGACGTGGTACGCAGAATTTTTATCCCTCTCAAAAAATCCTAGAGGCCCGTGCTGGGATTGAACCCATGACTTAAGTCCATTCATTCTGTGTATTGGCCGCGTACATTAACCACTACACCACGGATGACTCTAATTATATAGGTATTATACACAATGTATAATAAATACCTATATAATTCTCTGGCGTAGTCTGATAGTCAGTTGATTTGGTTGTCCGGATTTATTAATAGAAAATGGAATGAATTTTGTTTTTCTGAATATAAAGCTAGCATGTTTGTGTGGAACCATTTGGTTATTTATGGTATATTCTAGAGGTCACATCTTTTACAGGAGCATCTCGAGGCTATCCCCCCCCCTCGTATCTCTTGTTAAGGACATTTAAAAGTATAACTTTACTATTAATAATAAAAGATCTTGTTGAGCTAACCCTTTCTACCGAATTTCATATCTTTACCATTCACAGGTGTTGAGATATAATGGCTCAAAGTTAGGTAGTTTTGACACTCAGTTATCAAAATTCTAAGGCACTTTCAGTAATCGTAAACACTTGAAATTTGGTATATAGATAATAGTCCAGGACCCAGTATTAAAAAAATGAAATTTAATTTATACTAAAACAGCCTAAATTATACTAAATTAGTAGTAAAATAATTTTTAAATAAAATAAATTTTATTTTATACTAAATTTATACTAAATTATGGGACTTTAAAATAAGTCCCAAATTTTGAAAATAAGTCCTAATATCAAAATTTTGATACATTTGTCTGAAAATGTACTTTAAATTTTGAAGGAAAGCATAGTCTGTCTATCCAGAGTGGAGCCCTTCATATAAGTGCCTTCATACAATTTTGAGCACTCGCTCATAATATTGGAAAATCGCAGTATTTTCAGTTTTCTTGAAATGAAATGATTTTCTGTGGGTCGTGTGTTAAACATAAATAGAACATATATTAAAGCTGATTAAATACTCTATAAAAAGAGTGTTCATGTTGTCAATATCAGGTAACTACAACTAAAGTTATAACGTTTGTTAAATGGCAAAAAATTGACAAAATGCCAATATGTTTTTAATCAAATTCGCCAACTTTGATTAAATTAACCATTTGTTTTGTTCTTTTGAAAGAGCCATAATTTTGGTTGTAGTCATCCGATTTTTGATGACTTTATAAATTTTTCAATTTTCTTTCCTAAGTCAAACAATGACAACAATACAAATAAAAAGCCAGTGAAAATATTTTTGGAGCATGAAAATGATGCTGTAGAAATTTTGAAAAAATGTACAAAACTCAAGGGAACAATTGAATTGGTATCAAAAAAACAAAAAATTGGTATCAGCAGAAATTTAGTGCCCTCCACCAAAAGGAGAGTCTCAAAATTCGTCAAAATAAAGAAGGAAATAGGCAAAAGGAATTCTGCTATTAAAACTATTATTAAAAGAGACGAACTTATTATAGAAGGCAAGACATTTGTATGTAGAGAAAGAAGAGGATTTTTTTATTTTTGCAACAACTAACTCTCCAATGGACTAAAACTAATAAAAGAATTAACTAAGTTAGATTTGAATTACATTGTACAATGTATCATTAAGAATGAAAACGACAATGTAAACAAAGAATCAAAAATTAATTAATTTTAAATCTAATATAATCTAATAACCCCACCACCACCACCTAAAAAAAAGAAAGAAAAGCTAAATCATAATCAAAAGTAAAATAAAAATGATATAGTAAATGTACAAAGTGACACATAATTTTGATACATTTAAAATTAAAGACTTTGTATTTTTTGTATAATAATTAAAAAAATATATTAAACATAAATTAAATAAAAATAATTAATAATATATTTAAATAAATTAATATAAAAGAAAATAAATATAAACGATGTAATTATTATAAGTTTTAAATTAGTTTAAAAACAACAAACAAATCTTAAATAAATTAACTGTTATAAATACTTTATTAAATATAATATCTGTTAAGTTAAATAGAGTAATATAGCAAGCTAAAAATGTAAAAGATCTTAAGTTTATGAAAATAAACTTAAATTACCACAGCCTTGGCTGATTTAGGTCAACCTGGTTTTATTATAAATTTTATTGTAACAACAAAATTGTATTAGACCTAATAAATGGTAATTCAATTCATTCATCCGATTTTGATGATTAAACACTCGTATTACAGAAAGTGTTATCACCTCTAAAAAATACCCTCTTTATGTTTTGCACACGACCCACAGGAAAACCACTTCATTTCAAGAAAACTGAAAATAGTGCGATTTTATAAAATTTTAAGCATGCGTAATTATATGAAGGGCGGCTTCACTCAACTATTTGACTATACTTGCTTGAACAGAATTAAGACTGGCAAACATACACTACTTACAGTGAGTCACGGAAGAACTACAAGGACTGAGACTCAAAGACTCTACGGACTACAGGAAAACCTCTGCAGGACAAAGACACTGGATGTACCAAGCTGCTCTACTTCACAACAACTTATCTACAGAAATTAAACAAATTAGTAAAATAGAAACTTTTAAACAGACAGTCAAACAGCACTTACTAAACGACCTAGACAAAAACACTAATTAAAAATAAAAGCCAAAAATTCTTCACAAAGAAATCAAAAAGCTAAAAATAATGACTATAACTAACAAACATACTAACCTAACTAACCACAAATGTAAATAATACTAACAACTAATAACCTACTAACCTATAATAATTACCTGAATCTTATCACTAACCTGTTTAAAATCATAAAATTATTAGAATAATTAGAATTTTTATTTCTATCTATTTCTATTTATTCTATAAATTACCAATAAAAAATAAAATATATTCTTATAAGAAGAGAATATAGAGAGAAAGTTGCGTATATTCCCTCTCGCGGCGCAGGTCTTTTTCAAGACCTCATGCGAGAGGTACTTTATAATGAATTCATCAATTATTGTAAAATATGTAATTTTTAAAAATAAAGAATATTTAAAAAAAAAAAAAAAAAAAACTCTAGATAGGTAAACTAAGTTCTTTCGTTATAATTTAAGGTATATTTTCAAAAACTGGTTTGAAGTAGTAAATAATGAGTCACATTTTTTCTGGTCTTGCTCCTGGACTATTATCGAAATTTCATGTGGCATAATGATATAGGCATAGGAGCTCTGTGCCGTGTTTGACAGAGTAGTTAATTAATTAAGGAGTCTAAGCTTAAGCATCCTTATCCACAGCGAATTGACGTCAATGTTCTTCTTTCATTGCATTTGTCTTGCAAAGGTATTAACGATGCATACATTGTTTGTTACAGAGACTGGTGGTGAAGAGACTCCACCAGAGCCGGCACCACCAGAAGTACCTCCACGTGGTGGATCTCTCCACCATCCTCTACAACAGAAAATGCCAGCTCACTCTCAACCTGAGTTAGATCAGGAAACTTACGTCTTTCCAAACCAAGGTAAAAATAATGTTAGGTATATCCTAAGTCAACTTGGACTTTATTTAAAGTCCCCTTGAAAAAAAAAAAATAGATTGCAAATTTAGTTCATGTTTTGAACAGCAACAGTACTGTAAAAGTATATTATAGTAAATCAGGTTGTTGTGACGTCATTAACCCGATTTTCTTAGTCAGTAAAATTTCCAAAAAAAATGTGAAATCCAGAATTACAAATACTCTCTGGGAATTTTTTTTATTGATTATTAGGACACCAAAAGAATAAATCTGGCTCTGAGTAGTAAGGACAACTTTGAAATCGAATAATTAACAAGAACCCCTAAAAGGCGGTTTGTAAACATTAAAATTTGAGTGGAGTGTCGACTCGAGTTTGGCTAGGGGAGTTTGGCTCGGGTTTATGAAGCATGAGTCGAAAACTGAAGCAATAAGTTAATTGTTAGAAAGATGCTCCATAATTATTTATCCTTGATGAAAAGATAAGAAAAATATTACTTGTGTCCTATTGTTTTCTATTCACAGCCTATAACCATAGTCTCTATATAAAATTAGTTTAAGTTAAAAGGTTAAGATGTTCTCAGTCTAATTGAAGCCCCATGCACATCTGATTAAAAAGAAAAATTGTTTTAAAGTTTCTGATATATTTTGGTTCTCAAGAGTTTTTGGTAATTGGTGTTTTTATCAAAAGTATTGAATTATTGCTAAACACCCATGCTTGAATTTCCTCAGTCTTTACAAAATATTAAATGAGACAGACAACAAATAAATTTTGCTGTCAAAACCCCTGATTGAAACGAGACCTGTTAGTCACCGTTTTGTCATAACTAAAAACTATTATTTTGGCAAAGGCTATCTGCCAAAACAATCTCTACTCAGTAAGTAACGTCTGTACCTCTTTAAAAAACATATTTGGCTCGGAGCCCAATAACCTGTCGTGTATTTGGCTGAGACATTCGTCTATTAAACTTGTGTTATGACTTTCCTCAACATGATTTCTACGCCAAATGTGATACTAATGCAGTTTTTAAATTAAATCCTCGTCCTTGTATTTAAAATCTTGTTTGGCTAAAAATTGTAGTTGTTACAGTTTAGGCGTTGAAAGTAGGGTTTGTATTATTTTATTAATATTACTTGTAATATTAGTGTAGTTTTATGTTTATAAAGAGTAAATTATTATATTTGTCGTAACAAATATAATTCCAAGCATAACAGGGCTAACCTGCTACAAACCTGTATAGGAAAGGGTTGGGTTCAATCACCACAATTAGGCAAATCCGCTGGCACACAACATGGAGATTTTTTCGGGTTTTACCTGTATAACGAGGCCAACCTGCTACAAACCTCCACGGGAAAGGTTTCGGCTTCAAACAGCGTAACAAGGCTGGCCTGCATTGTCTAGTAAACTTAAACGTATACCAATACAATCAATAAGTCTTAGGCTAAATAAACTTACTTTAAACACCCAAAAGGGGAACCCAAGGGACCTATTATCTACGGAAATAGCCCAATGATAAGAACTGTATGGCTGGCCAGCTAGGCGTCATTCGTAGGTGCAACCAAGGTTAATAATCAAACCCCATCCGAGTTATTTCGCCGCGGAAGGATGAAAGAGAGTCCAATATCTGATAGATTAAGCAGAAGGAAGAAAGCATCGCATAACTGGCGAGAGAAGTTAGATAAGGTGATAGGTACTGCTGCTTTATACTTAACTCAGAGGCTTGGTTTCACTCGGAAACCAGGTCGGTTTACACTCAAAGTAAATCCAGACTTCGCTGATTCTATCGATAAACAATTTACGGGATCTCACACAAAACTGAGATATGACCTAACTAAAATATCTGAGCTAGCTCGTACGGGTACGCCGTAGAATCTTCACACACCGTCATAACGGTTAAAAGCGGTTTGAAGCAAGTAAAAGATACTTTTAAAGTAGTTGAAAGTGCTGAGTTATCTTGTTTGAAAGCGCTGAGAAACGAATGAGGAAGGTTACAGACGTGAAGGTTACTTTTCGTGACTTCAAAATAAAGTGCCGGTTTTCCTCACAACAAAGGCCTAATTATTAAGTTGTCTGTTCTTATTTCGCTAATATGAAGCTGAGAAAAACAAAAAGAAGTGAATATTGAAGATAGTGCTCGTAAAATAAGAGTAAGAAAGTTAAAGATGAGATGAAAGTGATCAGAAGAAACGTAAACGGATTCGCGAGTTTAAACAAGGTATCAATATTAAATTTACCTACAAAAATGGTCTTCGATTATAAGGTGAGCTTAAAACTAATAATAATCGTGGTAAACCAAAAAAATAATTACATAAAATAATAAATACGCAAATATTTACAAGGTAAATAAATAGGGTTAGGGAGGGGATATGTTAGGAAAGTAATTCTACCATCAGTGCCCCGACAAGATATTTACTCGAGTAGACTGCTTACTGTATCTGTTGTGATGCCAGTCGTAAAGTTAAATAAACTTCAATGTTTAGAAGAAATTAGTTTTGTATTCGCGATTCAAAGTCTGTAGCAGCGCCACCGTCGCTGATAAGAAATTGATAACGAAAGGGTGATCGTTGTTAAAGTCCTTATGGGAGTTTTTTTGGTTTTTCTTATTTGTGACGGTTATTTATTTAATTTTTTTTATCAAAGTGCTTTAATTTAATTAATTTTAGGGCGTATGAACTCAGTCGAATCACTATTTTGTGTGAAAAATAGGGGTTTAATGGGTTGTCACGAGTATTTAAATTGAGTGATAAGATGGTGCAAATGAAAATATAGTGTTTTATTTTATTATTGTTAATTAATGTTACATTTAAATAATTTTAGTTTACACAAACACACAAAATTACCTTTTAATTGCATTAAATTGTTTAAATTAGTTGTTACAGGTATTTAAATTAACTGATAACAAGCCGATTTTTACCGTAATGGTGTTTTAATTTATCAATCAATTTTATTTACACTCTAAAATAATAAATAACTCAATAAATGTAAAATGTTTGTTTAAATTATGCGTTTAGGTTTTATTATTTCTGGGTTAAATCGGACCAATCCAAGTCTGTAGTGATAAGAGCCTGATTCTATATATGAAATCCTGGAATAATCGAAGTATTTATCTATGAAATATTGGCCATTTTTTAGCACCGATGGTCGTTCTATTAGTTTTTACCTCATTTATCACAAATTAACGAACAATAAAGGAATAAAAGAAGAATTTTCAACAGCTCCCATGCTAATCCTATGATAAAAAACAATTTGATCACCCTTTCGTTTTCCCGACATTGGTATTGCCAACCTTACAACTATCTCTTTGAATCGCGAATAGTTATCGATCAGTGACATCCTAATGGAGATTATACAGGGTGCTTCAAAAAAATATATACACACTTTGAACTATTGTAGTTTTCCCGTTTTACAAGGCTAATGTTATATTTATTCGCCAGGTGCCAGCATAATCGTCCCTCTATGTTATATTATCAGTTGGAATTTGTAATATCAACATGGGGGACGTACGTTTGAGTTTTGAAGAACGTAAGCAGGTTATTAAGTGGTACTGGAAGTTTGAAAATGTAAATGAAGTTCAAAGACAGTGGTCTTTGAACTTGGCAGGTCACCAATTTGAACAGTATTAACATTTGTTATTTATGTTTCATTTACATTGGACTTTCAGCTTTCTATTTTCCTGAAATTTAACTTTGTAGGACGGTAAATAAATTTTCTATGGAAGTTCAAAGTGTGTATACATTTTTTGAAGCACCCTGTAGATCAGCGTTTCCCAACCTTTTCAGTACCGCGACCCTATAATTTGCTTTTCTAAAGTTTGGCGACCCAAATGCATTTATTTTGCTTAACCTGAAAATTGCAGGCGTTTTTTATTTATTGCCGAACTAGTTATGACCCTACAGACATCATCAAATCATAATTTTCATGAGGTTTTTATACTTAAATAGAAAACTACATACTAATTGGAGTTCAAAAGAAGTAAATTATATAATTATATAATAGCAATAAAATATAAAAATATAAAAATTAGCATTGTTAAATATAAAAATGAGCATTTATTATTTAAAGGAAAAAATCAAATAATGATTATAGTAAACAAAAAAAAGAATAAAAAAATAAAATATGTAATATCATATTAATGACTAATTTGTTGCTGTTGGTTTTCCACTAATAAGTCAAGTCGTGTTTTGTTAATTCATTTCACTACTTTAATTAAAACGCAAAACTATAAAATAAATAAACTGGTGAAACAAATATAATTAAAAAACTTGTACGCAATATTAAATTAAACTACGTTAATGTTTGTTAGAACCAAATTCACATATAATTGAACATTATAATTTTAATAACCCGAACCTTTAAAAGAAGTAATAAGAAACTGTTAAACACAGTATTATCATAGGTATAACAATTCATCAAAGTTAGCAAGAATTAGATAAAGGCGGGTGCCTCTGTCGGTAAAGGACTTCTAAGAAATGTTTTGGCCACGGCTTCTTTTGTTATCGCATGTTTAAAGTATTATCAATTTCTAAAAATAATATCTGTTTAAGCAAATCTGTTATTTGCTTATAATAATCTTTTCACATAAATCTTTGTCATTTTTTGGTTGTTACTAATAAAAAATTTGGCGACCCAAAAAATTTCGTTCGCGACCCATGGGTTGGGAAGGGCTGCTGTAGATAAATATAAATAGTTTTAAACATAGGCGTAGGAAATTTAGGGACTTGGGATCTTCCATTACACTATCAAGTTCCCAGTAATATCATGCCGACTACCGCATTAACCTTGCTATGTACTCTTTGAAAAGAGTGCACTTTTAACACAAGAATAAAACCAAGAAGAACCTTAGAAGAATTGGTTAATCCAGGTTTTGGTTTTAGGAATTCTTTTAAATAATATATTTTTAAAATTTTGAGTTAGTATATGTCAACCCCGGAGTGAAACACTAGATCGGGGATTATTTTATTAGAGAATATGGTCTCTATGAACTCTATGGTCCTATTGATCTTAAAACCAAATGGTTTATGAATCATATGAGGTAGAAAAAAACCCTGGGCTCCCATACTTCTAAGAAATAGTTTTATCAAAAGTATTATCACGGAGTACTTAGAACTCTAGTATTAGTATTAGTATAGTAGTAAGAATAGTCTCTGGTATTATCATACGATAAGGCATTTAGGGCCTTAAAATTCTCTCTTCTATAGTCCTTAATAGCAAAGCAACTATTACTACTATACTAGGTTATATATACCAACCAAATATCGATAAATTTCAGTTTTATATGGATAGTTGTGTGATCGATTTCTACACTGGAGCTCCGGGGTTCGCTGCCCGGACTATGCTCTCAGATTAAATGAATTGCAATCGTAATATAAATAGATTTCGTCAACTTTAATTAATACTTAAAGCATAGTAGATGCAATCCACCTGACGTTGTTTCCGCACGGTGGTTTCCCTCAGGGACTGAAAGTCCCTGAACATGAATTTATATAGTTATTAAAGAGTGAGTGTAGGAGGTTGTGTAATAGAAGTTATACTCGCTGTGCTATACTTAAAAGCATTGCGGTTTTAGTATAACTCAAAGGGCTGAAGGGATCCTATTACATTACAAACTTCCGTATACCCCTTTAGCGAAAGTGTAATCAGACCTGTTTTACTGCTTAACATCATTATTAAAAAAAATATTGATTATATTATTATTGGTTTAATTTTCATTTCTAATGAAATAATTTTAAAAAGTATTGCAATGTTTATTTAAACCATTATATTCCTACTTTAGAAGGGTTTATGGACATGAATATGCCTTGATTTATACGCATCATATTGACATGAAAATGCCTGGATTTACAGACGACATATTGACATGAAACATGAAATAACCTGAAACCAGAAATCGGTCCAATTTAAAACACCCCTACCCTACCCTCTCCATGACCCCAACCTCAAAAGCTCATTTTTTCTTTAAAATCGCTAAAATCGGGTATGGGGTACCCGGTACTTTTCTTTATTTCAGACTCGCTTTGCTCGTCCTTAGAATGTCATGTTTATCCAGTTGTATTTTTCGGTCTTTCGTAAAGACTGAAAACTAACTAAAGTGAGTCTATGTTTTCTTACTAGGTATTTGAGTCAGACCTGGTATTAGAGTCTGCCTAGTAAGAAAACATAGAATCATTTCTCTACTTCTTTTACATCTCAACGGTATTGCACTGATGATGGCCTCTAGTTAGGTTGAAAGCGCTTTGCCAATAAAGTTTTGCTTTGTAGAGAGACTTCTTTTTTTTTATTATTTATGATGCACTCCATTCACGCTCATTCTACTTGTAAAGTATTATATATTTCCTAAAAGTAATAATCGATTAATTGAATTGCGGAATAATTAAAAAAAAAAATATAGTCTAGAATAATTACAAATAAGAATAATAAATAAATAAATGATAAACAGTGTTTAATAATGGGACAAATGAAATAAAAAAAAAAATTATAAATAAAATGAATGATAAACAGTGTTTAAAAATTGTAGTAAAATGAAATATAATATATACAATTAATACAGTGAAAAATAAAAAATAAAAATGTTAGACTCGGTTGATCATAAAGGTGATAAATGTTGGAATATTAGTCATATAAATAACATGAGATGTATGGTATTAGGTTTTGCTTGAAATCTTACTTGGACAGATATTAATGATCCGTGCGGACTGACCTGGGCAGTTCGGTACTCTCCTCCGTAGTTGATAAACGGGGGAGTCACAGTATATTCTTATATTTGGGGGGTTTTTTTAAGAGCCAAAACATTTAGGATCTATTTTAGGATGGTGAAACATGTGGGAAATTACAATTCTTATAATAGTTTCATTGGAGTAGCTATTATTGGAAGTTTTTTACAATGGTGAGACATGAGTGGAAAATTATCGACGTTTTAAAAGGACCAAGGGACCTGATGAAGGGAGATCCCTTCATCAGGTCCGTTTTTAAGAGCCGGTGTTTATAATATGTAGGTTTTGGGATTTCAACTTTCTTACAGTAATTAAAGTGAGGTGATAGATCACCTAGCAAGTAGACCTTGTCGTTGGGTCCTACTTACTAACTCTCTTAGATAGAAGATAATGTCCACCTAATGACTCCAAGGGAAGGCATTTAATGTCTAATCCACAAAAGAGACCTATCTTTACTATGAGTATCCATTGCTTGAACTAAAAACAACACGTGCCCCACTGCAAGTCTAAACTTTTCTCCACAAATCATGGTGGCACTTATTTACTTTGTTCCCAACCTCAATTTATCTGAAAAAATCGAGTGGATTTGGGTATAGGAACTAGGAGGTCTGTCTAAACTCCATTAAAATCCCTCAATTTCAATTTGTAATGGAGTTAAGACTTTAAGAAATTACAAGTTTGTTGCTATGAGAACAAAAATATTTTTATATTTTCTTTTAGTTATAACTGTATCGTCAATTTCAACTGTAACATTGGGGGACACTTATTTACTGGGGTCCCAATTTTATGTTGGGAACCAAGATTACTTTCGCACTATATTATCTTATTTACTTGATTGTCAATCTTTTCTCCCCCCCCCCTTCTCAACCCCCATAAAAAGCCCCATTGCTTTTCAACATCCCCTATTAAGATTTCTAAATAATTTCTTTTATATAATTTAGTAAATATATTGTCGGTACCCAAATGAATTATTGCCCTATATCGCCATATTTACTTGGGTCCCAACTTTATGTTGGGAACCAAGTAAATAAGTACCATCATGGTTAGATGGTAGAACAAATCATGGTTAAATCATGGTAGAAACATATAATGGTTATTATTGCGTGTAATAAATTTTGCCTGAACCAAGTTCATTTAGGTTCAGGGATGTTTAAAGAGTTCCTAACATCGCACATGTTCAGAACCACCGGCTAAACTTTCCTTTCAGAAACGACACATATAAGATGATTCCATCCCTCGGATAAAAATCCTATAGAGTCCTCGACCGGGATCGAACTCAGGCTATCCCGGTGGCTGGGACACGTGTTAATCAATACATTATCGGGATCACGACAAAACCTGTAATACATTCTAGGAGTTTTTAATCAAAATTTAAAAACAACACAATAAACTTAGACAAATTATAAAAGTATTTTTAGAGTATTAAATTAAAATAATTCTTTAACTAATGTTATTTAATAACCATATCAACTTAAAGTTTTACAACAACTCATGCGATAAAATCGTCTAAAAACTTTCATCAAAATTGTTCTGCTACAACCGAGTGTATGTTTAAATATATTGTATACACAATAATGTTATGTATACAATGTTATGTTTGTAATTAACATGCTAAGTGAATGAAATTGATTTACATACATGCATAAACATGAGTTTCGTATTAATCTTGTATTAATGTTGTATATCTACGTTTTCTATCTCTAAAGTTTAATCGTATAAATTTTAAGGCTATACATTGGAAAATGATAAATCAATTTTCAAGGATTATTAATAAATTTAAGAGTAGCCGCCTTCGTGGTCGAGGTCGTTAGAGCGTTAGTATTTATACTAACCTTTGACATCACGGAGGTCTGGGGTTCGCAGCCCAGGTTACGCTCTTAGTTTATACATAAGATTTTGTCAAATAATATTTCGCCAATTTTATATTATACTTTGAGTGTAACGGTGGCGAGAACCACCTGAGGTCATTCTCGCAGTGGTTTTCCCTGATGAGCTGCAAGGCTCTAAACGGGCATTATTATTATTATTATTGTAAGAGTGAAGGTGAAGCTAATAGAGTTCACAAGGGCGATTTAGTTCAAGTGTTTTTAAGCATTTTTTAAATTTTCCTCATGCATTCCTTATTTGCACAGGAAAAGTATCGAGTTTGTAAAATAAATCCGAAACCGGGATTTCATCTGAATTCATCCGTTTCAGGTGTTTTAAGGCCTCCTGAATAGTTAACATAAAGTTGTCTGTCTGTATGTATACATATAATCATCTTAGCTCCAAGTGTATTTATGCTGAAGAGCTTAAACATGCAACAAAAATCAGTCTTTAGGTCTATTTTTGTTACCAAAAATTAACATTTAATTGACGTGATGATCCGGCAATAATAAATCCAAATGAATAATTAAAACGCGGAAAAATGTTTGAAAATTTGGCACGCATATAGTCATATTGAAGACCAACATACTTCTCAAGTTTCATTTCATTATCCGCATTAGTTCAAGTTTTATTGAATGACATATAAATGTTTTAAAAATTGTAAAATATCAACAACAAAAAATTTCCCTATTAAGTTGAAATTCGGTTCAAGTATATCTCTCTATGCAACAAATAAGTATACTAAGTTTTGTTTTCATAGGGCTTGTATATTTGTTGGATAGTGAAAGTTAAGCAGCATCGGGCGAATAGTGTCTCGATGGGTGACCGCTAATGAAACAAATGTATTTACTAGCTGAGGACGAGCAAACCAATTTTGAAAACGAATTGCAATAAAATTTAAATAGTGAGGATGAGAATTTGCAACAATAATGAGCCTATGAGATTGGGGTCATGGTGAGAGTTGGAAGAGTGGACTTTTTGATAGGATGGACGGATGGACTCATCAAGAATACAGTGTATTTTATTAATCGTTGGGGTTGGAGTCGAGGATAGACCCCATTTGCAGACTGGAAGTCTATTGTACATTCCCCTCAATTGGTTCAGGTCAGAATAATCCTTTCCCCCGGACTAGGTCTAAGATCTTCATGGCTAGTGATTCAGAATACAGTGTTGGTGTAATGCAAATTATTTTAAGTCCTCAAATGGAAAAATGGGTTTTAGGTATGTTTTTAGGCTCTAAAGTTTCTATTTCAAAGTCTACCTCTCAAAATGATAATGTTATAACAATTCTCTCAGCCTCTATTTATCTTTTTCATTTTTTGACATTTCACCTCTTTGAAATTTCATGTAGGCATCATTTATTTGGCTGCAAAATTATACCAATTCTGCCCTAATACACTCAACTCGGCTTAATTTTTCTGATAACCTGCAATCGTGAGATGATGGGTACGTTTCAGTTCAACTGATGTCCATACGAAACTGAAGTATCACCTGAATTATTTAATTAATTATTTTAGAATTTTGAAAGAGTTTTATATTTAGATTAGGCATCAAGCCGTTTCTATCCGCTTCCATTAAAATGTCCTGAACTATCTATGTGGGGATGATGTGGAACTATTAATGTCTTGTGATGACTTTATTAGATTGATGATAACTAATTTAGTGTACAAACAACAATGCAGTGTCTTCCCTCAGGAAATAGTAATAAATTAAATATTCTTAACTATTATTATCTACTTGATGTACATTGTGATACTTACACCCTATTTGTTGCCTGCCACAGTGGCAGGTGGAATCAGGACTTTTTGTGAACTGCATAATTATCAGCACGGCAGTTTTATGGTAATTTCTTGGAAGCCAAGGCTGTTGGCATACATAAGACAACTAAATGAACTGCCCTCGCGAACAAACAATGGTAATACAGCCTAGTTGTGTTCTTTTCCAAAATATAATTTTCCGTTTATATATCTATGTATCCGTAATATATCTTATACTGCCACCTTAACGAGTTGTAAATCCCTACTATAAATACAGTGTTGCCATTTCTCTAAAACCGTTATCAAATTAATGACGTGACAAATCATTTGAAGTATTACTTTACAAGGATTTTCCTGCGTTGGTGCTCCTGTTTCACTGATATAATTACCATCATTATAAATGATTATATCGTCATAAACAAGAAAGGGGTAGGCGTAGTAAAGTGGTGTCGTGGTGGGGTGATGAGGGGGAAACACAAAGAGTATGAGTGAATATTGAATTACAAGCCATTTTCAAAACCCGTTCCTGTTTTTCCAAACCCATTTCCTCACATTCCTTAATGCTACTGCTACTGAAGTTACAAATTAATCCTGTTCTGCATGCTTTGTTTCAATAGCTTTATACTACGATTTAAATTAATAATTTTCCTTATTTCTGAGGTAAAAGCTAGTTCTACTAGGTATATTTTTATACACTTATATAGAGTGTATATAAATATTAACATTAATATTATTAGTATTCGTCACCATTGTATATAATTTTTAATTTATTTTTAAATTCATTTTATTTTTAATATCTTTAGTAGACAGCGATTACTGTCAGTCCTTGTTCCGGCATTCGTCTTTACCTGTTTAGTTGCCCTTTTGTCCCAGGTTTGTAGACATGAGTGTGCCTGGGGTCAGGCAAATTATAGTCATTTAAAGAAGTAAGAAGTTGTTATTTCAGTCCCATCCAGTGTCTTTAAATAAATTAAAAATTTATATAAATAATTGACCATAATTAAGTGCAATTTAGAGACAATCATATGGTACCACAGTAGCTCATTTTCTTCAGCAATTTTTCATAAGGAAATTACACTTCTGGCTTTGTTCGGATGACGGGATTGGAGATCGATTACAACAATATTTATATTTATAAAGATTAAATATTTTTTGAAGATGATGATACCATAAAGTTTTCAAAGATTTTAGCCAAAGCAAGATAATCAAGAGTCCTATTGGAATCGATCCCTCTGGCCTAATCAATCTCCTTCTATTTCTGCCATACTAAAAACGTATGAAATTTCTCTCATTTTGTAGAATAAATTTTATTAAAGTTCGCTTAAACATGCATTCTTCAAAACAATACTTAAACCTACCTGGACTTTCGATATCTACGTTTGGGGATTTGCTAAGTATTCCTACACCAACCCCCTCCAAAAAACTTCAATCAATCATTCTTCGTAAATTACAGACTCTTTCTTCTATGTTTGTAATCTTATCCTCCATAGAGGGCTCATCGTTTGTTTTGATCAAAAGTACATTTCCTTACGTTATAAAAATATCAATGACATCCTACTTGATAATCCAAAACCTATCCTTAAGAATCATTCAAGATACCTCTCCTCGCTGTTCTTAGACGACAGTCGCCGAGAGAGTACACAGTTGTTTACCCCGAGTACATCAAAACTGTCGGACTTGGTTGATGGGTCAATATATCTTCTTGTTTAATTAGACTTATTAACATTCCTATCAACTCCCATAATTTTAGTATACGCACGCTAAAGTGTCCAAGCCAGAAAGTGCAGTCGCTTTACTGTTTTTTTCATCAAGACTTAATTCTTACCAAAATTAATTTCAGCTGTATCACTTGTTACACATTCGTTGTATTTGTAATAAATATCTAAATAAAAAGAAAAATGCATTCTTTATACTTTATTTGTAAATTATATTAGCTTTTGTAAATACCCCTACCCAAATCCCATGAGACATTATAGTCTAAAATTGGGAACTATGAAATCTAGGCGTCATATAACATTATAATTTAAATCGAATTTCCAACTATGATCAGAACATTATAATATAAATCTCATTCGACAAAAAGATCTAAATCCCATTAGAGTTTGCGATCTAAAAATCAGTGACTAAAAAATACACTGTGTCAACTTCTTTATCTTGTTTGTTTATCAATCTATTAGATTATAGACGGAAAAAATGGATTAAAGAGGGCGATGAAGCAAATACTCCGAGGTTGTTATATCAGATTTAAATTAAGATAGTTTCATCAATGTTTTGAGCGGCTCGTCAGCCTCCTCCAAGACTCCCCCACGTATGCCGTCCCTCTTCATTCCTTTAAGTTATTCCAACGACGTCTGTAATTGAGTTCACCCTTCTGATGATTTCGCTTTTCTCTGCTAAATAAATATTATATATGGCAACAGATATTATTATCCTGAATGTATTTTTTTAATTTAGTATTTCTGATTTCTTGAATTTGTAAAGTTATTTTATTACGTGCTTATTTTCTTATAGCGTTCATTTTGTTAAACTAATTTCGTTTTGAAATGAATTAATCATTTTTTTAGACTAATATTTTCTCCAAATAGATTTCAAGTCTAATTCTTCACGGGTTGGTTTTCCCTCGGTGCTTCTAGAATTTTAATTGAGATAGGGCGCGGAGTGATGACGTATTTCACTGAGTTTTCCTCAAAGAGATTGATCACAACTCATATGTAAGGGAACGTAGGACTGATTAAAAACTTTTCCCGAACAAGAAATCTTCACAAACTCCTCATAAACCTCTGTCTTCGGATTAATAAAGTACTTTTCTCTCAAACCAGACACAACTCTGTCTTGATTTATTCCTTCTCATTTATAAATTACCTTAAAAGAAAATTTACGAGCATCGATTAACTATTCGCTTTTAATTCTTGTCGAGTTTTAATTGCTTAGTTTTATAAATATTTTATAATATTAAACTCGTCCTCAGAATATGCAATTCACCTAATTTATATTGTACGTCATCAGGGTTGCATCGCACGTCCTCAGCCAGTAAAAATATCTGTATTGTACTTATTGGTCTCCCATCTAGGTACTGACATCGCTCGATGCTGCTTAACCTTAATGATCACTGAAAGCCGTAGATATACTAGTCGTATTGAAATGTAACTTAGTAAACTTTATTATTGTTAAACTTAATTAAGTGATACAATGGCGCTAAATGACAACTTGATTATATATTTTATTATATAAATGATCGTATATATATTTTATTCAATAAAAATGAATCTAATAATGACAATGAGATAAATATTTTGTGTATCATGTGTATATGTGTGTTAGCTTTAGTGATGTGCCGAATCGACTTTTTTTAAATCGATTTCATACGAGTCGACTCAAAAAAAATCGACTTAAAATCGATTCAGGTCAAAAGTCGACTCAAGTAGACTCGAGTCGAATCGAGTCGATTAAAGTCGACTCGGGTCGGTTCAAGTCGAATCGGGTCGGTTCAAGTCGAATCGGGTCTATTCGAATCGACTCAAGTTGATTTGATATGGCGTCCCTTTCTTTTCCTTTGCATTATTTTTTATTGAAATACAATGTCCTAGATAACACAGAATATTTTAACTTAACCAAATATATCTTACGAGAATATAACGATATACTGCATACATACCAGTAAAAACGCATTATTAAAAAATATAATATCAAAACAGTTAGTTATCGCTTTTTAGTTACAAAATAACTATTAAACGCTGACGTATATATTTCACGGGTTTTGTTAACAATGGTTTCAGGATATTTTAATCTATTTTATTTTTATATGAGTTTCTGGGCATTAAGAGGTGCAGTAGGAGAGTGTAAGCTTCGTAGAAATGGAAGCCGGAAGTTAGGCTTCCATTTCTACGAAGACCACAGAACTCTTAAGGATTACAGTTTTAATAAGAAATTGTTAAACTAAAAGACTGCCGCAGAAGATAATTCTGCAAAATAAAATATCAAAGCTAGGCGGCGCCGGTATCTCAGTGTCTGTATACAAGCCGAAGGTCTAAGTACTTCTTGGAATTCGCAATTGACAAAATAGACTCAAATAATTTTAAAATTAATGTTTACAATTGAAATATAAATATTATTATTTTTTAAAATAAAAATATTTATTGATAAACATAATAATTAACGTTGTGCTTTTGTTTAAAACCAGTACAATCAATTTATTTCGAAAAAACCGGAACGATTCCGAAAAACTAGGACACCTGACAACTTTTGTTAGGATGATTTATTGCAAGCACACATCTTCAATTTATTAAGATTAGATCTTATTATAGATCGTTTTTTTCAAAAATTATGATAAATACATATAAGCATAAAAATCCTGGCACGTGCATAATATATATACACACACACACACACACACATATATATATAATATATATATATATATATATATATATATATATATATATATAATATATATATATATATAATAATATATATATATATATATATATATATATATATATATATTATATATATATATATATATAATATATATTGCCCAGAAACCGCAGTATTAATAAAATAAAACAGTTTTTGTAAATAAAATAAAAAAAAAATAATTTTTATAATTACTTTTGTAAAGAATCGTGATGCGATAAGTTAATTTTAAATAAATAAAAAAGTTAAAAATATTTTTACTTTTCCTCACCTTCTAATACAGAAGGTATACAGAGGAAAAGTATTGGTTTCACCCAAAAACTTTTAACCCGAGATTTCACTTGAATTATCCATTTTAAGTGTTTTTAGGACCATCTGAACCGTTTTCAGCTTGATGTTTGTCTGTGTGTGTGTCTGTGTCACGCATAACTCCCACTGTCTTGATGCTGGTACAATAGTTGAAACTTGGTACAAAAATCAGTCTTTGAGTCTAGTTGTGCTGCCCGGAATATCAAAATTTTATGTCACCATTACCCTTATTTGCTTAATCATCAAAAATTTAAAAAAATCGTAAAAAATAAAAATGACCCGATGAACTTGAAATTTGGCAGGAATATACCTCTCAATATGGCATACAAATCTATACAACATATGATATTGGCCGCCATTTTAAAAGTATTTACTTTTGAAATTTAAAATTTTGACGGTTAATAATACCAAAAGTATACACGTGTTTTTGACATATAACACGTCGTTGGAAACGCAAAAAAATTGGAACAAATAAAAAAAACTCCGATCAAAATCCACTAATTAGTTAAAAAGTTATAAGAAAACTTAATTATTAATTAGTGCGACACTTTTGTTAAACGTAAAAGTTTGTTTACATTTGTCAAGGTTACAAATTTCCGCCAAAAATTCAAATAATTTAATAAAACCGAGTAAAAAGCGAAACTTTTTCTTATTTAAAATTATGCGAAGTTTAACGTTCTTGTATGCTTTTTTTATACTAATTAAATTATTATTTATTAAAAATAATCGAAAATAAATATGCTTAAATACTGAAGTGATATCAAGCCGCCATTATTTACTTCGAGAAAAGTGTTTTTGTTAAAAAATGACTGGTAAACATCCTTTTCTGAGGACGAGCGAAGCGAGTCCGGAGTTTAAAAACCCTAGGCAATTTGTTCACCATCCTATACTGAGGACGAGCGAAGCGAGTCAGAAGGGTGAGGAAAAGTTATCCGACTTTTTTATATATTAAGTTTTAACATAAAGTATAAAAGTTACATGATAAGAAAGAAAAGATAAGGCTAAAATGGTCACATAAAATTTTGTAAATCAATAAACAAAACCCAAAACAGACAATGCGGCGCAAAGGTCAGCTGTATTTTTATCGAAGTGTTATTAAGATAGCCCGGTTGTAATATGACTGGACATTCTTAATCCTTATATTACAATACAATTCTACTATGTACAAGAATGGTCGACTTCAATCAACAATATTTATTTAAATTGGCTCGAGCCGACTTCTTGAAATCCACTCGAGTCGACTTGAATCGACTCAAGTCGACTTGAATCGACTCGAATCGACTCGAGTCGACTCATAAAAAAATCGACTTTTCAAATCGACTCGCAAAAAAATTGACTCAATCGACTCAAAAAGTCGACTTGACACATCACTAGTTAGCTTTATATACGACTACATGCGTACTAAATTTTAAATTGATCCCAACATTTTCCGTGTTACATGATTTTTTGAAATTTGTGCTGAGTCTTAAATGGTTAATAATAAAAAATATATAATATCTTCCAGATAGCTCAAGCAGACCTAAAAATTGTTTTTTTTTATTAAGAATATATTTATTAGCCTAATCACACTAGGAGCTACGACGATACCACACGCACACAACACACACACAGACCAAAAACTTGGTAAAGAAACATCCCAGGGCGCCTTAAAACACCTGAATTAGATTATTCATATAAAATCCCAAGTTCAGTTTTGTTGTGAAGTCATTACTGTTCCTAGATACGTAATAGTCCAAGAGCCGGACCTGAAAATATTTCCTCATGTTGTACTACTTCAAACCAAATTTTTCTGTAAATATACTCTAATGAAGTTAAAACATAGTCTGCCCATCCAGAGTGGAGCCCTTCATATGATTACGCATGCTTAAAATTTTATAAATTTCAGTCCTCTTGAAATCAATCGTTTCCTTTGGGTTGTATGCAAAACATGAATAGAACACTTTTTAAAGATAATAAAATGTCCAATAAAGCGAGTGTTCAATCATCAAAATCTAATGACTACAACCAAAGTTATGGCTCTTTCAAAAACATCAAATTTTTAATTTGTTAAGTCAAGGAATTTCTTTGAAAAAATATTGACTTTTTGTGCATTTTTTGGTCATTTAATAACTGTAGTTGTAGTTAGGTGTCCAATATTGACCGAAACACACTCGTTTTATAAGAAATTTGATCACCTTTATAATTGCTGATAAAATGTGCAACACTTATCAGCTTCAGGTCCATGAAGTGCAAAACTTCATGTTTTCCACACGACCAACAGGGAACCACTTATTGCAAGAAAATTGAAATTTGTTCGATTTTCTAATATTTTAAGCGTGCGCATTCATATAAAGGACTACCTTTCTGTGCAGACTTTGCTTTTCCTTCATAATTAAAGGTATATTTTCAGAGAAATTTGGTTTGAAATGGTACAAAATGAGTCACATTTTTCAACTAGACGTTGTAGCGAGCCATTTGGTTAACACTTATATAATATTAGTTGTTTTAGTTCGCAGTGAGATGGAATATAGTTATAAGATTCCAGTCCCCCCACCTCGTCAACCACAAGCTCTTTCTATTCTACCCCTTCACATTTTACAGTTCTTCCCTTATTCTACCTCGCAAAGGGACTTGTCTTTTAATTATCATCTTAATTGATTAATATTAATCAATTGATCATTGTGTTTGTCTAGTTCTCCGATTTATGCGTGTTACATATTTTTTTGAATCTTTATGTATATAGTTAATAAATTTAAAGTAATTTAATAGTATAAAACTGAAATCAATTGTTGTCTTCTCTCTGTATATGATTGTATTTTATTTTAAATTATACATTGCTTCATTTTGCATTTTGGTTCGATTTCTAATGACTTATATCTTCTATTTCAATTATTTCACTTTGAATCAATGAAAGAGACAACTTGATGTCTGATGACTTCTATCTCTATTATTTTACTTTGATCAGTAAAAGAAATGTTTTGTTGTTGTGTCTTCATTTTTGTTTTTGTATATGAGTTTCTCAGTTATTATCTGCATAAGAAAGTTTAAACGCAAATTTATTTTTTCTCCTTGAATGTTTTAAACTAAAAAATCTTCTTTTTTGCGGCAATTATAAAACTGCATTATTAGTGAATAATAGCAAAATCAAAATATTTTGGAAAAAGTAAGTATAGGTTGTTAAGTATTTTCAAAACACTAATTTGATGTTTGATTGACGGTGATATTGATATTATTATGATATGAAATATTGTACAGAGACGAGCCCCTCTCGGTTATTGGTTGCTGGAGACTCGAGAATATTACTCCCCACCTCTCTCACTAGCTATACTCAAATACCTACCTATACAGTAATTATACATACTAGAAGTGTTAACCAAATGGCTCGCTGTAACGTCTAGTCATTTTTCACGCCTGGCTCTTGGACTATAAGGTTAAATATAAAATAAAATGTTTGTTTTAGGGCCTTTCGGCCCACTAAATTATTCAACCCGCGGTAACCACCTGAGGTAGGTTGCATTCACTATCCTCTATAGATCAATCAAAGTTGACGAAATCAAATACTATATTATTTCAATACAAAGACTATTTATATAATCTTAGAGCATAGCCCGGGCTGTGAACCCCAGACCTCCTGACTATACGATCACGGCCCAGTAGGCAAATACCTAAGGTATAAATGATAAACAATCAACATATTAAGTAAGCTGTTTATCTGTTTTTTGTTAAGTCTTCCTCTTGTTAAATTCTCATAACATTTTGATACAATGCAAAATGGGAAGATCTTGAACAAATGAAAAGGGTTGTATTTACCGCAAGTTGAAGAAGCAATCGAAGAATCAGCTACCGTCGATACTTGCTGTTGGATATGAATATCCCTGGACCGGTTTCGGCATTTCGCCATCATCAGCAGGTGGGGCAAAACTCGAGCTCTCAACTAATAAAGTTATATCAGTGATTAACTTCTAGTCTCAATGAGCACGACGAGCCCTCTGAAGATCTCACCCTCATCTTTATAACTTAACTAACTTTATAAGTTGAGGTGTTGCCCCACCTGCTGATGATGGCGATATGCCGAAACCGGTCCAGGGATATTTATATCCAACAGCAAGTATCGACGGTAGCTGATTCTTCGATTATCTTAAACAAAGTTTATTGTAATCAATAAAAATATATATTTTCCGTCGTTATATATTACAACGAAACAGAACACCCTCTGACAGGCCGTCATTACTGCCTAACAAACAAAAAAGACAATAACCTAAAACATTTAGAGTCCGAACCTTGGTTCAATTCTCTTTTAACTGAAGCCTATGAGTGGATGTAGAACTCTAGCAAACATGCGGGATTCACCAAATTACTTGGTCTATTATTTATAACCGGAAATATAAGTGTTGTTTTTTATTCGGGGATTTAACAGAGGGGGAAAGTATAGTTATAACGATGCGAATAACATCTTTTACTAGTGAGCTGTCAGGGGAAGGGGGTGGGTTTCGCTGGGAGGAAAGTTGGTCTTTTAAATATTAATACGTTTTAGTTATTGCGAAATCTGATTTCATATTAAAAGGATTTTTATCTCTAACTTTTATACAAAGTTGAAGATGTAATAAAAGTTTTTAGTACAAATGAAAGGTGATTATTATGAAAATTTTATACAAAAAAAAGGTTAAATGGAGAGATAGAGTCGGACACGGAAGTAATTTGAAATCTCGTTTAGTTAATGGAGAGTCGGTGTAAATAGAATGTGGATGAAGGAAAAAAAGATTTATCAGAAACTGTTCGGCTAAGTTCAGAAGCTAGAAGTAAAATCAAGTTATCTAGCCTTTGGAATTCTATTAGGAGGACTTTGAAACTTTTACTTCCACTGGTCAAGACCTTTAGGGGTAAATCCTTTTGCCCGGAGGCTGTAAGGGCCTTCTTTACTGATTGGATTATCTCTTAGAATTTGTGTGCTTTGGTTTTATAAGATTGATAATTATTTTAGAAATAAGGGGGATTCGTAAGTCTCTCGGTGTTTAGGTAATGTTTTTTGGAAGGTCGTGTAATTCGATGTAAATAAATGTATATTTTCACACTGATTTTTATTTTTATTAAGAGCAAACCAAGCAAATGATATCATAAGCCTCACCTACATCCTACATCAATATAAATGATGTACGTGAGTTCATGTTATAACAATATAATGTGAACTCACATACATCCTACATCAATATAAATTATGTACGTGAGTTCATGTTATAACAATATAACGTGAACTCACCTACATCCTACATCAATATGAATGATGTACGTGAGTTCATGTTATAACAATATAACGTGAACTCACATACATCCTACATCAATATAAATGATGTACGTGAGTTCATGTTATAACTATATAACATGAATCAACTGAAAAAACTGAAATACATTAAAACTCTAGTGTCATTGCTTTAACTAAAAAATAAATTATACACTATCGAGTAAAATTTTAATGTTTGTTATAATCAGAGCTCTCCAGCTCTAATGATGACTGCCTTTTATCATGTAACATAATAATATGAAAGGTTCCTTTCAGGTGCAGATATATATATATATATATATATATATATATATATATATATATATATATATATATATATATATATATATATATATATATATATATATATATATATTTACATATAAGTGGTGAATTCCCAGCTATGAAAGTATTGACTATTGCATATTGAAATTTTAACAGCTCATAAATTTTTTATTTTCGAACTGAATTTTTAACTTCGGCGGCCTACAACTTGTAGTATCCTCAGAGTTCTTTTGACTTATCTTAAAACCAAAAATGATTAGTCAAAAGTTTAAAGCAGCTGAAATTTTACATTGTATGTTATTGAAAAATATATATGACTTACTCTGATTTGTTTATTTGTTTTAGGTAATTTCATTCCTATTTTATAGGTGAGTAATTTAATTTTATATCTGGGTTAAACTAATTAAAAAAGCTTTTAACCCAAGTAGAGGGGATTGAACCTGTGACCCTCTGCTGGTAATATATGTTTCATTAAGGTACGACTTCTTATTTTAGATATTAAAATAAGTGTACGCCTATTGATTTTGAGTTTAGATCCACAGTGGTCCTTTTTATCTATTTTTGTGCTTCAATTAACATAAAATCACCCTAGGTATTGGTTAACTAATAATTCTGAAGGCCGAACCAAGCATAGCGAGGTCAAAGTAATACCATCCTTAGCTCCGAATAATATTGACATTCTGAGGACGAGCGAATCGAGTACGAAGTCATAACAGTTTTGGCTTGGGATAAACACTTTATTCTGAGGTCAAGTGCAGCGAAACCGAAGCAATACCAACTTATTCTGAGGACGAGAGTAGCGAGTTCGAATTCATATCAACTTAGACTTTGTACAACTACTTCATTCTGAGCACAAGTGTAGCGAGAGCGAAGTAGGTATACCTTACGCTTAGGATAATCATTACATTCCGAAGACATGCGATACGAGTCCGTAGTCATCACACTAGACTTAGATAATCTCTTCATTCAGAGGTCGAGCGAAGCGAAACCGAAGTAATACCACTTTAAGCTTTTGATAATAATGAAATTCTGAGAATGAGCAAAGCAGGTCCAATCTTGTAAGGAAAAACACCGAGGTACTCGATTTGAGATACCCGATTTGTTTGTTTTTAACTTCCTTAAAACCTAAGTCAATATTCACTACAAAAGACGCGATGTTTTGGCAAAATTTAGTTAATCAAGTCATCTGACTTGATTAACTGAGCATATACGGTGCAAGAACCAGACGTTTCAAACGTATATGGAATATGATCGCCTGTTAAATACGCTTCGAGTTTAGTTATTGACAGTCTAGACTAGACACTTATCCCGGATATATCTCATCACATAACAAACGTTTCCTTATGTAGAAGGCACTGTCGAAAACTAAATAACTTGCGTGGCATTACTTTATGGATTTTAATAAGATATTTCCCAAATCCAGGCAGTTCTATGTGTCTTTGTATTGATCTTCTTTGTATCGTTATTTAGCAATAATGAACTCCGATCCAGGCGTTACCTTATTGAAGCCTCATAAAAATTTATTACTGTTAACTCAATAATAATTGTCTTTTTTGTATTTTGAATGTGGAGGAAATTTATTTAATTGGTTTAAACTAAAATCAGGTAACAACATTTTTAATATTGCATAAAAGTTAACAATATTTTTTAACCTCTGATTTTTTTAAAAGTCATAATTTATTAATTTGTCATACTTTACCCCTCTGTTGTAAATTTCTCACTTGACTTCATTTTTAAGACACTACCTAATTCTTGCTTGTTTTATTACCGGGTAAGGAAGTTGTGTTACCAGGAAAACCCCGTGCTTAAATTTTCCTTCGGTTCAACGGTCACCCTTTAAACAAAGAAGGGTAAAACTTTGCTGTGGTCTTAACCTTTAAACATTCTTATCAGATTTTAAAGTCCGTATCGATTGAAATTTTTGATTTTTTAGCTCCTGAGGGTGTAAGTTAGGAATGTTGAGAGAGGGTGAGTCGGCCGAGGGGAGTTCCTTCATTAATCTTGAGGGAGGAAACGGTTCACTCGATGGCTAATTTAACTTAAGTAATGTTTCAAGATGACTTAGTTTAAGCAATGAGAAACATCTAAAGGACTTTCCACATTCTTATCTCGTCTTTACACTTTGGAATTACAATCCTGATTTCCTTACCCAAATTATCTTTGTTTAGTATTGAAATTATTCAAGAAGTTTATGTTATGTTGTAGGTTTGAAAAGACGACTTTTCATACCTAATTACTTAAATCGCGCGGTAGGTTTTGGCTGCAACAAATAGCTATCAGTCTAGGCTATTAGTGCTCGCCCTGGTTTCTCCTCTACTCTTAAAGCTTGTTTATAACAACAGCTACCATTCATTCCTCGTCTGATGATGGCTCTCAGCTGACGAAAGCTAGCTCGCAACACCCTTTTCCCTCAGAGTTTGTATTCACAAAGGCTGCTATCATGCACTCGTAGTCTGATGATGGCTCTCAGCTGACGAAAGCTAACTCGCAATACCCTTTCCCCTCAGAGTTTGTATTCATAAAGGCTGCTATCATACACTCGTAGTCTGATGATGGCTCTCAGCTGACGAAAGCTAGCTCGCCATACCCTTTCCCCTCAGAGTTTGTATTCACAAAGGCTGCTATCATGCACTCGTAGTCTGATGATGGCTCTCAGCTGACGAAAGCTAACTTTCAATACCCCTACTCCATAAAGTTTGTTGGTTACCTTTTGATATGGGTACATACCAAGCATTTAAGGTATCATAATGGCTTACCGTTGGTCAAAACTAGCTTGCGAAACCCTTTCCTCTCAAAGTTTGTTTTTTACCTTTGACACAGGTATAATCGTTACCAAAATCTAACTTTGAGCTAACTAGTGCTCATAACCTAACAATGGCTGTTACCTTACTAGAGCTACCTCGCAATACCCCTCAGATTGTGTTGGTTATCTTGGACACGGCATGCAATTACCAAGCACTCAATGACTCATAATGACAGTCAGCTAGTAAAAGCTATCCATAAATAAAAGCAATTAAGTATGGAGAGATTTTTCACGCATTTTTACACAACTCTTTTGAATTCTTAATAAATAAATTTGTTGATAATTTATTTCTACAATAATCAATATAAATTGAGAACATAAGCTGGTATGTGAAACCCAGACTCTTAAATATATACTGCATTCAAAATCTCATCCGCCGCTATTAATCTACGTCTGATAACTTTACTTTGATCAATATTGTAATTTTCTGTTTTCATGTGATATATTTTATTTCACATCGATTTTCCGCAAATAACTTGCAATTTACTTATCAATTTTCTTTCGGTCTTGATTATGCGAACAAGATTATAATAAAAATACCAATAAAAAGTTTTTCTTCACGATAATGATAAAATATATTGAATTTAGTTTAAGAGTTGTATAAAATTGAAATTACGTTTCCTACTTTGTTAGGATGAAAATGTAATATTTTCCTTCATAGCAATGTTATTGCAACACTTGAGCGGGTTGTAGTTATATCTCTGGAGAAGAGGCACTAGAGCCGCTTCAGCCAAACTTTTTCTGCCTTGTGGAATAATCATTTCAATTTATTTTGAAATAATTAAATCTGAGCAATTTTCATCGTACTGTATGTTTGTTGTGTGTGTCTAGTATAACTTCCGCTGTGTTTGCAATAGATAGTTAAATCTCGAGGGTAAAAATCGACATAAGTTCTATTTGTACTGCTCGGGTATAATATTTTTAAAACACAACAAAACTCTTTGCCTGTCTACAACAAGTTTTAAAAATTTGTTAAAAGTCTTAAATTTTAACGATTGAGTTTAAATTTGACACAAATTTACCATTAAGTGGCATATTGATCCACTAAACTTCATTTTGACACTTGTCTCTATTAAAAATATCCTGACTTTTTTATTTTCAAATTTTGAATGGTCTCTAACTCAGAATATTTTTTTAAATTTTTTTTGAACGTATGACATATTTGTAGATGGAGTTACACATAAAGCCCTAGTAGTCCACAGTCTATACCTATTTATCATTTAGTTTTTAAGTAATTTGCAAACATATATATTCATAGGAGCTTTACATATATCAAAATTTGACGTTTCTACGCAAAATAATATTAAATGTCACAATACTGAATTATATTGCCATTATTAATTTAAAGTATTTAAATTAATAAAACGTTTCGGCCAAGAATGTCCGCTGGCATTTTAAAGCCTTTCGTCAAGATGAATGACTGGCTATCTACTAAAATAGATGGCCCACATAGCACTGGAGTTTTCTTCCTATTATGTGGGTTAACCTTAATTATAATTTTTGATTTTGTGATTATTTATTTATTTAAATGAAGGAATTACAAAAAAATGCTTTTCGAAATTTTAATTAACCTTAAGTTGAAACACCCTAATAATTTGGACTAGTTTTAGATAATTTCTCGAGAATAACACCCTGAAATTTTAAACTCGAGTGTAACAAGACTGGTGAAATACTAACCTTTCAATTTAAGTTTCAATTAATCTTAACATTCTGAGAACGAACAAAGCGAGTCCGCCCTAGACTTTGCATCTATATTTTATGCGGAGGTCATGCGTAGCGTAGTTATACCTTAGGATTTAGATAGGCATACAGTTCTGGTGCTAAGCAAAGTGAGTCAGAAGTTGTGAGGAAAGGTACCGAGGTACCCGATTTTCCATCATGTAAGGGAACTTTTTTCATTTTGTGTTTTCTTTGATTTTATTTTCATTTAATTGATTTCTTTAACTTTGTTGCTAAGTAAAGACTTTAATTGACCATATAAGTTTGAATACTATGTTAATCAATGTCATCATTTACAGAGAGTTTGGATAGTAAGTTAATTAGTGCTACAATGACAGCTTGAGTTAGGATAGTAAGTTAACCAGTGATTGTTGGTGTTGTGAAAATTAAAATATTTTTTATTGTCTTAATGATTATAAAATACTAAATTATGGTGTAATTAGCCAAAAATAGTTTTTATGTTTAAACTCATTTAAATTTTATTAAAACTTTAAATTTCATATCCGAAAAAGATACTAGATTTTAGCTCGGGAGCCAAATTGTAAGTGATCTGCATCGGTAAGCCTTGAGAGCAACTAGTTTGTCTTCCTCGGCCTTTCGGAAGCTAAAAAGTTTCCTCCTTCGATTTTTCCTTTGAATTAAATCAAAACTCTATTGAACAAATATTTAAAACTTATTCTAATGAAGCTATCAAACTTCATTAACACTCAATCAATCTTATAAACCTAACTACTGCAAATTAGTTACATTAATTTAAAAATAATGAAAATTACTTATATTTAAAAAGAATATATATATATATATATATATATATATATATATATATATATATATATATATATATATATATATATATATATATATATATATATATATATATATATATATATATATATATATTCATATAAACACCGTTTGTCTTTTTCGGTTTGTTAGAAGCTTTGTTACCGTATTGAACGGAATATTCTGCTATAAAGAAACCCAAGTTATAGAATATATTGTTAGATTTGTAATACAGTTTTTCTTATTTTTCCTCTTACCCCGGATCCCCCTTGTTCGCTTTTCCTCATCTTATAAGATTCCAATTCCCTTATTCATTTTTCTTTGCACTACTTTTACAATCTTTTCTTCCTTGTTTATCTTATTCTCTAAAGTTTTATTTCTTCAATAATTCTTCTTTCGGTGTCTGCCCATTTAAGATTGATCAATTCACTTTACTTGTTCAACTTTTACGTTAATCCTTTTTCCTCATTTATAGTTATTTTTACGTTAATCTTTTTCCTCATTTATTATTTTTTACGTAATCCTTTTCCTCATTTATAGTTATTATTTACGTTAATCCTTTTTCCTCATTTATAGTTATTTTTACGTTGATCCTTTTTGCTTATTTATTGTTCATTTTTACGTAAATCCTTTATCCTTATTTATAGTTATTTTTTACGTAAATCCTTTTTCCTCATTTATAGTTATTTTTTACGTTAATCCTTTTTCCTTATTTATAGTTATTCTTTACGTTAATTTATTTACAGTTTTTTAGATATAGAGATGATCCGAAATCCGATAGTATAGGAGGAATGATGTGTTTGCGCTTAATATCCGAAACATAAAAATATTGCTAAGTTTCATCTTAGTATCAGTATTTATCAAATGACATGATTGAGATGATAAAAAAAACTGTAAATTTCCCATTTAAAGTATATTTGATGCGTTGAAGATGAGCGAAACGAATACGATATGATAAGAAAGAGTTCCGAGGTACCCCATACCCGATTTTTAATTTAATTTAATAAAATATAAACTAGTTTATGTGCTAGTGGTAGTTCTAAGGGGCAGTATGGAGTGCCAGCACTATTTTGACCTCTATAAACAAATTACCAGAGGGATATCAAGTATTGATGTTTTCCTCAATGCAGTTTTCAGACCCCTTTTCATTACTAGAGAGCTTTTACTGCATCTAGCCAGACAAATTATAACCCTATGAATGGGTTTTTATTAAAATGTATGCCTTTTCTCACCAAATTTAAAAAAAAAAAATTCTCCTACTTTGCTAAAATGTAAGTAGGAGTAGTTCATGGTGAGTTCCCAGGGATCCAATTAATTCTTTCTTAATTAAAATGCCTATTCTAAATCCAGGTTGTTCTTAGCCTAATTTAGCAAAAAAATACAAATTATGTATAAAATAATGTATATTCTCTATACTAAAAAAGATCTAGTGTAAATTGAAACCTAAGTCAAGGTATGCAGTCTTACATTTAAGCCTTAGTCAAGGAATGAGATTTATCTTAAACAAAGTCAAGGTTTGCAATTCATCTTAAATCATATGTCAAGGTCCCCCTGTGTATTTGTCACGCATATACATGCGTGACATGTTAAGTTCACCTCATTATTTAGATCAGTATTATTTTGATGAAGCGTTAGTCTTTACACTGACCTTTGACACCCACGGAGGTCTGGGGTTCGCATCCCAGGTTACGCTTTCAGTTTATAGAAGATTATTGTTTAGATAAATTATCGCCAACTTTAGAATTCAAATTGAGCGTAACGGTTGCTACTACCACCCGAGGTGGTTCCCGCAGGGGTTATCCCTGATGAGCCGCAAGGCTCTAAACGGGCATTATTATTATTATTATTGTTATGTTTAGGGTTTTTTCTCACTTAGAAAGTGGTTAATTGTAGAGCGGACACTGTGTGCCAAGTATCTACAATTTTACTTTTTTTATTTATTTTTTTATTTTATTTTATAATTATCTGGACAGAAAACGGCGAACAATACTGCAAGTGTCTAGAACTATTGATTTCTGCAGAGTTGTGTAAATGTTATCAGGAAGATTTAAATGTTTATTATTATTATTATTATTATTATTATTATTATTATTATTATTATTATTATATTATTTTGATTAGTTCAATTTTTATCAGATGTAATTTTTTCATTTTTTTTAAACAGTTAAAAATCAGAAATTTTATCCGATTAAGTTGAAAACTTGCATTCTTTAATGTGTTAAACATATGTACCTACTTCATGTATTAAACAAGTATACCTACTTCATGTATTAAACAAGTGCACCTACTTTTATTTCATTAATACTATTTTATCTTCGGTTTTTGTCGATTTAATTTTAATTAGCAGCATCAAGCGAGGTCAGTAGGAGGATGGGTCAGCTTTTCTGTCTAAGGACGAGCTAAGCGAGTACGATCCGGCTTGGGTAGTTCCGACGTCTACCGCCCCGGCCCTTTTATTGACATTTACCAATTTAGGCTCTATACTGGAATTTTATAATATCTTCTATAATAAAATGAATACATTTTCATTTTTTAAGCAAATAAATCATGTACCCTTTCAATGGGAATCACCAGAGCGTTGTATAGATTACGTAAAACCATGACCAATACTAACATGATTGTTCTGCTAGCATGCTATGAAAACATGATAGAAAATATATACAGTTCAGCCCCCTATATAGTCCATGATCTGTGAACCATGTCAATTGATATTGCTGGACCTACCCGGTGGTTTTCACCCCCGAGCAAAAATCTCTGAAAAGAGGGTTCACATACATTTTTAAGGATGACGGAACTCCAAAAGCGTGTTCTATTCTGACTACTGGGGTAGAATTGATTTTAGTTAATAATTGATCCAATTTTTACCTAAAAAAACGTAAACAATTTTTTTCCTAAACTTTTATATGATTACTTATACTCAAAGAATATTGACATAAATGTACAGCGGGTCGCTTTTAAAAATATCAATTTTTGAAGACGCCTTAAAATATCGGCTGCCGTAAGACACTTCGTGTCTTACTTTTATAAATATTTCGTTTTTACGCTTTGATTACAGCAAGTAAAAGATTGTTACAAACTTGCAAATTTTTAGCATCTTTTAAAGTAAACAAACAAATAGTGTGATCTAAGTCCTTTATGATCATTAAAATCTTACATTTTTACATCCTAGTTATGTAATTAAGTTTTTCACAATTCTTCCTTCATTACTTTTACTCACAGAAGGCATTAGGTGTTAGAGTGACATTCATTATTAGTTTTCCTTTTTATTTTCAACTTTTTCCCTCCGATAAAGAGTGTTACTCTCTAAAAACTAAGCAATAATACTTTTATAAAAGAAAAGAGCCCTCTCTTGTTTTACGTGACCGGAAAATTAGGATCCCGCTTTATATTTTCAAAACAAAAAAGTCTTTTTTTCCCTTAATGCTTTTAAAAGTGCTTTTATTTTGGCTATTATTGGAAAGTAGAAGATTCTGTATTATTGGTTAAGGAAAATAGTGCTGGAAGTGATGATAAAAAGAAATTTAGTTTTTAACTAAATTTGCTTGATCTTTTTGGTTAATCGTTGATGTTTTTAAACTTAACGATTCTGTTGCTCTTTTATTGCTTAACATATTAGTAGATTTTGTAAATCACCTGGTGGTTTACTTCCGCCTGAGTGCGATCACTAGATTGTTGCTCTGTCGAGCCTCTCAAGCCACTAAAACTATTTAACTCTCATACTTGTAACAATCATAATTGTTGTTTCATTAATCAATAAAATATGTTTAAAAAATAACACCTTATTATTATTACTACTATTATTATTTTGTAAATTTATGTTAACCTATTTACTTCATACGAGTTATTTAGGTGGGAGCTATACATCTATTATTGTCAATATTCCTGATTATTAAAAATATTATATCATAGACTCCGGGATTATACACTCCTGGAGTCTTTGAGATAATCTTTCATCGTATTTCAAAGATTAAAGTTATGTGAAAAGACTAAAGTGACGAATAGTTAAAAAGGAAAAGGAAAAATGTTTAACTTAAAAAATGTACATAGAGAAGCGATCATCTGTAAAAGATGTTAACAAGGGAAAAACACGTGAGAAATGATCCTTTTGGATGTAAATGCGAAGGAAAATAAGAACCTGTAAAGAGGAAAAGTAGCAAACGTTCCGAAATTTAATTCTGATATATTGAGGTATGGTAAAGGAAATAGGAAAGTGCAGTGGAAGGGAAACAGTTGCCGATATCTCGGATACACGAGTGGAAGAAGAATTGCTACGAGCCCAATGTCCATACGGAAATCCGTTCAAGCGTTAACACTTCCGGGTGTAAGTTGTTAGACATTAAGTAAAAAGACTTTTAGGGACATCCTTTACTACAGGTGAGATAAAGAACTCGATGTGGATTTAAAGCGAGAGGAGAGAGAGTTCATCTGATTAAAGAAAGAAGGGAAAGGGACGTGATTGATGCCTGACTGTTAAGTTGCAGGGTGCAGACATAAGAGAAAGCCTATCTCGCAGACCCTAGGAGCCCTTAGCTAGTAATTGACAGGGCTCCTTACTCTCTCCACTAGCCACTTGCCACTACACTCTATTTTTATCAATCACTCAACTTCTCTACCGCAAGAAATCAACTCTCAGTACTTTCAGCGCTACAATTTTAAAAATTACTTTCTTTTTCTTAAAGAAAAAAATTCCTTTAAAATTCTCTAGTGATTGATTGCTTGTAATGGTGGTGCAATCATAGATTGATTGGCCTGTTGATAATAGGGAAATATCAATAGATTGATTTTCGCTCTATTTTGTACAGATTGAATTAAGTGTCAATTTGCTTCCACAACAAGAAAAAATGTGAACTTTTTCTCTCTTCTGGAGATAGGATGTTATCCTATTAATTTCGCTGCTAATGATCAGTACGAAACATTTCTTCACAATAATGAATGCTGAGAGTCATGGTATCATGAGAATCACCAACACTTGCATCCTACATCAATATAAATGATGTAGGCGAGTTCATGTTATAACAATATAACGTGAACTCACATACATCCTACATCAATATAAATGATGTAGGTGAGTTCATGTTATAACAATATAACGTGAACTCACCTACATCCTACATCAATATAAATTATGTAGGCGAGTTCATGTTATAACATGAATAAACAAAGAAGCTGAAATACATTAAAACTCTCATGTCATTGCTTTAACTAATAAAATAAATTATACACTATCGAGTAAAATTTTAATGTCTGTTATAATCGGAGCTCTCCAGCTCTAATGATGACTGCCTTTTATCATGTAACATTTTTTTTAAACAATATTTTTATTGGCAATAATCATGTAACATAATAATATGAAAGGTGCCTTTCAGGTGCACATATATATATATATATATAATATATATATATATATATATATATATATATATATATATATATATATATATATATATATATATATATATATATGTATAAGTAGGATATACAGGGTGTACAAAATAAAAACTCCCTTCCCGAAAGGAGGTGGTACTACGGCTAATTTCCAAAAAAAACTTCATATTAACTATAGTCCGATTTTCAACCGTTCTCCCACAAGGTCAATTTTATGATTTTAAAGAACGCGTTGACTTAACTTCATAAAATGACCAATTGTGGCTAAACTATAACTGCTAGCTTCAAAATATTGGTTCGTTGGAAAGCTTGAAAAATTTGCTATAAGACCACTCACTTGTATTTTCAAAAACAATTTAACATAACAGCCAAAAATTTGCATGAAATCAAAAATTAGTAAATTTATGATTTTCCAAAAATTTTGAAGTTACTTTTGATGAGAAACTAGCAAACTTGAGAACCTCTTGGTTTCAGGAAAACTACCTTGTTTACTCCTCTTTAAGTCAATACCCATATCATTATACGTTGATACGGTGATTTTTTCAGAAAAAGCAAAAATAGGCTCAAAAAACACGCTAAAAATGACTCTTACAGAAGTGATTTCTGTATAATAGTCCAAGAGCCAGACGCAAAAACGTGACCGTCTAGCCCCAAAGGTTTAAACCCACTAGATCGACTTACTCTGACTCCCTGATAATGAATCAGGTGGTCTGCCGTTTCAGATAAGGGAAATTTAGCCCCGGGGCCCCTTTAAAATCCGAAAAATGACCCCAAATTCTGTTTTCGCCCAATAACAGTGTTTCTATTGATTTTATCTAAAATGTTAAAGGGTTGTTTTTTTAAAGTTTATTAAATTTGTGATAAATCCATTTTTTAACTATCAAAATCGGTCCAGTATAACCGGAGATACAAATGTTGAAAGATCCAAAAACATGTAAAAAGCATACATTTTTGTCCAAAAAACCTTAAAATGTCATGTTTTTTTTCCGTATTAACATGTTTAAGAATTAGGCAGACTTAAAAATCATGCATATTCTGTTAAACTGCAGGTAATTAGAGTTGTTCTAGAGAAAGAAGTCAGCACAGCTCTCATATGTGATGACTTACTAAACGACATATAATGCTGAAAGATAGGTTAAAACTTGAATTTTAGAAAAAATACACTTTTTTCAGCATTATATGTCGGTCATTAAGTCATCACATATTAGAGCTGTGCTGACTTCTTTCTCTAGAACAACTCTAATTACCTGCAGTTTAACAGAATATGCATGATTTTAAGTCTGCCGAATTCTTAAACAGTTAATACGGAAAACATGACCTTTTAAGGTATTTGTGCGTTTTTTGGAAAAAATGTATGCTTTTTAGATGTTTTTTCGGTAATCTTTCAACATTTGTATCTCCGGTTTTACTGGACGATTTTTGATGGTTAAAAAATGGATTTTATCACAAATTTAATAAACTTTAAAAAACAACCCATTAACTTTTTAGATAAAATCAATAGGAACACCGTTAATTGGGCGAAAACAGAATTTGGGGTCATTTTTCGGATTTTTAAAGGGGCCCGGGCTAAATTTCCCTTATCTGAAACGGCAGACACCTGATTCATTATCAGGGAGCCAGAATAAGTCGATCTAGTGGGTTAAACCTTTGGGGCTAGACGGTCACGTTTTTTGCGTCTGGCTCTTGGACTATTATACAGAAATCACTTCTGTAAGAGTCATTTTTAGCGTGTTTTTTGAGCCTACTTTTGCTTTTTCTGAAAAAAATCACCGTATCAACGTATAATGATATGGGTATTGACTTAAAGAGGAGCAACAAGGTAGTTTTCCTGAAACCAAGAGGTTTCTCAAGTTTGCTAGTTTCTCATCAAAGTAACTTCAAAATTTTGGAAAATCATAAAATTTTACTAATTTTTGATTTCATGCAAATTTTTTGGCTGTTATGTTAAATTGTTTTTGAAAATACAAGTGAGTGGTCTTATAGTAAATTTTCTTAGCTTTCCAACGAAACCAATATTATATATTAATATATTAATATTAATATTATATTGAAGCTAGCAGTTATAGTTTAGCCACATTGGTCATTTTATGAAGTTAAGTCAACGCGTTTTTTAAAATCATAAAATTTTGACCTTGCTGGGAGAACGGTTGAAAATCAGACTATAGTTAATATGAAGTTTTTTGTTGGAAATTAGCTGTAGTACCACCTCCTTTCGGGAAGGGAGTTTTATTTTGTACACCCTGTATATGTTCAGTATTAGGAGGCAAAACAGAATGCAGCCTTCCAGTTCCGTTATCTGAACAACCTCATAAGGTTATTTGCTTACAAAATTCGTTTAAGGTAAATGTGAAAATTAAATTTCCACCTCATTAATGAATTATTCTTAAATAATCTTTAATTTAAGTAGATCATTTAATTTAAGGGGAGTATAGTAAATTTAAAATTTTAGGGATTTAAGCTCGATTATTTGAAGTATGAGTTTATTCCATTAGGGGCCTTTAATAATAAAACATTCTGAATTGATAGGTTCAAAAAGCATTTCGGCGGTTTTTAATAACAGACATTAAACTTTAACTCGATAATGTATATTTTATTGATAAGTTAAAGCGATGAGGGTTTTTAATGAAGTTCAGTTCTTTTGTTTATTCATGTTATATTGTTTTATTATGTGAACTGTAGATGAAAATGAGGAGCATTAGATGAAATGAAAGCACGTGTTGTTGCTAGGAGCACATTATCATTAAATAATCACAAGGAGAGAGGTTAGCGCTAGAGTTGGAAATAGGATATGGGAACCGTTTTCTAGGTGTGGCATGTGTAGATGTAAAGGCCATCAGCAAACAGATGGTTCGCGTATAATTGATGTCCAGAAACATGAGATCATGTTCGGGTTTAGGGACGGGAACATCTATGTCGAAACAAACCTTACGGAATTATTTAATGTTGCAACATAGATTTCATTAACCTTCTCTACTGGTTAATCCCTCATGGGACTTTGCTGTACTTTCACTCTCTCTTACACTTCGACATTCGGTTTTACTACTGAATAATTAAAAACTTCAGTTGAGAAAAGCCAGCACAGAGTTTTTCCAAAAGGATTAGGGTTACAGGAGGAAAACCCACAGTAGTAAATGAAAACTAAGGTTTTCCTTCTCGCCGTGCAAGGTTTACAAAACCTCGCCTTGTTTAAGTTTACTTCTTATAAGGTTACAGACTACTAAAGTCATAAGGTTACATTGCTTTTTAAACAGAGAGACTTAGTTAGCCGCTTTTAAAGGGAGATCTCTTTCTTGCTTTTTGTTATTTCAGCCTAAATGCAGCCTTTTACGCCCTAGGCGCTTTTCATATTGATAATTATAACCCTCCCTATTCTTCCTAGAGGGGGTTTAAAACTTATTTACGCCCTGTACAAACAGACTGACCCAGGGTCTACTTGAAAATTTGATAACCGTCTTGAAACTTACTCTCCTTGCAGTTTCAACTGTAAATTTAATAAAGGAAAGTAAAACCGCTGGTAGCTGTAAACTAGAAATTTTCAAACATTAATACAAACCTCTCCGAGGAAACTTTTTGCTTTTTGGTATTTTCTATTTCTGTTTTCTATGTTAGTTAAAGTAATTTTAGCTCTATAGAAAATTAGTTTACTTGAAAGCTTTGATGACAAATATTATGAAGTATATTTTATTTTTAAGTACTTTAAGCCTGACAGAGCTTCCTTTGGTAAACTTAGATCCCACTCCAATAAAAGTACTGAGCATTGTGTTGACGAAGCCCTTTTAACCTATATTAGCTTTTTATACTATAAACTTTAAACAAATATATCCTTAATTGTAAACTTTAAAGTTAGAGTAGCGATAGTGGTGTTTAATTTTTCGCAATAATTCTTGGGTAGATTCTTATTTTTAGTTTTTCTCAGTTGTACTGTAGGTGTAATAGAGAAGTACTGCGTTGGAAAAAAAAATCAAAACCGGGATGTCACCTGAATTATCAGTTTCAGAAGCTTTTAAGACTAAAAAGCATCTCACCCTATCATGAAATCCCCTAGTGTATTTATGATAGAGAGTTAAAGAGTCAATCCTCAGGTCAAGTTGTGCTACTCGGAAAATTTTTTTATGACGTCATTAACCCGCAATAATGACACAGCAAAATTTTTAAAAATTCATAAAACGCGGAAAATTTGTCGGTCGTTTCTATGGGACGCGTTAACTTTCGAAAACTTTCTTGGATCTAGATGAAACTTAGTAAAAAAAAATCAACTTTGTTAATGTCCCGAACCCTATTGTTTTTGAAATATGAGTGACGTCATTAATCCACAAAAATGACCCCATAAACATTTCGAAAAATCACAAATCTTCATTTAGAGTTAAGATTAAACTGAAATTATTAACACATATACTATTATGTATGGTTCATAAAAATAAACTATATAAACAAACTTATATAAACTAGTAATATGACAAAGCGGCCACAGGGAGGCGGGGGGGCCTTGGAGCGGCAAAGAGGCTAAGGCCTTTTTCTTTATCATTATCTTGCAGGGTTTTCAGCTTATATTGTATCAATATAAAAATGTACTATTAATAACTAAAGGTCCAACTTAAAAAATTGAAATTAAAGCTTAAAACGCAATAATAAATATAATCATACGAAGAGTACATCGTTATATAAACGGTTGGATTTTTACTCCGTATTTTTTTTTTTTTATATTTATGTGTTAACTAAATATTAAACTTATTTTATAAATAATCATAACTAAAGAAAGTTAAGTATTTCAAAATTTTAAAAAACAATAGAGACAATGGTCTAAAGTTGTAGTTCTAAAGTATTTGTTCGTATATGGGAAAGTGACCCTTCTGGAAGGAAAACACTGGCCCTTTGCCCCCGAGTACAGATACTAATTAATATGAAAGCATAAACCTATAACTCAATGTTATATTTTACACAAGACCCTTGGCCCTTCCTCTCTTTTCCTTTACCTCACTGTTTCTATTCTCTCCTTTCACCAGTTCTATATCAACCTTAACTCTTTTTAATTGCATCATATATTCTTTGCTGTACTCTATCTCTCTTCTCTTTCTCTCCTCTTCTATATTTTGTTCCTTTCTTCTTATTCACTTCTTCTTTCATATTTTGTCTTTTTCTTATTACTCTCATTCTTTTAAATATTTCCTTATTCATTTTTACTTACCTTACTTCTTTTCCTCTGCCTAAGTGTTTACATTTCATCTCTTTTCCCTATTCATCCTTCACATGTATTTATCTTTCTCTATGTAAAACTCCTTTCCTCGTCCTCCTTTACTCATTTCCTCTCTCTTCTATCCACTATCCTCTTTTTAAGCTTATTCTTTTTAATCCTACCATATTAATTTTTCTTCGCCACACCCTTTCCTTGCCTGATTCTTTCATTCCCCTTGCACTATTCTCTATCCTTTATATTATCTTTTCCTTTCTTCGTATTATTTTCTTTCTCCCATCTTCATCTTCCAGTTACACTTCCTTATCGTATCCTTTATGTCCTGGAATACCCCGACCAGTTCACCTTCCTCCCTCATTAATTACCCATCGAAACATTAAAATTTCAATTATTTCAGTAAATAGAAAATATATTTGCAAGAAGACCCTTTTGGTATCCACCGACCACATCAGCTCCCAAGGTCCTGGCCTCTTCCACCTCTTTAAAATATAAATGAAATCAATGCTAAAAGGCTTCCGTTTTTAAACCCTTGGAATAATAACTGTGTAGGAAATGAAAAATAATGATATTAATGTATAAAAAGTACATTTGTGATTCCATTGTGAAAGATCCGTTTAAAACATAAATAATACAGCCTTTTGCCAGATGCTGCATAGCTTCGGTCCCTAGGGCTGCAATATTGTTCATTTGTAAAGTTTTTTGTCATTCGGCTGTTGGTGTTGAGTGTAGGCAAATAGGGCCTCGGATCACCGTGACCCATACAGGGCCACTTTATTATCTAATTAACTTAAAACCTCTTATTAAGCTCCAAGTTGTATCATTCGATTTATCATCTCATAATCATAATTAAATAAAATTGATTAATATTTAAATAAAATTTAATTGAAAACTATTAATTTTTAACTAAACGATTATTGAAAAAATAATATTTTTTGTATAAATTATTAATGAAAATGATTAAATGGAAATTTTACAAAAATCACCTGCATGAAGACATAAATAAAAGTCGTCTAAATTCCCTTGAGATGTTTGTGTCAAGTTTTATCGTTTGTGCCGAGAGTTAGTTTCATGCGCTGGTGATCAAATTAATGTAAATGATTTACCAATTAGACAATACCATCCATCATGTAAATGATATGGATCCATCATGAAGATGATGGATCCATCATGTACATTGACGAGGTCACTACCGGAAGACTTAAACCTACATGGAATCGGAAAGCTATACGTCTATCTCCCTACAATCCTTCTTTATCACCTTCATCCCAATGACTTTATTAGCGTTTGCTTATGAATATAGTCTTGTTATTTTAGTTCTACCAAACACATCGACTTTTATATCTCGGATAAATTGATTCGCTTCCCGGATAAAATACAACATTTGTACAATTTGATTCTTGTGTTGATGGAATCGGTGAATTTCATTTTCGCTCCAATCTTGAATACTGGAATCTCCACAAAGTGAATTCACTTGTTCCTACTGACCATATATTGGCATTTATTATTGTTATTTTGTCGTATCATCTGAATTATGGTTTTAAATTCATTTCTGGTTAACCTTTTGGACACGTTTTTGAACAAAATCTTTTGATTTTATTTACCTTTGTTTTGATTTTAACAAGAAGAATATCAAATCAACATCATAGAACATTTTCCTTTAAAAATCAAATAAAAAACGGTTTGATAAAATATGAGTTCTTGTTCAATCAAATTGCAGCTATGGTGCAAACACATTACGTTCTCATGTGCCTACGGTATAAATAAGGAAAAGTAAAACTTAATATTAGGTGTACATTTCATATGATACAAATAATTTTGGATAGTGATGGATTCTACGCAACCTCTGCCTAGCGGATTTTCTTAAATCTATATTTGGTTTCTTATTAGAGGTACTGCAATTTAACAAGGAATTAATGTTTAGTCAACTGAAGGATTGTTTAAACTTCACTTAACTTGTTAGTTAAACTTGCTGATTATTATTAGCCTAAAATAAATAATCACCTGATACAATATTAGGCCTGCAGGAAATGGATGTATCTAAAACTGCCTTTAACTTGCTGAATATTTAAACGCAGGAAATATTGTTTAACTTATTGTTTCATTTAGTTAAATAACATTCACAACTAATTCTTTACTTAACAAGTTCGTCGTTAAGAGGTTTTGAGGCTCATTGAAGGGGCAAACCAAGCGAAAGCTCCGTCTAAAGAGCTTTTCTGTTTTAGGAGCTAAGGAGCCTCGAGTAGCTCAAGTTTTGCTTCTTCGTTAAGAGGATTTTCTTTAAACTGAAACTCGCTCCCTACACCCTGTAAGTCCTTGACTAGGACAGACCCTGTGTTTTCATATTGTATTTAACCCATAATATTTTAATTAATATCAAAGGGAAATAATTCATGAGTACCTTCTTCAAAAGAAACGTTTATAAAATTATACGAAACTCTTAACTTTAAAATGCTTGAAACAAAAATTATTTGATTCTATTATTTATCATAATATCAATTAATTAAAATTATAAAGTGGTAACTCAAGTCGATATTTTGATCTAAAAACCTCTCACTTTGAAGTTTGTTTTATGAAATAAGAATTAATATATTATTTCAAGAGTAAGATTAAAAATTCTTCTAATTTTTTTTTAAAATTTACTGCCTACCTCTGTTATAATAATTTAGGTGTTCGGGGTGGTACAAAAATAAAAACCAAAAATATTACTATCTGAGTATTTTTTTCACTAGAAATTTTATATGTTACATAAATAAGCTTAAAAAATAAAATAAAATAAATCATATTGACTATTAGTGTGGCTTATAAACTCGGGATGCAATTTTTTAATTTTATTTTAATTTTATTCCTGATTACTGATTTTATTGGGATTTTACTGTTGTTTATGGTTACCGCGTAACGTAAATGTAATATATTTTATGTTAAATAAATCTGACACATCAATCTTCGCGATACTTAAATATACAGCTATTCAGATTTTTCAAACAAAGTTGGAGCGAAGCCTTAGTTCAAGGTATTACTCGTTCAACTCGCTTTTATGTGAAATTGAAATAAAAATGCAACTTTTATTACAACATAAAGTCCTGTTTTAAGAGTGCTAATGTTTTATATCTAGTAGATGTCACTCTTCGTTTTAAAACAAGAGGCCTTGAGGCTCTTGGCCACTCCGCAGCGTTTATGGTTAAATTATTGAATGTTTATTAAGTTGCAGCCTCATCAAATAAGGTTTTCTAAGGCTTGTGACTTTTAAATCTTTGCAAAGTCATCTCATACATTATACATTTCATAAACAAAAGAGCTCTTTGCATTTTTTTTTACATTCGTACTAATAAAAATCGTATGAAGTGTTCGTGACCTTGGGCTTATATCTATCTATATATATATATATATATTATATATATATATATATATTATATATAATATATATTATATAATCTCGTCGATCAATTAAAGGATATTGCTTGATTGCTTAGTCAATATCTGGTTGATTTATTTTTGATTAGCGAGTACCTCTTCCTTTAAATAAACTACCACCATTCCTCGTCTATGATTCTAACCTCATTAGCTCATATTTTCTCAGGAAAAAAGGAATGACCATAAATATTGCGATATCCCTTTCATGCGATATTCCTTAGTGTTTTTATCTTCGAATCATGTAACAGCTTAAAAGTGAGAAATACTCATCAGTACATAATTGCTTCATCGGACATATTGTGTATAATATATAAAGACTCTTAACATTAATAATCCTCTAACTAAGTCTTAGTTAGCATTTGCATTTAGTTTTATCACTTGTTGACTTTTTAGATTGAAAATTTCCCTTTAAAACTAAGCACTCCGAAACATTTCCCGAATGACCTGTTCCCTCACTATTGCTTTTCCCTCCATTAATTGGAGCGGGAACAATGAAGGTATGAATGTAAATATTATTCGTTAGGAGACTTTTTCCCGTACTTTTTTCCCTTTATCTTTCCTTCACCAAACTGACTCATTATCCATCCCACTCTTTATTATTATTTTTACTCGCTGTCTCTTCGCTTTTTTTCCTGCCAGTTAATTACTTTTGACCCCTTCGCCTTTTTTGCATAAACATTCCTTATATTAAAAAAATGTAATATATTGAAGGTATATTTTTTTAGGGATAGAAAATGATAATATATTTATATTTTTTCTTCACTTCAGACAAACATTTTTTTTTCGTTTTTGGCTACCATTAGAAAATATGGTAATAACAATTTTTAATTAAAAACTTTCGCATCATTTTTTTTTTGTTTTTAGAGTCCTTAAAAAATGTAAAATAACATATCTGTAATTTCATTTAATTGCCTCAATTAATGAAGTTTTTTGCTTCCTAACATCGTGGTTTAGCACTACTCAATTCTGTATTTTAATTTTAGAGTTTTGTTGAGAAGTGCTTCAATTTTTTTTTTTAAACGGTTGAAATGTAACCGAAATGGAACGAACGGTCAGGAACTTGCATTAATGTTTTAGGAATGTTCTTTAAAAAGATTTTTTTTTTATTATAATACCTTTATTTAGAAAATTACAAAATATTATACTAGAACAAAATTATACTATTACAAAATTATACAAATTATACAAAATATTACAAATTATACAAAATTATTATACTAGAACAAAACTTAAACAAGGCTACCTCTCTGCTTTAAAGCTTGCGCTTTGAGCTGCAGAGAGGGAGTTCCTTTTTCACCTTACATCTATATATCTTTGTATTGATAATTATAATATTTATTTACAGTATTTCGGTGTATATAGTCAATATCTTTATGACAACGTGAGGCAGAAGAAGATTAAAATAATAATGTGATAATTTTTTTGTAGAATAATAATTTGATACTTGTATGAGCAATCATGACAACAATCATAAGCAAATTTTGTAGTTACAGTACCTTTCTACCAATTGTCTCTAATCAAGGGTTTGTCTAAATTTCATCAAAATTTTTGTTAAAGTACGCTTTGGGCGTTTTTTGTGAGGATTTAGCTCTTCTGTTGGCAACCGTAACATTAAATATGATGAATCCGTTGTTTCGCTTCTACTGAGGGAGGCATCATCAGTCATGTAGGAAGTCATAGCTAAAAATATAATGATCCGAAAACACAGAGCAGGAGATCAGTTCTGTTTTGTAAAGCATTTTGCTTTTTTATCCATGATGTCCTACATCCCTTAAGATGACTCCTACAGTGGATGCGAAACGTTGGGTTCTTCATCTACATTGTCGTGATCAACACCGGAAGAAATACATCTTCATGACATTAACCGCGAAAGTCTATTGTGTCGATTGTGCGATAGTCTACTGTTTATTGTGCCTTTGTGTTAAAATTATTTGTTGAAATCTATATTTAATGATATCTCCATTACTTTTAAGGTTTTTACTAAGTTTTTGACTTTTATAGGGCTTATAATAATAAGATTTTTCTTTAAAATAAAAATAAAAAGAGTTTTACATTTTTAGAAACTTCATAATATCTTAAAGTGGCTATACATACCGCAAGTCCGAAGAGGCAATTAAAGAATCAGCCACCTTGTTGATACAGAAACGATACTTGCTGCTAAATATGAATAACCCGCTTTCGGCATAACACCATCATCAGCAGGCGTGGCATCAATCGAGTTCTAAACTAATAAAGAATAACTTCTAGTATCAACGAGCCCTCTGAAGATAATCTTCAAAGGGTTTTTGGCGCTTTTTGAGATTAGAAGTTATTCACGAATATTAGTTGAGAGCTCGAGTGATGCCTTGCCTGCTGATGATGGCGTTAAGCTGAACCCGGTCCAGGGTTATTCATATCTAACAGCAAGTATTGATGGTAGCTGATTCATCAATTTATAACATCTGATTGTAGGTTTCTCTTTTATATCTTACTAAGAATGAAAATTAGCTATTAGTTAACTTTTAATATAAAGTAAGACATTATATCAAAAGTTGCGACCTATGATTTATTGAAGGAAAGGATTCCATGATGCCAACTGGAAAGTATTTTATGTAAAATGGAAAGTGTTAAAAAAAGCAAAACATAGGTTTCCTGTGATAATGGATCTAAAGGAAATATTCTGGGAAATTCAAAGCTCAAAGGTTTTAAAGAAGAATTGAAAGAGCTTCATAAAGAGCTCGTTGGCTCCAAACAACGTCCTCTCGTCAGCTTCTTTACTCTTCCATGACATATTGACAGATGCTTCAATCATACCAGTGTCGTGTTTCTTATCTTTCTCCATTTTTTGTCTTAAAATTGTAGTTTTAAGGGACGGATTTATTGATGAAAAATTTCGATTGAATCGTATACAGGGTTCCACGGAAATGTTTATCACCATATCGGATTATCTACGCTCTTCCTAATTTCTACTGACTCATTTTGCTCAACCTCACTACTTAGGATATTTTCGATCGTCTTCAGAAAATAGTAATCTCCTAATGGATGTAGCAATACGTGTTACTTGTTTTACTTATCCTCATACAGTAAAAACATCAGTTTATATCCTGGCGGTCACCCATCCAGGATATATCTTGCTCGATGCTGTTTAATAATAGTGATCCAATAAAGATCTACTAGCCATATTTAAATGACATTTAATTTGAACTTATTCATTATTAATAGAGGTAACCAATTTCAACTCATTTGGTTCGGTTATCTATTTTTATCATAACAAAAACCAGGCCTTCAGCCTTGGACGCATTTCGGCCTCGGCTCCATCGGTGCTGGAGGCCGCGACATGGCTCCCGCGCCTTCTGTGGCCGCGAAGCCGCCACATGGTTGTTGCCCTATATCGGTTCATCATATTACTAGTTTATATAAGTAGCATATTCTCGCAATATGCAAAGCAAACATATGTGAAGAGTTGTGATTTTTTGAAATGTTTGTGGGGTCAATATTGTGGGTTGAAGATATTACACATATTTCGTAAACAATAGGGTTTGAGACATTAATAAGGCTTGATGTTTGTACCAAGTTTCCTTTTGATCTGAGAAAGTGTTCGAAAGTTATCGTGTCCCATAGAAACGTCTAGGTCACAAAAATCTAGTATATGATGATATATTCATGAATCAGTGAGTCCTCTCCTTACAAAGCATCCACCCCCTCCCCCACTCCATGAACCCCTAATAAGCTCATTTCTTCTTCTAGGTGGTTAGGGGTGGTTGGAAAAATTTCGCTATGTCACTTATTATTCGCTATGTCAATTAAAATTGCACTCATGCTGTTTTTTATAGTGCTACACGCGTGCAAATTTTGCACGCGTCAATCATTTATCAGATTGATGATATTAAGTTTCATTTCTCTAGCATACACTCACTGGGATCTACGATAGTAAAAGACACCCGACCTCACAAATACATACAGACAGAAAACTTTGAAAATTACTCAGGAAGCCTTGAAAATACCTGAAACGGATAATTCAGGTTAAGTTTCGGTTACGGATTTTTGGTTTGAGGGAAACAAAATCCTTTTTCTATATACTAACTGGGAATAAACGAGGAAAAGTAATTAAAATTGGGTATACGGGGTAATTAAAAAATATAAGATTTTTAAGAAGAAAAAATGTTGGCAGACGCTCTGCTACTAAATGGATGACTAACTTTTATTATCTTACTATCATGGACTTCATTTTGTTAGGAATGACATTAGACAGGAATGGTAAAAGTTTAAAGATATGGACTAGTTGAATATAGAAGAGTCAGAAATAGCTGCCATAGAGGTATGGGGTCTCTACAAGACACGGTTCGAAGGAGGTATTGCCGTACACCGATGGAAATAGAAAAGAAACTCGGGCTGGGGAAAAAGTTAAGACCTTGTTACGTATGCATTGGACTTATCCTAGCCTCATACATAAAATGAATACTTGCCAGCCCCTCCTCCTTACTTGTGACGGCTGGAATACACCCAGTCTTGAAGGGGATATTTCTTGCGTTGGAAAGACGTGCCTGGAGCAATATGAAAACCGTGACACACATTCTCCTTTTCTTTGCTATTTATTCAATTCCTATATTTCATAGTCTGCAAGAGTAAGGCAGGGCCGAGATGAAATCTAGTTAGCTGGATTTTACCATATTTATGACTCTTTCCTGATACTTTCTTGCTTTAATATGAAAATGACATTAACATTTCTGCTTTATTATTATCATTATCCATGTCTCGTGGAATTATTGGACTTGACGTTTATAGACAAATTACGACACAAGTTAAGTTTTCCTCTATTTTGTCACATATTTTATTTTCTTATATGACAGGGAAATTTAAGTGAATATCTCTGCTTGAATTAGAATATAAATGTCATAATTTTAACTTTAAATACTCACATCTACAAGTCCCCCCCCCCCAAAAAAAAGAATAATACTAAATTTCGAGGATAGAAGTCTTTTTTTGAGTGACTAATGTTACAACAAAACTAATCGAACAAAACGTTTAACAGTTATGCCTCAATATTTATGTTATATTTAGTTTTACTTTTTTCCTATATAATAGTTAAAAATGTTCACTTATAAAAATAAAATAGGTATTTTTGCCTTTTTCTTCCATTTATTTCTTATACCGTTTCTATTTCTAAATTCAAATCGTTTGTTACTTCTCATCTTCTCCCAGTTCTATAAAGTATACTTTTTAATTGTTTTGGTTGCATATGCTATATTATAATTTTAACTTATTTTTAGTACTCTACTTTTTACCTGTTGATCCGTAGTATAATCCCTTAGGATTTTATGTTTTTTTATTTTATGTTGTTTATATATTTATATATCTTTTTTTATATTATTTATTACGTTTTTTTAATATTATTATTTTATTCAACGTTTATTATTTGTGTGTATTTTTGTTATCTTTTTCATCATCATAATCACTCATTTATCACTAATACTATGATGTTATAGCTGTTTTTCCCTCTAATTTACTTTCCTCCTTTATGAATGCGATATTTTATTTTTATTTTATAGTCTTGTCAATTTTTCCATTTGATATATTATAGTAATTTATACAGTAACTTATTTTTTTTTAACTTTAGTTTAATATTTATTTTATATTTAGTTTTCCAGTTCTTAGTTTTCCTGTTGGACAACAATAACTGCAAACATCCACTGGGTTTATATGGACTTTATCAAGTCTAATTTTTATTTTATGTATCGTATTGAACATATCATATACTATAATATAAACTTTTAAAGGCAAACTATAATATTAAGTTAACCAAAAAAAAAGAAGAATTTTACGACGCACCACACTCGGTTGATAAGGTCACGTCTCCCCCCCCATATCCCCCCGTGTTTAAAGGTTATAACTATTAAAACCTCAGTTTTATAAAGCCTTTCTAAACCTTATACAAAACCTTTAACAACTTTCACACTCTTAAAAAAACTTGTAAAAGTTAATAAAAACATGAACTAATTCTTTGATAAAAATGTTTATTATATATGTCAACTAATAATCACAAACTGCCATGTATTAAGAATAAGAATATTATTAATTCTTCAGCAATATCAAAATTTACAAGTCATACACAATTTAGAAATTAATTAATATTTTGCAGAATTCTCTGTATTTATTTTTTGTCTACTGTCAGCAATTTTCCAACAGTCCTTTTCCTTCCTTATTTTATTGTAACTTTTCTTTTATTCGCTTGTTTCAAATGCTGCTTTTTCTGACCTTCTCCGTTGTATCGTTAAGGAATGTACAAATGGAAAACTTGAGTCATAAACTTTAAAAGGCAACTTCATTTAATTGTAATAAGTTTTTTATGGCCGTGTAACTGGATATGTTTCGTAGAGTTTTCAGTATAAGTTCTTGTCCAGTTTATTAGTTAGGCCGTAAAACATGTTTTTATTTCAGACGAATTAAAATTCATTATAGCTTTAAATTACTTTATTATATTTTGTATCCCTATGTTTTATAAGATATAATTGTAATCGCGAAAAATGATTCTTACTGTTTTTATAAAAATTACCACGTTTCAGCACCTAAAGACTTCAATTAATTTTTATCTTTTTATCTTTGGTTTTATCTTGAGAACTGTGCTGGCCTCACTGTTCAAATGTGGTCCAGGCCTTGTTTTACTCAGATTTTAGAAAATGTTTTATAATTTTCCTTATTTATACCGTAGTTATGTAAGAAAAGAATTGTGTTTGCAAAACATCCGAAACCGAGATGTCACTTGGATTATCCGATTTAGGTACTTTTAAGGCCTACTAAGTAATTTTTAGAATGATCTACTAAGTTTGTAGAGTTTGTATGTGTAATTGTGTGTTGGTGTGTGTTTGTTATCATCGTAGCTCCCAGCGTAATTATCCTAAAAAGTTGAAACTTTGTACAAAAATCTATCTTTATGTGCAGTTGTGTTATCAGAAAAATAATTATTTTATGACTATATTAACCCACAATAATGGCTAAGAATTTATTTTGAAAATCATAAAAAGCGTTTTTTTTATAAATTTAAAAAAAACGAAAAATACTCCAATGTGTTGTAATTCGATACGAATGTATTTATTACCTTTTCGTAATAAATAGGTAAATTATTTTTTAATTTTTGTTAAATCATGAAATTTAAGCAGCATCGACCATAGTCAGTGCCAGGATGGGTAACCGCTGAGAATGAAACGGATGTATTAACTATGTGTTTGCGTTTTGGAGGATAAATTTGTTGAATTTTACATTCTGAGGAGTGATTACAAAGTATAGGAAAGATAAGTTTTGCGAATCCGAAGTAATGAGAAAAAGTTTCGAGGTACCCCACACCCGATATTTTTCTATAAATGTTAAATGCTTCTTATTGTCAAATATTTACTCGTCTCTTATTAAAAATTGTAAGGCGGTTGTGTGACAGCAAAAAATCATAATAGCCACAAAGGCGAGACGGACTACTGTGACGCCGAGGATTACAGAGAACTAAACGGTATAAAGTGTACTTTATTAAAATAAAATTGACAAAGTACTTCCAGCATGAACATAAGTTGCTATTGCTTTATTAACCCAAAGCGCATTTGCCTAAAACATATGTAAATTTATATTATTTTTAATATTTTCTATTATGTGCTTAATGCATTTGCTTGCAATAGGTTATTAAATCTTTCTAATTTTGTTCCACAATTGCAAATAGTAATAGGTTATATCGATAAAATTGGTTGATCTTAGATCCAATGAGATGTTTTATATTTCATATGATAGTCTGTTTGCTTTGTAGTTCCAGTGTCTAGACATATAAAGGTAATCATATTTCACAACCCAGTATAAGTTTTCACTTTTTATTATCTTAAAACTTTCCTTAAGAAAACTGTAGGAAGTTCCCCTTATGTTGTTTTTCCTACAAACGCGCTTTCTTTTCCCTAATTTTATAACTTTACTAAAGGAGGCAGTAAAAACAATTTAACGACTCGTCTGGAAACAACATTTTTAATCAGAGAACATATTGATTAAAACGTTTTCTACAAATTAACTTGATGTCTGACTGCCCTGCCGGTGACATCTTAAAGCGATAAGTGTGTAGTAATTAGATTTCCGTCTAAATATTAATTAAAATTTATAACAAAACAACTTCAGTCAATTGAATCTGATGAAACGCTTTATTTTATACCTAATTTAAAAGAACATTTTATTCAGAATCTGATCTGACAAAATTTCAACGTTTCAGACTTATTCAAGTACCGCAGTTAATTAAATAAGTTTAATAAATTTAAATAAAGCACTCGTGTTGTGTATTTAGTATAACTGCGATTAATGAGAGCAACAATACGATTCTAATAAATTTATTTCTTTCAAAAAGAAAAACCCGGCTTTCGCCATCAGTAGTCCTTAAATGCAGAACGCTTATATACGTTAATTTAACGTTCATTAAATTTAAGTTTTTTTCCAAAAGTGATTCGTCAATTTGACGTATGATAAGTATTTTTTTATTTATTTAGCTAAGTACGACTACAAAACAATTGTTATTAGTACTTATGTTATAGGTTATATTATCGTGACATAACAAAGAAGGAGAAAATATCCATTGATATCACTCCATAACGTTCAGTTTTAAAGATCATTGAAACCAAGAGAAATTAAATTAACTTTATCATGATAATATTTTAAATATATTTAAACTAAGAGGTCTCTCGGCCACTGTCTCTTCAGCCGCCTAGGAGGATTGTTTGGAATGGTTGGAGAGGAAAGAGCCTGAGCAAAAGGATTATAGTGATCAATGATAAGTAATAAACATAAATATTTGTGATTTTGACTTATATTGAGCAATAAGGTCTTATAAAGTTTATATGTTGAATGACCTAAGATAAGTTTAAACTCACACAACACATATCGTTTCTATTAAACTATCGTTTACATTATGTTATCGTTTATATAAAACTACCGTCAATGTTAAGCTATGGTTTCTATCAAACTATATTTTATATTAAATTGCAGTTAATATTAAACTGCCGTTTGAATCAAACCATCGTCTGAATTAACTTTCTTTTCTTTCAAACTATCGTTTATATTAAACTATATTTTTAAACCTATAGTTTATATATAATTAGAGTTTAAATCAAAGTACCGTCTCTACTGAACTGTCATTTATATTAAACTATCTAAACAAGAAAATCTAAACTATCTAATAAACAAGAAAATCCTATTGACCAATGCACTAGTCTGTTATTTAAGTTTAAAGACAAACAAAACAGAATTTTTACTATCACATTAATTTATAGACTATGGGGTTATAACTTAGATTTGTTCAATACTGCATTATACGACCATCTGCAAATTGTAGGAAACGAAAACCACGTTATCTTAGGGGATTTCAACATAAATATAAAATCGGACAACTATAACAGTCATACTGAGGATTTTAAAACCATGATGGCTCATTTTGGTTACTATTCAAATGTAAATACGTATACTAGAATACATAATAACAGCAAATCATGCTTAGACCATATCTGGACTAAGCACAGAGAAATACTAGATACTGTTTCTTACAGACTAAATAGCAAAATAACAGACCATTTTCCAGTTGGTATTATTTATAAAAATAACATAACTTCAACAAACAGAGTAGCTTCTAATAAATTAAATTACACCACTAAGACTGATTTTCCCAACCTTGTAAATGAAATAAATAACTTATCCTGGGATCATCTTTACAGTGACTCAGACCCAAATCAAGCAGCTTCTATTTTTATAAATACATTAAACTCCTGTTATTCGAAACATTCTACACGTTTTAAGGTAAAAAGACAGCATAGAAAAAGAAAAACCTTGGATTTCAAGTAGTATTATTGAAAGTATTTTAACGAGAGATAAAATGGCTCGTCAAATTGACAAAGAACCTGAAAATGAGGAACTAAAAACTGCATACAAACAATATAGGAATAAACTGAATAAAGTTATAAAAGTAGCTAAAATCAGTATATAAGAGAAGAAATTACATCAGCAGGGCAAAATAATTATAAAACATGGCAAATAATAAACAATACGTTAGGGCGAACTAAAACTCAGACGGAAATTCCTGAATTAAAACTACCTTCAGGTGAAGAAATAGTGGAAAATATAGATATAATAAATGAATTAAACAGACATTTTGCAAGCATAGGGGAAAAATTAGCTGACGAACAAAAGTCTATTGTAACTGTAGCTCTAAATCGACTGCTACTAATATACCTAACATACCTGACTCTATTGTACTTTTACCAGTGACTGAAACTGAAATTCTTAATCATATCAGGGAACTTAAGAATAATAAAGCACCTGGCATAGACCAGTTGTCAGCTAAATTATATAAACCTGCAAAGAAAATTTAGTAAAACCTTTAGTGCACATTTTTAACTTATGCTTTGATGCCGGAGTTTTTCCTGATATCTTTAAGAACGCCGTCATCACGCCACTGTTCAAGGAAGGCAGTAAGTCGGATGTTATGAACTATAGACCCATATCTCTTCTACCTGTTGGAGCCAAATTACTAGAAAAATGTATTGAGAGTAGACTATCGTCTTTTTTTGACAACACAACATTTTTCCTAAAACTCAGTTCGGTTTCCAAAACAAAAAAAGTACTGATGATGCAATCTATACGTTAACTAAGTACATCACTAGTAATTTAGATAAGAATAAAAAAGTTATTGCAGTTTTCTTAGATTTAAAAAAAGCATTCGATACCCTTGACCAAAACAAACTAATTGAAAAATTACGCCATTATGGAATTAGAGGGAAAGAATTAGACTTATTTTCTCAGTACATTACTAACAGACAACAGCAAGTTAGACTGTTAAACCAGCTGAGTGATGCAGCCACTCTGACCACAGGCACGCAACAGGGCACAGTGACGTCACCCAAATTATTTTTAGCCTATATAAATGACCTTTACTTTATCCCTAACTTCACAGGAGAAATAATAGGGTTTGCTGATGATACGTGTCTGCTCTTCTCCTCAGATACCGACAGTTGGCAACAATTGTTGGCTAACGTTGAACAATAGTTATCTCTTATCAGTAACTGGCTTCACACTAATCTCTTATACCTAAACACCAAGAAAACAAACTTTATTACTTTCTCTATTTCTAAAAAAGGACAACCGAAAGATGTTGACAAATTAAAAATTCATGACTGTAAATGCAAAAAAATAAACATAAATCAACCTTGTGATTGCATATCAATAAATAGAGTGAGCTCAATAAATACTTAGGAATAACGATTGACCAAACAATGACTTGGAAAACTCAAATTAACAATTTAACAAACAAAATACGTAAATTTATATATTATTTTAGATGTCTCAGAGAATTTTGTGATGAAAAATTAATGAAAACAATCTATCACGCGTTAGTGGAATCAATTATCAGTTATGGTATAGTGGGGTGGGGTTCTGCTCACCCAACTCATCTACTTTCATTAGAAATAGCTCAGAAAGCTGTTATTAAAACAATCCTAAGGAAGCCTAGACTCTATTCAACTGAACAACTCTTTTTGGATTTCCCTGTTCTTACTGTTTAAAAATTATTCACAAAACAAGTATATTTTATTGAAACAAAAACTATATAAACTAAGATTTAAGCACTAGAAATAAGCAAAATAGACTTGTGAGAACTTACAGATGTAGAACATCCCTCATGCAACGTCACGCTGCAGCAAGAGGTCCTATTATTTTTAATCAATTACCTAACCATATTAAATCTAATCTTTACTTCAAAGAGTACAAAAAAGATGTTATACTGTGGCTAAATCCGCCACCTACTAAAACTTAAAACTTATATTTATACTTAACTAACCTACTCTTAAAATACTTAGTTTTTATTTTTGTATAATATGTATTATTATTATTATTTTATTTTATTTTATTTTTTTTATTTTTATTTATTTATTTTTTTTTTTTTTTTTAATTTTAAAAATGAAAAGGAAAAAAAATGTTTGTTTGTTTTTAATTAACCAAAATGCATGGAATTTTCACCTTTGAAATGTAATTATATTTATAAATTAAAAATATTTGTAAATAAATTATTATGAATGATTAACATTATAAAATAACAAATACTATCTATAAGTTAAAAATACTATCTATAAGGAAAAACAAATAATAGATGAAATATATAGCCGCGCACAAGCTATAGCTTATGCGGCTTTTAAATAATTTATTATTTTTCATTAGTTTCATTTGCATATTCCATTGTCAAATAGACTTTTTTATTTATATTACTTATAAATGTTTTATGCTTATTTATATTATACTGTATGTATGCTTTTAAATAATAAATAAATATTATTTATTATTATTTATTATCTTTTTAAATTAAACTATCGTTTATATTAAACTAACTTTTTAAATTAAACTAACTTTTTAAATTAAACTATCGTTTATATTAAACTATCGTTTATATTAAACTATCGTTTATATTAAACTATCGTTTATATTACACTATCGTTTCTATTAAACTATCTTTTTAAATTAAACTATCGTTTATATTAAACTATCTTTTTAAACTAAACTATCGTTTGTATTAAAATATGTTTTTTAATTTAACTATCGTTTATATCAAACTACCTTTTGAATGAATCTGCCATCTGTATTAAACGATCGTTTCTTCTAATTATTATAGTTCCTATCAAACTGAATAGTCCCTATCAATCCTGTGTATCTCATGGCAGTTTGTATGGAACTATCTTTTGTTCTAAACTAGTTTTTTACCCGATTGACAAATATATAGGAATGATTGTTGTTCAGATTGTTTAATTACAAGGATTAACTCTACATTTGAACTACAATTATCAGTCTTGTACAAAGGTATCTGAGTTTATTTCCTAAAAATGATTGTAATCCTAGGACAAAATTATGCATGTTTGATAAACAATAAATTCAATTGTCTCTCTTTGGTAATATATGATACAATAGGGAAACATAAACTTGGGAAACCTTGGAAAGGTAATGTTGAGGTTTCCCCTGCTGTTCCATAGAGATTATTGCCTCCCTGGGTAATTCAGCATTTACATAATAGTGTGGGGTACAATATCAGATAGAGGCATCTTATTGAAATCTAATAGCTTGCTTTTCCTTACCTAAATTTCGACTTACAACTTTATTACTCCCCCTAACTCGCTATTTATACGGGAAGTTATTGCTTTTCAGAAGTTGATTTGTATACCAAGAGCAATAGCATTGAATTTCATTCTTTTTCCACCGCTTTTCCTTATATATTTCTCTTGAACGTAAATCCCTCTTCACTGTTAAGAAGGGATTCGAATTCCCCCTGTGGATTATTTCTGATAGATCGGTCGAGGAAAGGATTGAGAGGAAAGTGATAACTTTAAATCTTTCTCACAGATTTATCACGGCTTTCCATCTATAAATATTCATAAACTTAATACATTATAAATAAAATCTCTATAAGAGAGAAACAGATAAACAACGAATATTTTTAAAATTTAGTATCATCAAGTACGATGTTAACGAGTATTTTCCGGTTCAGCATGGGCCTTAGATGCACGTCTGGTATAGAAGGTGAGATTCATGTTCAGTATGGGCCTTAGATGCACGTCTGGTATAGAAGGGAGATTCATGTTCAGCATGGACCTTAGATGCACGTCTGGTATAGAAGGGAGATTCATGTTCAGCATGGGCCTTAGATGCACGTCTGATATAGAAGGGAGATTCATGTTCAGCATGGGCCTTAAATTTAGGTTTAGCATAGACACCATATTCAAGTTCAGTACAGACCTCTAATTAAAGTTTAGCATTGGCTTAAGATTCAGGTTTAGCATAGACTTTAGATTCAGCTTCAGCATGGAACTCAGATTTAAGTTCAACCCGGGCCTTAGATTGAAGTTTAGTATAAAACTCTAGATTCAGAGATTTTCTTTGAGTTCTTTTAAATTAAATGGACTTGCCTATATTATAACTCTCAGATCTGGAGTTAACATAGAAGCTCTTAGAAGAGTTTACATAAAAGCTCTTGAAGAATGTCACTACTTCCCTCTTGGCGTCCACGCGACTGTTTTGTAGCCGAAATTCTCCGCCATAGTCCAGACAACACTTGTCTTACTGGTAAAAACATCGTTCATCAAAATATATTTCTCTGCTCGGACAGGCAGGTAGCCATTAATGCAATATTTTCAACTGAAATGACGTCTGCTTTTGTCTTGAAATGTCGAGAAAAGCCAAACAAATTAGCAGCGCAAAATCATGTTACTTTATTGTTATGCACTCAGGGGTCGATGGTAACAAAAAAGCAGATAAACTAACTCGGGACGGAGCAGAGCAAAGCAGTTAAGTATTGAGCTGTTTCTCAATTATCCAGCACTACTTGTAACTCGTTTTATCTGTATTTATTGAAGGAAATAAGCTAAGACATTTATAGATAATATTTAACTGAGCATTAAACTTGAGACAAAATGGTGGGCACCAATTTTAGGGGCATAGTTTAGTATAGTAGTAGTAGTAATAGTAATATGGGGGGACTGGTAGTAACTAAAAGGCAAGTAGGCCCCCTGAGATAGTGTTCTTCTCCTTTTAATTTCAAGTATAGGTATATTTCATTCTAGATAGAAGAGCCGTGACTGTCTATGGTTCCTCTCATGCTTTTTCAAGCAATCATACATATTTTCACTGAATCTTATAGTCTAGTGAAAACTGGGAACAACACGTGCTCTCACTGTTTAACCAAACCTCCACACACTTTAAACTACAAGGCAGAAACAGTATAGTATTATAATGAGTCTACAATAAGGGTCCTAAATTTTGCCTACACCCAATTTCATTTAGGGTAAAGGATCTTTAACGAGTAACTGACAACGCACAGGCTTGAGACCACCGGCTTTACGTCCCTTCTGAAGGGCGTGGTACGTAGAATTTTTCTCCCTCTCATAAAAATTTTAGAGGCCCGTGCTGGGATTGAACCCATGATTAAAGCCCATTCATTTTGTGTATTGGCCGCGTACCTTAACCACTACACCACGGGTGACTCTTATAGTTTAGTATAACCAACAGGATAATTTGCTTATTTTCCTTGAAAATATATAAGAATGAGTTACGAGTAGTTCAAGTTATAAAGCAGAAACTGTAACCTTAAGCAAGAAATGAGTTGTTAAGCGTTGAAACACGCATTCTAAAGGAAATTTGCCTGGCATGAGGACTACCTCACCAACATTATTATAACTCAAAAACTCCTACATATTTACTTTATCTAGAGGTAAACAAATTAATTATTTGAAGCAGTTAAAAAAATCGGGTTCGGGTACCTCGTAACTTTTTTTCATCACATCGGAGTCGCTACGCTCGCTTTGTCAAAGAGAAAATATTTTCCAAATAGCAATGCTTCTGTTTTGTGTGCCATGTTTTAACTTTCTAGCATAAATAAGCTTGGAGCGACGATGATAACAGACACATACACACACATACATGCAGACTGACAACTTTGAGAAAATTACTCATGAGGTCTTAAAAAGAGCTGAAATGGATAATTCCAGTGTGATACCGGTTTCGGATTTTTTTGCGAACACAACATTTTTCCTATATACCTACGGTATAAATGAGGAAAGTAGAAACACCTAAATTCATTTTTGTTACTTTAAATTTTGAATAATCATTTTGTTGGCGTAATAGCCGCGAGGTAATTATAAAATCCACTAATTTCCATTCTCTTATGTTTGGATTTGCATTTACTGAAATTTCCTTTCTTAGAAATAAATGTAAAATTTTCTCTCGCGGTGTTATTTTTAAGTATTTTCTCTTTTAAAATTGCTGGAGTGAAAACTACTGTCTAATTAATATGATATGAACAACTATTTGCAATTCTCTTTGGTAATTATTACAAGAAGAGCTCATATTCGACAGTGATGCCACGACTTCAGCCCGGGAGAGCTGAGTTTTGATTTTGACCAGATTTAAGGTCTGCAGCTCTGATGAAAAGGCTTTTGTTGGTTTATGACTTCTCGTCAACTTTGCTTTTTTACATAAATAAATTCAAAATACAAAATGTTGTAATCAAGAATTTATTTTTTTAAAGTTTTCTGATGAAAATACGTTAAAAACAGCAGCAGCTTGGAAGCCGATTTATTCTTATAATATTTTCTGTTTTATAACCCAAACAATTATTGTTAAAGTTTATTGGTTATTTTATTGTGATATTAGGCCAAGTATAATTAAAACAAGTTTTTAAAAATTATAGTGTTTTATTTATTACATAAAATGTTAAAAACTTTAGTTAAATTTTTGATGTGTGAGGTGTTTGAATTTGGTTTTAACAAACCGTTAAGGTAGTACTATCTGTTTATATCGTTGAAGCTTTTCGAAAAATGGAAAATCCATTCCATACGAGCTGACCATGAAGTTTAGAGGTGGCAAAAGGATATAGTGTTAGATACTGATAACATTGTATCATTTAACCCGGTTCAATATTTTACCAATAGATGACCTTAGGAAATAGCCTCTCTATTCTATAAGACCTTCGTATTTTGTAAACATACTAGTATAGCTCCTAAGAAATCAAAGAAAAGAATCCGTTCAAAGTAAATTACATTTCAACTTTGGTTATAACTTTATGTTTCAGTGGGTTTCTAGGTTGTTAATGACACTATGTTGTAACGATCGACATATACATTTATATGGTCTAAAATGCCATGATAAACGTGTTATACGATAGGACTTTACATTGTAACATGTATTCCCCATACATTTACCCTTCTGGTCAATGTGTACATCCGTTGTTCCTTCGTTGTAGTAATTTTTTGACCTCCCGTTTAAGGTTTTTGGCCGGATAGACCCAAAAATGGGGAGTGACTCCCATACCAAAGGGTTTGTACTACACGATAGAAAAGAGCCCCGTTATGGTTTCCGCTGATAGAATCGATAATGATTCTGTTGCCTCTGCTCGACCAAACCTCCAACCCAACATTCCGCCTACCTTTTTAATAAAAGTACTGATTAATTTACTTTTTTGTAAATTTTTATGCATAACCAAATTAATTTATTAATTTGTAATATGATATCAATATTGCGGTATTTTTTTCTATGAAGTCGTTTTAAAATAACGATATTGTCATTAAATTAAATTTAATTTGACAACCTTAATTAAACGTGATGCAAATGACTAAATCAACTGATATTGAATACCAATTTAAAAAAAAAATAATCATGCATACTAAATAATTATCAGCAAATTATTCATGTATGTCTCTAAATAAATGTGTTTGATTGTAAGTTTTTAAAGCAGTATTTTTCAAAAATAATAATTATTAAAAAAAGACACATGAAAAAATAATTTTCAGGAGTCTCTGTTTATTAAAACGTGACTCCAAGTTCATTAGCTCATTTTTTCCTTTAGAAAAATTCTAACCCCAAACTTATTTGTATTTAGAACTCTGCACAGGTAAATGAAAATAATATTTTTGGATGATTCGGTGGAAATCTTATTATTTAATTTCATCTATAGAGTTTTCCCCTTTTATAAAACCGTAATTTGATATTTTATTCAAATTCTAGTCAAGTTAATTATAGTTATGAACATTTTGGTATCATTCTTTACCCAAGATATAATTTAATATAAATAGTCAATAATAATTTATAATTAATTACGTATTATTTTTAATAGTGATAGTTGATTACAAAATATATCATCTGCAAATAAACGTTTTGTTTAAGTATGGAATGCTTAAACTTATACAACTTAAATTTGAGTTATTATTAGAATAAGTTATTTAATGAATGGATCGTTTTATTTAAATCATTGTGATAGTTATTGGAGGTAATAGATGACCTAACAAGTAGGCTACATTTTTGGCAAATTTTTTAGAACGAAAATAGTGTTTAACCTTACGAGCATTTGTAGAGCCAATTTGCGTCTAACCTAAAGAAGAGCCGTGTATTTACTACCCTTTTTTTAGGACCTTTAACTAGAAACATCACGTCCCACATTACAAAACTGAGCTTTCATGCTATCGAAACCACAATGCCAGAACATATATAAATAAGTTGATATAAGTTGCAATTGAATGACTTAAAATTTGACAAATTCCAGGTTAATTTAGGATTCGACATCTTTTAAGAGTACCTGATATCACACAGGCTCGAAACTACAGGGTAAGCATCCATTTGAAGGACGGCTCGTGAAAATTTCTATCCTACAGGCCCCGATCGAGGTCGAAAATGTTACGGCAGGCTTTCGTGCTAAACATAACCTAACCAAACCCGTATAGTTAAATCATACAATTTTTTTCCTTTAGCTGAACATGACATAACTAGATATTGTATGTTTAACTAAGAATATTTTAGATTAGCCGAAGGATCTATCGCTTTTAAATCTCTCAGCTTAACAGCAACGCCCGTTGTGTTTGAGGTTCGAACCCCGGTGAGGGCGGATCTGCTTCACCAGCTTGGCGGCACAAGGTGTGCTAATAGTGTTCTAAATCCTTTTGGGAGTTAATAAGAAAGACCCCTTATCAGTGGTCTACTTACTATGGTTTGAACAAGAGGTTCCCCTCTCCCCATGCTATCTGATAACATAATTTAACGGCGCCATATTGTAAACATACTTACTGTACTATATTGTAAACTTACAATATAAATTAGTTGTCAATAACTTAATTTAAAATCTTTGCTTTTTAGTGCTTTACAGTTGACTTATTTCTTTAAAATTTATAAAAGAAGTAAAAAGCCATTTAATATGACTTGGCGAATAGAAATGAAATGATGTAACTTTGCTGACAGGGGAGAAAAATAAAATTGTAAGATTTCACTCTCTTGTTTTACATCCAGTGAACACTTTTCATTTTTACCAGACAGTATCGACTTGAAAAATCTTGATGGGCGTCTCGTCAACCTGCTCTAAATCAGATTTTTCCTCCGCTTCACGTCTGAGAATCATTTCTGCGGAAGTTTCCGGGGTATTAAGAACACTCATTGTTTTCGGGATTCCGTTAAAAGATTTCGGTTTCTTATCTTGTCTTAATTTTCTTTACAATTTTAAAATTTAAGTCTACTCGATATATCCTTTTGAAAAGCAGGAGTTTACAATTGAGTATATTATATTTATCAAAGAAAATTTTAAACAATTAACTTTCCCTGTTAAATATTTCCCTCATTTTGGTTCTGGCTTCTGCTGAACAGCTGTAATTTTGCTAAACTATTTTTATATCTAAATATAGGTAGAAACATTACTATTATCAGTTTGGTAAAGTAGATAGTATACAAACTGGATTTTATTACCAGACTTCAACTATCCTAAAACAACTGGTAGCCTTATGATATTGATTAGATCTGAGATCTATCCAATCATAGAGATATATACTAGAGGAGCATAGCCTATCTCAATACATTGAGAGGCCTGAAGCATCTTTTTGGGGCTCTGTGTAACCTCATTGAAACCTCCTTCAAGAGTGAGTTAAGGTTATAATAAATCAATTGATTTTGGCTTTCCAGACATTGTTTGTGTTTTTATTTGTATTTTTAACATTCTTCTATATAAGTTATTGTAATTTTGTACTGATAATTTGATTGTATTTATAATCGAAGGTGTTCAGGTTACTTTTTCGATGTTTCACAATTTAACCTATAGGGCCTCTCTAGTAATAATATCTCTATGTATCCTATGCTAAACATGTATAAAGTTAGAGGTTATTAATTCTTGATAAAGGTTTTCTTTGTTAACTTTGTATTAAAATTATGAAGCATTAAGTTTGTTTAAAGAGAATAAAATTTATGATTCTCTTAAATTTTAATCGTATCTTATCAAGATTTAAATGATTTAGGTTTTGGTCGATTTTCTAACCAGTTTTCATATTGAAAAACTGATTTAATTTATTTTAAAACGTTCATATTAGCGAATTTTCATTATGAAAATGACGCTTATGAGGTTGTTCGGATGACGGAAGTTGAGGGTGGGAGTGAGCGGAATCGGTTCCTATTGGCTTCCTGATAACAAAAATATATGTCCCAAAAAAGTTTATATATATATATATATATATATATATATATATATATATATATATATATATATATAATATATATATTATAAGAGTTTCTACCCTTTCGTATGGCGAACGATAACTCTTGAAGGCGTTCTCAAATTGAAACGAAACTTTGCAAATCGCGAGATGTTGAGGAGGTTACGAGGCCTATTGTTTATAAAAACATTATGACGTCATCAATCAAAGTTATGACGTCATGAAAAAAAAAATTTTTTGAAACTTGAAATGGCTTTAAAACAAGGTATTTCGTATTTAGGTAGACGGCTAGCTGAATCGATTAAAACCAATTTCAGCTCAATCGAACCATCACAAATGGCGCAAACGTATATATATATATATCTTGTATATATGTATGCGTCTAGGTCAAAGACTCGTACGATATCTGTTTAGGTTCAGTAGTGTTAGAGGGTGGGATGTAGTATATTAGAGGAGCCTCTACCTCTTGCTTCATCCTGGTAAGCCTACTGTCCCAGAGAGACAGGACAAAAATGGCTTCCACTAATCCACGCCGAGCTAAGCAGGCCTGTTAAGAGGAAGAACCTTGAAGTAGTCTTTATATGGTCGAAGTCATTCTAAAACGATTGCGACCAGTTTCAGCTCAATCGGACAATCCTAAGCGACGAAAACGGTATTTTTATTTTAAAAAATCATGAATATATTTTTTTCAACCTAATGGTTATACTCAAATAAACAATTTGTTTACAAAAAAAATTTGACATTTTTCTTTAAATTGTATAAACAATTATAAATGTGTGTAAGAGTTAATACCCTTTTGTATGGTGGACGATAACTAAAACTGATTAAAGAAGAAACTATAATCTTTTCTTACCCTTTGTACAAGGTTACTTCAACAGTTGCAACGTGTGGATTTATTTCTTGTATTCTTTATACCTCTATAAAAACGTATTAGTTATGTATTTAAATATAATTATTATTTTTTTATATGGCTTGTTAACTGCAATATCATTGCTTACTATTAATAATAGAGAATTAATAAAATCAAATTTGCGAGAAAGCCTGTCAGGCCCGCGAAGCGGGCCTGTGAAACGAGGCGTTGAAAATTCGCTAAATACGTGGCAAAATGCCATGTAACAAGAAACGATAATGAAACCATACATAATACAAAACAACAACAATGTGGCCGCAAAGCGGCCACTGGGAGGCCCCCGGGCCGCGAAGCGGCCCGGTGGGCCGACGCCGCGGAGCGGACGAGGCGCGAAGCGCCGAGACCGCGTAGCGGCTACGGGCCGAAGGCCCGTATTTTGTTTTTATTGCTTTAATTTTAATTAAAACAATCATTTATTTTTATTTTTCGTTCATTAAAACTGTTCATTGAATAGACTCTATTATTTGCTCAGAATCTTTTTTTCATTATTTTTTAACCTTTTTCTTGAAATACTTTACCTGTCAAAACCTTATTTTATGGTAATATGACACATAAAGATAGGTGGCGAAGAAAAGAAATAATTTTAGGAGCTATAAGTTGTTAAGTAATGTTTCTGACATTTTTTAATTCTTCAACACTTTTCATAAAAACAGTATCTGATATCTATTAGGGAAATGCTCATTGAAATTCAAAATAAATTGAAAATATTTTGATTTACTTATCTTGATTTTTTTGACAAGGCTGTTAGTAATGAATTTTAAATGTATTTTTTTAGGATGGCACGCTTTTTCAAGAATCGTTTAACGAGTAAAAAAAATGAAAATGATAAAGACGATGGACACAAAAGCTGAAAATTAATGTGAAAATACAATCGGCGCTATGATCTAAGCTCTGTCCCTCTAAGACTTATGACCGGGTGTGGAGGGTTATAAGATACTTTCGATTAAGATACAATGTTAGAAATGATCCTTGTTGTTGAGTAGCACTGGAGAATACTTGGAGGTTTTCATAATTTAAATTTGTTGACCGTGAGTTGGCAAACTACGGTCAGAGCATAGTCCAGGCTGTGAACCCGTTGTTCGCAATGTCCACTTTTTCAGAGAAAACTTTCTGAGAGAACAAACTATTTGTATGTTTAGAATCTCTATTAGGAAGGTATAAATCTTTACCTAAGAGTTAAATTAATAGTTTTGTGAAAATGTTGAAAACTTAGTTCTCAAGTTTTTTTTTAAATTTTCTAATTCTTATTCTCGACTTTTTTTTAATTAACTATTCTGTTTTTAACATGTTATCAAGAAAAGCAATATTTATTTTAATGAGTTATATTTTGTCGTCGAGTTCAAAGAAGAAAAATTTGTTTTGAAAACGTGTCACATGCACATAAGAGCTAACACAAAGAGCTAGGGTTATAAAACTACATTAAAATTAAAAACACCAGCGTCATTGCTAAGTAATTTGGCTTATGTATTATTTAGCTCTTAAAACGTATTTTTTTAGCAAAATTATCGTACTAAAGGAAATAAAGTACATAAAGTTTATTGCTTTTGAAGTTTATGAAGTAATTTTCTCAAAGTTTTCCTAAGCAGGAGGTCCAAGTTTTAGTGAGAAGTTACCTTTAAGGAAAAAACTCCTTTCTACTTTATAAATGATTTTTGAAGAGGAGTTCCAAAAGGTTCTCGTTTTGTTTCTTGTTTATTTCTGCTGTTTTCTCTTTTTAACTTTTCACTCTAGAGTTAAATACTTTAGTGCGACTCCGGAAAGGCATGGTTATGAATATTTTGCAGAGGTTTGAGTATATTAAAGGTATATTCTTCTCTTTCAAAAGAAGTTGTATACTTTTTTTAAAAATATTTTAAAGTTAAGAAAAATAATCTACTGTTAATCAAAGAATTGTTGTTAGAAATAATGGACTTGATGCTTAAAATTCTAATATTTATATTTTCAAAATAAGTGATGACCAAATCAAAACTTTGATTAGCAAATAAAGTTTGACAATAATGTCTCGTATGATTGTCCACAACTTCCCTTAGAAAAACAAATAATGGCTTTTATTTCTGAACTATATATTCTATATATTCATACCCTAAGTGTCTCTCTCTTTATGACAGTTCTCCAGGAAATTCGTTTTTAAATTAAGTTGATGTTTAAGTTGATTGTCTTATGTTTATTATAAACATAGATGAAACGAATTTTTCTTGCCTTACTTAGAGATCTAGAACATGTTTTAAGCTAAGTTTGATTAAAAATGTTTTATCTGTTAAAAATTTATAAGTTAAAAGTTTCTTTATGATAATTTAAAAGAAAAAGCATATTTTTAAGAATAGTTCTTTAAGCTTATTTCACCTGCGTTAATAAAACATACTTTTTAGTACAGTTTATAAAGACATCAATATTTTATGTTTGTATTGGTTATTTTTTTCTTATGTTTTATACTAACTTTTTATTATGTTATAAAAAAACATGTTATGTTTCCATGGTATTCGATTCGCTCAAAGTGTATTTTATAGTTGGCGATAGTTGGCAATAAATCATGGAAACTAAGACCTTAACATGGGTTGGAAACCCAAAACCATCGTGATGTCAAAAGTCAGTTTAAATAAAAATACTTTAATATCCTCGACCTATTAAACAAAGGACCTATTAGTTTAATAGATTTAATCGACAGCTATCAAAATAATAAAGGAGCGAATTTTCCCTTTAAAAATCCGGTTAAACTTTTGCTCGGTTCGCTCATATGAAAGCCACAATTCAAATTGAAAGAGCTCTGACATTAAATTTTGTATTTAGAGGTTTTTCTTGAAATCGCTTTACCACAGATTCCCCCAAAGCAATGGGGCTAATAGTATTTTATCGATTTAATATCGCTCGGAAATATTCTGAAAAGAGCGATCGGAAAACCGAGATACTGATACAATATAGCTGTTGCTTCAAAATATCATTTGAATAAGAATGAAATTTTCCGCATAATTGCATTTAAATCGTTCTTACCCCTAGACAGGTTGAAATAGAATAATTTTGCAAGTAATTATCTGCCTCTGCGTTCCTCTCCGCCTCCCAGAGTAACCTAGATCTGGGTTTAGGCCTGTG
>JACMZG010001870.1:6037136-6158201 GCA_018340805.1 Microvelia longipes | reverse complement strand
TGTGGTTTCACATAATTAAGAATACAGTTATTTTACAAGTTCATCTTTTTTAATGTATGTGGTTCTTTTAAATTTATATTTTTACATTTCCACATTTGTACCATAGGGGTATAAAAAACACCTAGGAACAAAAATCCCGTTCGTACATAATACAGGGTGTTTCATATAAAGTGTCCACCAGAAAAGGAGGTGATAGTACTCCTCAAAAGGAACAAAAAATGACCCATAATATAAACCCCGATCTCCAACCGTTTTCCCACAAGGTCAAATTTAATATTTCAAAAAATATTTGACCTTCACATCATAAAATTGTTAATAGGATTTAACTATTCAAGCTAGAAAGGCGAAATCAGTATCATTAGAAAGCTGATAAATTTCCTAAAGGACAGACTACTAACTATGTCAAATATTTTGGAACTACGCTGCCAAACTTATGAATGAAACATGATTTTTTTAAAAAAATTAATTTTATGGAATTTTTGTAGTAGGGCATTAGAGGAAGTAAGAGATGAGCAAAAGTTCAGCCAAACGGAAAAAACTTCTCTTATGATTGCCCTTTAAGAAAAACAATTAATAATTTTATACATTCAATAGTCAAAATTTCAAGCCATTTTCCTAGAAGTTGCAAAAAACTGATATTTTTTTGGCATTTTTGCATTGTTACAATGTTAATTACATGGTACATAATAATTAAAATCTCAAAAGCAAGGGAAAGAGTGTTTAGAGAAAAATGTGTAAGGTAAAAAAAATAGGTTTATTTTTACCTTCTAGAGTCTAAAAATCGTATTATTAATTACTTTCGAAAATAAATATTTATTAATAATACACATTATTGTATAAATTTCACTTTTATACGACAATGATCAGTTTTTGCAACTTCTAGCAACAATAGCTAACATTTTTGACTATTGAATGTATGAAAATATTTACATTTCTTAAAGGTCAGGCATAAGAGAGTTTTCCGTTCTTGGCTGAACTTTTGCTCATCTCTTAACTTCTCTAATGCCCTTACTACAAAATTCCATAAAATTCATTTTTTTAAAAAATCATGTTTCATGCAAATTTTGGCAGTAGTTCCAAATATTTGACATAGTTATAGTTTTGTCCTTTGGAAATTTACTCAGCTTTCTAATGAGACCGATTTTGCCTTTCTAGCTGAACAGTTTAAACCCCTATTTAACATTTTATGATGTGAAGTCAATATTTTTTTAAAAATATAAATTTGACTTGTGGGAAAACGGTTGGAGATCAGGGTTTATATTATAGGACATTTTTTTGTTCCTTTTAAGGAGTACTATCACCTCCTTTCTGGTGGACACTTTATATGAAACCCTGTATTATGTACGAACGGATTTTTGTTCCTAGGTGTTTTTTATACCCCTATGGTACAAATGTGGAAATGTAAAAATATAAATTTAAAAGAACCACATACATTAAAAAAGATGAACTTGTAAAATAACTGTATTCTTAATTATGTGAAACCACAGGAGGTGAAAAACGAAAGTTTGTAGAGCTTAGAAATTTTCGAGAGTTGTCTTCTTCAGCTAGGTTACGGGATGTTCCCAGGCGACTGGCCGGTAGAGTTAACATACACGCCTTAAATGTATTGTTTGCGACGTGTTGCGATTCTAGCGGATGGGTGATGGTACTATATCAAAGTCTAGGAGGTGGTGATATATTATATATATAATATATATATATATATATATATTATATATTAATATTATATATATATATATTATATATATAATAATTATAATAATTATATATATATATATATATATATATATATTATATATATATATATACTATTATATATTATAGCTGTTTGTGTGTGTCTGCGTAAGATTTGCTGACCTTCTGCACTATTTGTATACAATAGCTCTCATTGTCTAATAAACTTTGCATGACGGCATTTACTTATATCTAATTTAGATAGATTCTTATTGATCCTTCTAAAGGCATTAACACTACGATATTGCATTGTTTTGTTCTTAGCGCATAATATTGGACCTCTCCTTGCCTCAGTGTTTGTAGCGTATAATGTTTGGGACTCTCCTTTCCTCGGTGTTTGTTGAATACTTGATAAGGCTATAAAAAGTTGGTTTTTTAAGAAACCGAAGGACCGCTTTATTCAGCCAGAGACTCCTTTATTGGGTCTAGAGTTTTTCCTTAGAATGATGGATGGTATTAGGGAGACTTAAGTCCTTTCTAGGGCGTAAAGGGTTTGCTGCCAAGGGCTTGTCTACAACTTTTCTCACTTTTTCTAAAACCCATCTTCAATTTTCTTTTTTAACTCCTTTTACTCAAGGACAAAAGAAAATAAAAATGAAGAGCCTTATTGAAAATTAACTGCTAAAGAAAAGTTAAGTGTAAACTTTTAAAAATAACTTCCGACTTCTAAGGATTAGAAAAAACAATGTATAATTTGTTTTTTCTTTTACTTACGAATTTTGTAAAAGTCTTTAATCTAGTATGAGAGTTAGATCTTTTAAAAGAAAATAGTGTTATGTATTTTTAACTTTCCCTTAATATGTATGGTACTGATGATGACCTTATGTCAGGTTTAAGGGCTTTGCCAATAAACCTTTATATTTATAGAGAGCTTCTTTTCCTCGTTTTCTAGTGCAAATAACTCCACTTGTTCTGCACTTTATTCAAATTCTGGCAAATGTTTAAAGCGCATATTTATTGTGCATGCGTATTGATTATGCTGGTAGATAAAAGATTATCTATTATATAAATACAATAATCATAAAGTTATTGGTCGCTTTTTGGCTTTTCTATAATACAGCTCAGTCAAATTAATCGAGTACTATTAAAAATGGAATTATTATAACAAGTACAAGAAAAGAATTTTAACCATAAATGGCCCAAGATTTCTCTTTTAAAAGAAAGTTATTCAATGTTTTTTTTTTTGTTTTTAATTGTAAAGTGTTTTGTTAAAAACTAAATTGTTTTAGTGAATAATAAGGTTGGGGTCATGGAGAGGGTGGTTTTTTGAACTTTCGAACGCTTTTTCGGATCAGAATAAAAGTCGATACCAATTCGACCAAATCTCCAGAGCCCTAATGTTTAAGAATTGTGTTTAAAGTCATAAACCAGCAATAATGACTTAATGTAAATTTAATAACTCATAATACCTGGAAAATTATATGATCGGAGCTGAATTGTGTATAATATATATATATATAATATATATATATATATTATATATATATATATATATATATATATATATAATAATATATGTGTGTGTGTGTTATATATACCGCATGACATAGGAGAGTGTGTTGAACTCGCTTTCGAGTGCTATGAAGTTGGAGAATCAACAAAATTTCCGATTTTATCATTTGACATGTACCACTTATGTGAAAAAATCTCGTTTCTCAACTAATACACTTAGAAATCACTAATAGCGTGGAACTGGTAATGCTGTCACCAGTATTACCACTTAGAAAATACGACTAACTGCTATGTAGCCGAGGCTGCGGAGAGCCAAGAGCCCTAATGTATTTTGATTTATATTATACTGATTAAAATCGTAAGCTCTTTGATTGCAGAAATTATTTAAAAAAATCCTAAACTTAAAATAATAAATTTGTAGTTTAAGTGAACTATGAATTTATAAAATTAAATTTGATTTAAAATTATGCCCACCATTTGAATTATCCTCCTTTTATTATTAACGAGCTTCTCACATCTCAACCGAAATAGGAATAAATAAATAATTAAAGATGAAAACTCGCCAAAACTGTAAAAACGAACTTAAAATTTAACATTAGCTCTTTAGTAATTCGGAAATATTATGCGGGGAAAAGGTAGGTTTATTGGAGATAACTGTTAAATAATGAAAAAGTTAAAATGTTTTGTTTTTATTTCTATGACGTTTTTCGGGCGGATGCTCTTTGGTTTGATTCCAATTAACTAATTGGAATTTGAGTTTTAGAGAAACGATCGTTTAATTGGTCAGTTAATTTAGAGTATTTGAATTATTTATTTGTTAACGTAATGGTCATTTGTCATTAAACTTTTCTACTCAGTTGTTGCTACTAAGAAAATTTTAATTCAATTTGACAGGTAGTAGTTAAATAAACTGCGTAACCTTCCGCAGTTATTGTAATAAAGATTTAGGTTTTCACAAAGTTGTCTGTCTGTAAGTGTGTGTTATTATTATAACTCCTAGTATAGTTCTAGGCATAACTATACTGAGAGTTATGAGAGTTAAAATTAAGTAAAAAATCAATCTTCAAAAGAATGTTGAACATTGGTAATTTCTGTCCATAAACTGAAGTTAGATTAGGTATGGCATCTCAGATGATTAATTTCAAGTTTAAAGCACCAGGTATTTCAATTTAGACTGAATCTACTCTTCAGCATAAAATACTATAACATTTGCATCTACATAATCCAGCTCTCTCTCTTCATAATATAAAATTGAAAATGTCCTGTACCTTCAGAGAAGGATCTACAATGAAACCCATCATTTCCGCTATTCATTTTTTAAGTAGATCTGAATCCTTTTTAAAACCCAATTCTACCTTAAATGCCGTAGTATAAAATCTACTAGAAAAGCGTTTTTGACCTCCTTGTCTTATCGTTGGTTTAGACCTTCGTCATTCTCTAGACCCAGTTCCCCATCCAACCCTTTTTCGTATTCTTAAAAACTATTTTTATCTTTTTTAAAATGTAAAGCGAAAACCCCTGTTTCATTCCTTTGCCATTTTTTTCAGCTTTCCTTTTTATAAGAGTTTTATTTATAGAATAATTCATTTTAGTTTTAAATTGATTGCAAAGGTTGGTTTTATTTTTAAAATAGATCTTTTCTATACAAAATGTGTGTTTGTTGTATCATCTTACAATTAAAATTGAAAATCGTAGGTGTATTGTGATATCAAACTTGATCCTTTCTTCCTGCTAGCACTTTCTCGTTTAATTATTTTCGAACTTGATCATTATCAATTTAAACTTTTTAAATTAACGATGTTTCAATTGATTTTACGTACTATAAATATTGTAGCCGCCTCTGTTGAAGACAAAGCGTAGGGGGCTTAATTTCATTTTTTACCTGATGTGATGTAAATTTTTAATTGTTTTTCTTCACTTAAAATTTATTTTATACCTTTTTTCATTCTTTTATACAATTGTCTAATATATATTATATTTTATCTGTTTCAGGTATTGTGAATACTGATTAAAAATTAATACGTAAGTGATTATAAATTTTCCTGCAGGAATATTCTTAAAGAGGATTTTAGAGTATTTTACACAATATTATGATGCTGCTTGCAAATTATTTCCCTGTTGTATGCGTTTAAACTAGAGCTAAGGGTATGACAATTTCTTGTTTCGCTCTTGATATTAATTATTGATTCATAGGCAAGGCAAAAATATCCATGGCCGCCTAGTAATAACACAACAAATGTTCTGCTAAAAGCAACTTTCTGGTTTGACAAGTTATTGTTGGGTGTTTTTTTTACAATGAGGTATCCTAATGTTTACTTATTGACAAAGGAACATCTTACTTAATTCGATAACTGCAAGCAAAGTTGTAGCATTTGCAAAATGACTAAGCACAAAATCAAAATACATTTTTTTTTTAAATATTCACTGACTTTACTGGAAATTTGATAAGCTTTAAAACTATTCCCTCAAAACTTTGCTCACGACCCACGAGGAACCCTAATTTAATAAAACTTAAAATTTGTTGGATTTATTAAAATTTTGAGCGTTGCGGAATCATACGAAGGCCTCAACTCTGGATAGGTAAGCTCGCAAGCTATGTATTTTCTTTGTCATTTAAGGTGTATTTTCAAAAATAGCGAATTTAATTCTCAAAGGAAATTCGCTAAAAAATGTTTAGAGCAGTACAAAATGAATTTTATTCCCAAAGGAAATTCGCTAAAAAATTATTAGAGCAGTACAAAATTAATTTTATTCTCAAAGGAAATTCGCTAAAAATGTTTAGAGCAGTACAAAATTAATTTTATTTCCAAAGGAAATTCGCTTAAAAAATGTTTAGAGCAGTACAAAATGAATTTTATTCTCAAAGGAAATTCGCTATAAATGATTAGAGCAGTACAAAATGAGCCACGTTTTTCAGGTCAAGCTCTTGGACTATAATAAGCATGTAGTAAAGGCCTCGATGATTTAACTTTTTGGCTTTGCCAGTAAGCATCGTAAGCTTTTGTGCTATTTAAGTATCAGGTTACACTGCGAAATTTCACGTTGCGTGCATATTTAACACAAGTCCATATTATTATGCACTTCTACGTACTTGCTACGTCACAATGCGAAATCGTCAAGGCCTTTTACATTACATTTATGAGGTTGTAAATGTTTATTTTTGACAATAAATAAAATAATATCAATTAATAAATCAAAAATAAATTGTAATCGTCTTCAGCACATACATTAGGGAAATACACAGTATTGTTTGCAGTATTATAGTCTAGTGTAAAATACTTTGAAATCCTCTTAAAGTATCTCTCTGTAGGGAAATTTCCTCTCCTTTTGGTTTTCTTGTATCTTGAACTGCATCGGCTTCCCCCAATAGCTTCTTATAAATATGGTAATCTTAAATACTAGGAGGAGGGAGTGGATTGGGCGGGGGAAATAGCTTTCAGGGGACTTACTGCCGAATTAAACTTCAAGATTAAATTTATCAACATTAAATAATTTTTCTGTATTTCTTTCCAACTAAAAGGATTTATTTGGTATAGTTTTCTTTTGAAGGCCATTACTCTAAATACATTTGAGAATAATGACCCTTTCATGCATCCTTGGCATTCATTAAAATTTAAAAAAAAACTCTTTACTATTATTTAAAATATAAAATAAAACTCACTACTTGAATGATATCTTGATTGTTATAATCTTTAGTCATAGATATTTTTTTTCATAAAATGTGAGTTTTTCGTTATAATTTATTTTTTTAAAGAAAAAAAAAATAGTCAGAAATGGAGAGGTATGCACTTTCGCTCGATGACACCTGTTGTTTGTTGCAATTTTTGGGCCCAGAAACTACCTTTTACCTGCCAAAGTAAAGTCACTGTACGAATAAGGAAACATGAGTTGAGTCAGCAAAAACCTCTAGACAAAATGTCTCCTGACTCTCGTCTCCGCTGCTCGGCAGCACTGATGATGATCTCTTAAGATTGAGAACTGGCTATGTCAAATGTTAGTGACTGGCTATCATTAGTAAAGTGACCCTGTTTTATTTCATCTCCAAAAAATGCTACGTGATCATCCTGAGCTATGAAGGATATTAAATAAATTCCCATTTATTGGCACAATGAATTAAATAATTGCTAAAACTTTTATGTAATTACAGTCGGCACTGTCTTGGTGTGTGAAGAATATTAAAACGCGTAAATCATTCATTTATACCCAAATTTTAAGACTAGTAATCCCTTAAGTGTAATTTTTGCACTAATAGAAACAATCGGTTAGGGGTACCTTGTATCTTTTCCTTATGACATCGGATTCGCTAAGCTCATCCTCTCAGCTTCGAACTCGCTTCGCTCGTCCTCATAATATTCAATAAGTCGCTAAATTTATACTGCAACATTCGTTTAATGTATTAAATGCATAAAACGCAAAGACACACATGACAAAATGCACGTATTAAATGCATTCGTTTCTTTCCTAGTGGTAATTTATCCAGGCACTGACCACGCTCGATGCTGCTTAACTTAATGATCCACCAAAAATCATAAATATACTTGTTGTATTAAAACGAAACTTAGTACACTTATTTATTACGTCAAGGGGTACACTTGTATTAAATTTTAACTCAACTAGATTATGTTTCGATGTTTTACCATTTAAAAAAAACGTACACAAATTATTCGATAAAAATTGCACTAATGCTGATAATGAGATGGAGCTTGGCAAATATAGTCTTATACATGGCTACATATGCGTACCAAATTTCAATTCCAATTTTAAAATTTCAATTCCAATTGATGCGATTATATGGATCGCACCATTTTTCTGTGCTTTAAAATTTGTCGAAACTTTTGCTGAGTCTTTATTGCGGGTTAATGACGTCGTAAATATGATTTTCTAAATAGCACAACTGCACCGATAGACTGATTTTAGGTCAAAATTTCAACTCTCTAGCATAAATACACTGGAAGCTACTATGATAACAGACACACACACATACAGACAGACAACTTTAAGATAACCACTCAGGATTATCCGTTTCTGGCCTTAAAAACGCCTGAAACGGATAATTTAATTTAATTTAAATACCGGTTTCGGATTTTTTTGCAAACACTCTTCCTATATACCTAGGGTAAAATGAGGAAAATAAAAAATAGTTTTGAAATAGGAGGTTTAGACGGAGCTTTTTTAAATCTGGAGTGTAAAGTCTCACAACTCAGAGCTTAGCTGTCGTGATAAAGATTATCATGGTTGGGGTGGAAAGAATTGATTGTAAGTAATTCCCATCGTACGAGAAAAAATGACTATGAGTCAATAATTCTATAAAACACTAATCCTTTTATTTGCATAAACTTAGCTAATAAGCTTAGTTATAAGTTAAGCCCCTTTTATCTCTAATATTATAAATCTATAAACAATTAACTTTATTACGAACTAAACAAGTTTGGAAAAAATAATAAACCTAATAAATACAATTAAGTAAGAATAAAGGAGAGTTTAAAGTTGGAGCGGAAGGGATAGTTTAGAGAAAATCGATTGGAGCAAGGAATGACGAGCTAAGAGGGAATAGGAGCTATAAGTGAAGCAAAGCCGAGATAGAAGCGAGGGGAGCTTGAGGTCTAGGAAGACTAAGTCCTTCCTCAGACTGCATTTATACTAATTCCTTTTCCATTTCAAGGTTCTTTTAGTTCAAGGATGACTTTATTATTCCTTTATTTTATTTGGTTATTATTTAAAATGGATTTTATTGAAACATTTTGAAAATTCGCTCATTATACTTGATCTTGTGAAATAAAACTTAAATGTATGAAATAGCTGTAAGAGAGATAAACAAAATGCACCTGATAAGGTAGGAATAGTAGATTATCCTACTAGATAGCAAAACGGAATTTCGCAGACGAGTTTTATAAATTTAACCCCGAGGCGAAGGCGGGGGCAGGCTGTTAAACTGGTAATAACACATTTGACTGACGAAGCAGAGCTATGGATTTCAAATGACAAATTGCTTGCTGATGCAGGGCCGACGCAGGCAATTGCTAGCCCGAGTCTGCAGCGATTCCTTTGCAGCAAAGTTGCATAATCTAGTTAATTTACTTATGACAGAAAAATAAATAATTATTCTTTTTTAAATATTTTGTTGACAGTATCATAGATAAACAATATTAACAATGTTAATATTATTTATCTATGGACAGTATATTTTGTAGTTTAAATGTCATTTCGCAACATAAAGACGGATTAATAATGCCTAATTTTGCTGCCGTAAGTGGATAGGTGGTATAAAGGAGACATGATATATTTGTGAAGTATAACTAAGATTTAAGTATTGGTTTTGACAGTTATGACAGATTCGCTAAATTTTTTACTATCAATACTTTAAACTCGTTTCCCTCGTTGTCATAAAATAAAAATACTCTAACTTATATATCTTATAAGTATGCCTTTGGACTCGCACCGTTCGTCCACAGAAATTTAAAAAGTCTGTGTTTCTTTATTTTCAGTGGTCACCCATAAATAACCAATAACCTTATATTATATTGGCGGTTGTGATGACACTTAGTATACTTAATTATTACTCGTTCCTAATTATTTAGACTCAAATTTTTATTGTTTCTATTGGTTTGTTAAGAATGTTTACTTGTAATTAAAAATTTAAAAAAAATCAGCACATTTGTTGGTCCGACATTACGTGTCAAATATCAAAACGATTCATACATTCTTTAGTGTTGTATGAATTTTCGCTGAGCCATTAATAACAGTTAATTATTCAGATAAAAATTTTATTTCGCGGTAGCACAACTAAACCCAAGGACTGATTTTTGTACCAACTTTCAAGACAAACACACTCATACTGATGGACAACTTAGTAAAAATCACTAAAGACTTGAAAACACCTGAAACAGGTAATTCAGGTGAATTCTCCGTTTCGGATTTTAGAGGAAACACATTTTCTATATGCCTGCGGTAAGAATGAGGAAAGGTAAAAGCGGAAGAAAAATCAATTTTTTTTAATAATCGATTTAAAAAATAGCAGCGAAAGAAATGACAGGATAAAACGGAGTAAGAAAATAATTAGAAGAACAAGCAAAGATGGATTTGGCTGAGATCCTATAAAGTCCCTCATGGACCCTTCCTGCAATCGAATGCAACACGGTACCCTAAACTTCACAACGAATGCACTGCACATGACCCTAAACTTTCACACATCCGACTAGAGCACACACCACGTTTATAGTTCTTTATTAGATTTCATTCAGAACCAAGGGTTCGCTCCTTAACGTTATTTATAGTTGCACACTATCGCTTACAATCTCATTTGTTTAGCCCTTTATTTCTTTTTGTTGTTGTTATTGATAAAATCTTTTTTTATCGGGGTTTATTGGCTCTATTTATTGTGAACGTGATGGGAAAGATGTTGCCGTCAGTAAGTTCGTAAATCAACGAATGTAATTGGATAATTTAATAAAAGAATTCATTTGTTGGAAGAAAATGAGAACTTTAAGGGTGCAAAAGGAATTCAATACTTCACAAGGAAAAAACGTGTTCATTACCCCTCATATTTGGAGTATGGAGAAAACTCTACTTGTTGCATATATATATGTGTTAAGTCATCACTTTTATGTGGAATGATTTTTGCTCTTCTTTGCCAACTACCGTAGGCAAATAAAAAAAAAATGATTTTGTTCGCCCAAACATCTGACACCATGATTTTATTGTATCTTTTAATAGGCGTTTTCAAGACTTTTTGACTGGTTTTCATAATATTGTCTGAGTGAAAAAATACACTATACAGGATACAACTTACTCTAGTTTTGCTTTTCCTCACTTATACCGCAGGTAAATTGGAAAAGTAATGAGTCACCACTAAAATACCGAAACAGGAATTTCATCTGGATTATCCGTTTCAGGTGTCTTTAAGACCTCTTGAAAAGTTTCTTACTGACATTCACGTTTTTTTAGATCCTTAATGTTATGCAATATCGAAATTGGTCTGGACCTAGATGGGTTAACACTGGAACTGAAATGGTTGTCCAATCCAATATTTACTAGATTTTGTTTACTTTATGGTGTTTTATTGGCAAATTCGAAGACGAACTGCAATATTAATTGGGTTGTTTCCATACTCCAATGACAAACAAATCAAATCCGATGTGCTGAGGATGATCGTAGCAAATCCGATATGGAGCGGAATAGCTCTAAGGTAGCTTCTTCCCGATTTTTTTAGTATTATAAGTAAATATGTATCGCATTTTATTTATACATATGTATGCTGTTGTTACTTACTAAAAATCCTTATGGTGATGAGAACTGTTTACACGATCCTAAGTGTCTTGCCAAAACATGACATATTTTTAGAAAAAAAATAACCACTACAACCAGAGAAGGAACTTGACCCTATATGTATTTGGTATGAGGAAGCAAACAGGAGACGAAACTCATCACTCTTCCTCCATAACCACCTTACGAACAGTCTTGTCATTTTCCTAAAGAAAATTCTCTCAACTGGATTGCTTTGGTTTACTATCTGGTTTCTGTCATTAAATAAGAGTCAGACAAATCATCGTTAGAAGTATTCTGATACTCCAAAACATTGTATGATTATGAAGGTCAACTGTATTATTATGATGATAGCTCCATTTTCGGACATATGTAGCTCATTGCAGTAATTATTATTTTTAAATATATTTAATGTAAAAGCAAAGATATATTGTTTTTGTTATCAATTAAATTACTGAATTTCAAAGCATTGCAATATAGATAAATCAAATGAGATTGGAAATAGGAAGTCGATTATTTTACTATCGATAAAATCAATGCGTCAATAAAAAAAAAGTTTAAACGAATTCTTTAATTAAAAACTACATTTCATAGAAACTGACTTGGGTAATTTATCACTGGTGCCGTTTAAACTATGAAATATTTACAGCTAAAAACTGGCGTTTATTGAATCAGGATCGAAAAGAGAAATCAGTGTTCACAGGTTTTATTATTTTCCGTAGTTTTTCCTTTATTTTGAAAAAGAAAATTCATTCATCCATTTTCCACGACGGTGTTAAAAGTGCTTTCAACCTTAGTGAAAAGCAAATACAGCAAAAGTTAGTTAAGTTATGACATTTCAGCCGTTAACGTCGCAACGGGCTCGGTTGGCTGATTCTCACGACTAAATATTTACACGTTTTCAACAAAATTTTCTTGATACTACTCCAGTAAAATGTTTCTAAGTTCATCTCGCTGTTATAACGATTTAAATCAATACACAAAGTCTGCTTGGAGTTGGAGAAAATTTTTGTTTAAATAAAATTAAAACGGGGTTTCGACTCGGCGTATGGTTTTCCATAAAATGTATTTTCATGATATTTTATAGAAAAGTCAAATATTACATGGAATGTATTTTAAAGATAAGAGAGACTTTTAAGGTATAATATTATATTAAACCTGAGATTTTCAATACAGGTTAGAGTTAAGAAAAGTAAAGAAAGGGAGCCTCAACATACCGCCTACCTTTATATGGGGAAAAGGTAATTAGAAGGCAGTAGTAAGGGAATAGACTCTGTATTTAGAGAAAATCCTTTTACTATACGCTCTGTAATTATGGCACCTTCTACAGATTTCCCAAGACTTTCCTTTAAACTCGTGTGGAAATACAATGTAATAGTATATATAAAAGGTTACGAAACATGTTTCCGACTGGATTTAAAGCCTGTTTCTTTACTCAAGTGCATCAGACGTTAACAAACATCGCACACTCTAAAATATCGATTCTCTTTTGAAGAAAGTTCTCTTTAGCAAGTTTAAAACAAAGATAGTAATCAGATGCAAATCTTTCGTCTTGTTAAAGGTACTTATAACAACAAAAGAGTATCTTTGTAGTTGTAGAAAGTTCAGAAGTTTTTACTTTTATTACGAGAGATATCGAGATGAAGAAAGTTATTTATACTTGTCTAGTTCCTTAATAAAGGAATTGTCCACTATGCAAATACTGGTCTTTATGTCATTGCAATATTATGTTTGTTTTTTGTGTGAGATTGCGTTTAAAACGCAGTGCTTTATTGATCTTGTATAAACAATCCAGACAAGATTACAACGCTCATCTTTATTGTAACTACACTCGTTTACATATTAAAGTTAGCACGCATCGGATTCAAACATGACAATACTTCTAGGAATCCCTTTATATTATTGGAGTATAGAAAATAAGTTAAACATCCAATGAAACACATGACTTTAAAGTAACTGAGATAAGTTTAGCGAATGAAATTAGTTCTTAGAATATTATTTTAGAAGATATTTTTGTTCATTTACTTCCTCTGTGATCTCACATTTTAATTACGTGATTAGGCGGCTTCTCAATGACTTGGACCTGACTTCCTCCGTATGTTTGAGTATTCATCTCCAGTAATGTATTATATATAATTGTAAATTAGAAAACTGTACAAATGGGGTTTCTTGTCTTTCGTATAAGTTTGATTTAATAATCTTGGTGGTTTATCATTTGATACTACCGAGTTTTGCAAAACATGAATAGTTGACAATATAATTGTGTGAGAGACACCTAGAAAATGTAACAAGAAAATGCAATGTTCCATCATTCGACATTCGTCATTATTGATGGCTCGACATAATGTCATGTCCTACTCTGTTTCGCCTACTCATCAGGGCGCCGTTAGAGTCTGAAATCACTCTGGCCTTCATTTAAAATTCCAAAGAATGAAATGTGAAGTATTTACCAGAGACGAGCGGTGCTCTGTTACCACCATCATGCTTGGGAAGCAAGTGGAGTGAGACATGACATTATGTCGATCCATCAATGATGACGAATGTCAAATGATGAAATAGCTCCTAGATGTAGCATTGCAATTTGCTTGTTACATTTCCTAGATGCCTCTCGCACAATTATATTGTGTCAATTTTGATGTTCTTTAAAATGACACTCTGAGGACAAGTGAAGGTAGTATGAAATTATTGAAAAGAAAAGGTCCTAGGCATCCTTTGCTCGATTTTTTTACATAGCATCACTATTTTGAAAGTTTTTACAACTAGTATTACTGCAAACAAAAATGTTGAAAACGTAATAAATAACATATTCCAATGCGATTTGTTATCCAATAAAAACAGATTCATAGTTAGATTTATTTATTCAAGTTAATCTCGTAATGATTATTTTAAGCTCAGTTTTATGGATTGATAGGATTAATAAGTAAAGTTTATTTTCAATTCGTTACGGTATATAGGATGTATTCGGTTACGGAGTATCATTAGCGCCCCCTGTCGGTCTGTACGATAATCTTGTTTTTAGGATAGTGAAATTATGTTCGAATGCAATGCTGAGGGTATTTTGCAACCCCTTGATGCAGACTAATACCCGAGGCATAATGTCCCCTCCTTGTTTTGCCGATATTAGAAGTCTACACCGGGGAGGGGGATTTATTACTGGGAGGTATTTTTAACTAATCCTTCTTGATGAGGTCCCTTCCAACCCTCGCTATCTCTCCTGAAAGTCCTTTTACAAAAAACAGTTATTAGTCTGTGCGGACTCGTCAAGCATGCGCTATACATCATCACTCCCCTTATGTACCTTTACGCAAAAGATTTTAAAATTAAATTATGACTCCCTCTGACAAAACAGGGGCGTCTTTTAGCTTTTACATTGTTAGCAAAAGCCTGGCTCAAAAGATTCTTATTTGTAAAACTGTTACGTAGAATATCTTCCGGTACTAAAATGCAATAACCCTTGTAATTGAAACTTATTGAAAATTGGGCCTGTTTTGAAAAGTACTCTTTAATAGCCTATTGTTTCACGCAAGAATGAAAGAGTAACAAAATTACATTTAGTTATTTGGTTAAAAGTTATTTTGTAGCGAATAGGGCCTGTTTTAGGGACAAGTTCTTTAAAGAACTTTGACCCTTTACTTCAAAATCAAAAGTGGAATTAACTTTCTATTGATGATAAATCTAAAGTAATAATAAAATTACTTCGTATCAGACATTTATACCAAACAAGAAGTACTGTAAAACATATTTGTTTTTGGGGTTATAAAATTACTGTTGACAATTAATTGTGTAAAATTATCTTTGATAGAGTAAAGATTGCGTTTTCACTTCCCACTCTGGAAGTCAAAAGATCGCTTCCTATGCTGATCTTTTAGTTTTTATTGATATTAGATTGTAATTAAAATTAAATGCAAAATTTGATTCCGAAAACTTAGGTCCAAACTTCAGAGCTATTTATCTATTCAGAGCTATGGATAGATAACTAAACATCATCGGCAGTGGCGGAGATAGGGGGGGGGGCAGGGAGGGCATTGCCCCCCAGGTTTGGCCGGGGGGCATCAAAACGCTTTTGTATATTTTTATTTTATTTTTAAAAGCCTAAGATGTCTTACTTTTTTGTCCAATCGTCACCATGTAATTAGTCATGAAAGCCCAAAATTGATTAAAAATAGAATTCGATCTAAATTGCTATACTGAGGTTGAGTATTATGGGGTAGTAGGAGAATATCAGTCAGAGACAACGACGGTACTAACGTGAGGTTGTGTGTGTGGGAATATAGGTTCGGGTGACATCGGCTAAAAAGAAGTTGTTAGCGAACTTCTGTCCGCTAACACTTGCCTAAATCAACAGCTCCGTTTCTGATGTTTGTAATGCCTACTGACCAATTCTTACTAAGTCTGTCTGAATCTGTCTGTTTAATCATCATTATCTCCAACGTGTTTATGCTAGAGAGTTGAAGTAGTTCTAGTTGTACTATCTCTAAAAATACTTTTACAACGTCCCTAAACAGCAATAATGACTCAACAAAAATTGCGAAAATTCATAAAACACTGGAAAATGGTGAGATGGAATGTGAAATATATTCACAGGCATGTTCACTGTTTACGGTTTTTGTCGGATATCTTTTGTTATGAAGGATGTAGCGTGGTTTTTCTTTTCAGTCGATGAGCAAATTTGTACTAAATTGTACTAAATTATAAATTAGGCGTTTTACATTTTCTGAGGACGAACGAAGGGATTTTTAAATAGTGAGGACGAGTGAAATCCTATAAGGGAAGAAATAGTTCCGAGGTACCCCGTACCTAGGCTCTCTCTCTCCAACAATTGTTCTTACTACAAACCAATACAAAGACGTCCTTCTTTAACTTAACTTGAGTGAAGAGAAAACACAGTCGTTTCTTTTATAATGATAAAATGTTCATTATAATTAAAACTTGAGAAAAACGACTTTAAGTACAACTTTAGAGGGAAAAGTTACACTTACAAGGGAAACATTATTAGAATTAACTTAAAATGATAATTAAAAGTCATTTGTAATTCTGGAAACACGCATCCTCGAGAAATGTTTATTTTTTTGTCAAAACGAGAGTTGTTTCGAGTATAATGGACTAAATGCTTGTTTAAAATTAAGAATAACACAAAAACGATTTAGACTTCCAGCCTTTATTTGAGTTTAGGCTTGATTTGCATTTGAAAGGGCACAATAAGATTGTTCCGTTTTTTGTTTTCAAAGGATTTTAATAAGAAGTTTCGGAGAATGTTCATTAGTGAAAATCGTATAAAAGGGTTGGTGGGATGTTATTTTTATTCACGATTTCACTCGATTTGGTAGGAGAATTGTCTAAAATGTTGTTATTCCAGACTTTATTTGGATTTAAAATTATGCACCCTACTGCTGTCTCATCCCTTATCATTAATTACAGGTACTCATTAAAATCTTCTTAGTGTTACTTAAAACGATATTCGTTTTGGAAGTAATTATAATCGATATTGAAATGAGAGTTATGTAACACTTAGATATAAAAAATAGGCTAAATTAAAACACCGCCGTTCAGGGGCTGCAATCATGCTTAACAACAATAGGAAAGTAGTTTGATATGAAAAAAAAATAGTCTCATCATTTACTTGCTTTTTGTATATATATTATTATTGATTTCAAAAATAATATTAATATGCTAAATATACGTAAATGAGTTCACCTACCGGATATATTAACTTAAAGACATAAAATTCCGCCATGACGCCTATCCCATTAGCGAATTTTTCCCAAGGAAATTCGCTAAAAGTAGAAGATTCCATTTTCATTTGTTATCGCTGAAGGAACGTTAAGGAGAAGGAAAAATTTAAAATTTTTAATAGTCAGTTTTTCCTTGCCACCTTACTCTAAATACATAGCATATGCTGTGTTTTTTTTCTAAGCATTAGCATATGCTGCCTCGCTCCCCTCGACAACAAGTATAATTGCCACGGGGAAGAATAACTTACTTTACAGACTAGCTGCATAATAAATTATTTCGCCTTAATAGGTAAATAGTAAATAAATAGTCTTTCCACTAAAAAGTATGTTAATAAAATAAAATAGAGAGTTAACTTTCTGCCGCATCTGGCCATCATCAGGCATTCTACCTATAAAGTGATCGTTACGAACGGTCGTTCTTAGCACTCCAGAGAATGACCAATGATGGCCGGATGCGGCAGAAAGTTAACTCTCCACTCTCCATTACATTTTACCATACTTACTTCCAACATACTTTTTAGTGAAGAGACTATTTATTTAACTATTCTTGGATTACTCCACAGAGCAGTTATTTGTATTATTTCGCCTTAAGTTTTTAAGTTTAGATTAATTTAGACAACATGACTGTATTGTTTGAGTATTTAAAACTCCTTCTAACAGATAACAAATTAAAACAAAAGTAATTACTTGTGAAAACCTAAGATGCCAACCCGTTATTATTTATTTTAATTCTTTTTGTGAGCAGTAAGAGGAGACGAAGGGTTAATAAAAATCTTTTTAGTATGAAAATATTCATAGAAAAAACAAGACGGAGGGATTTCCCTTCTAAACAGCCTGACATTCTTTCAATATTAATCAAGTCTTTTTCGTTTTTTCTCCCTCATGGAATGTCCCCAAACCTCGTTAACTGGGAGAAAATGTCCCCGATATCCCCCCTGTCTCAGGGAAGAGTCCTTCGTTTTTACCATCTTGACTCTAAGACTCCATCTCCAAGGGATGCCGATGAAATAGCCGTTACTTTAACGATATTATTTAAAATTATTTATTAAAAAACAGGGGACAAAGTAAGACTGTGAGAAATAATGTAAAACGTTATTAGATTTTTTCACGGATGATGAAAATTGTTGTTTAATAAAATCTTCAATAACTTTTATTCTATATATTATTTACTTTTCTTATAAAATGAAAATTTAATTTGATTTGACTCTTTTTGCCTCCCGTATTGATTTCCTTGTGTTTTTATATTATTACTTTTTGTTTACAAGAGAGATTTCACGTGCAAACATACAAGAAAAACTGTTAATTAGGAAAGCAATAGTTAAATTGGAATATATATATATATATATATATATATATATATATATATATTATATATTAATATATAATATTATATATATATATATAATATATATATAATATAATATTATATATATATATATAATATATATATATATATATATATATATATATATATATATATATATATATATATATATATATATATATATATATATATATATATATATATATATATATATATATATATGTAAGGAATAGTTTGTTGAGGAACCATGACACATTTTAGAAATTATGATTTGAAGCAGTTATCGAAAAGAGTGTATTTTTTAAACCTAATGCCATTGAAAAAGAGCATCAAGAGACTACCCTAAAATAGGAAGTAAAGTTCCATGTAATCAATATAAAGTAGAGCTATTCAAGCATATTTATTTATCAGTAAAATTTAAATTTCTATCCATTTATAGTATAAACACGTTTGGAATGCTCGGAGAAAAGCTTAGAAATAAGAAGCTATAAGAGGCTTCGGTTGCTCCGGTGATTAATTGCTCTAAAATGTAGCAACATGACAGGTAATCAATCAAGATAAGTACTTTGTTAACGAGTATTGCCTTTCGGAGTAATTAATTATTTTCTATTTTACTTGGTTTGATTACCCTACATTCCTGCTTCAGATATTTCCTTTGACGAGTAGGAAGGTAGCCTCTGTGTATAGAGAGGGATGGTAGCATTGGTGGTACCTTCCTCTCAGTTCAGGTAGAGAGTGTAGAAGGTAGCTCAAGGCAAGACCATTTTAAAGTAATGTGACGTAGTCCTCTATACTGGATCTAACAGATTTCGGATATCTAAAAATACTTTCATTTTAGTAAGCGAACAGTTTAGTTCGTATTTACTTATTCAATGCTTAGGAAGCAACACAGATTGCTACGACATGACCTCGTCAGAGGCCGGCTTCGAAGATTAAAGATCTCTAACTCTTTCCTCTTGAAAGCCCCAGATGACATGATCAAATATTGCAGAAAAAGTTATACCTATGTTGAAACGCTGGATTGATGTAATATATATTAGATGTAATTGTAGAAGAATAGAACGATAACACAAACAAAAAATAAAGATGACGAATATAAAGGTAAAGATCGGTGGAAAGGCGAGGAGGGAGAACAAAGATGGTGAGAAAAAAACACATATAAGCAAAGAAAACACAGAAAGGACTCACTGAGTTAGGTCTCGCTATATATTACATGAAGTCTGAAGTCGCACAACGGTCATATTAGTCTTTAATTTATTAAAGTATACATTAACACACTGAAATCGACCAAATGAAAAATATGAGATGACCATCTACCAATAAGTACTTGAATTAATGAACTCACTTTTTAGTTTTAAATAGAATTTAAACAAGGTGTCATTTGTTCTACCTTATATGGCAGACAGGCTAAATCGATTAAAATTGGTTTCCAAATTATCAAACCCTATAAGTAAACATCGGTGTCGATGACCTTTTAAAAGTTAACTGGGTCTGTCAGTACAATTAGTAGCACCATAGGGGGTGCTGCGAGCTGATCAGGCGAGAAGCAGGGCTGCGTGGTGAGGTGGTCTTGAAGGTGGTGGTTGAAGCGTCCACATGCTGAAACTTATTATGAATAAAGTACATGATTATACTCATGAAGTACAAAGTACTTATACTTGAAGTTGCAAATAATAGAATGCAACGACCAATGCACAGGAGGCTTTTAACCGCCTCTGCAGGCAAATCGTCATTTGCTAGACCCGTCTTTGCCTCCTCAGTTAAATAAGTTAATTTTTTAACAGCCAAAGCCTGCCCACGTCTTCGACATAGGGGCTAATTTATAAAACTCATCTACAAATTCCATTTTGATGCATAGCAGCATAATATACTATTGTTAGCACTAAAATTTCAACACGAAGATTTCACTATACTAAATTTGAATTGCAGTAATTAGGAAACAAAGTATTTAGGATAAAGTCCATGCTGGTTCGGTAGAAATCGATGTTAGCAAATTATGACCATTACGAACTTACATGCTTTCATAAAGGGAGTCTGATAAGAATAGAAATAATAATGAACCATTTTTTTAAATTAATATAATTAAACAAATTTCACTAGAAGGACAAATTTATATCAAAAACAAAGAGTGCTTTTGTGAAAAAAAAATCACTTATCACCATCTTCCAATTATTCTTTTAACGAAAATTCTTGTTAAAAAAATCTTATCTCCTGTTAAAGAAAAAGCACTCTAACTGGAGAAATGTAAAGAAAATAGGAATTACTTAAAAAAAAAATAGAATGAAAATTAAAAAAAAAAGACAAAAGAAAGAAAAGATTGTGAAGGGCTCTCTTTGTTGGAGAGCCCCGGGCAGCACAAATCCTTATTGGATTATTCAAATTATTTTTTTTTCTTTAAGTAATATTTTTTTTTTTCTTTGTAAGAAGGTACTTTTTACTCTATAATTGAAGTTGAAAGTTTAAAATAAGTTCCTTGTGTTAATAAAAATAATAAAAAAAAATAATGACAGAAAAAGAAACAAATAGAAAATTGTTTACCTTTAATGTAGTTTTTTCACACTAAATTTGTTAGTAGTTAAAAACTAATTTTAAATGGTATTATTCGTAAATTTCATTACTCCATACTATAATATCTATTGACGTATATTCCTCTTGGCATCATCTCTTTTTATTTAATTGTTCTTTTTTTAGCCAAAGTGGAAGTTATTGTTATGCAAAATTGTCGGCTGGCTGGCTTTGGAATAAAATGGCAATTTCCTTTGCGGCGACTTTTTAATTGATTTTAATATATTGTTTAACATAAATACATTTATTTTTAACTTTGAAGATTTTTTTTGTCATTTCGTGAAGTGATTACTATTTTTAGAATTCTTTTTTATATGAATCAATTATTATTATTTATTTTAAAAAGTACAATTATTTGATTTTTGTTGGATGGCTTTATTGTGGTTTTTTTTAGTATTTTATTATAAATAAGTCCTCGCTTCTTTGTCTAACGGGTCCGCCCACTTTAAGTTTATTTTTAGTTTATACATTTGTTATTAGTTTTGATTCTATTTCAATCTACAGTTTACATATATTTTAGCAAAATTTATTCCTTCTTTATATGTAGAGGGGATAGAGTACGGGGTACCTCAAAACTTGTCCTAACCATATCGGATTCGCTGCCTCATTCTTACTACTTCATTCGCTTCGCTCGTCCTCAGAATATGAAAATTGCATCATTTGTAATTTAGTACATTTTTAGTTTCCTTAATTAGTTGTTTTAAGGTAGTACGTAATAGAGCATTTTATTGGACCATTTTTAGAATGAAAAGCCAATCATTATTGTTATAGGAGGTTATTTAGTACTTTTCACCTCCGAGGACAGTAATGAATGTAAAAAACTCCTAGGACGTAAAAGTAATTCATATATTGCCGCCATTACTGTAATGTAGCGTGTTCAAAAAACAATCTGTTTAAAACCTTCATGAGGTTTCTTTAAAAACGTTCATTTTGTTTCTGTTTTTGTTCGTAGACTAATTTTTTTTTTAATTAAGTATATAGCGCAGTTTATTTAATGAGTGCTTCCTCAAAAATAGTGTATGCCATCTGGCTAAGAATGTCTTTATGTCTTGGCAATTTTTCCCGACTCGCTTCGCTCGTCAGTTAATCTAATTGCCGTGACATAAAGACACACTTCTCAGCCTTATTGCATAAATAACTATTTTGACACTTTTGGGAAAAATAAAAAATCAATTGCTCTTTTAATATGTTTCAATTCCTCCACGAGTCATATTCATGTAATACTTTACTGAGAGAACGACATCTTACAAAAGTTGTATCATATTATAAATAACCAGAGATATTATCTCTTTAGTTATTTTTGTTTAATAAAAATCACATGAAAAGTTAAAAAAATAAAGTTAAAATTTTCGAGATTAAACAAATTTTAAAATCACTTAATAAATAAAACTTTAGGAACTAAAACTAATTTAGATGGAGGCTACAGAAGAACAACTGCATTTTTAGTTTCCCTTTACGTATCTTTAGGTATAAAAAAATAGTTTAAAGCTGTCACCTATCCACCTCCTTAACAAAAGTCATCTAGCAAAGTCCGTTGGTACATTAGGCGTGTAGCAATGGAACTATGTACACTTTTAACTTACACTATGAAATACTAACATGCTAAATTTCTACTCCATTGGTTATTTTTCTGTTTTTTAAAAACGAATTCCTGATTTTAACAGACAGATGTGTAAACAAACACTCAGGTATTGAAAACATCCTGTATATATGATTCAGGTAAATCCCGGTTTCGTATTTGTAAAGCAAACACTGTTTCAGTCTCTTGGTGGTAAAAGACCCACTGAAAGAGGTGCTGAAAATAAGGCTGGTTCGCTGGGAGGACTGTAAAAACCAGTAGACCATAAATATTGTTTATGCTTAGTTGCTAAAAGGGAATTAACGCTAGTATGAAAACAATAATAATAATTCATACATATATTGCAATAATAAATAAATATAAATAATTCTATGTTAATAAATATTTGAATTTTGGCAAGGCTAAATTTATACATGCACATAAATAAGTAAAGCATACAAAGTTATTTAAAAGCAAAGTTGTAAATGGCTAAGCGAGCAGCAGGTAACTAAAAAATGGGTAAAATAAATAATAAGGTGAATACATACCACAAACGGAGACATGCACAAATAATAAGATAAATGGATAAAGATGATAATAATAGGTGAAACAAATGAGTCAAATGTCAGAGTTATGTATTGTCTCTAGTCCTCCTTCCGATACCACACAGTCTGTCGTTGTGACGGGTAAGACACTTGACGGGAACCTAGATGATAGGACATAGGACATTAGATTATTCAAAATCATAAATACAGGTTTAGAATTGCAGTATACAATAAAATGTAAGGCCTTTGTCATACAAAGAACAGAACAGTACTGATCAGTTAGATAAGTTCAGCTTAAGGCTGTTAGATTTATAGAAGTTGCAACTAATAGACGGTGATAGAATCCTCTGACTGACAAATGATGTATTTCTGCCGATAATAGTAATAAATAGGATGTATAAGCTAGACAACATCAATTTTTGTCCTGCTGAACAGCTCGCTTGCACGTTCGCCGGTATCGTCTCCTCGGCTTTCCAGAGTAAGTACAGTGTTCACGGTTACGGGTTACATAAAATTCTACTTACAGTAGTTCCAGAGTTCCAGGCAATTGTTTTGAACATATTTAAAGCTTACGTTCATTTAGAAATAAATAAATAAATTATAAATTGGATCCAAATTGGCTGATTTCGGTGGTTACTCTTTGAAACTCTTTCCACACTAATCGATACATTCAATCGATGAACTATCGATCAAACTATCGATTAAGTAAATAAATCGATAAAATGATTGTTCGGGATCTCAAATAAAGATAGGGCGCTAAGATGCACTGTGAGCGTTTGATGTTGAACACAAATGGAGGTTTCACGCGGTCAGGTTACTTTGTTTGTTTTCATTCTGATGATACATGTCGAAAATAAATGTTTCAAATATAATAAGTGAGCTGGAGACAGTGAAATGGAAGAAATAAGTAAAGATGAAAGTGATGAACAAGTTCAGAAGAAGCACAAGTGATAAATAAAGTGAAAGTGCGTAAAAGAATGATAACAAGTGCTATACTACAACGGGTTTATGAGATTCATAAATTACCAATATACAAATTAAGTTTAATAAAATACTTAAAATTACGTAAGTAGCCATGCAAAATGGTTAGTTAATAATATAAATTAATTAAAGACAAGGAGGCAAATGAAAAATACAAAAACAAAGGGAAAGTTCAGTCATCTCTGAACAAACACCATACTTTACCAATAGCTCCGGTATAAATGAGGAAAAGTAAAAATATTTTCAAAATATATTGAACCAAAGAGCCTGAAATTTCAAACTAATAACAGCTTTCATCCACCCAAGGTCATATTTAAAGCATTGAAAAAAAAGAAAACAAATTGATTTTAAATTTTGCTGTAATTTATTAAATAACATTCCTGCTCATATAAAAATCAAGTAATTGTATCAATCTGCTCTGATAAGTTTTCTGTTTGTAAACAACATCAAATGCAGAATATTCTTTCTTTTCTTCTTCTGTTAGATCAGAAGGAGCTTTAAACTCGAGCTGCTTTTCAGACGTAATTACCGGTAGGAATGTCAGCGTAGTAAAAGCACCAATAAACTCAGTTTCGTTCATCATTTGGTTAAATCTTTCTTTAGTGATTGTTTGGCAGGTTAAATTCTTCAAATTTTTGTTCAGTTCGTTCAAATAAGCTTCATAAATTTTATTTACACTTTCAGTGTTTAAATCGCCCAATGACGTGCAAATTAAAAAGTGCAAATCGTAGGAGGAAATGGAAAATCGAATTAATTGGAAATCAATCATTTTGGCCTGGTTCGTCATTTCAGATTTATCGCTGAACAAAAGATTTGTTGTCCAAAAGTCTCCGTGGATCAAACACTTGAAGTTGTCCAAATTCAAACATTTCAACATTCTATCCCAACCATCATTTTTAAAATTATTTAATAATTTGTCGTATTTACGAACGCCAATTGAATTTAAATTAATTATAATTTTATCAACTCTTTTAATCCAATCGTTCATAAAAGTAGATTCAGCTGAAAACAAATTGTCCTTCATGATAAGTTCTGGTAACTTATTATTTAAGTATAAATAATGCGTACTGGCGTGAAACTTAGCAAGAGCTTCAACGGCTTTAACACATTGCTGTAAGTTTAGCATTTCATGTCGATCTCTAACCTTATACCCGTCTGATGTCAAGTCCTGTAGAAGCAGAAATTCCTCGTTGTCATCGTAGCACCTGCAAGTTATTTCGAGTCCTAATTTTTCTATTTCGGGTAAAACATGGTTATAAAATAATTTTTCTTTTTCGTTACCTCTTGTCAGTCTCATGATTCTTCGATCCTGCATCTTGACATCTTTTACGATAAAAGATTTAACCAGTTTTTTATTATTAGCTGTAAACCTGACTCCTACCCTCGAAACATCGCTCAGATTGTGATCACCTGCTTTTGAACCTGCATTTGTCTCAATGTCTAATACATTGACATTATCATACTCCTTGCTTAAAATAGTTACCAAATATTTTTTGTTTAAAGTTAAAAATTTTGAGTTAATAATATCCATATTTAGTTAAAAATCAATTAACAAATTTGATTTCTTTATTTGACACTCGATAGGATGGGGCGAAATAAATTTCGTAGAGACTAATTCAAACAATAATAAATTATCAAAATTGTGTTGAGTTAATTAAAACATTAAGCATTTATAGATATTAGAAACTCTCTTATGAGCGAAAATTGCTGATGAAAACATGGCTGGTATAGTATAAATAAATAGAAATATGGTTATTATTAAATTATATATCAGTAAATCTTAAGTTAATTTAATAAAAATGAAACAACTCAGAAAGGAACGCACATCATGATTGTATAACCACTTAATATTAACGTCAACTGATATGAATTTTAATTAATGTAAACAAACCATGACATTTACGAAATAATGCTATATTACTTATGTTATTACTAATCGCGTAAAAGCTGCGACATCCTAAAGCTGAAACTGTCTCTGTCGTACTGACGGTTTGAACATTGAGGGAATGGTTTGTGCAAAGAGTAGGGATTATATAGATTGGACAAAGTAACTCAGGTAGACAATTCTCTGAATTTTAGGTAAATTTTTTCTTGACCTTTTACCTGATAATTTTAATCTATTTAGAGCTTTACACTGTCTAGGGTATCCTGCATAGAATGCAAATCAACCATTTAATCTTAGGGCCCTTAAGTCGTATTAAACTTAAGTCATAATGTTTTAAAATGATGTTTTAAAATGAGCATAAATGGAGTTCATCGTAATAGAACGAAAGAATAGAAAGTCTCTCCACAGTTTAAGATATTTATTTACAATAAAGCAAAGCGCTTTCGACCTAACAAGAGTCATCTTCATGCCTATTAAACAAATAAGACAAAAAAATTAAATTAAAAACCCTACTTAGAAAAAAAAATAAATAAATAAAAATACAAAGTATACAAATAAGAACAGAAATGAAGTTAAACATAATAAATCAAATAAATTTAGAGCAGAGAATAAAAGATAGAATGAATTATTAATTAAACAAATTTAAGATAGGGGTTTGAGCAGGCTTGTAACAAGACACATACTGGTTGGTTTAGGGTGCTTTAAATCAGCGTTTCCCAACATTTTCAGTAACGCGACCCTATAATTTGCTTTTCTAAAGTTTGGCGACCCAATGCATTATTTTTGCATAACCTGAAAATTGCAGGCGTTTTATTTATTGCCGAACTAGTTATGATCCTACAGACATCGTCAAATCATAATTTTCATGACGTTTATACTTAAATAGAAAACTAATTAACAACACACTAATTGGAGTTCAAAAGAAGTATATTATATAATTATATAATAGCAATAAAATAAAAAAAAATAAATAAAAAGCATTGTTAAATATAAAATGAGCATTTATTATTGAAAGGAAAAATCAAATAATGATTATAGTAAACAAATAAAAGAATAAAAAAATAAAATATGTATCATATCAATGACTAATTTGTTGCTGTTGGTTTTCCACTAATAAGTCAAGTAGTGTTTTGTTTATTCATTTCACTACTTTAATTAAAACGGAAAACTATAAAATAAATAAACTGATGAAACAATAATAATTAAAAAACTTGTACGCGATATTAAACTACGTTGACGTTTGTTAGAACCAAATTCACATATAATTGAACATTATAATTTTAATAACTCGAACCTTTAAAAGAAGTAAAGAAACTGTTAAACACAGTATTATAAGTATAACAATTCATCAAAGTTAGCAAGAATTAGATTAAGTCGGGTGCCTCTGTCGTTAAAGGACTTCTAAGAAATGTTTTGGCCGGGGCTTCTTTTGTTATCATATGTTTAAAAATATTATCAATTTCTCAAAATAATATCTGTTCAAGCGAATCTGTTATTTGCTTATAATAATTTTTCACATAAATCTTTGTAATATTTTGGTTGTTTTTTTGGGTATTTTTTGACCCAAAAAATTTCGTTCGCGACCCATCTGGTCGCGACCCAAGGTTGGGAAGGGCTGCTTAATCATAAAGTACCCTAACTATGTGTGCGACGTTATTTATGAAGCATCATTGTTATTTGTATTCTCTTGTTTTGAAGGAGCAATGCAAAGCATTATTTAATTTAGCAATGCTGAGTATCGTCAGTTGTATTTTAATTTTGAGGCTGATATCGTCAGGTTGTATTTAATTTGAGCAATGCTGATATCGTAGTTGTATTTTAATTTTGAGAGTATCGTCAGTTGTATTTTATTTTGCTGCAGTATCGTCAGTTGTATTTTAATTTTGAGCAATGCTGAGTATCGTCAGGTTGTATTTTGAGCAATGTGAGTATCGTCAGGTTGTATTTTAATTTTGAGCAATGCTGAGTATCGTCAGGGTTGTATTTGAGCAATGCTGAGTATCGTCAGGTTGTATTTTAATTTTGAGCAATGCTGAGTATCGTCAGGTTTATTTAATTTTGAGCAATGCTGATATCGTCAGTTGTATTTTAATTTTGAGCAATGCTGAGTATCGTCAGGTTGTATTTTAATTTTGAGCAATGCTGAGTATCGTCAGATTTTAATTTTGAGCAATGCTGAGTATCGTCAGGTTGTATTTTAATTTTGAGCAATGCTGAGTATCGTCAGGTTGTATTTTAATTTTGAGCAATGCTGAGTATCGTCAGTTGTATTTAATTTTGAGCAATGCTAGTTCGTCAGGTTGTATTTTATAAGGCTGGTTTGTATTTTAATTTTGAAGCAATGCTGAGTATCGTCAGGTTGTATTTTAATTTTTGAGCAATGCTGAGTATCGTCAGGTTGTATTTTATTTTGAGCAATGCTCGTCAGGTATTATTTTGAGTATCGTCAGTATTTAATTTTGAGCAATGCTGAGTATCGTCAGTTGTATTTTAATTTGGAGCAATGCTGAGTATCGTCAGGTTGTATTTAATTTTGGAGTATCGTCAGGTTGTATTTTAATTTTGAGCAATGCTGAGTATCGTCAGGTTGTATTTTAATTTTGAGCAATGCTGAGTATCGTAGATTTTAATTTGAGCATGCTGAGTACGTCAGGTATTTTAATTTGAGCAATGCTGACGTCAGGTATCGTCAGGTTGTATTTAGTACATGAAATTATTATGCTATTCGTCACGTTACGTTTTTTGAGTTATTTTTAACATTTAATATTGTTATCACGTATGATAAGAACGATTTCCCGCCAGGTCAGTATTTTATTCTATTTTGACTCGGTCTTTTAGAAGGAATAAAAAGTGCAATTCAGAGTAACATTCATCTTTGATTCTTATTGCCCGATATTCGTTTCGGAAGACAATAAAGAAGTCTAGTGCAGTTTTGAGACGACCTTGGACTCAAAAGCAACCCGCAAGCACCCGGATATAGTTCTTTCTCAAAGTTACTTCAGTGTACACTGGACTACACAATCACTTTTTACTGTAAAAACTTACTACACAATACGCTAATTCAAAAACGCTCACGGTCAGCTCGGAAAAGCTGCTATCAAATCAATTGTACGATGTTACTACATAATATCAACGATGTATCAAATGTTAACATGATGATATGAATGAACGAGACGTTCAGCTGATAAGATAACAAGAATCTTATTAATACAGTCTTCCCTATATTGTTTAAAAGAATTAGTTATTTTATTTCAAATTCATCAAATGTTAACACATTTACTTATACACATGCTAAACAACGTTGATTGTATATTTTTTAAAAGATGTTATTCAAAGAATTTCCACTTTATAAAAGAATATTTTTAAGCTTTAGATTATTAAAGAAATAAAACCAAATTTAGGGTAGAAACCTTTTTACTTTAAGGAATATATAAAACTGAAAAGATATAAATCTATTTTTACTTTCCCTTATGCATATAGTAGATATTTAGTAAAAGTATTGGGTTTGCTCAAAAAAATGGTGAGGAAAAGTCCCTAAATATCCAGTAACCGATTTTTTGACTCCATGCGATTTGAAGAGCTTTCTTTGGAATGATTGTTAGTCTTCTCACGTTAGCTGAGCAACCAGTAAATTAATCAGATGACACTTCTCGTATAGTGCGGAGAAGCCCAGTACCTTATCCTTACGCCATTGAATTAGCTTTGCTCGTCCTCAAAATGTAATTATCCATAGCTCAAGGTTCCTTCAGTGTCGCAAGCTTAAAATTGTTAGGTTAACCAATTTCTAGGGTATTATAACATAGGTTTAATTAAACCTTGGAAATGAATTAGTATGAATAATTTACGGATTAAGGATTAAATAGCTATGGAATTTCGACTACTTTTTTATGTTATCGGTATCTGGCGGTAAGCCAAGTTAAGTTCGTCGAAATAAAGTAGAAAAGTTATACGTTATCTAAGTTTTAAAATTCAGAAGTCAATACTTTAAGTGATTCGATTAACTAAATGTGCATTTCTGTAAAATATCAACGCGACTGGTCAAAATTTCAATTTTTAATGAATTTTTGCATTTTTGATTACTCAGAACAATAGATTGTCATTGTTTCCATTGTAGGAGGCATCTTCTGGAATGTAGAACGTCATGGCTGAAAACACAATGTTCTACAAACTGAACTGAACATTTCCGAAAGACATAAATCTTGATTAAGTCTGATTTTTATGCCAAGTGTCACCTCTCTAGTTTGTACACTACGGGAAGTAATTGTGTCATAGACAGCATGAAAACCACTCAGATCATTATAAAATTGTCTGAAACAACAATGAAAGTGTCTTTTCGCAATTTATGGCAGACTCAATACTTCTCTTATATACGTACGGCTGTAAGTAAAGAAAAGTAAAAATGGAAAACACATTTTCAGAATGTATTGAACTAAAAAGCCATGATTATAACAGCTTACTCACCCTAGGTCTTTATATTTACAATATTAAAGGAGAAAGAAATTAATAGATTTTAAATTTTGCTGTAATTTATTAAATAACATTCCTGCTCATATAAAAATCAAGTAATTGTATCAATCTCTTCTGGTAAGTTTTCTGTTTGTAAACAACATCAAATGCAGAATATTCTTTCCTTTCTTCTTCTGTTAGGTGAGGAGGAGGGGGTTGTAGTGGCTGCTCGCACAGCACTACAGGTAGAAATGAAAGCGCTGTGGTTACTCCTATGAACTCCGTGTCATTCATCAGTTTGTAGAAATTCTCTCTGGGAAATAATGGACAACCTAAAAACCCAAGAGTTTTATTTAACTCGTTCAAATAAGCTTCATATATTTTATTTATATTATCCATATTCACTTCTCTTAAAGAAGTCGCTATAAAAAAATGCAAGTCATCCGGTGGAATGGTAACTCGAATTATTTGAAAGTCGATTATTTTCGTATTTTCAACATTTCCTTTTCGATCGTATTTAAACATCATATTTGTGGTCCAGTAGTCGCCGTGGGTCAGACACGGGAATTCTTTGTTTTCCATTAATTTCTCTTCTCTCTCTTCGCCGTTTTGTTTGAAATTTTTTAAAATTTCATCATACTTAATGATACCGATATCGTTTAAAGCTTTCTTAATACTATCGACTCTAGTGAATCTATCTTTCATGAAGTTTTTATTTTCAGGAGCATTCAACATGTCCGTCACAACAACTTCAGGCAGTTGTTTATGGTTGTTTATGTATAAGTAATGAGTGGTTGCATGAAACTTAGCGAGCGCTTCAACAGCTTTAACACAGTGATCTAAATCCAACATGCCGTGACGATCACACACCTTATAACCATCCGAGCACAGATCTTCAAATACTAAAAATTCGTCCAAAACTTTATAACATTTGCTAACGAAATTTAAGTTAAATTTCTCGATTTTAGGCACCACATCTTCATACCACGAATTTTCCTTTTCGATTCCTTTGACCAATTTTAAAATAAAAGGCACATTTTCTTTTACAAATTTCACTACGAAAGATTTAGTCATCTCCTGACTATTTGTGGTAAAGGTAACACTTATTCTCGCAATGTCGCTCAGGTTATGATCACCAGCTTTAGAACCTGCATTCGATTCCAGTTTAATCACTTTAACATTTTCATATTCTTTGCTTAAAATTTCTACAAATAATGTGTTTGTTAATTTTGGATTTAATTTATTTACATTCGCCATTTCTATAATTCGAAGTGTATCACATTTAATTATAAAAAAATATTATTAAATTTAATTAAGACAATGTCCAATACTTAGATCACACTTAGAATTTAAATTGATATTTTATTACACTGACAGTTTTTTTTTGTAAGTCTTCTTTCTGAGATTGTACAATTTAGTAAAAATATAAATTAACTTTACTCGATCTCTTTCTGAATTTAAATTGTTATTTTGTAAAAATATAAATTAAGTTTACTAGACTTCTTTCATAATTAAAAGTAAAAATTTCGTAAAAACAATCAATTAACTTTACTAGACCTCTTTCATAATAAAAATAAAAATTTCGTAAAAATAATTGATTAACTTTACTAGACCTCTTTCATAATAAAAGTAAAAATTTTGTAAAAATAATTAATTAACTTTACTAGACCTCTTCCATAATTAAAAGTAAAAATTTTGTAAAAATAATCGATTAACTTTACTAGACCTCTTTCATAATAAAAAGTAAAAATTTCTGAGATATAGTATAACAATGTTACTATATTCCGGCAATTTGTCACTAAGCTATTATAGATTTATCTTGAAACTTACAATAAAAGTATTTTTACATAACTCTTTAATATAAGTTAAACATTAGCTTAGTAAAAATATATTAGAATTTACCTATTTTGGTTATAAATTTTTACGTTTTGATGAAGTTTTTGAAACAGTTAATATTATGGTATAATCTAATTATATTTTTTAAGTTACAAAAAGTGGTAACAAAATTACATTTGAGTAATAGTTACCAAAAATATAATAATAAATTTGAATCCGCATAGGCTAACTAACAGAGAGGGGGGGGGGGTTCACTCTAGGACTAACATTTCCTAGAACTTAACGGATTAAATATTGGGGCGTATAAAATTTTCCACCCTGATATTTTTGATTAGAATTAGAAATATCACATCCCTTCTATATGACCCCCATTTCATAAGCTCATGTTTCCTTTGTGAACTCGTGTATGTTTCGTGCTAAAACACTGTCATTTATCACTAGAAAAAAATACTAAAAATTAGTGTTGTTTTTATAACTTATTTTGGGTCAATAATAAAAATAAAATAAAATTTTATTTTGGGTCTGTCTTCCTAATTATAATTAATAAATTTTCAATATTGGTATAAATGTATAATTGATTACCTTTAAAATAATTTAAATATCATAGACTTCATTTAAAATGATTTGACATAATTAATTAAAATTCAGTTCTTAATGATCCAATTTTAACTTAGGTTATAACTTAATATCATTTAATTTTAGATTCAATTTCGCGTCATTACCTAAATCCACGCAATGTCATTAAAATATCTCCTAACTCAAATATTTTCTAAGATTTTCACTCGATACATTTACATAAAGATAATTTTCTTAGTTAACATGGTTTCTAACTCGTTATTTATTCAGTAACACTGCATATGAACATAGAGACGAGGGAACTACGTGATGAAACAATCAACTCAATCGAGTATATTACCTTGACTCAGAGCCAATTACCGTCTATTATCAATGGTCGTATGAAGATGAACCAACGTCAAATTTAATTAATAAACTAATTTAAATATCGAAGTTACTGAATTCGAAATAAATCTTTATAACTAAATTTAGACCAAGTATAAGTCGTTATTTAGTCTTAGATTATTTAAATTTTCTAATATTATTACTTAACGTAAGAAACTAGAAATTTACAAAGTAAATATAATATGGTTGTGAATTTTACAATATGAATATTAATATGACGCCTAACCTAACATATAAAACCTAACATTCAAAATTGTTTGAAATAGAAAAGAGTTTATTTCTACCTTATTACGAGACAAAAAAAGGCTTACTAAAACTTAAATTACTTAATTACTTTAACTTAAAGGTTTCAAAGAAAAAATGAGCTTATTAGGTTGGGGAGTGAAGTTTTTGGAAGAGGGGACTAACTGATATAGAATTTATATTCATATATATTCATAATATAATATATATATATATATATATATAATATATATAATATATATAATATATATATATATATATATATATATATATATATATGCGTATGATTTACGTACGAGATTTTTGTTTCCTAGACGTTTTATGGGACACAATAATTTTCGAACGCTTTGTCAGCTCGAAACGAAACTTGGTACAAAAATCAACCTGCTAATGTCCCGAACCCTATTGTTATGAAACATCTGTGACGTCAGTAACTTACAATAATGACCCCACAAACATTTCCTTGTTGGCTCTGGTTTTATTGATTGACATTTAAATTTCAAACAAAACATGTAATTTATTGACATAATGTAAACAAATCAAGTTTTTTCTCCAATACATTTGAAAATTCGCTTATATCGTGGCAGTATACAACTTATATAAACCATTAATGTGACAAATTGATGAAGTACAATAACCATTTGGCCGCGAAGCAGCCACAGGGAGTTACGGGAGCCGCCCAGCGGCCACCTTCCCTCTATCGACGCCGCGTAGCGTCCTAGGCGCTGTTAATGAATGATTTTTTTTTTATTTATTCACGTCGAAATAAATATTGAATACTAGGAATACCTTGGAATGTAACCAGCTGAATGCTATCTTACATCTGAAACTGTTATTTATTTCAAAATTCGCCGTTATTGATGCCTCGACATGAGGTTTGCATACGATGAATAATTGCGGTGAGATAGTATCGCTTATCTCTGGTAAATACTTTACTTTATATTCTCCAAAATTTTTAGTAAAGGGCAGAGTGAGTTAAGACTCTGTCGGAACCCTGATGAGTTAGACGTAACGAAACCAAGTGGTATAGCACTATGTCGAGCCAATAATAAAGACCAACGAGGAAGGATAGAACAATTCCCAGCATTGGCAATTTAGCTAGTTACTTCTAGATGTCTCTCGCACAAAACACGGCTGTATCAAATAATATTACCTTAAAGAATACCTATTATCACTTTCGCACTAAAATAATATCTAATAACTTTTACACTGACAAATTTGAACTCTTATCACACTGATACAATTTGCGACATGATTTCATACTTATTAAGTGTGTTTGCAAGGTGTTATCTTGAATTGTTTGCGAGGTATTTATTTACTGAAAAGATAAAATATCACGTGGACTGGTAGCAGTAATATATGAGTCAATATTTAATATGGGAATTTACTTCTGAGAGTCTTACATAACAATTTTATTATCAGTTAACAAAGAGACTAGTGATTAGAGGCTTCAAGATACAATAGCTTTTATCTTTCCCTAGGTAGCTTAGTACCAAAGAGACTAGACTTAGAGGGAGGATACAACAGCTCTTTTCATTCCTAGGTAGCTTAGTACAAAGAGACTAATACTTAGGGAAGATACAACAGCTCTTATCATTCCTAGGTAGCTTAGTCCCAGGCGACTAATACTTAGAGTGAAATACAACAGCTCTTATCTTTCCCTAGTTAGCTAGTCCCAAAGAGACTAATACCTAGAGGAAGATACAACAGCTCTTATCATTCCCTAGGTAGCTTAGTACCAAAGAGACTATACTTAGAGGGAAAATACAACAGCTCTTATCATTCCCTAGGTAGCTTAGTCCCTAAGAGACTAGACTTAGAGGGAGATACAACAGCTTTATCATTCCCTAGGTAGCTTAGTACCTAAGAGACTAGCTTAGAGGGAAGATACAACAGCTTTATCATTCCCTAGGTAGCTTAGTCCCTAAGAGACTAATACTTAGAGGGAAGATACAACAGCTCTTATCATTCAGCTAGGTAGCTGAGTCCAAAGAGACTAATACTTAGAGGGAGGATACAACAGCTCTTATCATTCCCTAGGTAGCTTAGTACCAAAGAGACTAATACTTAGAGGGAAAATACAACAGCTCTTATCATCCTAGGTAGCTTAGTCCTAAGACTAGACTTAGGGGGAGGTACAACAGCTCTTATCATTCCCTAGGTAGCTTATACCATAACTGTAAATTGGTGATGTAATTTTTTTTATTTTTGATAATAATAACAATTTGTTGTAAATTTTGCATAACTTTTTACCATTTTGTTTTAAATTAAGTAAAATGAAATTAAAATAAGTTTTAATTAATATCTATGGCGAATATTCTTTAAATTTCTGTGTTGTATAAAGTGATTTAAGGTGACGTCACTGAAAAAAGCCCTTCGTTTGTCTCCGTTAAGGGTAGAGTCTAGTAGAGTCGGGGTGAGTATAGTAGAGTCGGGGTGGGTATAGTTTATCACCCAATGGAAACTGACACATTTCAAGACCTCTTATTACTGATTTTACCCTGATCTTAAGTCCTTCCTCCATGAATTAGTCTCATTGTCTCTAAAGTATGTTTGTAAGCAAACGGGTGTCGATACTACTTCACCTGACGGCAACTTACGATTCGAATAAATACCGGCTCCTGTCAGCACGCCCAGCTGGGATAGGGAGTCGAACACAATAAAAGATAAAAGATTTGGTTACACATAATATTAATAAAAATAAATAAATATACAAGTCAATAAATAATTGAATAGTTTCATAAAAAATAAGAACTGAAATAGTTATGAACTATTAGGTAAAATATTAAATATATAGGGTTACGTCCTTTGCTGTTGCTTAATGGTGCTGATGATGACCATACAGATGAGTTCAGCTACAGTATGCCAATCTTGAAGGAGAAGAGATAACACGAAGGCAATGTTGCAATGTTTAGAGAAGATATTTATGAGTAGTAAAAGTTAGATAAGAGCTGGTTATGTATGTAGATAAGCTCATTCAGCAAGTAAGAAGTAATTAAATTCACTCCAAAATTGTTCACACGACCGCGAACGCGCCGAATCTGAAGCCGGGCGAACGAAACGGAAGGAAAACAGTTAAGTTCAGATCTAGTAGCTGCGCACTTTGCTAGATCAGTTTAATACCGGACAAATACGTTAAAGATGAAGTTAACGTTAAGAATAAACTTGAACAGAAAATTTATTTAGATATCGCACTTGAACACCACGAAGTTATTCGGTAAAGTGGTAGATCGACGTGCTCTGAATAAGGCTTGGTCCGGGACTGAGTGTAAATCAGACCCCAGTGAATGGAGAAAATATGATGAAATGATGGAAGAAGGGTGGCGTGATTTAAGCAGAATCTAAAATGGAGTTGGTGTTGAAAGATAATTATTAGATTAAAGATGTCTGTTAAAGGTTGCAGATCCTCGGAGGTTGAGGTAAAAGTTGGCAGAATCTATTGTTAGAGGATTAGGACTCCCAAGACTTGAGGAAGGAAGGACTGACCCTTAAGTAGATAATTGGATATGAGTTTAGTAAGATATGAAATGTTCCAGGTATATATAAATAGATATAAAAGGTTATAGGATATGCATTATAAAAAGTTAGTAGCCAAATTCAAATAAAAATTACAAAAAATTAAAAATACTTTAAAATTTAAAGAAAAATGTTCATTCCTAAACAATGTTGGCTTTTAAGTATGTTTTTTCTTACATGCGGTAATTATATTTTATAGCAAGCAGAGCTAGACAGTAAATATTCCCAAGGTTAAGAAAAAAATACTTTACATTATTTTAGCGTTTCCAGAAGTAGGTGACAATGAAAAAACTAATTTTTTAAAAACTGAAACCAGAAAACATTTTGAAAGAAATAAAAATGCAATCATAGCCTACTTCTTTTTACTCATGTACGTAAACCACATTTATGTGTATTCAGTTTTTAACAATAAAAGCTTTTAAATTATGATTTTTGGTTTGATGAAGCAATTATAGTGATTTTTTTACTTTTCCTAATTTATACAGTATATATATAGGAAAAGTATTGTGTTAGAAAAAAAATCCGAAACCGGGATGAAACCGGAGTTTTCCTTTTCAGGTGTTTTTAAGACCTCCTGAGTGATTTTCACAAAGTTGTCTGTCTGAATTTGTGCGAGTTTGTGTGTGTGTGTGTGTGTTATCATTGTAGTGTATTTATATGCTCGTAGTCTATTTGGCGAATGCAAATTCTGAGGACGAATTCTGAGGAGCGAAGCGAGTCCAAAGTATTTTGGATAAGCGTAGCGAATCAGATGCGATTAGTAAAAGTTCAGAGGTACCCCGTACCCGATGTTTTCTTTTAATTCGATTATATTAATAATCACCGGTATTCAGGTTACCTTGTCGATGTGACTAACGACTGTATGTCGATGTAACTCAACCAATAGGGCCTCTCTAGTTTAAATAATTTGCTTTGAGAAAGAGGGTTTATTCTATATATCATGTTTTAAAGTATCAATATATAAAACATATAGAATAGCGAGGGTAGGCATAGAGTTCTTTGTGTAGAGTATATATTAGTTCTAACAGGATAGGCAAAACTAAAACCAATTCTTTTACTGAATACAAGGTAAGAGACGCTACATATAAAGTTCTCACTTAGGAGAATCATCATGTATGTCGAAATATATTGCACTACATCCCTTTACCTGTAGTTCAGAACAAACATATACATTGACTAAATATGTTTTAGTGTACTTTACTAGAGATATCTCTGACTGTTGTCCCCAAATTTTACCTGTTACGGTTTGTCATAGATATTAATTTTTTAGCGCCAAAATATCTACTATACATACCCCAGTACGGAGTGATAGGTTCGTGCCCACAGTATTTGTGGAAGAAAACAAATTGGAAAGCAGTAAAAAAAAGGTGATAACATTTTGAATATCTATTACTTTTATTGGATTGGTATTGGGCACAGTCATTTTTTATTTCCTCAAAAAGGATATATTTATATTTCTTTCCTTCTACTTTTACATTTTTTCATGCATACCGTAGGTATATAGTATTGTGAGAAAAGTATTGTGTTTGCAGAAATACGAAACCGGGATAGCACCTGAAATATCCATTTTAGGTTTTTTAAGGCGTTCTAAGTAGTTTTCACAAAGTTTTCTGTCTGTATGTGTGTGTGTTTGTCTGTTACCATCGTAGCTCCCAGTGTATTTATGCTAGACAGTTGAAATTTTGTACAAAAATCAGTCTATCGCTGTAGTTGTGCTATTTGAAAAAATAATTTTTATGACGTCATTAACATGTGATAATGACTCAACGCAAAAAATGCAAAAATCGCTAAAAAATGATGCGATCGGATTGAGATTTGGCATGCATATGGCCATGTATAAAACTAACATAAGTGCCAAATTTCATCTATTTATCATCCTTGTTTTAATTTTATCAAATGACTTCTGTACAGTTTTTTAAAAATCGTAAAAAATCAGAAAAAAAATTCAATTGAGTTATAATTGGTACAAGTGCATATCGTTACATAATAAATAAGTAAACCAAGTTTCGTTTTAATACGACAAGTATATATCCATGACTTTTGTTGGATAATAGTAGTTAAGCAGCATCGAGCGTGGTCAGTGCCTGGATGAAGTGACGCTTATTTTGTCCCTAACGATTGGTTGGAACGGAATGAAACGTGCCTACACAGTTTTAACTGTACGTATTGACAAATTTATCATCCCGTCGCGTGATGTCAAAATTTAATAAATAAATATAAATGGTTAGAGGGTCAACCATATATTGTTATGAAGAGAGAGGACAATCTGAGTCGATCCCCTCCCCCCACTGCCTTAATTTCCTTTGCGAAATTCGCTAAAAACGATCCTATAGTATAGGTCGCAAAATTTCCTGCTTACTTATCACCTTTTTTACTGCTGAATGCGTAGATTATCATCAGTGCGGCACATTATATCTATGTAGCTATTAAATTTCAAATCTTTATATGTACATAAAGTTTATTTCTGTTATTCTCTAACATTGGCCTAAAAACTAATATTAAGTCGTAACAGTCTCCAAACATTGCTACATTTGTTTGATGAGCCATTAACCTAAAAAGAAAAACAGTTCTTTAAAAAACTTAAATTTTATTGTCGGTTCAAAAGTAAAGTTTTTTTAAAAGAACAGACAATTCAAATTTAGATTAAAAATAATGAGATTTTCCGAAGTAAGATTATTTGATAAACTGCAAATTGGTCTGTCACGGCCACTTCGTTGCCCCCCCCCCAGCCCATATTTCTCCCCGGTTATCAAGCTATTCGAATTGCTTTTTTGTAAAATGGACACGAAAAATATTTCTTTGAAAGAACTTTTTCAAAAAGTTTTTTATCATAAAATGAATATTATCTTTAACTTTTAGAAGGCTTGAAAGACATATAAGAGTAGTTTACACAAACGCGAGGAAGTCAAATTTAAACTAAGAAAATCAGATTTTATCCTATCGATAGTTTGTTGTGCTTTTTGTTACGCAAAAGTTGTTAAGCTCTGATGCTAATTGACAAATTATGTTGAATTCGAGCTCAAACCTACAAACTCATACTTAAGTTCAGACCTAAGATTGTCTCTCTGTTTTTTCTGTGAAAACTTAAGATAACAAGTTGCTGAATTATCTCTTCGTTACTATAGTTTGTGTAGGGTAGTGTGGAGTCCCTGTCATACCGGGTCTCCAGGAGACGTTGTACTCCCTGTAGAATACCCCCTTGTGACTAACATACTTATGTTAAATGTTTGTTTCTGTCAATTTTTTTATTTATTTTTTTAATTCAAGTTAAAAGTACGTATTATAAGTAAATCCAGAGTATTCATCGATATTTCATGTTTTAGCAAAAGCGTAGTAGTTATATCAGTTCAAAAGTAAATAAACTACCAAAATAGCAGCAGATAACAACATGAATTTTAATATAATTTGCGAGAAAAAACTTAGAATTTAACTAGCCAAGAGCTGTTCTCCATCTTCATAATTCAATATTTGTCATTATTGGTTCGACATAATGTCATTTCAAATTCTCTTTGAGACGTATAAACTCATCAGGGTGTCTACTCACTCTGTTCTTCACTAAAAGTTCCAAAGGATATAAAATGAAGTACTCACCAGAGACGAGCGGTGCTCTCTTAACGCCATTATGCTTATCATGCAAAACATTATGTGATACTACCAAGTATTGCAAAAATTGAATAGTTGACACAATTATACTGTGTGATGGACACCTTAGAATGAAACAAGCAATGGGCTATGCCACCTACGTCTAGGAACTGTTCCATAGCTCGTCAGTATTGATGGCTAAACATAATAATGACACGTCCCACTCTGTCTTAGTACTTATATTACATGTACCAATTATTAATTTTGTGCAAAATTCGGTAGTATCAAATGATATACGGTAAGCCAATACAACTCGTCTCTGGTAAATACTTCACTTTATCAAAGAATCAGCTACCGTCGATACTTGCTGTTGGATATAAATATCCCTGGACAGCAGGGGGGGCAGCACTCGAGCTTTCAACTTATGAAGTTATATCAGTGATTAACTTCTAGTCTCAATGAGCACGACGAGCCCTCTGAAGATGTCGTCATTGAGACTAGAAGCTAATCACTGATATAACTTTATTAGTTGAGAGATCGAGTGCTGCCCCGCCTGCTGATGATGGCGTTATTGCGAAACCGGTCCAGGGATATTCATATTCAACAGCAAGTATCGGCGGTAGCTGATTCTTCGATTGCTTCTTCAACTTGCGGTAAATACAACCTTTTTAACTTCACTTTATATTCTTTTATGAAAAATATTCACTTTATTTTGATTGAAGCGTAGAGTGAGATTAGGCTCTGTCGGCGCTCTGGTAAGTAACACGTAACGAAACAGCGCAGCACATGACATTGTATTCACTTGCCAATACACACGTTGTTCAAAAGGTCCTAATAATGAGATTTGCAATTACTTCTAAAGTAAACGTTTATATTAAGTTTCTTTTCTACATCGTGAACACAGTGGGTTCTATGCGTGACGCATACTAACACACATAGAAATGAATAATACATTAATACATTTTTTTTAATACATTTCAGAACGCTTTAAAACGGATAAGTCTAGTGCCATCTAAGAATTTAAAGTAAATTGCGTACTATTTCTTAGCTATTATATCAGATTATAATATAATCTGATATTATATTATATATTATATTATACTGGCAAAAATCTTTGCGTGGGCAAAGTTAGTACTTATAATTTGCCACGCTGAATTCTAATTTTTTATAAAGTTAGATTTTTATTTAATAAATAATGTTTTATTTATTTTTAGTTTACTATTTATATTTCTCGTCCTATGAGGATGAAATGGAGAATGCTTCAAAACAAAGTTACACAGGAGGGAATGAAACTGGAAATTTGCTACTAAATAAATAAACAACCTCAGAAACATTCTGTTGTACAACTCACACCATCTTTAAAGTAAAAATGGATGACAAGCGGGTGAAGCAATGGGTGGATCTAAAAGACCGTATAGTTTGTGAAATATTGCTCTGGATTTTCCTTTTTTTAATTTTCAATTTTCTTCTGTTAGTCGAATGTTAAGTTTCGTTTTTGTTGCTTTAAGAAGATAATAAAATTTAAATATTCATAAGAAGGGAATATTTTGGAAGCTTAAACTCAGTTTACTTTGGGTTTAGAGACGGCTATAGAAAGTTTATTAAATTTTATTTCACATTTTTCACCTGTAATATAATTTTAGATTTATTATTATATCAAACTTAATAATTTATTGTAAGAGTACTGATTCCTTTAACTATGTAAAGGGGTTTTCTTTAACATTTTTATTGAGTAATACAACAACAATTATTGTTACAAGTATTAGAGCTGATTTAGTTGTAATGGCTTGGAAAGTCTTGTTAGAGAAACAATCCAGTGGTTGCACTCGTGCGGAAATTTTAAATAGTTAAACATAAAATTTAACTGGAAGAGAATATATAATAATAGTTAATTAGAAAATATAAATAAGGATTTATAAAATGAAAAAGAATAAATTATTAGATGGATAAGATAATGGCTAATGAACTAGATACAGATAATAGATAGAAAAGGCAAACTAGTTTATGTCCTTATTTAAGGATCCTGAAACACCCCACAGCGGTAGAATATTTCAACAAGGAGCTCACTTGTGCCTTCTATTATATAAAGGGCCAGAATTTTTTATTGACGAATTTTATTAATTGATTAGTGAAATTTATTAGAAAATGGCGCTTATGACTTCATAAGCGCCGTTCTCTAAACTACTTAGTCGAAAGAACGGAAGTGAAGAGGGGAAGGGTGTTGGGATTGTATCCGCTAAGTTCTCGATGTCCAAAATATACACCTTTAATAATATTAACAGAAAACTGAGCAGTGGTGTAAACACAGCTAACTAATAACAACACCAAAATCTCTTCACAATACCATTATTACAACCTGAGACGGCTATCGACCTCACGATCATCATCAGTGCCGGGAAGCTGAAGAAGGAAAATCCTAGTCTGACTTTTTAGGCAAAGTCATATAGCGGACGCTATAGTTCCTTCTTCGCTTTTTGAGACCGCTATATGACTCTGCCCTAAAAAAAGTCAGGCTAAGATTCTCCTTCTTTAACTCTCCGGCACTGGTGATGATCGTGAGGTCGAAAGCCGGCTCTGGTTTTAATAAAGGTTTTGTGGGAAATTTAGGTGTTATTTGTTAGTTTATTAATATTCTTAATATATCTTTATAGATAATAATACATTTTCTCCATACTTTTCTTCACTTATTACCGTAGGTATAATTTTGATATTTTTATTGTCATTTTTTACAATTTTAGTCTGCGACCTTTCCCCCTCCATCCCCATGAACTTAACGTGTATCACCAATTGATACTCACTGGTTTTGATTTTCGGGCTTCCTCTATATGACTGGATACTATGATGAAAGATAAATATTTATAATCTTCTGATGTAAATATTAAAGGATCCGTACTGTAATTCATAACAGTACGGAAACTTGCAAAACTAATAATAGGGCAAACTGGCACTGGACAACAACACGAAGTTCAAAGCGCAGATGCCTTAAAGAGGCCAAAAGGCCGAAAGTTTCTAGTTAATATTTATCTTAATATCAATTAAATTAATAAGGACTTAAGTCCTTTTTATTAAAAATGTATTAAAAATAAATTGTTAAAGAGCTTTCGCCCTGGGATTCTGAGCTTCTTCAGTTCTTAAAAATGACAAAAATAAAAAAAGGTTTGAAAATTAATAAAGTTTTGAATGTTTTCTTTTATGTCACTTTTTGTTTATGTCTAACTAAGCAAATAAATTTAAAATGAAATTACAACAAAGGGCAAAGGAAATATTAAGATTTTAAGATAATATAATAAATACTGCTAAGATTGTTAATGTCTTGTTTTTTGTTCACAATGTCTTTGTCAGCTTTTATATAGAGCATTTCTATATATTTATAGAATGCTAAAGTTTATTTAGCATTCTATATTATTTAGTTCTAATATTTATCTTAGAACTAAAGATTTTCCCATTTTCGTTACTTCCATTTTATGAGTATCCTGGATATTATTACTTTTTACCAGAAAAATAAATAGGAACAAGAATCTTATAAATAATAATAATTATTAGTATTAATGCTAATAATTATTACCATCCTATTAGCCTTAATTAATTAATAATTATTATTTATTAGGCTTATTCATAGTATCATATAAATACTTCATGGTAAGACTTTCCTTATTAACTTCTTACAAAAAATTAATTTATCTTTTGTCTCTTCTATTTATTAATTGTTTATCTTGATCTATAATTCTTGTTGTTCAATATAAAAAATCACTTGTGTGATTAGACTGTATCATTTATGTTTTATTTACTTGAATAAATGTCGCATAAATTTTCTTTGTCCAGCAGTATGTTTTTCTTCCTAGAAATCATAAAATAAAGTTAATGGTGCTCAAGAACTGTTAACCCAGATATATGTCTGGGTTCTTTGCGAGTGAGTTATGTTCTCCAGTCCTTTATCGGCCCGTTTTCTCTTGCTTTCTTTAGTTTTCCCCCTTATTCGGCTTTTATTGTCATTTTTATAAGAGATAAGGTTTAATGGTCATAGACAAATAATATAATAGAATGAAAACAACAGTTAACTAAGGTTGACTTGAGATCGGCATTCGTTTAGCAATTCGCTCTTACACACTGTCAGTGTGACTAAATATAATTTTCCCTAGTTATACCGGAAGTGTATCGGGAGAGTAGTGTGGTTACATTAAATATCCGAAACTCAGATTTCAGCTGAATAATTCGATTTAGATGTTTCCAAGACCTCATGAGTTGGTTTTTTATATAGTCCAAGAGCCATGACTAGTAAACGTAACTCATTTTGTACTACTTCAAACCAAATTTTTCTGAATATATACCATCAATTATGAAGGAAAAGCATAGTCTGCCTATCCAGACTGGAGCCCTTCATATGAATGCGCTAGCTCAAAACCATTAGTAAATCGCACAAATTCCTGTTTTCTTGCAATAAGTGGTTCCCCGTAGGTCGTGTGCAAAACATGAAGAGAACATTTTTTTAGCCGATAAAATGTCCTATAAAACGAGTGTTTTATAGGAATTCGATCAAAAATTGGATAACTGAAACTAAAGTTATGACATTTGTTATATGGTCAAAAATTGGATAACTGAAACTAAAGTTATGACATTTGTTATATAGTCATAAATTGGATAACTGAAACTAAAGTTATGACATTTTTATATGTTATAACTGAAACTAAAGTTATGACATTTGTTATATAGGTCAAAAATTGGATAACTGAAACTAAAGTTATGACATTTGTTATATGGTCAAAAATTGGATAACTGAAACTAAAGTTATGACATTTGTTATATGGTCAAAAATTGGATAACTGAAACTAAAGTTATGACATTTGTTTATATGTCAAAAATTGGATAACTGAAACTAAAGTTATGACATTGTTATATAGTCAAAATTGGATAACTGAAACTAAAGTTATGACATTTGTTATATAGTCAAAAATTGGATAACTGAAACTAAAGTTATGACATTTGTTATATAGTCAAAAATTGGATAACTGAAACTAAAGTTATGACATTTGTTATATGGTCAAAAATTGGATAACTGAAACTAAAGTTATGACATTTGTTATATAGTCAAAAATTGGATAACTGAAACTAGTTATGACATTTGTTATATAGTCAAAATTGATAACTGAAACTAAAATGTTAGACTGATCAATATGATCATAGAATGCACAAAAAGTCGATATTTTTTTCGAATAAATTCATTGACTATACATAAATTAACCATTCTTTGGTGTTTCATTTTTTATTCCGTCATTCATGATTAGGCCAAAATACAAACTAAACTAGACCAACAATTTTGCTAAGTTTCATCTTATTATTAGTATTAGTTCAAATTTTATTGAATGACTTTTATACGTTATTTCACTACTGTTTAAATATAAAAATATGATTATAACATCTACGGTTTTAGTCGGATCACTTTCGCTAAGGAATAATGATATCGATCTGTTGGCGGATGGGTGACTGCTGGGATTAAAATTATTCTGCCTTGTTTTATGATAAGCTAAAGGATACCGAAGATTAAATTCAGTTTAGATGTATTTTATTGTCTAAGGACGAGCAAAGCGAATCCGATGTAGTAAGCGTATTTGTGGTGACAAATATTTCAGATAACTCAGATCCACTTTTCAGCTGTTTTTAAACCTTCTGAGTGTCCAGTCCTCTTTAAAGAGTGTCCAGTCCTGAGGTCCAGTCCTCTTTAAAACCCTTCTGAGTGTCCAGTCCTCTTTAAAACCCTTCTGAGGTCCAGTCCTCTTTTCCCTTCTGGTGTCCAGTCCTCTTTAAAACCCTTCTGAGTGTCCATTCCTCTTAAAACCTTTTGAGTGTCCAGTCCTCTTTAAACCCTTCTGAGTGTCCAGTCCTCTTTAAAACCTTCTGAGTGCCCAGTCCTCTTTAAACCCTTCTGAGTGCCCAGTCTCTTTAAACCCTTCTGAGTGTCCAGGTCCTCTTTAAACCCTTCTGAGTGTCCAGTCCTCTTTAAAACACTTCTGAGTGTCCAGTCCTCTTTAAAACCTTCTGAGTGTCCAGTCCTCTTTAAAACCTTCTGAGTGTCCAGTCCTCTTTAAAATCTTCTGAGTGTGCTCTGTTCCGAAATTGTGTAATGTTAGCCTTTTTTCGAGCTAAATCTTTGTTAGCTATTGTTAGATACAAACTGTAACCAATTATATTTCTACGTTATCGTTATCTGATTCACTATTTAACGAAACTACTTCTGAAAAAGGGCCTAATTTACGACCGAAAGCTCAATTTTTACTCCTACTTTTTTATGACCACTTCCTCATAGCTTTATTTTAAGGATTTATTATTCGAATAAAACCATTGGAAATGGAAATAAACTGAAAGAAGCAGTTTGTGACGTCACTAAACATGAGTAACAAATGCCTGTACAACTCGTATGTCCTTACCATATGTTAGGCTGCCTTCCTCTATCTCATGTCTTTATGTTGTATTTATTCAGTTGAATATCAAGTCTTAATGCCCCTTCTGCTAAGTGAGACGGAACGCATAAGTCTAGCTTGTAAAATTGAAATTTATAATGTTCTGTTTCTCTTTATTCGCTGACTTTTATTTTGAACTACATCATCTTTTAAATGCATGAATATTTATGGAGAGGGTGAAACAAGGAAAATCGTTTTCTAGTGAATTTTCAGCGAATTTTCATCAGAAAATTACGCTTTTGAGGTTGTTTTCATTACAATAAATACGCTTTTTATTACGGATTTTTGTATTAATGATATTTTTGCATATTTCATACAACTATTCTTCGGTTATTCTTTCGTTTTTAACTACAATTAGGCCTACATTTTAGTTGATTCGCGTTTATATCAAATTAATAATAAATACTTCAAACAATATTACTTCTAAAGAAGAACCTCAGCACTTAACAATTGAGGGGAAAATAATATAAAAATTTACTTTAAAAGGGTTTTTCCTTAGAGGTAAGGGGGTAGAGTTGTGGGGGTGGGGGTAAATATCCAGAGTAGGGAGAGGGGTAGAAGGAGAAGGATCCATTTGCCAGAGTAACGCTGATTCTTGGGAACATCACCCCTCCTCGGGAAATTCAATAAAATCCCTATTAGAGTTGGAAATGGGGCTCCAAGGAAGGGGAATATTGAAGCCAATATTCTTATTAGAATATCTTTTTTACGACCGGCAAAAACTTAAGGTAGACAGAAAAATCCTTCCAGCTAGGGGTTTTCAGTCTACTTGGGGGAGTTATTTTTTTGGTCTAAAATTGGTACCCATTATCTTGACGTCGAGTTCTGCGTTCTCTTACCAATTTTCAATATGAACCAATTTCTAGGCTTGAAAAGATAGGGGGATGTGCAACGTTGCAAATTGCCTTTTACCTGTTACAATGTAATTTTATAACATCAATTTGTTGGTCTAAATTCAATAAAATGTAAAACAAATAATACATAAATCTTTCGTTAGAGAAAAGAATAATATGGTCCATTTTGGGGCTTGAAAACAACTTGAGGTCTAAGCACTCTCCAGGATGCATTTAAAGCCCTAAGAATTTATTTATGCTAAAAAATAATTATGCAAAAGAGTTAAAACTCGGTTGAAAGTTTAATTTTTACGTCTAGTTGGTTTTTCAAGAAATAATTTTTTATTACTTCATTAATGGACTCAGTAAAACTTCAAAAAAGTATAAAATGCAGAAAAATGTTTGTATGAGAAGAACAAGTGTGCTTTAATAAAAAATTAAATAAAGTCTTTCAAAACTTTGTTTCAATTTTTATTTATGAGATGTCAACATTTTTTTAACAATATGTTAAAAATTTACATTTTTTAACAATATGTTAAAAATCTACATTTTTTAACAATATGTTAAAAATCTACAAATGATCCAATTAAGTTGAAATTCGTCTCGGGAGTATGCAATAGATAATCATACTAAGTTTTATTTTATTACTTTGAATCACAATGTTACCAACATCGAGCTATATGACCTGGATGTGTGACAGCTGAGAGTAAAACGGATGTTTATACCGTATAAAGACGAGCGAAGCTAATCCGATGTACTAAAACAGAAATTAAATGATTTTCATATTCTAAGGACGAGCATAGCGAGCTGTGCGATGTGGTGAGGATGAGAAAGGCGGAACTGATATGGGAGGAAAGGTCCGAGGTATCCCGTACACAATTTAGTTTTTGAAAATGTGGCATCAATCTTTGACATAGGAATATTAACAGACTTGCATGTTTCTTGATTATACTTTGCAACTAGTCTTTCAACGTAGATCCTGTGATAAATGAAAACTGCTCCATCTTTATGTTTGGATTCCCCGCCCAAATAACCTTTTATGGTCTAAATCTTAACATATCGGACATATTCTTCAAAACTTTTCCAATATCTTCTTGGTTTTCAGTGGCAACAATTCCATCATCTACGTATATCCCTATGACCAGTTTTGCCTATCTTAGGTCAAAAGCCAGAAATGTACAGGGTTCTCTTCATGAATTGGAAAAAATGGTACGGAGGTAATAGTTATTTATGCACCAAGTAAAGAATGCTATTATTCCTCCGAGCAGTAAGATGGATCTTAAGGCGAATGCCGATAGATCCGATATAATATTATCTATTATTTAACAGTGCCTCACATAGGGGGTTCGGGATTACCACATTGTTGCTTTAAATAATATTAATTTATTCCTATTTATGAACCAATTATATAATTAAAATTGTTTGTTTATATTTATACCTTCGTATTAATTTACTTATTTTATGTATTTATTTAAAGTCATATTCATATTTGTTTGTTTTTATCAGCATTGACATGATATCATTGCTGATTCAATTAATATTTTGTAATAACTTCAAGTAACTTTTTTTGGTTTCATTTCAATAAACAAATATTTTAATTATAGCCAAGAAACTTATTTCGATAAATAAAAGTATAGAGAGTCGAGTAAGAGGAATATCAAAGCGGTTTCATTCCCTGAAATTGACTGGTATTAGAAAAATTGGCCTGCGGTCTTCCTGACGTCCTTCTCAGTGATTCCCCCCTCTTCCTCCTCCCTACTTCCCTTTTATATTCTTAGATTTCCATGAAAAGATTTTCTTTTCATGTTTTCTCAATATTACAAATAAGAATTCCTCTCTGTCGTTGGAATACCTCCCCCCTCGTTTTTCTTCAATTTCTTGTCTAATGCTATTAAAAAAGTTTCCAATTTTTCCTTACTGCAATACTATTTTTTTAAACCTCAAAAAAGTTTTATTTAGCTCTGAACATCTTTTAAAAGCGAAGGTAATAAATTTAATTTGTATCTAAACTAATATTACATTTTTCCCGGAATTTTATTTGGAAGTCTCAACTTGAAGACTTCTGAGCCCTACTCAAAATCTATTGACATAAAAAATATATTTGTCAATCTGATGTCTTTATTCTCTAATAATATAAACCCACCTTATTAAACGATCTAATTAAAATTGTTCCTTTGAAAATGAGAAAAAATATGATGTTTTTGCTCGAATGCAAAAAAATTAAAACTTTTGATCTTTATTTTAATTGAAGCTGGAATGAGATTATATTTGGGTTAGAAAAGTTATTTAAGTAAAAAATTATTTTTACTTTTTCACGTTTGTTTAATATTAAAACCCCCTGAGTGGTTTTTAACATGTTGTTTGTTTGTATATGTATGTGTGAGTGCATGGGTGTATGTGAGTGTTTCTAGACCACAAATGTGCTAAGTTTCATTTCATTAATAATAATAATAATTCTTTATTGTTCTCAAAAAGTACATATTAAGTTAATAAATTTACTACAGTCATAATGTTGAATTGTTTAAAATATTTCTTACATGATTCTGTTTTTCATCTAAACGTAACCCGTTTAGAAAGCCGTTTATTTTCCATATGCCCCAATAATTATTACATATGTTATCTGCTATTGAAAACTTAAGATGTATAAATGACTTAAAAGGATTTTTCATAGCAGAACAAACATGATTCTGTTTGTTCTGCTATTATTCGAATAATATGTTTTTGCTTTATTAAAATTTTGTTCAGATTAACATGGTACTATCATGGTATTATAGTATTCCATAATTAATCCTTGATTCAACCATTGCATGGTACACTTTGATCGACATATCTGTGCCTAAGTATTGTTTTATTTTCCTAAATACATAAGTATAGCTTGATATTTTACCAACTACTTTATACTTTATCAATATTGAATCATATACATGGTGAGAAAATGTTTCCACGTACCTCGTTACTGATTTTTGTGATTCTATTTACACCTAATTTGGCATCTAAAGTTAAACTTATAAATAAGTAATAGCGAAAACCCTACTTACTTCCGCTATTCAAGCAATTGACTCGGAGACTTTAATGTCGGTAAGGATGAGTTTGTATCAAATCCAAGGGATTAGGAGAAAACTTAACACAAAGGGTTCAGACAGCTCTAGTGTTTCCAGATGTTACACGATTTCCTTCCAGATGTTCATTAATAAACAACTATTTCCAGCGACCCGATTTACCGTCATTTGAATCGGAATTGTCTAAATTTTCTACAAAGGTTTAAATGAAAGTTTATTGTATCAACTTTAGTCCTTTTATTGAATTTTTACAATTTAAAGGTTAAATTGAATTTTGTAAAAAAAATTACATGTAGGTCATTCCCAAAAGGTTCCCTTTATAAAATTTGTTGTTTTACAATTTTCCATTTTTTATTACTTATCTACTTAAAGTTTTGAAATTTGCGATTGAATTTATTTCAAAGTGTTCTATACCGGTCGGATTTAGATTATAAGATCATATATTTTCCAAAAGTAATCTTTTTACATTTATTCTCCCAAAATTAACAGTAATTTTAAAAATAAGTATTGCCTACCAATTTCATTGCTATGATAAATTCTATAAAATAAAATTCCCTAATATTTTTTTTATGCTGAGGAATGTCTTTAGTGAAAACACAAGGCCTTTGGCTTTTTTGCCAGTTTGTATTTGTTGTATGGTTCTTATATTTTATTAGTTCGTTATATTACTGGTTTATTTAAGTGGCATACTGCCACGATATAAGCCAATTTGTATGAATATTAGTCAATAAATTTGATTTAATTACATTATGTCATTATGTTTGATTTAAATAAATATGTCAATGAATAAAACTGAAATTAATTTTCCGATAATTTAATAGAACTTCGTATGTCCATTTGTTTTCAGACATATTTACATAGTAGTATATGTTTGTGAACACTATATGAAGATCTGTGATTTTTTTGAAACGTTTATGGTTCCTTCATTGTGGGTTAAGGACGTCACTATTGACGTCAATATTTTATAAACAATTGGGTTCGGGACATTTGCAAGGCTGATTTTTGTACTAAGATTCATTTCGATTCGAGAGCGTTCGAAAGTTATAGTGTTCCATAGAGACGTCTAGTACACAAAATGTCGTTCGAACATGCATATATATAATATATATATAATAATATAATATATATATATATATATATATATATTATAAATATATATATATATATATATATATATATATATATATATATATTCTGATCAGTGGATTCCCCATTCCAAAAATCCACCTCCCCATCCCCCTCCCCCACTCCCCCCTTCCATGACCTTAACCTCATAAGCTCATTTTTCTTCCAAAATTCGCTAAAACCAACATCTGCCTATCATAGACACTAATGATGGGCTAACCTGAGAGCCGGTTTTGCCTTAATAGAGGATAATTTGTGGAAAAGATGGAGTTGCTGGTTTTCTTAAATATTAAATTATTTTCAATAAAAAAATAATTAAGTACCGAATTTTGGATATTTTAATAAATTTCTGAAGCTTGTTTTGCAACCAACACCGGAAAGCTGTTTATTAATAGAATTTTAATTAGTAAGTTTTGAGAGCTTTGTTTTATGAATAATTGATTGAAATATGTGGCTTGTTAAAACGCTGGACTTATCACTTAACTATCACAACTAGTCGGTTAGTATTTATCTAATACTGACACAGGTTGTCACAATAGATCTTTTAGGTCACGTTGACATTTGACCTTAATTAATTAATAAATAATAATAATAGTTTAGACCTACTCTGCTCTCTTTATTTACAGTATTGCAAGAAAATATACATTTTAAGTTATTGTAGGCACAGAACCTTAAAATGCCTAAATAGATCATGGATTATTTTACAAAATCCTTGACGGAGCAGTACTAGGTACATAGTAATACGTACTAGTAATAAGTGCTTCTCTAATAAAATTATGTTCTGGTAATTTATGTTATTTCTAATTTTTGACGATTTGCCATTGTATTTATGCAAATAAAGCTTTTATGTATTATTTATTTATTTACCTTTACCTCAATAGTTATCCCCTTCTTCTCAAAATTTTAAATTAGGGATTGCTCTCCTAATCTAAAACTCTAACAATACAGTTATTATTTATTTATTATATTTATTTATTATTTATTATTTATTTATGAAATTTTTAAATTTTTCGAACAATAGCTTTCACTAAAATGGGTTCCTAATTAAATGAAAAAGAATACAACCAGTAATATATTTAGAAGGGCTGCCCTTTTTCACTTTAGGTAAAATAACTTTGTGACACAGAAAAAGGTTTTCTAAAGCCCCTCTTCAGGGAAACCTCCATTTTTACAAAATATAATTCACTAAGTCAAAGGGATGGGTTATTGGTACAATAGAGTTATTGTACTCTGACCCTAACGCTTTCCTTTGCTTACCACCCCTTTTAGTTCAACTTTTTTTTCTCTTTGATTTTTCCGAGATTTCATTTTTGGTTTCCATGGTATCTAATAATAAAAGGTATAGAAAAGTTAAATTATATTCAAAGTTAAAAGTTGTTTTGCTTTTAGTAAGTTAAATCTCAACTTGGAGTAGAGAGCTAATGCAGAATCAAATAAATTCTGAACACATGAATCTGAATATGTTAACATGCATTATTTTTGACAAAATTAAGAAAAATAAGAGATCTTTGTTTAGAGGCTAAATAGTATAGAAATTAAGTTACATCCTTTTTTTCCATAGAATGAGTCGTTCTCAAATTATCTCAGAAGTAAAGATTTGGCTGAGAGAGGCATAGATCCAAAATCTTGATTCAACCGTTTAAAAAAAATTTAAGGAGTCCCTAGAAAATTTCAGCTACAACACTAATATCCTAGGTTGTCTTTGCTTACATCTCTGAAGAACTGGAGCTACTTCACTATCATCTGGGGTTGTCCTTACTGATATCTGATGAATTGGAGCTACAACACTATAATTTGAGGTTGTTCTAGCTGAGATCTCTGATGACAATTCATCAGAGATCTCAGCAAGGAGCTACAACACTAATATATAAGGTTGTCCTTACTGGGATCTCTGATGAACTGGAGCTACAACACTATCATCTGAGGTTGTCCTTGCTGACATCTCTGAAGAACTGGAGCTACTACACTATTATCTGGGGTTGTCATACTGATATCTCTGATAAACTAGAGCCACAAATGTATCATTGGGGGTTGCCCTGGTGGGAAGGATCGCAACTAAACTATATATTTAGTTGGGCGAGCTAACATTTTTTGTAGAATTCTGTTTTTTTAAATGCTTGTGGGTTCATTATTGTAGGTTAATGACGACACACATATTTCATAAACTATAGATTTTTGTACCAAGTTTTATTTTGGTTTTCTATCTGGGAAAGTGTTCGAAAGCTATCGTGTTTCATAGAAACATCTAGGAACAAAAATCTTGTACAAACAGATGTATCTTCTTGATCAGGGAGTACCCCTTCTAAAAAGTCCACTCCCACCCCTAAATGACGCCAACTTTTTAAGCTCATTTTTTTCTTCAAAAATGAGTTAAAAGAATTGGCGTTACATTTTATTATCGTGACACTTTTCATTACATGCCATACATAATAAAGTATGTATGTATGTAATTTTATATGTTTAATATTTTACTAATAAAAAAATAAAATGCCCGTTGTAGGGCCTTTCTGCCCATCAGGGTATTCACCCTGGGGGAACCACCTCAGCATCTACTACACTCAAAGAATTAATTAAAGTTGGCGAAATCATTTTCATACAAATACTATTCATAAAATCTTAGAGCATAGCCCGGGCTGCGAACCCCGGACCTCCGGTGCCGAAATCGAACGCCTTTACAATCACGGCCACGGAGGCAGCCAATATTTTACTAATTCTGTTGTATTTGTTTGTTGCAGATTACATGGTGCCAAGTAGTCCTCGCAGTTACCCAGTTAAAGCTCCAGAGTACGCCAACGATGTCAATGGTTCTATACACCATCCAAGGTAACCTTAACGTTATACTCATATTTATGCACTTCATACTTTGTGTCTACTCTTTTTTAAGCTATTCTTTCTTTTATACATTATGAAACAAATCATAAACGTAAATTATTGTAGAAAATAATCTTTTCAAAGAATATTTTTATTATTTATTTATTTAAGAATGCGTGTACATAAAATATAGCATTTGTTTACATAAAAAGGTAACTTGCATTATTTCAACATTGGCTCTTCTGCCGTGAGTTAGAGGGTAGTTGTCAGACTACATTATTAAAAAAGATATACAAAGTATAACAGTTAAACACTAAACATATAAATCTTACATCTTAACAGAAAAAGTAAATAACTACAAGCTAACAATGTATTAATATACTTAAGTTAAAATAACAATGTTTTATATTAAACATGCAAAAACATAATAAAAATATATGAAGTAAGCCATGCAGCATGTGGGACAAAAAAGTAATTTTTAACACCTATCAACAAATTTGCGACTTAGTAAATAATTTAACAATTATAAATAAAATAATAAAAAACACTGCTGGATAACTTACTTATAAGTATAATACAATAATTAGCATGCTTCCTATAAATATAATTACATATAACTTAGTTTAGTAACGTCCATCCACACATACATGCATATTTAATTTTTGGATTGCAAAGAAATGAAGAGACATCAAAGTGAAAGTGAGTTCGAAAAAATTACTGTTGGATATACTGACAATATTAATAGTTATTTATGCCATAAGGCTGAGAAGTGTGTCTTTATGTCACGGCAATTAGATTTACCGACGAGCGAAGCGAGTCGGGAAAAATTGCCAAGACATAAAGACATTCTCAGCCGGATGGCATACACTATTTTTTTTGAGGTAGCACTCATTAAATAAACTGCGCTATGTTCTTAATTGAAAAAAAACAAACGTCCAATTAACTCCATATTATCGTCGTCATTGATTTCATTCATAGCTTCACACTTTTACTCAAAAATGTAAAAGCTTTACAAATATACACACAAAAATTGACAATTAGAACAACTTTTAAAAACGAAAAAAAAAAATTAGTCTACGAACAAAAACAGAAACAAAATGAACGTCTTTTACACAGATTGTTTTTTGAACACGCAGCATTACAGTAATGGCGGCAATATATGAATTACTTTTACGTCCTAGGAGTTTTTTTACATTCATTATTGTCCTCGGAGGTGAAAAGTACTAAATAACCTCCTATAACAATAATAATGGCTTCTCGTCCTAAAAACGGTCCAATAAAGTGCTCAATTACCTACTACCTCAAAAAAAGGAATATTTTTAATATCTATCCAATTTAATTATTATTATTTTTGATGTAACGAAAACTTTTACTATCAAAATTTTTAACAAAAAATTTAAATTAACTAAAAACAATTACTACCTCCTAAAACTTTACATTTACATTATGGATTAGACGAATAGTTTAACTAAAAGGGAAAGTCGCCCCAAGCTGCGAAGGAAGTATATGCATCATTTGTAACGAGCAAACAAAATTTTGTGGAAAGGGACTGTGAGGGAAGAGTCCGAGCCATGCATATATTAACATTTTCATGTGTTTGTCCAACATGAGCACCATGTATGCAGGGTGTAGAAAGGCAATCATGTTAGCGAGCAGTTAGCATGCGCACTCACGGCTACATCATAACACCGCTAAATCCTATTTCTCCCTATCTTGTATTTAGTAGGTCATTTTGTTATCCCTGCTGCTATGTATGTACCTAGATAAAATACAAACTTCAAATTAATTTAGCAACAGCAAGGTCTTTATTTTTACTTAATTTACTGTAATTTACAGAAATTACAGTAAAACTAATATTTATCATAATTTAATGAATATCTTTACAACAAAAATAGAAACCAAATTGTAATATATGCGTAACATATTTCTCATTTAACTATTTCAGCACACTAGCGCTATCTATTAACTGACATATTTTACTCATAAAATATTTTATAAACGTTTAAAATTATAAAACATAAAATACTGTTTAGTAGATGCTTGATAAACTTGAACTTAAAATATATGAATATAAATTAAACATTTTAATTTTGGCTATATTTGTATAAGATTTTAGATTTGATATTAATTAAACTTAAAAAGTTAAGTTTGTTGAGTTATTACTTTCAAGTTTGTTGTATAATACGCTTACATGTTTTGAGCAAAGTGACTGTAAGAATAATTGTTTCTTTGTTTACTTTAATGTAAGTTAAAGCTATTAGATTTTTAACACGCCGTGTTTTCTTTAGAGCTAAATTTAAAGCATTTTTTTATTTAATTACACTGAAATTTCCTGTAGAAACGAAGAGTTTGTTGGCAATGTCTTTTTTATACCGATGGCTTTTCTTATGCCAGGACATAAAAACTGTCCCAAAAGGCTTTATTGCAGCCTAGCCAAATTTATGTTTCAATCAGTGTAACTTTGCCAAGTAAGTAAGCACTTTGCTAAGTAAATACAAAGGGATGTCAATATTTATATTATCCATTGTCTATCAAGCCAGTGGTTCCCAATAAGGGTCCGTGAAAGAGTTTTATGTGATCCGCGGGATGTTTTTAGAATTTTATAATGATGCTATTATAAAATTTTCTGGCAATTATTAGATTAGTCTCCTATAAACTTGATAGGAAACCTTTAAATTTTTAAAAAAGGTTACGCTAACTTTATCTAACTCATTTCTGAGAGACCGTTCTGTGTCTTTGAACAATGGCCTGATGACGAAAAAAGGCTTCGCGATTTTTTTTTCATATTTTTAGAGAAAATTTCATAATTTTCTTGTAAACACGCTTCTTGAACAGATAAATATTTTCGATCGAACTTAGCACAAAAATAAAACCATGTCCCTTATGGAGGACAAGAACCTAATTGAAAAACCAGGTTCTTGTGACGTTATAATCTGGTTTGCTTAAGTTTTGTTTACGTTTTGGGGCCCTGAATTGACTGAAAACCGGTCCGAAGTCAATAAGAATACTCTAAAGGACCAAAAAGTCTTAAAAACCATAATTCAACACCGGGAACCAAAATTACGGTCGATGACAAATTAAGTTTCGAGTGGGTTGTCGTTTTCTATGTTTTGGGCACTAAATCGAATAATACCTGTCCAAAGTCAACACGACCAAAAAGTCGAAAAAACAGTGGTCAATAACAGAAAACCTGAAATATTTTGATTATGTGCCATGATCGTAATGAAGGGCTTTACTCTAGATGTGGGCAGACTACATTTTTTTATCTTCATTTATGGCTGGGTTTCTTTTAGAGATTTTTCACCGAGGGTTATCTGAACTGAACATACTTGAAAATTTTTTGTCCGAGAGGGGCAAAACATTTTCTATATAAGTAATATATGCTACAAATATTACTTAGAAGTATTAAATTAACAAAGTACAATCTATTTTTTTTAAATAAACAAGCTCTCGTCCACTGCTACTTCTATGGAAATGAAGTGATCACTATATTTGAGTCCTTCCACCAAGAAAATGATGTTACATCTAATACTACAATTGATGATTCACAAACGCAATGACTACAATCCGTTCTTCTACTGTTTTTGACTAGAAATATTGCTCATATAAGTAACAACATTCTTAATCCATTGTGGAGGGCGAATGACAAAGCGATTTTTCATCTCCCCATCATTCATAAAGATTAAGTTTCCGCATTCAACACGGCTTTAAAAATGTCTTTTTACTTATTAAAAAATCCTGCAACTTTGTCCCTTAATCCAAAATATTGTCCCTTCGCCCTTGGAGAAGTAATAAACTAAGGATAATTGCCTTTCTATAAGGAGCACCCCACGTGATGTATTGGCTCCGTGGATAATACACGTCCCTAGCTAATAACAGAGTTCAGTCAGCCTGAAAATCTTTAGGGTGCGACCGTGTAAGACTTCTTTATTTTTGGTTTTCTTTTTCAAATATTTTACGGTCCGTGAAATTCTTTGACAGTGTTACCACTTTAATGAACAACCAGTTGTAATTAAGTTTGTAAGGGTTTTATGAGGGAATTTTTTAATAATTTTTAATAAAAACCGTTTTTTAAACGGTTCTGCATAGAATGAATGTTAGTTCAAAGTAAAGTAATAGTTATCCATGAGTTATTATTCTTTTAGGGAAAGAAAAGGGTATTTATTTTAGGGAATTTTCATCAGATAAATTTGCTTATTTGGTTTCTCGCGTAACAAAAGTGTTTTGTTTTGCAGGGATTGCGGCATTCATTCCGTTGGCCTATATATATATATATATATATATATATATATATATATATATATATATATATATATATATATATATATATATATATATATATATATATATATATATATATATATGTATGTATGTATGTATGTATGTATGTATGTATGTATGTATATAGAAGCGATTAAAATGTAAAATTGTGTACTCTACACTTGAGTAAAAGTCATAATTCCTAATGCAATAATAATTAGTCCGGCTTCACCTTGGGAATTATGGTCACGGTTATCTCGGCTAACCCACGGGAACCGACATTCCAATCTCTTAGGTTCATCGTGATCCTTAAGAGCTATATGATTCTCGGCTTTCACCTTACGAATTAACTTTATTGCTCGGGAAATTATGCCTAATTTTACTTCCTTGGTGTATAAATAACTATTATTAGGATTACAAAAACACATTTTTGATTAACTTCCGTCTCGTATACATCCAGTCTAGTTTTTAGTTCAAGACATCTTGTCTAGAATATCCAGCCCAGGACATCCAGTTTAATATATCCAGTCCAGGATATCCAGTCCAGTTCCTAGTCCATGACATCCACTCCAAGACATCCAATCCAGTTTCTAGTCCAGTACGTCCCGTCTAGGATATCCAGTCCAGTTTCTAGTCCATGAGATCCAGTCCAGTTTCTAGTCCATAACATCCACTCCATGACATCCAGTCCTTGACATCCAGTTTAATTTCATAAGACCCACAATTTGACAATTAGGAGTCCGAATCTCAACAGTCAGAAACTATAGATTGAAAATCAATATTTTAAGTAATACTTATAAAAGATAGTAAGAAGGTTTAGTAAGGAGGTTAGTCGGCTTTAATTATAAAATTCAGCCGGAGGTTAGTAAAAACAAACTCATCATCTTTCCTAGCCCCGAGCTTGTTCCAATCAATTTTTACACGGTTCATAAATTTCTCTACTTTATCGCATAACTCGCTCAACTTGTGGAAAAGTTTGTCGAGGTAAATATAGAGCGGAATACAAGTTTTCAAGCGTAACCTTGGAGCCGACATCAAGTGGCAGGTTCATTAATATAATTCTCAGTTTATTACTTGCGAAGGGGTTTATAAAGAAAAGTCCGATGGAAAAGCGCCTTTTCTCCGGCAACGTCCCCAAAGGTAGACTTTTCTTTCCAATTACCTAAAGGCCCTGAAGGAAGTGTAAGGGTATCCAGGGAGGATCAAACTCTAGAAGGTTTTTCCTCCATTAAAACTTAGTTTGCCATCCATTAGCTCCAAACTCCACGGGCCCTTCCTCACATTAATTATTTTCTCCTCCAACCTTCATGAGCCCTCTTACCTTCATGTTCACTAACTAGACCAATAATCGTTATTCTTTTCCCACCCCTTCCCGATACTTTTTCTTTCTTAAAGAAACACTCTCAGTTTAATTGACTTATATCGAGACAGAAAGTCGATACCACTGAAAAAATTAAACTCTAGAAAACAATTTTTTTTTTCGAAAACGCTTCTAGGGCAGTTTTCTCTTCAAAACCTGGATATCTTTTTCAAAATAAAATACCCTTTAATAGTTATTTATCCGAGGAATTAAAGCATGTTTATTCGCATAAGGTACATTTTTACCTGCTAGAGAAAGTGTATTTGTTCTGAGGCCGTGCCGAGGAAGATGAATTAGTTAGCTACTGCGAATTGCCGCGGGAGTTAACTTTCTTTTATCAAACTTATTTTACCCAGTTTAAAACATTGGGTTTAACAAACACTATTACTATGGAGTTTTTAGGCAGTCTATTACAAAGTCAAGTTGGTCAATGAACGTGTGATCTACCTCCTATATGTGACCTAACTTAGTTTAAGGACATCAATTTAAATTTTATATTTAAGATTTGAATCACTACGAACACAATTTAACAGAATATTCCTAAATAAATACACCTTATTTTGGTATCACTGTTTTATCCTTCATTAGACTGGAATGTAAGTATTCCGTCCTGCTTGCGACATTAGAATAGCTATTTTCGATACTAGGAGTAGATAAGTATGTTTTCAATGATATCCAAGTAGAATTATAAATAATGAATTCTAGGAGTCTGTTGAACTATTAAATTTAAGTCTTCAGTTCTGATGATGACCTAAAAAAAATAAGAAACCAATTATTATAAATACCTAGGCGCGGCCGAGGTAATAAAATTCTCATTTATTGTTCGAGATTAAACCGAGGGAAATCATAGTTATTAATCCCTGAGGCGTAGTTAAAGAAAATAATATGTAGAGGTGCATATTATTACTTTTCCTCATTTATAGCGTAGGTATATAGGAAACGTATTGTGTTCCGAAACCGGTATGACACCGGAATTATTGGTTACAGGTGTTGTTAAAACCTCCAGAGTGGTTTTTCTAAGTTTTCTGTCTGTATGTGTGTGTGTCTGTCTGTTATTATCGTAGCTTCTAGTGTATTTATGCTAGAAAGTTGAAACTTTCTACAAAAAGCAGTCTACCGCTGTAGTTGTACTATTCGGAAAATATTTTTTTTTTATTACGACGTTAACCCGCAATAATGACTCGAAAAATTATAAAACGCGGAGACATGAGGCGATCGGATTGAGATGGCACACATGTAGCTATGTATGAGACTAACATAGGAGCTGCCACGTTACATCTCATTATTACTATTGAATTTTTATGGCATGACTTGTGTACGTTTTTTAAAAATATGTGAAAATGATCTAATTAAGTTGAAGTTCGGTAAAATTGTACTTTGCAGAGAGGATGAGCGTAGCGATTCCGATGTGATGAGTAAAAGTTCCGAGATACAACGTATCCAATTTGTTTTGTATTGCATTGAACATTTTATATCTAAAAATAATGAAATTATCTGCTTAAGAATCAGGTAGAAAGAAGTCGTTGTAAGCATCTTTATTTTGTTATTTTAAAAGGTTTTATTCTAAGAATGTATTACTGGGTTCGATTTGTTTGGTCCTGTATTTTTAATATATTACATCAGCATTTTAAGATTAGGGATAAAAGGACCCGTTTTAACCCTTCTTCTCTTTTTTCTTGAGCCCTTTCCCTGTTTTATGTAGACGGAAAGTTGATTTGTGTACCTTTTGGAGGTAAAAAGAAAATTAACTATTTTTATGTTATATGAGTTTATGTTATAAAAAAATATTAATGGAAAAATTACACTTTCATTGAGTAAACCTTAAATAATTAATAACCATGAAAAATTTTAACAGGTTTTTTAAATGAAAAAAATAAGTAAAAGAAAAGCAGAATAATTAAGTTTTACTTGTGTTTTTATTTATTTATGTGTTTTAAGAGGCATAACGACTGTATTAATTAACCTCTTAGAACTGAAACTTTTTTATAGTTATATTTTTTAAATTTAAATAAATAAAATTGAGCTTTTATATGAAAAAATGCTGTTATATCTTTAATACCATTTAGCGTTTTTCGCTGTGGATTTTGTGAAACGAGAATTTTCCGAAAAGAAAATTGAACTGTTAATATTCCAGTTTGCATCCCAGACTAAACAAAACATTAAAGGTAAACATTTTTCCCATCTAATGTTAAATATTCATTTAAAAAAATTCCATCTCCGACAAGCTTTTTGCTTCCGTCGATGATACACCCCCCTCCCCCCTTACCCGATGATACCGGCAAAAACAAGTCCAATAAATATTCATCAATTTTCTAATAAAATGCAAAAGAGTAACGTTTTTATTGTAGGAACGTTAAGTGTATTTTAGCGGAAAATTTCTTTGTAGGTGTTTTTATTTCTTCATCTATTTGAACATTTTTATTTATTTATTGGTAATACTGTGAAAGCTTTTCTATGGTGTGATATTCAAATAAATTTAACAGCAGTAGGGGGGGGGGGGGGTGGCTGTAGTGGCAAAGGTGGGCAGTAGTCAAGCCTGGCGAGGTAATTACTTTACTGTGTCCAGTGCTCCCGAAATTTAACCGGGCTCTCTCTAGCTTAGACTATATGGTAATTTATATTCGATACAGTCCAATCTAAAATAAAATTATTTGATACAATATATTTGTCCTGTCTGTATCTACATAAACACAAATAATATCATTTCTATCTCTGCTGTATTAAAGTGCTGACTCATAAGCGCAATTCTCTAATTGGGATTTTCTATAATAAGGTTGACATCGATATATTTTTTTAGTAATTTGAGATAAACTAAGTTATTATAATATTACGTAAATACATTTAGAAAAGTGTGTTATATTTATTGAGAATAAATCAATCAGAAGGAAAACAAATAATAAATTTGTCAAAGGCTTGTAACTGAGTTAAATAAATTACTTTAGGAAAAACAGCAACATCTGTTCAGAATAAGGAAGTTGGTGCCCAGATAAGAGTACTAAGACTCTAATCTGCCCCCTACCTTGCCTCCGCTAATAAATCATAAACCTAACTAAATTATAAGCTCCCAGTCAGTGATAAAGACAAAATGATTTATATTGTCTGAAAGGTTTAGAAAAGTTTTTAAAAAGTGTTGTTTTGTCTAATTTTGATTCAAAGTCTGTATATTAGCTATTGTTAGTTAAATAAAATCCCTTTCGGTATTGAAAAAGTGCTACCTATAATTCAATTATTAATGTAAGGGAGAGAAAAAAATACAAGTTATATTAAAGGGAATGAGTTGATTGAATCACTCCAACTAAAGAGGGTAAAAAAGGTCTTATTATTCACTGATGGAAATCAAAAGTTTACGATTGAATTACAAGAGCTAAGTGATGCTGAAATCACGGGGATTGTCTCCTTTTAAGCTTCAGTATAAAAAAGAGTATATTTTTTAACAAGAGAGTAAAAGAAAAGAATAATGCTTATTTTTTAGAAGGTGCTCTTAATGTAACCCTCCAGGCCGTTCCGCAGGGCACTACACCATTCCTCCTACTTTTTTAATATATTTTTTAGTTTAGTATTTTTTGAAAAAAAAATAATCCCAACGAAAAGAAAAAGTACGTTTTAAATTAAAAAGATTTTTCCCGGTAAAGCAAAGTAGAGAAAAAGGTTTTGACTCGGTCTGCTAATATCTCAACAGGGAAAAAGTATCTTTTAGTCCTTTAGTCTAATCTCTCGTACATCCATCTCCGTAAAAAGAGAATACTTTAATATTGTTTTTCATGTGGATACTTCTGTTCAATCTTTTTGTTACTATTTGGCTTTGACTCTTTTCTATCGTACATTTGTTTTAATTTTAAAAGAAAATAAATGTGTCTTTTAAATTAAGTAGAAATAAAGGTTACATTCGTATGATGATATCTGGGGAGGTTATTTCCTGATTTAAAGCATTCATATGTTCTGCAACATTTTAAGTGAAATTGGGTTAGATTAAATTTCAGAAGAGAAATTTAACAGAAAAAAACTTAAACTTATTTAAGATTAAAATCCTTGATAATTTTTCTTAAATTTTAAATAATATATTTTAATGTATTCAATTAATTTTAAAAATTTTTAAGCAATTTTTATTTGCTTCATTCCACTTCTTTCAATTTTGTTAACCAACTTTTTGATAACTTTTATTTGTTATATTCTTTAAATTTTTTAACGGACACGAAATTAGGCATTTTAAGGCTTGAATAAGGATCATCTAATGATAAAAGGTTCTCTATAATATCTTAAACAATATTGAAGATTTAGTCTCTTGACTGAACAGTCCAGTTTTTTATAGCGTTGTGTTTTCACCCATAACGTTTTACATCCCTAAAGATGCCTATCACAGTGGAAGCGAAACGTCAGATCATAAAAACTAACGCAATCACCACTGAAAGACCTAAATTTTCATGACAATTGCCGCGAATAGTTTTTTAATAATATTATCTTGTTCCGTTGTGGCTTAAGATTTCTACTTTGGAGACCTGTATGAATTGCTTATACCTTATTTATTTTTTTAACATATTTATTGTATTGAAGAAAAAATATGTTTAGTTAAACTAATTTGATTTAAACCACAAATAAACAAGTTTGTTATTACATAATGAAGTGTAAAAATTACATATTCATGTCCAAACTCTCTCCCATTGGCCAACTGTTTAATCAAGGAAAACACACTAGGAAATTGTTTGGTTTGAGCTGGAAATTTTTGAGTTTTTACACTTCCTGTTTTCCCCTTCACTGAGAGACTTCAATAAACAAAACTTTGTTAAATTAGTTCGAGAAAAATCATTAACAACTCTTCAAAAACGAACCAACAAACAAAGAGTTGGTTGGGGGAAATGTCTGTCCAATTTTGGACACCCTATTTGTATTCTGGAAAATTCAGAGGATGAGAAAATCAAAAGTATTTTTGGATAAAAGAATCGAGTGATTTGCTATTTGATTGAAAGAGTTGAGGGAGTAGATATCAATCATGAATTGCATTGATTTCTTTGAATTAACGCTTTTTAAAACTTTTAGAAACTTCATCAACTTAAATAAAGTTTAATTATTTACATTAACAAGACAGGAAATGTAGAAAATTAATGTTTAAATTTATACTACTTGTTCTGTAACTTTTCTATCGTGATATCTGACCTTAAGCTATAATTTTATTCTTCTATAGTATTAACCCCCCCCCCCCTCACCACATAACTCTATAACCTCTATATAAATCTATGACCTCTATATAAATCTATAACCTCTATATAAATCTATAACCTCTATATAAATCTATAACCTTTTTATAAATCTATGACCTCTATATAATAAACCTACATAATTATTCCAACTATCTTTTTATCAACATAAACTTCATTGACTCAGGAAGTATTTTACATTGTGCACTTGCTTATATTGCATGCGTAATTAAAGAAAATCGTTTATTTGTTTAATAAAATCTATTGATTTAAAAACTTCAAAAAATTATTTACATTGTGTTAAAAATTTAACGTTAAAAATATCTTTTGAAACATGAAGATTACAAGTTGGAGTGGAGAAAGGCATTTAATGTTTGATACATGATGTCCAGTTTGTGAAGGTAAATGTTTGGTCTTTGAACTTTGACTAAATACTCTATGGACAGAGGGGAAACTGGCAACACTGATTGAAAGGGTTAAATGTAGATCTATAAGGGAATCAAGTTTCTACAAAGTAAAAGGTAAATAAAGTTGTATAAAATCAATAATTACTTTGATGAAGTTGACATATGTCAGTTTTAAACTATTAGCTGAGTATACATCCAGTTTCATTTAAAACTCTCTCTTATATTTTCTTTTGAAAGTATTGCTTGGGTATGATTAACAAGAGCTGATATTTTACAACAATAGTTTGAAAAAATCTACTTGCTTCGCTCTAATATGCATAACTTATTAGGACACTGATGGAGTCCTTAATAATAAACTTTCATTATTAAGTTATAGAGAAGAAAAATAGTTAATTACGTACAAAAGAGGGAACCGAGTTATTACACCCAGATTTGTTTTGTTGCCACCTGAGGCGTAAACCTTTAACCTAGAGGCATAGCCGTGGAATTTGTAAATTTGGTTTTATAATCGTAGCCGAAGCGTAACAGAGGAAGTCAATTAATTAGGGGTGTTATGACGACTGTTTTATCTGTTATCTATTTTGTTATTCATAAAATTAAAGTTTAATGTCAAAATAAAAATATAGTATAACATATTTAGCAAAAACAAGTATAGCAAAAACATATTTTTTAGACCAAAACAAATATGAAGAGACTGTTTGTTTACTTTTATTTGTTTTATATTAGTTACATAAAGTTTAAAGGAGTATTTTTTCATTACTTGTGCAACAGTACATATGACAAACATTATAGCTGATCCAGTTGACGTAGCTTTTGCGCTATTGACGTAGCAACCTGGTAAAGCTGACTACGTTTTTCCTTTTTTCTATGGTGAAAATGTGGGGACACAATTTTTATATTAGATACTCTTATAGTTGTAGACTAGAGGCACTTATGTCTGAAGACCAGATACTCTTATGGTTATTTTTTTTATTTTTTATTTTACAAATGTCTACAAAAGATTTACATGTAAAACCTAGACAGCCAGAGGGCCACTAGTAGGTAACATGGTAAAAGACTAACAGAAATGTAAGTAGCACTAAAGTTATGACATCAATGCGCATTATAATACATAATTTATACTAAAATAACAGAAAAACTCGTAGAATTAAAATGAGTGGCATACGCTGTAGAATTTATCCTGATATGACTGTAGACTGTGTAGACCAAGGAACTTTTTTTATATTTGTGTACCAATTCCAACAAACCAAAAATATAATAAAGCAGAATTTAGTAAAAAGTTTTGCAAGAATATTGTAATTGATCAAAGGTTTGATAGTAACCCCCTTACTTCATCAATCCCTGTATCCCCTGAGGCAATCCCCAAGGCCAACCATCAACTCCCTAAATCCAAAACTACTGTTCTAGTTATTAGTTTCTCTTTATGATTCATCGCTATTTTAAAACTTGCGGTGAAGCCTAAGAGTCGCGTGCCCTGACATACCGCCTACCGCATTAGTTATAGTTACAAAATGACCGTATAAACCGCATCGCTTTGTCATTTTATACTCTTGATCGGTTTTCTTGTTCCCTGTTTGAAATAAGGGACTTCTTAACATACAAACCAGCAAGCATCCTGATGACATTTATTCGAACAAATGATCTCTTGTTATAAATGAACTTGCAGCGTAATAGTTTTGGAATATTTATTGACTTGTAGGGAATTTTCATCAGAATTTATTTATTAGTATGATTGATTATCATCTCTCTCATAATCCAAAGCATCATTTATTTTGGCACCCATTAATTACTAATATTTTGCAGGGCTGAAAATGTGTGACTACGGCATATTTATAGATTATATATTCATGTGTGCTAATTTTAAGCATTTATTTGAAAAAATTGCATGGATTTTTAGTTTTAGTAAAGAATTAGGCTGCCAAGTATGATCACAGGTTTTTAATGTATTCGTGAACATGATATTAAAGTAATACCGTCTTATTTCATTGAATGCCTATCCACCCTATTATTTTCCAAACTTTAATTAACCTAAGACTATAACACCATAGATATTTTGTTACCTAATAATTCTGATTTGAGCGTTGCAAGAGCTATGAAATAACTCTCTAGACATCGGGTTACCATTCTTTGGAGGTTGAGCGTAGTTAGACTGACGTGAAACCAATTTAAGTTGGTTTATCAAGACATTCAGGGGACGAGCAATACGAGTTAAAGTTGTGAGGACAATACCGAGAGCTTAAAAACCATTTCACGTATATATTAAAAAAAAGTTTTTCCATGACATGTTTTTGAACAAATTTGTATGACGTATAAGTTCTATCTATGAACAAAGCGAGCTTCGAACTCTAATGCACGTATTCAAAGACATTTTTCTTACTTAAACCTACTAACATTTTCCTTATCTAAACTGTAAACCTAACATTTGTTAAGGTAAAAGTTAGGAAAATGTCTTTGAAAACGGGCCTAAATTCCGTGTAAAAAATATATAATATTAATGGTAATTGATTTTGTCCAGTCTATTGTAATTTCAATATAGTGAACATTACAATATTAATATTACACAATAAAATGTGTTTTTATTACATAAAACTTGATTATATTTCTTGAATTTAATGACTACTATAAGAAATTGAATAAAGCAAGTAAAATGTAATATAAAATTGAAATAAATTAAATAAAATAAAATGATAAATTGGCAAAGAAAAGTAATAACAGTGCTTTAAAATAATTTAATATTTTTTTCCTTTTTAGGTTATAAATAATAAATTATATAAAATATTAAAGTTATTACCCAGTATATTACAAAGTACAATAGTAATTATTAAAAGCATAATATTCTCGTAGATTATTAACTTTTTTTTCTTATACTTAATTTAATTATCTATTATACGTAATTATATTATCTTTATCTTTTAAATGAAAAATATCGTATTTTCCTTAAGACCTGCTACCCGTTCCATTTTTTCGAATTTACAAAATTTTTCCCTTAATATTTGTCGTAAAGACTTGTAATTTTGTTCACAAGCTTAGCTATTATACTGATGAGTCTAGCATCTTCCAATTCTTTGAAATTTTCAAAACAATATGAGATTGGGGTCTTGAAGAGGAGAAGGAGGTGATTATTTGGAAGGGAGAGTACTCACTGATCAAGAATAACTCTGAAGCTTTTTTTTAATAAATATGCGTGACGAAAACATTTTAAAAAATTATAAAGCTTTGAACGTGTTCTGATCGGGCTGAAATAATTATGCATGTACTACTATGCACTTAGAATAATACTATATATAGAAGGAGCACAGGACCGTAAACACAATGTAATTCCACTGATAACACGAAAGCCGGTTGACTGGTGCAACTAAGTAATGCTGCCAACCTGACAACAAAACATTATTTTAAATATTTGTCATAAATATCTATTAATGAAGAAAGATCGTAAAGAACAAATGTAATAACTTAAAACACCTGCTGAGTATTTAATAAAACTGGTCTTAGATGGCAAAAGGGTGGCGGAATACGAGAATCTACATTTAGTTGACGATGACTACTATTTGTATATAATTTTAATAAATACGTTAAACTAGAATTTAAAGGCCTTAAATATTGTAATGCACCGATATTTATATTAATATTTTATGAATAATCAATCATTAATTAATAATAGACCATAATAATTCAGCAACCGGAAGTATTGCCAACTTTTTTTTAGAAAATTGTATATTGTTAGGGTGGCAGCATTACTTAGTTGCACCAGTGAACCGCCTTTCGTGTTATCAGTAGTGCTCCTTCTATATATAGTATTATTCTAAGACTATGCATGTTAAACAAATATACAAAGTGACATGTTATCATAACAATTAACTATTGTTTTATCAATTGACATGTATAGTATAATGTCAACAAATCACGTTTTTACTAATACATTTCAAAAGTCGCCTTCATGCAAGCGGATAGAAGGTGATTAAATTGGAGGGTTTTTATGAATGAAATATAGTCCGGAATTGACGTCATTGCAGGAATAGTAAATTTACAATGTTAACTGCCTAAACCGATTCCTACAATGACGTCACAAGTCATTCATAAAATCGTCAGGTTATAACCTCCGAATGCGTTTGGTTTTGTTTACATAGAATTGAATCACCTTATAAATTTCTATTGTCGTGGCCTTCATGGTAGTATGCCACTTATATAAACATGAAATATGACTTACCATGAGGCCGAAAAGCGGTCACAGGAAGGTACAGGGACCACGAAGTGGTTCTAAGCGTCAGTGATGCTTAGAAAATCACTTTTATTCTTCATTAAAAATAATCTAAGAATGCTAGATGCATTCAAAAGGTTTCAATATGGCGTTCCAAATTTGAGTGATTCTGATCAGAACTGTAGCCAGAGTTTGGGGAGTAAGGGTTCTCTGATAGCTCATAAGGTTAGAGCGTAAGGTCTTTTCAGTGTCTCCTAGGGATAGATACCTCTATTTTTAAGGTAAACCAGGTTAAATTATTTGACAGGCCAATGATTCTAAAGCATTTAATCTCCGACCAAAATCCTCTCTATGCAGTTCGGTTTTGTTTTCTTCTTTGTCATTGATGAATTTGCAAGTTTATAGATGAAAAGGCAACCTCACTTAGGAAACATTTTGCTATGTAAATAGTTTCGGACGCCTGTACCCTGGCACTCTAAAGTGAAGTGAGTATGGTTATCGGAATAGCCAGATATGGTTCATAATTCTATCTTGGATTATTGACACTGGCTTCGGCTATGACTATGAGAAAAGTGTTCTTAAACCCATAGAGACATAGTTGCTAGATGATCGAACGTGTGGATCTCATCTCTTCGTGGCTGTCATTGCATTATATTACATTTGGAGAATAAAGTTGAATTTTACAAAAATGAGGCAACGTCCCAAGGTCGATGGGTAAACATTATGAAGTAATAACAGGATAATAAAGACGAATAAGATAGTGTAAGAAGAATATAAGAAAGGAGAAATAACTGAGTAAGAAGAGAGTTAGAAACAGGAAAGAACAAGGTAAGAACAGACTAAGAATAGAGTAAAAACAGAGTAAGAAAGGAGACAGAACAGAGTAATAATAATGTAAGAAAGGAGAAATAAATGAGTAAGAAGAGAGTAGGAAACGAGAAAGAACAAGGTAAGAACAGACTAAGAAAAGAGTAAAAACAGAGTAAGAAAGAAGGCAGAACAGAGTAATAATAATGTAAGAAAGGAGGAATAAATGAGTAAGAAAAGAGTTAAAAACAGAAACAAAATTGAGTTAGAACAGAGTAAGGAAACTAGCATAATATTTTAATGCAAAGCTGTCAATTAGTTATTATTTATTTTCATTTCTGGCGCATTCTAATTTTCATTTTGAAGATATCTGTGTGATGAATAATAATATCTTTGTTTAAATTATTTAAGATATTAAGGCAAATTAAATTTCAGTTGTGGTTTTAATTATAATATTATATTAGTATTTATAATTATAATTAAGAAATTAAAAATGGGAATTAATTAAATTAGTTTGCTTAAATTTCTCTAAAATGTCTAAAATTTCTGATGTGATTAAAAACATTCCTTCGACTACTTTAAGTTTTAATTTTAAAAGTAGGTCACCTGAACTGAACAATTAGAGTATTTTCAAACAAGTTTTAAGAGTAGAAAATATAGTCGAGAATTCCGGCTAGTGAAAAGCTAAGCCATATCCATCTAGAAACGATTGAAAATTGTCAATGTTTAGATAGATTTACTTCTCCTCACTTAATATTATAGAGTTCAAGAGAAGTATTGCGTTCATTCTTAAAGTCCAGAATCGAGGTTTTAACATAATTATCCGGTTCAGGTGAAGATCCGGTTCTCTTATGAAGATCTGGTTTGTTTTCATCATGTCTATGTTACGCATAACTCCCGCTGTGTTTTCTATGCAGATTTGATAATTTTGAGTTAATACTCTAGTAGTGCTGCCCGTTTAGTTGCGTTAACCAATTTTGCTGCTATCAATAATTAGAGAAAAGCGAAAAGAATCTGATTTTGCTGCCATCAGATTTCGAGTAGCGAAGCGAAGCGAGTCAGAAAAAAAGTTAAGGGTAAAATAAGTTCGGACCATTGGCTACTAACTTTGTGGTAGGACCAATGCATTGGGACCATGTGGCCATAAAATTGCTAGCCGCATCTTCTTATATAGTCAAAACATTCATGTTCTATGACGTCAGAAAGTTCACATAGGCTATTATTTGTTTTGTCACTGTCAGAAAGTTCACATAGGCTATTATTTGTTTTGTCATTGTCAGAATTCACATAGGCTATTATTTGTTTTTGTCAGATTGTTTTGTTGTCATTGTCAGAAATTTTACACATAGGCCTTTGTGGTCATCATTGTCAGAATTCACACTAGGGTATTATTGTTTTTTGTTTTTGTCGGAAAGTTTACATAGGCTATTATTTGTTTTGTCATTGTCAGAAAGTTCAACATAGGCTATTATTGTTTTGTTTTTGTCAGAAAGTTTACATAGGCTATTATTTGTTTTGTCATTGTCTGAGAGTTTACATATGCTATTATTTGTTTGGTCGTTGTCAGAAAGTTCACATAGGCTATTATTTGTTTTGTCATTGTTAGAAAGTTCACATAGACTAGTACGTGTTTTATCATTGTCAGAAAGTGTTCTCATTACTTGTTTATAGGCTATTATTTGTTTTGTCATTGTCAGAAAGTTTACATAGGCTATTATTTGTTTTGTCATTGTCAGAAAGTGTTCTCATTACTTGTTTGTTTCGATTAAATATTTACCAACAGTATATACTTAGTTTATTATAAGATACGGTAAAAATGTTAACGACTTCCATAAGTATAATTAAAGGAAAGAAGAAAAGTGTCTCTCCACAAAATAATCATTTATTCAGACGCTTTCAACAAACATGAGGCCATCTGATGATGGCCCTAAATAAATAAATAAAACCTTTATTTGCATACACACACATTACTGTACAATTGCAAACAGTCAATGCAATAATCAAATATACAGTTGAAATAATAGTTTTACTACAATTATAAATGAAAATCAATTTCAAAGAATTCTTCTACCGAATACAAAGGGTTGTCCAACAGAATTCTTTTAATTTTATTTATGAAGGGCCTCTTATCTAAGCTAAGTAATGTTAAGTCTAGCAGTCCTTATGAGTCTGTGCTTCCTAATAAGTAACTTATTGCTTTGTCTAGTCGTGTAGTTATGCAAGCTGTTAATTTTATTATAATCTTGTTGTGTGTCATAGATTAAGTTAAGTGTCTGGTAACAAAATAGGGAATATAGCGTTAAAATTCTCTTAGACCTGAATATTTATTTAAATGATTTATGGATTTGATTTAAAATAATTCTGATAGCTTTTTCTGTTGGAGAAAGAGATTCTGAACTGAAGGAGTACTACCCCAAACAACGATTCCATAGGAAACATGATTAAAAAAATATATATATAGTACATGATCAATAATGATTTTACTGATAAACAATTGGATGTTTTAACCAACAAATATACCGTTCCTAATTTTGTAGAAACATTTTCAATTAGAGGCTCCCACGATATTTTATTATCAATATGAATTCCCAGAAACTTAACTGTCCCAACTAAACTAGATCTATAGTCATAATAAAGGGATTAAGTTTTATCTTTATTTAGCTTCAACTTATTGGCGTTGCTCCAGTCTGAAATAGCTTTAAGTACTATACCTAGCAAAAAATCTAAGTCACCGTAACAGTTTGAAGTTATTATTACACTAAAATCATCAGCAAGAAGAAAAGAGAAAATGCTGTTTCAGTTTTTCGCAAGGGGTAAATCATTAATAAAAATTAAAAATAAGATAGGGCCTAATATTGACCCTTGCCTTATGTTAGGTAGAAAGCGTTCTGAATAAATTAATAGTTTTGTGAAGAGACTCTTTTCTTCGTTCCATTAATTATGAACAACTCCACTGGTGCCCATGCTAAATCGTACATAAGTATAATTTCCCATAGAAAATTCTTTAAAACTATATTTTAATTTCCGTTGTAAAGTTAAAAATAATAACTTACAATCACGTTTTTATTTATTTGTTTTTTTTTTATTAATTAAAAGGCAAAAAAATATAATTCATCTAATTTAAACTTGATAATTAATAATAAGGAAATGACTAAAAAAAAATTAGAAATATAAAACTTTAAAAGATGAAAACGCCTTAAGGGGAGTTTGGTAAAGAAAAAAAGTACAGATATAAAGTCGTTGGAAATTAAAAAAGAAAATAGGCTTTGGAAAGAAGGGCTTTTTTGTTTTTCCAACTTCAATTAAACAAATAACAACAAAGTAATCTGAGATGTTTAAGTAAGAACTCAAAACAAGGACCCAGCGCTGACGGGGAAATAAAAGAGAAAAGTATAATCAGATTAACAAAGAGCAAAGAGGAAAAGAGAGCAAAAGGAGATTGTAATGAAAGAGAGAAAATAAATTTGTTAACTTCTTTTTACGTTTTAATTTTTGATAATTTTACAGCATGAAGTAGGTGGTTTTGGTACCTTTGCCTTCTGTTTACTGAGGAAATTCCGTTGTATAAAAATTTAGAAGATAATATTAATTTGCCATAATATAAGGATTTTATAGGTAATAATCAGATGAACCAGAGAACAATGGCAACAATAGACCTAAATATTGATTTATGTACTCAGTTTCAACTCTCTAGTATAAACACACTGAGAGCTACACATACATACATTTACACATACATACATACAGACAGATAACTTGGTAAAAACTACTCAGGAGGAACAAAAAATCCAGAATCGGATGATTCGGGTAAAATCCCAGTTTTGGATGATTGGCACAAACACAATATATATATATATATAATATATATATATATATATATATATATATATATATATATATATATATATATATATATATATATATATATATATATATATATATATATATATATATATATATATAATATATATATATATATATATATATATATATATATATATACCTGTATACGTATAATATAAATGAGGAAACGTAAAACATGAAGAACGTTGAAATTAAAATTACGTTTTTAATATTAACGTAATTTTTTACAGACTACGATTTTAACTTTTTGTATCGAATAGTTAAAGTTTATTATTGCCTATTCAGTGTTACCATCTGTGTTAGCTAGGGGGTGAAAACGCAACTGCTGTAGTGATGCCAACTAAATAATGTATAAGTTGCAAACAGGGGAGGCGTATTTTTTTAAAGGGTCTGCAACTTGGAGTATCGGGAAAAAGTTGTCTCAAGAGACGCATTGAGTGTAGTTTTACAAATAAACAGGGTTGTAACAAGTTCACACCTCGTGTTACAACTTGGCCCTTCATGTGTGAGAGGGAGAGGAAAGTATTGCGATGACTCTAAATCACTATTTACCAACAACAGGAATCTTCTACTTTTTGTTTTTGATGGCTTGTTAGACTGAACCTTGATAAGCTTATTATCCGTATTATTCTAAGACTCACTAAACCAGTACAACTGAAATGCTCTGCTTACTTAGTATTTTCAGAAGTTGAAGTTCATTAAAGTAAATAAAATCGAGTCTCTCTACTAAAAAGCTGTGTTAAACCTCAAATCCGGTTTCAACTTTCAACCTTTTCAGATCATAAGCTGTGAGACTGTACGAACAAATCAATATAATAAAAGATAAGTTTTAAAACTAAGAACAAAACATAACATTAACAAAGTAAAAAAAAACTAAAGCAATAGTAATAGATAAATGAAATAAAAAATTAACCAATGAAAAATGCAAAAAAATCAGCTCAAATCAGGATATTTTTTGAAACACAATATTTTTCCTAAATACTTTTGGTATGAATAAGGAAGAGTAATAATAATATTAAGAGTAAAAATAATATTAAAAGTAGCCTTCATAATAAATTAAACCTTAATACATAAACACAGCATAACACATGAGCTACCACGCTGGGTTGTAATTGGAGAAGCGCTAGCATCAGAGACGTCAATCGTACTAACTTTGCTAGGATGGTATTAGGATAAAAAAATCCTAATTTCAACTAAAAGGCTAACCAAGAGCTATAATGATGTTAATATACCAGTTTGCTGCTACTATCAATAAGAATATCTTGCAATGCATTATTATACCGAACGATATTTATATATATATATATATATATATATATATATATATTATATATATATATATATATATATATATATATATATATATATATATATATATATATATATATATATATATATATATATATATATATATATATATATATATATATATATAATATATATAATATATATATATATATATATATATATATATGTATATATATATATATATATATATATATATATATATATATATATATATATATATATATATATATATATATATATATATATATTACTCATTTATTTTTACACAATTCTAAATAATAAGAAAGACTTACCTTTTTTATTAATTCTTGTAGGACTAAACCTGCTGTTTAAACATAATTTTTTCTGTCTTGTAATACAGCCCTAATTTGGTGTGTTGCGTTTCCGACAATGTGGCTCTATTTTGATAATGTGCTTCCAATGATACAAAATAAATTGTTTATTTTAGCGCTTTTCTTTGGAAAAAAAATCGCTAATGGGATAGGCGTCATGTTTCTTACAGCATAAAGGTATATCGAACTGTTTTTTTTTAAAGAACCAATTATTCGATGTCTTGGATGACGCAATACTTTGTTATTTATTACTTTTTTTTAAATAGTTAATGAAGGTAATTTTAAGCAACGTTTGTATGAATCCTCCGATATTAAAGTAACCCTAGACTCTTTATTTACAATCTCTACCCTATGAAATGTTCTTGGGTGACATCAAACTCGCAACATTGTTTCCCCTCTATCAATCCTATAAACTCTGTGGAACGAAATAAAAATTAATGGTAGTACTCATCGAGTTTTTCATTCAATAGAGGGATTTTCAGGATTTTAAATAAATAAAATATGTCTCCTAGAAGCGTTAGTTTACTGTTGCAATCGCAGTAACGATCCGTAACGTATTCCTTGCGGAGTGAAATTCAAGACCTTTATGCACTAGGGTTGTCAGCATGTATTTACGTTTTATTCCTACAAGATTTTACATAAAATAGGTTGGGTTCTTGCAACTGATTTACGAGTATTAGTTTTGTGACTAATATCCCTGTTCTCACAATTCTTGCGATGTGCGATGGTGAGCCCTTGTTAAAGAGACCTTAATAAACCTGATTTTTGGAACAATGTCAGTCATTCCAAGTAGATTTAATAAAATAATATGATTTTGTGGCTCCTTCTTGGTCTAAGAGGTAGGACTTTCAGATTCTCAATTGGGCTAACGCTTTACTATTTAATAGGGAGAGACTCCAATACTCATATGTAGATTAGGATCTAAACTGTCTACTTTTGGTTTAAACTCTTTTTGTGAATTTCCGTATGAAACATTTCTAATAAAGTGGACAGCATGGCGAGAGTTGGACCCAAAAGTATTTGTGTGTTTTTCTAAGGCTTTATTTCAAGGTTGAATTTTATGGCATCTCAAATTATATAACATTTCATATCTTTGCTGTTAAGCTGTATCTAATAGTACTGTATTGTATTTACTTTTACGTTATTACTCCTTATCTTTTAAATTAGACATTTAAATTAAGGTTTCTTTTAAGTAGACCTTCGACTTAAGGTTATTCAATTAATCTGATGCTGTGTAAAAAGATAAAAGGGAAAATTTGTGTTGCACTTTTGCATAACCACACTGCAGTGGCATTAAAAATATCTAAAACTTTCACAAAGCAAACGATTTCTTATTTAAAAAGTTAGATAACATTGACTACAATTTTTTCTGCAATAAGGGAGGTTTTTTATTAAAAAAAAAACACAAAATAAAATCTAAAACGTGGTAGAAGAAAAGAAAACTGTATCTTACATCTACCCTCTCAGAGTAAAATATAGATCATTTTTATTTTTAATCTTTTTCATAGATTATTTTCAAACTTTTTTTTTGATCAGGTTTTTTTCTTGTTGATGGCTCCCCTAGGTAGTGATCAGCCCTCTGATCAAACCAGAAGATTATGATAAGGTACAACAATTTCTTTTTTCTTTTATATTTTTACTTGCTCTTTTTTTCTCTATTGTAACTTTTAGAATTTCTTTTTATAGAAAAGAAGTCTTATCGTAATTAATTTCTCGTAAGGGGTTTTCTTTTTGGGTTATTTCTATTTATTCTTCTTTCTTATGTGACGGTTATTATATTTTTTCTTTATCCTTCTTTTTCCATTGCTTTTTCTTTCAAATATTTCTCAGATGTAACGCACCATAACCTGATAGTCAGGATATAATATACGGAGCTATATTTTGTTTACTTTAATTTTAGTTTCAATTACGATAATTTAAAGATTGGTTTAAGATAAGTCGTCTGTGTTATAGACGCTAGATATTTTCTTTTCTCGTTCTTTCTTTCTTTAACCTTTGTAACATTTTAAGGCCAGACATGTGAGATGCCAAAAAATTGATACTGACCTTAGAAAACGCAACATTTCATACATTTTTTCAATAGGAGCTAAAAATAAGTATTCTTTAAGCTTTCCTAAGCTTCATGAGTCCGAGGAAATGCTCTAAGAGAGATGTTTGGTAGCTGCGAATGTTAAGAAAAAACGTTTCGTACTCCTGACGTTTTCAATCTATTTTCAATTTTCTTAATCAATAGAAAAAATGATAATAGGAAGGAAAAGAAAACATTTGCTTCATACACACACTAATAATTTACAAAACAATTACCAATATGAAAGTTCATTGGGAATTTTAGACTTCACGCGATCGGAAAACATTTCGTTTTATTTATATAGAGCAGGGGAAAAGGGAGGGGAGTGGACTGTAATGCTCGGGAAAACCGGTAATTACAGGTTGCCAAGTAATTTTACTACTAAAGTTTATCATAAGAAGTTAAACTTATTAAAGAATTGAAGAATACTTAATTCAAGACATCATTATGTGTGTCCTGCTTCTGTGGATAATAACTGATCATACAAGTATTTCTATATCAAATTTAAAAAGATGCCCTTGGCCGGTCTGTTGCGTCAGTGGCTCTCACCACCGACGCCAAACTCGTTCGCAGCAGCACCGATTGCGCCAAAGCCAACACCCAGAGGCGGACTTGCTAATAAGGGCGAGGGTGGCAGCCCTCCTTGGGTCCCTCGACCAAAAATAAACTTAAAGAAAAAACAATACAAATTACAGCAATGATTAACATGTTTAATATTTGATATGTTCATATCATAAGCGTCAAAGGGGCCCAATATTCTAAGGTAAGGCCAAAAGAGCTTCTAGACACAAATGGTTTAAAGTACTTAAAAATATTCTCAATTTCTTACCTAAATTTTGGTCCTTTAAGGACCCCATTCTTTATACTTGGACCTTCAAAAGGTCCCAAACGGAAGACTATAGCCCTTGACATACTTGAGCACTTCAAAAGGGTACTAATGATTAAATATAAAATAGTTTAGTTGAAATTTCATTTAAATGAATAAACTTAAGTTTTAATTAAGTTTATTTAAGTACTTAATTAAGTTTATATTAATTTATTTAAATAAAATAACATCATTTGATTTAATTTTATTTAAAATTAAATTAAGCTTGCTATATAATCATTAATACTACCCTAGTTAAATGTAGACCTCTCTGAGAAGCAATATAAGCCCCCCCCCCCCCATTGGGCCCCTTGAGATATAGGTTTGGGACCTTTTAAGCCAAACCCTCCTCGGGCCTTTTGGGTTCTGTACGCCACTGCCAACACTGTTTTGCTCCAACTCTAAAATGGTTCTTCATCTCTTATCATTTTCTATCAAAATTTTGAATAAAATTGATCCTATTGTGATGTATTTGTTTACTTTTATGTTGCAGGTAACGTCATTAAATGCAACAACCACAATAATCATTAGACAAGTTATTGGTCAAGTTAGTTGTTGTATTAATTTCTTTCTTGAAATAAGTTTATCTTATGGCCCACTGATCTCCGTTAGTGGCCCAAGTTTTTAGCGATTTTATATTTGCATTGTACTGCGACGTTTCTGAGATAACTGATTTTACAACCCCGTCTCCTTTAATCAAGGGACTCATAAAAAAGGGAAGGAGCGTATCATAACTTACCAGTATAAGAAACTGTCACTTACATCTACTCTCTGGGGCACTCATAACACAACGAAATCCTTCTTATCGTCAGGTTATAGACATTTCAAGCCAAATTTTTGTTATTTATTACTGTGCAGTGGGTAAGTGTACGTGTTTAATGTTTTTCTTACTTTTTTATTTGAATCCTAAAAATACATAACTAAGATTAAAACTAAGATTAAACTATGTTAGCATTATGTGAGATAGACATTAAGGGTGAGAAAACAGACTTGATAAGTTTCTCCAACACTTATAAACTTAGTGGTGGACAACATTGTCATAGGCACCCCTCTATTTTCCTTAAAAACAGTGGTGACACTATTTTGGCTGTATGCCTCCACCTAAGCGAATTTGCCTGTGCCTTCAATACTAAGCGAAATGGAGTGGGGGCGTGAAAAGCGTTAGATATATTTTCAACACAACAGCACTGTCACAGGCATATACATATATATATGTTTGCAAGCAGGAGGCAAAATGGAATCAATCCCTCACTTCACCTTCCTCTTCTACCATAAAAAAAACCTCCTCATAAAAGTCATTTGTAACAAAAATTATTTATTTCCAAATAGAATAATTTTCCGCTTCAACAAATACCGAAGTGCAGTGAATTTATTACTCCGAACTCCAATGCATTCCTACTGCTACTTATAATAATTTTCAAAAAGAGCAAAAACATTTACAACTAAGAGACGCATGATATAATATTAAGCAGGTTTACCAAGTCTTTTTGAAATGCAAATCAGAGGATAAAATGTTTTTCTTTAAAAAGGAGGATTATACCTGAAAAGGGAAAGATCCTTAAAAAATAGACCCAACCCCAAAAAAAACTTTTTTTACCTTTGTGTTATCTTTCTCATGCACTTAGACGAGGGTATTAGGCTTATCTTGCAAAGCGCTTGTTAGTACAGCGTTAATACTTTCAGTTAATTGCATAGTCATTAACGACATGAAATCCGGCCTCTGGAGCGAATTCCCGGGTACCCGTTATACAAAGTTTAAAACAGAATTTTTAACTTCTCTTCCAAAGAAAATTAAAGAATTTCTTTTTCAATTGGAAAAATATTTGAAATATTTACACAACAAAAAAATTTACTTGTTAAAAAATCTATGTCTACCATTAAAAGAATTGAGATCATATTTTACGCTGTCTTTTTTTGTCTCACAAATTTTATTCGCACCCTATTAAGAAAGCATAAAAGATTCCACGTTGGGTACATATTAAATAGAACAATCGTATTATTCAGTATATACTTCTTAATGCTCTGTATACGTCCAAGTAACAATTGAAATCATTAAGTCCTTTTATACTTGCCTCCTAGGATGCCAATGAAACGCACGAGGCTGATAAGTTGTTGCGTAAAATATGCTCTCAATTCTTTTGTCGCTAGACTTGGCTTTTTTACACCATAGTTTGGTTGGGTATTTCATTACTTTTAATTAATGTTATTTTTGCTTGAACTCTTGGATTGTTTTTAACACTCGCAAAGTATGACTCTTGGGAATTTTAGTTTTCATGTTCTCTACTTGGGGGCGCTAGTATACAATAGTTATTTATGCCATGAGGCTGAGAAGTGTGTCTTTATGTCACGGCAATTAGATTAAACGACGAGCGAAACGAGTCGGGAAAAATTGCCAAGACATAAAGACATTCTCAGCCGGATGGCATACACTATTTTTTTGAGGTAGCACTCATTAAATAAACTGCTCTATATACTTAATTGAAAAAAAAAAAACAAACTTAAAAAAATAAAAAACATGTTTAATTATAATGAAAAATAAACAAACAAATGACAAATAAATACCTATTTACAATTCATCCATAGCTTCACACTTTTACTCAAAAATGTAAAAGCTTTACAAATAAACACACAAAAAATGACAATTAGAACACCTTTTAAAAACGAAAAAAAAATTAGTCTACGAACAAAAACAGAAACAAAATGAACGTTTTTAAAGAATCCTCATGAAGGTTTTACACAGATTGTTTTTTTGAACACGCTACATCACAGTAATGGCGGCAATATATGAATTACTTTTACGTCCTAGGAGTTTTTTTTACATTCATTATTGTCCTCGGAGGTGAAATGTATTAAATAACCTCCTATAACAATAATGATTGGCTTCTCATCCTAAAAACAGTCCAATAAAGTGCTCAATTACGTACTACCTCAAAAAAATATATTTAATTGAAATTTAAGTTTAGAACTAACTTGTGTTTTACATATTAGGTAGAAGTAACTGAGCATGTATGGTTTATGTAATTATTAGTGGATTGGAACAATAAAGTTTACCGATTTTCAAATGTCTACTAATATTGGTAACAAGCACACTTCTTTACACACTAGAGCAAGCTGTCACCATTACCTTCGTCGCTCTAGGGCATGTGATTAGGGGAACAATGATACTTAGCAAAAACACCAATCCCCAATTTTTAAAACTCTATTCTTAGCTGAGTTTCAAGTACTCAGCCCTGCAGCTATAATCACGTAAAGAGAGTAAGCGGCAAATTGATGGGGCAAATAAAAACAACTGCTACTTAGGATTCTGCTCAAAAACGTCTCGAAATCAGAATATGTTTATGTTGTTCAGAAGAGAGTATATTGTTAACATACTCCTGACAGTTAATCGCCATCAGAGGAACTCAACTTTCAAGTTAATAACTATTACAGAAAATTTGTCACCTCTTTCGCCAAAGAAAATTACGCTCTTTTGCTGACATGAAGCAAAAGAGACAGAGTGGGTGTTTGACCTTTGACACCCACAGAGGTCTGGGATTCGCATCCCAGGTTACACTCTCAGTTTATATTATTGTTTAGATAAATTATCGCCAACTTTAGAATACACTTTGAGCGTCACGGTTGATACTACCACCCGAGGTGGTTACCGCAGGGGTTATCCCTGATAAGCCGCAAGGCTCTAAACGGGCATTATTATTATTATCATTATTATTTGCTGCCATGAAGGCGTCTAAAAAGGGGTTGGGATCGATTTGGTTTGTTTAACGCTGCTATTTTTTTAAGGATTAAGGCCATAATATTACAGACTTTGACAAATTAGAATTTCTACATTTATTTTTACCATACATAATTTTTGAACTCAATATTAATTAATTTGATTGAATTGAAATAAATTACTGGAAAAATATATTTTAAATTTTTACATTTTTCCGTATTGATGTAATTATTTTTCCTCATTTATTCCGTAGGTATAGGAAAAATATTGTAATTATTTATAAAATACTGCCAGAGGTGCCCGAGCTTCGCTTGGCAAATAGTTTATTTATTCAAGAACAAGTTTTTAATTAGTTCATTGAGGACTGCAAAGTTGTAACAGTTTGTTGAGGATGTCCTTGTCTATCCCACAATTGTTGAGCCAAGCTTGGGACTAAGTTCTTTGTTTCTATAAGTTGACAATCAAACATCAAAGTCTTAAATAGTTTGTGTTTACTTTAATACAAAATTTGTTATACCACAATTTAGTATTAGTTTAGTTCATATCAACACCGTTGTGTTATTATAGTGACATTCTTTCTGGTGCATCAGTATATAACAAATAATTATTAATAAATAATTTAATAAATAGGAGTGGTTAATACTGTTTGGAAAAAAATCCATTTTTACAAAGTTCCTTGTCTGTATGTGTGTGTGTGTGTGTGTGCCTATTATCATCGTAGCTCCCAGTGAGTTTATTCAAGAGATTTAATTTTTTTATGACGTTGATATCTGGCAGAATTTATCAATTTATATATATATATATATATATATATATATATATATATATATATATATAATATATATATATATATATATATATATATATAATATATTAGAAATTCGTTAAAAATCATTAATGCCCCTAATTGCGTTCTATCCTATTTACAATATTTTTGTAATCAAAGTATAAGGATAAGCATAATATCCTTATTATGCTTATAAATAATGAACTTAATATTTTAACGTTCATTATTGAAAATATAATATTAGCAAAAATATTAAAGATATCGTAAAGTATATAATACCTTTAAAATATTTTCTTTAAGCTATTATAAAATATTTTTTTGCCTTGTTTTCTGTAACAAAAGAAAATCTTAACAATATTGCAGAGAAAAATAAGAAGAAAATCTCTAAAGAGGCATGTCATCATTAGTACAACGAAGAATGTTTCATACATGTCATGTTATAATAACATGACTCATCTTCTGGGAATTACAGAAAGTAAATTAAAAATATATTTCTTTATATTTAGGAATGATATCAAAATTTTAAAGCATATAATAGTATGGACTTATGATTATGATTTAAGGTGTTCCGCTGTTATTTGAGCATAACTATAAAGTAAATTAATAGCTTGCATAATGCTTATAATATATATATATATATAAAAAAAGGCTTATATCGATTATTCCTACGTCACATCTCTAAACTAAAAATATCGATATATAGTATTGATAACAGGGTGCACCGTATACCGAAGTTCAGCCATATATATATATATATATATATATATATATATATATATATATATATATATATATATATATATATATATATATATATATATATATATATATATATATATATATATATAGATAAATAAGACTTTAAAGTCTTTCTATTTTTTTTACTTGGAACTATCGCAGATATCAAGATCTAGTCTTGTAAAACAACTTCAAAATCTGTTTTTGGGTACTGGGCTTAAACAAGTAGGTAATGCTTAAGCTAAGTTCTGAATTAGTTATTGGGAAGTTTTTTTCATTTAAGCTCTAAAAACAATGAACAATTGTGAAGAACGCATAAAAATTGGATATCTTTCACAGAGTTGTAACAAAAGCCGAATTTTCTAAATTTTCATCTCTATGATCTCGATTTGCAAACACTGGATATGTGGAAAGTTGGGTATAAATTGCGTTTTTATTGTTATGAATTGCAAAATACCTTTTTTATGCTTGTATATTAATGAAGGCACCAAATAACGAGTCTAGATCAAGACCCGATCCAAATCATATTTATCTAATAAATGAGTATGCTAGTACTAATAAAGTTTCATTAATACCAACACCAACAACGTCTTTCCACTAAATTTAAACTTTATTTTGCAGAGCCGGCTTTCGACAATAATGTCATCTTACTGAAGTTTTGATGTCAGCTAATCGAGCTAACAGCGCAACTGATCAGGCACTGTAGATGACATTATTGCCGAAAGCCGTCTCTACTAAATGAAGTTTAAATTTAGTGGAAAGACGTTGTTGGTGTTGATATTATTGGAAGAAAATTCCACTTTGCTTACTGAAGTTATAATAAAGTTTCATTACATAATGCCTAGTGTAGTATATATAGGATTATTGTTTGATCTCTAATGTTAAGCAGCATAGAGCAAGGTACGTGGATAGGTGACCACTGAAAATATAACTTTTATTTTTACTGTCTGAGGACATGGAAAGCGAGTTCTAAGTTGTGAGGATGATAGTAATTCCGAGGTACCTCAAACCCTATTTTTTTATTTTTGCAGAGTAAAATGTATGCCATCAATTCTATGATAATGCACTATTATTTGTCTGGTGGTAATTATTGTCAATGTGTTTTATTTCCTGGTTATCGATATTCTATTCCCCCTCTCACAGGGGTTTCGGGTTGTTAATTTGATATTACTTCGGTAGTTGTTAGATCGCGTGTTTGAAAAGTAAATATACTTTGGTAAGTTTGTCAAGTTCTGTAAGTACTTAGAGGCATGAGATATGACTTATCCATTACTGCAAGACATTAGCAGCCAGCTATTGGCTTTATTCCAATATCATATTGACAGATTCTTCTAGTGCTTATTTTCTGAGGTATTCTAAAAGTAAAGTCTATCAGTTAATACCAGAGTTTAAATGGGAATTGAGTTATAAATTACCCATTATTAATGTTACTGTATTTATTTCATTCAGCTTACATTATTTCAATGTCCTGTTCTTAGAGTCTAAAAATCGGGTATGGGATCTCTCGGACCATACAGGATTCGCTCAGACTATCGCTACGTTTCACTCACACTGACTGCTTCGGACTCGCTTCAATCGTCCCAAGACAGAGCATACATTCATATTATTCCTAGCGGTCACCCATACAGGCTCTGACCTCAATCGATGGTGCTCAACTTTTATAATCCATCAAATTCCGTAGATTTGCTAATCGTATAGAAATGAAACTTACGTATACTTATCCATTACGTAAAAGGATACACTTTTACTTAACTTTCAATTCAATTGATTTATTCTTTGATTTTTAACAATTCTTTTTTAAAAAACGGATGCAATTTTTATTCGATAACTATTGAACTAATGTTGATAATGAAATAAAACAGCATACTTTTTGGTCTTATAGATGAGAACATGTATGCTAAATTTTAGGTATCATCAAAACACGTTTGTGCGTTTTATGCATTTTCACGCGTTTTAATGATTTAGCGTTTCAATGAGTCGTTATTGTTCGTTAATGTCGTCATAAAAATTATTTTCTGGATAGATAGTTTAAACTTTCTAGCGTAAATACATGGAGAGCTAAAATAATTACACAAACACACATATAAATATATATATACATATATATATATATATATATATATATATATATATATAATATATATATATATATATATATATATATATATATATATATATGCTGACAGGAAACTTTGTAAAACCTACTCAAGAGGTCGTAAAAACATGAAACAGATCGTTTAGATAGAATCTTGGTTTCGTATTTTGAGTGCAAATGCAATACTTTTCCTATATACTTAAAGTATAATTAAAGAAATTTAAAACTGATTATCAAACATTATTAGAAGTGGTTCGACAGAAGTGGTTATACAATTATACTATAAGGATTGGGCAAAGCAAATTGACTGTGACAGTGGCTAAAAAAACTGACCTAGTTTGGACAATGTTTGGAATGCCATTATTGCCATGTATGTAATGCCATTATGCCATGTATTGCCATTATTTTATTCATATAGTCATACTCATATGATATTGCCTGTTTCTTTTGTTGGAATTTGTTACACTTTTTTAAAGAGTTTATCATATTGTTATTTTTATTTAGATATAGTTTGTATTTTGTTCTTTTCATTAAAAGATGATAAATGTTTTACCTTTTAATCAAAGGTGCAATAATTGTGAGTGTAATAACCTTTTTTTATATTTTCTTTTACTTATGTAAATTAGGCTGATATCCTGTTCATTGTAAATAAATAAATCAATACGAGACGATCAATTTTAGTCCCATATAAAGTAGCTTGTTATTTCACAAATTTATTATTGATGAAAGTTACGTCCAAGACCAATTCAGTTCATGCAGAAGTCACCTTCTATACCTTGGATGGAAGATTTGCAGTCACAACTTGGTGTGAATTGACATCAATAGATTAGAATACTAAGTTGACTTTATTATTCATCATGTTGACTAGAATATTAACGTTGTATATTGGCATTACCTTATTAGCTAATAAGGTCATTTCAATTAATAAATTTCATAGACCTTTATGCTATTCTAGCCAACTGGGAGAAGTTTGTGAGTTATATAATATCAATAGTTATAGCAAAAGAGTTGTTAAATACATCAAAGACCAATTTTGTTCAGAAGGTGGCAGAAGTCACCTTCTGAACTTTGGGTTTTAAATGATGGTTTGCATGGTTTGCAGTCTGCAACTTGCTGTGAATTTCCATCAATAGATTAGAACTCTAAGTTCACAATACTAGAGAGGATGTAATTTGAATTGAATCCGAAATGGAAAATCAATTAGTTTGATAGTTGCGGATTTAATCAATGTGTAGGTAAGGATGCAAAGCTGTGTGTAACTGGTCTCGAATCTATCTATATATGGTTTAATATGAATGCAATTCAATGGTTATTGCTGCTATAATCCTCTATAGATAATTGTTCTGCTCGTTACACTCAGGGATGCCACCCCTTAATTGTTTCACGTTTAATATTTGAAATTTGGTAAAGTCATGAGGAAGTAGTGTAGGGGACATTGTTGCCAACTGCTGATTGAAATATCTAATCCAGGCGTTGCTTGCGACAAATCTACGTCTTTGAGGCTTTCATGCAGATAATAGTAACAGGTAAAATGGAAATTATTCAGCTTCTATGAGAAAATACAAACACACACTTAATTTGATGTCTTGTTTATTTATAAGCCTGATTATAACCTTATTTCCTAACTGGCGAGCATAAACTTTCATATTTTTGTTATGAGTTAAGCTTATAACTATCTCATTACCCACATATTTGGTGTTGACCACTTGTATGAAATGGAGCTTCATTTTTTTCGTGAAAGATATGTCCTCTTGTTTATTATTCTTTCCGAAAAACTCAGGAGAGAGATGGTGTTTGCCCCAGGAAACTTGGGCTGACAACTAATACTTAGAGAGAAGATACAACAGTTCTTATCATTCCCTAGGTAGCTTAGTACCAAAGAGACTAGACTTGGAGGAAAGATACAACAGCTCTTACCGTTCTCTAGGTAGCTTAGTACCAAAGAGACTAATACTTAGAGAGAGAATAAAAGAGCTCTTATCATTCCTTAGGTAGCTTAGTACCAAAGTTTTAACTAATTTGATAATCGGTTAAAAACACAATAGGAAAATTTAAGTAAAAGGAATAATTACTCTCGTATCAATGAAACAAATAAAAGAACCGGGTACGGGGTAAATCGGAACTTTTCTAAACCATATCAGATTCGCTACGCTCATCCTCTCTACTCGTTATGCTCGTCCGCAAAATGTAACCAGATTTATATAGTAGTACAGTACGCTTTCAGACTCGCTTCGTTCGTTCTAAGACAGTAAAAACTCTGTAGGTCTTAACACACACTTGAAACGGATAATTCAGGTGGAATGCCGGTTTTGGATTTTTCGCCCCTACACAATACTTTTGCTTTAAGCTACGGTATAAATGAGGAAAAGTATAAAAAAGAAGATGACAATGAAATTGAGTGCCTACGAGGTGATATGCAATCCCCCACTACCCGCTACTGCAGGAGAGTTTTATAGAAGACCTCTAGTTGCACCTTTATCCTATAATATGGGGTTGGGAATAAAAGGTAAAAATATTTCAAATGCTAAAGCTATTGATGGAATAACTTGGGGTCATTGATACAAGGGTATGATCTAAACCTTGTTTGAGACTGACGTGACCGCAGTTTAAAATCAATAAAAATGCACCATTTTATTGTAATCTTGTTGTAATCCTAATAATTCTGTCACAGTGCATCAGACAGAACAATTAGGTAGAAAGGAAAGAACAGTTTAGTCAGATGATAAAAATGTTCCTAAGATATCAAAATTAAAATTATTTTATCTCCAGACGGTGTATAATGTTAAGTTTAATGAGTAAAAAGTAACTTTTTCTCCCTTGAAATTTATTCCCAAGGGAATATAAGTCTTTTCTATTATGTAGTTATTAGAGCCAATTATATCAATTTTATAGGTGAGTGATATTCTCTAAATTTTAAATTGACCGATCAATTTTTGTAATTTTCCCGGGAGTGGCACCCCTAAAATTTATAAGAGGGTCCGACACAAAAAAAATAGAATAAAAGACAACAAAACGTATTAAAATAAAATCAATGTCTGGAGATAAAATCTTGTTTGTACTTTAGGAGTAGAATGCTATTTTCCCCCTCGCAATTACCTCCCTCAGCTTCACCTCGGGAATTAAACACATAAATCCCTCGTCTTTGCCTCGGGAGTTAGAAGTAGTATTCTACTATTGTTTGAATATAGTCTCCCGGAGTTAAATAGACAAATGTTGATAAAACAACAGAAAAATGCACCAAAATTAAAAGATTTTCATAAAGCAGGTGTTATATCTAACGACTTCCTATTATTCTGAGACTCCTTCCCTTATTTCCAAATTAAATCTATCATTAAAAATTACTGTTATAGCGTTTTGTTGTAATTGCGAAATAGTAGTTGCTTCATGACAAGCGTTTGTCACATATTTTTGTTCTTTGATGTTATAATTTATTGACAGACACAGCTTTCGACTTAACAGACCAACATCAGTGCTAGAAAGGTGCAAAAAATGTGTTCACAAACACGAGTAAATGAGACGTCCAGTCGACTTCACACAAGAAAGCTACATCACTGAAGTATGAAAGCTAGCTTTATCGTTAAATTATAAGAATAGTGGAAAGCTTGTCTCTTATTTTCTTTATATTTGTACTCCACAAGTCTCGCATATTTCATAAATAATAGGGTTCGGGATATTAACAAGGTTGATTTTTCTACAAAGTTTTATTTCGACCCCAGAAAGCGTTCAAATGTTATCGTGTCCCATAGAACGACTTGGAACAAGCTCATTTTCTCTCTCATTTTTCCCTCTCGTCATGACCTCCTAAGCTCATTTTCTCTCTCGTCATGGCCTCATAAGCTCATTTTCTCTCTCGTCATGGCCTCATAAGCTCATTTTCTCTCTCGTCATGGCCTCATAAGCTCATTTTCTCTCTCGTCATGACCTCATAAGCTCATTTTCTCTCTCATTATGACCTCACAAGCTCATTTTCTCTCTCTTCATGACCTCATAAGCTCATTTTTCTTTGGAAATTCGCTAAAAGGAACAAAAGCTTAAAAAAGAGATATTATAGGAAATTTGTTTCCCTATCATCCTATTTATTTTGATAATTGGAATGAATATTAGGTTCAGTTAAGTTGACAAGCACGTTAGGGTCTCAAGTAACCTTGGCCTCCCCAAACCATGAAAACTATAAAGGGGTGACTTCTTCTTGTTTAAAAGAATCCTCTTTTCTCTTCACAGCAACAAAAAAATCCCTTGCCGTTGTTCTCAAACCATTCACAATAATATTTCTACCTTTAGAATAGAGATCATGGACCTTTGGGAGGGGTTACTCCGGTTGAAGAAGGGATCATACTTTCAGTAAGAAAGGTGAATCCCGCATCTCCATCCCCGGTTTAAAGACAAGAAGATCCTATGGACGAAATTCCATCCAGCATTCTCCTTTTATTCCATAACGATACAAAAAACTAACAAAAATTCTAAATCCTGCGCTTAAATATAATATTTTGCAGTTTACTTCAAGATAACAAATTCATCATATCAATAAAATTCCTAAAATAATCAAATGATTCCCTAAAAGAAACATTAGAAGCAAAAGGAAAAGTGTTAATTTTCACGAAACTAACAACTGACATACATTAAACATTAGCTTTAAAACCCGTTTATCGCTGATCAAAAATATTTATAGTTTATAAAGGAAAGGAGAAAAGGAGTTGAAAATTGAAAAGTATTTGTAATACTAGAAGGAATCCAATATTAATACTGCGTAAGAATAATTCCTAAAGGAATTTAAAGGGTCAGGAAAATCTTAAAATTTCCCGTTAAATATATCAGTGTGATAAATCTTTAGAATGCTTTCAAATCAAATTAAATCTTAAACTTGAATATTTCCAGTAACATTTTTGTCAAGTCACCAAATTTTGAGGTTTGTAGAGCTGAAAGTCATCGAAATAATTAAATATTTTAAATGATACAATAGTATTTTCTCTGATTAGATCCCTGAGGTACAATCATTATCCTTAGCCATTCTCAGCCGCTGCAAGAGGGAGATGGGGTTAAAACTCCCATCAACTTCGCAATTCAACATTAACACAATATTTTTTTCTCTACCAGTGTTTTAAATTTAAATAATATGGTAATCAATTACTAATAACATTTCCACGTCGTATTTCTTTTTTTTACTATGTATTTTTTACTTTTTCTAATTGATACCGTAAGTATACGGTTAGTGTGTGTACTAATAATCCTAAGACGAGATTTCACACAGTTGACCGTTTCAGATATTTTTCTATATTATATTTATATATTATATTTTATTTTATATATTATATATTATTTTTTTATATTATATTTTATATATATTATATTATATTTTCTGGCTCCTGATTTGATATTTAGCACCCATTTTTCAATACGAGAGACCAATAAATGTGCTGAGTTTCATCTCATTAAAAATCATTAATTCAATGTTCATTGAATAGCGTGTATACTTTTTTAAAAAACCACATTATTTAAAATCAAAAAGTTTTCCAATTAAGTTGAAATTTGGAACAAATAGATATCTGGTGTAATAAATAAGCATACTAAGTTTCATAAGCAAAAGAAATAAAAACAAAAACGTCAATTGCAAGAAGGTATTCTATAACCGCTCCCTGAGTTATACGCTAGATAATATTAAGTTATGGTACAATATTTAAATTATAAGCGCTAGTGGATTTTATACCATAAGGATGTAAATAAAAGTCTATCCACAAATAAATTTCAACCAATGTAATGATGACAAACCTTTCAACCTAACCTAGTCTTGTAACAAGACTCAAGAGGAAAAATTAGTTTCTCCTCACCGGTAAATGTTTTACAGTTTTTAGTCTTTTATTTATTTTTTATTTCTTATATTTGTTTCATTTCATTTTTTGTTTTTGTTGTTTTTCGTGCTTTTATAATTTTTTCGTCCTCTTGTTTGTTGGCACTGAGGATGACCTGTATTAGGTTGAAAGCCGGTTTTGTCATCATTACATTGGTTGAAATTTATTTGTGGATAGACTTTTATTTACATCCTTAAGTTATGGTACATTGGCAAAGAATGACAAGATCTATTGTGTCCTCCCTCTACGTAGCTTAGTTTCTAAAATAAAAGCAAATAAGGAAGAAATTAAATTTGCAATTATAAATTAATATGGCAAGTATATCTATGGTTATTGTTGGATTATATAAATTAAGCAGCATTTAGCGAGGTCAATGATTTGATGGGTGACCGCTTGGAATGAAACAGAAGAAATTACTGTCTGAGGGCGATCGAAGCGGGTCCGATGATGTATTCCTATATAAATTTGAAGATTCCTATATTTTCAGGACGAGCGTCTTTGTCCTAATAATATAGGCCGCGTCCTATATTTTTACGTGTTTTAGAATATATACGCTTATCCTATATTCTTGCGTGTTTGAGAATATATACGCTTATCCTATATGCTTGCGTGTTTAAGTATATATACGCTCATCCTATATTCTTGCGTGTTTAAGAATATATACGCTCATCCTATATTCTTGCGTGTTTAAGAATATATACGCTCATCCTATATTCTTGTGTGTTAATATATACCTCATCCTATATTCTTACGTATTTGTGAATATATACGCTCACCCTACATTCTTGCGTGTTTAAGAATATATACGATCATCCTGTATTCATAAGGATTAGCGTAGTGAATCATACATCAGATGAAAAGTTCAGAGGTATCCTGTACCACATATTTAATATTTTACAAAATCAACCATTTTCAAACTTCACTTATGCAAAAGGGAGCTAAGCTTTGTACTTGATAACGACGTACTTAATTACCAGCAGACTTAACCGGTAGCTATTATCTATTCATAGTACCTGATTAAACTAATACCTTAATCATTCATAATACTAATACTTCATACATCGTATGTTACATGTTTTGAATTAGTCGCGTGTCTATAGAGAGAAATCCTTTCTGTGTCAGACCTCTTCAATATAAAGTAGCCCTTTTTAATACACAATAGTCTCCTAAATCCCCCTCTTTACAGACAGTCACAAAAAAATCTACCTATAGAAAGTCTGCCCTGTAGGGCAGCTATAGAACCATATGTTAACAATACTTATATAAAAATATACCTAAATATGCGCAACTTCCACCCTTTACATTCACATTAAAGTGACGCGATATTTATTTTATACGATGTATGAATGATCCTATTGATGAGAAAAGGGAAAAAATCAAAACATAATAGAATGAGAGACATTATACTAAACATGAGTACTTTTGAGTTCAATGATAAACCCCCCTCTTTATAAAATAAGAATTTAATAAAGTGGTTCATATACATCATATTTATTAAGTAGGTGCTTAATGAGACGGGCTTATGTTTGAAAGCCTGCTTAAAAGTAAGTTTAAAAGCGTGGTAAATCATTTTAGTCATTACTAAGGAAATGCTTACTAGTATTCATTTTAGCGAATTTCCATCATAAAAATGACGCTTATGAGGTTGTTCGGATGACGGAAAATGATGAGGGGGTGGGGATGGGGGGGGAGATTCAGTTATGGCTTCCTGATATTATACTTGTTTTGTTATTACAGTGCAAAGGTTGAAGGAAGCTGTAAAAAATAGAATGAAATGCCCGTTTTAGGGCCCTTCGGCCTATCAGGGTTCTCTCCCTGCGGGACTCCACCTCAGGTGGAATGCATCTACTATCCTCTAATAATTAATTAAAGTTGGCGAAATATTTTAAATACAAATACTATTCGTATAATCTTTAGAGCATAGCCTAAGATTATACGAGCGCAGCCGGGGGGCTGCGAACCCCAGACCTGCGGTGCCGAAATCGAGTGCCTATACGATCACGGCCACGGAGGCAGATCGAAGAAAGCTGTAACCCTTGATAAAAAAAAAAATCGGTTACGGGGTACCTCGGCACTTTTCCTCGCCACATCGGATTTGTTTCGCTCATCCTTCTTGCTTCGTATTTGCTTCGCCTGTCCTCAGACAGTAAATACATCAGTATAATTCCCAGCGGTCATTAATCCTGGCACTAACCACACTTGATGCTGCTTAACTTTCATGACCCAACAAAAACCATAGATATACTCGTCGTGTTAAAACGAATTTTGGTGCACACATTTTTAACATAAATGGATAAACATATATAAACATTGCAACTCAATTGAATTATTTTATGATTACACACAATGTTTTAAATTCGACTTCCGCCATGACGCCTATCCCATTAGCGAATTTTATTCTCAAAGGAAATTCGCTTAAACGTACATAAGTCATTTAATAAAAAATAAACTAATGCTGATAATAAGATAAAACTTACCACACATATTACTCTTATACATGGCTACATGTGTGCCGAATCTCAATTCGATCGCAGCTATTTTCCCCGTTGTGTGATTTTTTTGAAATTTTCAGTGTCATGATTACGGGTTAGTGAAGACATAATAGGTATTTTCGTACCAAGGGAGGAAACAGTCATTAAGCCCTGGTTTTCGGTTGGGTCCTGAGGCGTAAGCCGAAGTCGAGGGGTTTATAGAGATGGTTCCTTAGGCGGAGCCGAGGGAAGTAGCAAGTTTACTATTAAGTTAGGAAATTAATGAGGGCTGTAATAACTGGTTTCTCCCGTGGTATGCACAAGATTTTTCCTTTCAACATTTTAACAATTAAAACTTTTATTTTATACAAGCTTTTGCATTATTTGTCTGCCTCCGTGGCCGTAATCCTAAAGGCGTTCGATTTCGGCACCGGAGGTCCGGGGTTCGCAGCCCGGGCTATGCTCTAAGATTTCATGTATAGTATTTGTATTAAAATGATTTCGCCAACTTTAATTAATTCTTAGAGTGTAATAGATGCAACCCACCTGAGGTTGTCCCCGCAGGGTGAATACCCTGATGGGCCGAAAGGCCCTAAAACGGGTATTTTTTTGCATTATTTAAAATCTTTACTAGATACTCACAAAAACACTAAAACTCATAAAACCACAAAATTGTTATTAACTCAACAACAAATGAATAAACAATAAAAAAGAATCATAGATAAATGAAAAGATACAGAGGTTGGCTTGCTTTGTCATTCAATTCAAATTAACAGGATTGCCAACTTAGATTTTACTTTACATTTAAAGACAACGCTGATTTTTATCCAGAATACTTCCCGAGCAATGAACAAATTTATCTAGTTTAAATATAAACATTATCTTCGTTTCATTTTATATTTTACGTATCTTTCTTCTTTTTAGTTGTAAAGAAACAAAAGTTTTAAGTTAAAGAATAACTACAACACTGTCAAACATAATTATTTTTGACCAAAACAAATAATATGAGAAAACAAAAGAACTATTAGATTGTTTACTAGATTTATTTTGGTTTAGTTTTGAATTAATTAAAGTTAAATTCAGTTTAAAGGAGTAATTTGTCTTTACTTCGTTATAAATTTGTAATAGTTGATCTGTTGTTACATTGTTTACCTGAAATATGCTAAATATAAGGTAAGAAAAGCACTGACGCCATTTTTATTTCTGCCGTATTTAAGTAAAAATTATTCGTTTTTTCTAGTTTAGACGTTGAAACATTAACAAAACACACAAGAACAGTAGCATAATTATGTAATGATAAAATTAATTAATTCCCCGGTTAGTAGTATAACAAAAAACCAAAGTTTCACGGACTAGATTCGATCAATGAATCATTAGATTTCCAAGCAAATGCCTAACCTATTGCGCCAAACAGTAGGCCGAAAAGTATACCACTTTCCGCCCTGGTTTTTGTCCCCTTCCTTTTTTTCACAAACAGGCTGTAATACGGTTTTTCCACCCTGAAAATAAGGGGGGAAAGTAAATTTTTTCTCCCTTCTAGAAGAGTATATATTTTCCGGATTGCTTAACCACAACTATAGACTAATTTTTGTTTTAAGTTTTAATTCTCTAGCATATAAATAAACTGGGAGCTACGATGATAATAGACAAACACACACACACATCCAAACTTACATACATACAAACAACTTTCTAAAAAACCTCTTAGAAGTAAAAAAACACCTGAAACGGATAATTCTGGTGATATTCCTGTTTGTTACTAACACAATACTTTTCTTATATAACTACAAAATAAATGAGAAAAAGTAAAAAACGGGTGCAGGAAAAATAAATAGGTTTACTTATAGAACGAAAGAATAAAAAGTCTCTCCAGTTAAAGATTTTATTAAAAGTAAAGCAGAGCGCTTTCGACCTAACAAGAGGTCATCATCAGTGCCTATTAACAATAAGACAAAATGTCAAAACAACTTATACATAAAATTACAAAATTAAACCAAAGAAAACAGATAAATTACAGAAATGAGTGATAAATAAAATAAATAAAAAAAATACATAAATATAAAGAAATTAATTAATTAAAAAAAAAAAAAAAAAAAAATGAATAAATAGAAATATTACCGTTGAGGCGAGATAAGTGTTAAAAAAACACCAACTCGTAACTCTGCTGTGACGTCATCAAGTTCAGAAAGAGACTCATGATGTCATCAGGTTCAGATGGTTAACCAAGTTATTGCTGCACCTAATGTAATATTGACCTCCCAATCTACTACTAACATTGACGTTTCACCGAACGTTGGGAACTCTATGACGTCATCGAGTCACATAAATATCCAGCCTTTACCTACTACAGTAACCAATTATGAAAACCCTTCGACATCTTCCGTTCTTATAATAGTAATTCTATGTCTACTAACGATAGTTCTCAATCCCAATCTTTTAATTTCTATTTCGTACTAAGTTGTAAACATAGAACCGGATATATTTACTGATGAAGAAAGGAAGATGATAGATAAAGATTGAAGTATAGCCCTAAATTCCTGCCATCTTATTATGATCTGGCTAACCTTGTTTCATATTGGACTCACTATTATCGATAATGGGATTAAGACCGAATGCAGTAGGAAAATTGATGACTACATTTAGAAATAACAATGTCTCTAGAGCTGAAAAGACCAGAATAAAGAAAAAATAAAACTCTAAAAAATCCAGAGAAAACTTAATGACTATAACCTTATCATTATCAAGGCTGATAAGGGCAATTGCAGTGTCGTCATGATAAAGATTCTATAAGGACAAAGTACTTAAGTTTTTAAATGACAATGGTTTCGAGAAGCTTGACAAGGATCCTACAGAGGAGTTTAAACAAAAGGTTGTCGACATACTTAAGAAAGAGTTATCCCTGTTTCCTGAAAACTTTTTTAAATATAGTTTAAAACATATGAATCCCATACCACTCAGATTCTATGGAGCTATTAAAGTACACAACCAGGACTGGATATTCGGCCTATTGTTCCATTTTTTGTTCCTCTGCTACTGAAAAGCTTGGTAAATGGGCAAATAAGATATTCTCCAACAAAACTAACTTTCAAGCCATTGATGCTGTGAAAAACACGTGCGAGTTTGTTGAGACTCTGAAGGCAGTCCACTTACCTAATAAGTTTATTTTAGTATCGTTTGACGTAGTCAACTTGTTTACATGTATACCATCGGATACTTGCTTACGTTTGTTCAGTGCCTTACTTAATAAACACTCTTTTGATAAAATTTTTAATGCTGAGCTTTTAGAAATTATGGAGCTATGTCTTAGTCAAAATTATTTCTGTTTCAATGAAGAGTTCTACAGTGGCAAAGGAGGCTTAGCTATGGGCGCACCTTTATCTCCTTAGGTGCTAATGTATTTATGGCATTACTTTTACAAAGAGTTCATCGATGACATTAATAACCCGTTTAGAAAATATATCAAGTTCTGGAAGCGGTATGTAGACGATATTTTTGTGGTCTGGGTTGGTTCGATTAGTAAACTTAACTCTTTTCTGGAATATTTGAATAATTGTAAACATTACCTTAAATTTACCCTTGAGGTAGAAGAAGGAGGCAAACTTAACTACCTAGATGTCTCAATATTCAGGAAAGAAAGTCAACTAAGTTTTGAAGTTTATAGAAAGCCAACATCCACAGACAACGTGATTCCGGCCGATTCTTATCACCCGTGGTGCCACAAAATGGCGGCTTTTAACTCATTCATTCATCGTTTACTTACCCTCCCTTTGGATCGTGAAGCTTACTTAAAAGAATACAACACCATTTGCGATATAGCCCGGGTCAATGGATATCAGGTGGAAATAGTAAATAAAATAATAAGGAAGAAAGAGGCCGCGCTTGTGCTTAGAGCTATGAATAGTCAGTATGGCCAGGACGGGATAGAACCTGAAAATATCAAGCAATGGTGCTCCATTCCTTACGTTGGTACTTTATCGCAACGTTTAGGTAGTGTTTTAAAGAGTAGTAACTTAAATGTTAGCTTCAGCAACCGTAAGACTCTTAAAACCTACCTTAGTAATGTTAAGGACCCGATCCCTTTAGAATCGCGCAGCGGAGTGTATAAAGTCCAATGTGGGGAGTGCCAAGCTGAGTACTTAGGCCAGACCTGAAACGAACTTCCAGCAAATTCTACGTACACCTTATCTCTGAAAACCACGTGAACGCGCCGCATAAAGCTTGCATAGTTCATTACGGTGATAAAGGTCGCAAGTTGAACTTTTTGGAGAGAACTTAGAAATATTTAGAAGTCAGGACACTGTTGGTGATCTTAATTTGAAACGAAAGAGGGGAGCGAACGCCGCTTATCAATGCGCTACTACGGGCGCCTCACCCTGCATCCACCAGTATGTGTCTTGTTACAAGCCTACTCAAACCATCTTGATTCTGTTTTATATTTAAAACTTACCTTTTTTTTAACACTTATCTCGCCTCAACGGTAATATTTCTATTTATTCATTTTTTTTTTTTTAATTAATTAATTTCTTTATATTTTATGTATTTATTTTTATTTATTTATATTTGATTTATCACTCCATTTCTGTAATTTATCTGTTTTCTTTGGTTTAATTTTGTAATTTTATGTATAAGTTTGTTTTGACATTTTTGTCTTATTTGTTTAATAGGCACTGATGATGACCTCTTGTTAGGTCGAAAGCGCTCTGCTTTACTTTTAATAAAATCTTTAACTGTGGAGAGACTTTTATTCTTTCGTTCTATTTACGATGGACTCCATTTATGCTCATTCTCAAACATAAGTTTACTTTTTAATAAAAGAAAAATGTGCTTATACGGTGGATATGCAGGGGGGAGGGATAACTGATCTATTATATACATACATACACACACACGCACGCATATATATATATATATATATATATATATATATTATATATATATATTATATATATATATATATATATACACGAGAATTTAGTTCCTAGACGTTTCTATGAGACACTATGGGATAACTTCCGAACGCTTTCTTTAATCGAAATGAAACTTGGTACAAAAATCAACCTTGTTAATGTCATAAACCCAAATGTTAATGAAATATGTGTGACGCCATTAACCCACAATAATGACTCAGCAAAAAGTTTAAAATAATAGAACTTACTAAGTAACGCCAGACAAGAAATTCTTCTATTTACATTTCCAATCTTCTACTCTCTCCTTTAACGACGTAGAGAAAATATCAATTTCTTCGTTATATATGTCAATCAATATCGTTTAATTTACCTTAAAAATTATTTGAAACTTTGTCCTTTTTTCCAAATTAAGTTATGTCTATTTATCAATACAAAAAGATCTTTGCACAATCAAATGCTATCAAAATAAACCACAAAGTCTTTATTGGTCTACCTTGTTTATTTTCTCGTCCGCCATCTTGGTCTTATTGATAGCAATCGACTTGCGTCCTGTGAGTCGTTGATTAACTTTTCTCCCCTCATAAAATAAACAGTCTGATATAATTATTGTAATTACATTATTTAGTTGAAAGAATAAGAGATAAAAAGTTTGTTTACTTTACTTCGTAACTTGTTTGTGACAGATTCTTATTTCTTTTCTTTTTTTCATCTTACATTTTTTTCTTATTTTTCCTTTAGTTACTTGACGTTTCCCTATTTTTTCTTGAGTTAATTAAGTATTGGTGTAATTACTCTCGTATTTATTCTTTTTAATGAATCTAATTATTTTTATTTACAAATAATTTTGTATTTATTGTGTTGATGTCTTCCTTGTTATTAATTCGAAATTGTCTTTTTATTTTTCCTTTTCATACCTTAGGTATAAATGATCCGAAACCGGGATGTCGTCTGATGTTTTTTTTAAATACTTTAGGATCTTTTTACAGAGTTATGTGTGTGCGTGTTTGTAAACATCGTAGCTCCCAGTGTATATATGCTAGAGTGTAGGCGCGAAAATCAATCCATAGATCTATTTGTGCCATCCAGAAAATGCTGTTTTATGCCGTTAATCTATTTCTTCCATCCAGAAAATACTTTTGTATGCCGTTGATAACAGGCATTAATGTGTGGTAAATTCTCACTTGATGCTGCCTAACTTTTATGATCCAGCGAAACCCGTAGATATATTTGTCGTATTCGATCGAAACAGATTTAATGTACTTAAGGTAAACATTTGTACTGAAATTCTATTCAAGTAGATTATTATTTTTTTAAAAAACGACCACAGATGTCATTCGATAAAAATTGAACTAATGCTGGTAATGACATGAAGCATGGCCCACAGAGCAAAATAAATTGAGCAATTTTCATATTGCTCTGATATGTTGAGGATTGTCTGTCTGTATGTGTGTGTCTGTTATCATCGTAGCTCCCAGAGGGTATTTATGCTAGAGAGTTGAAACTTTGTAAGAAAATCAGTCTACAGCTCTAGTTGTGCTATTCGGAAAATATTTTTTTTTTCATGATGTTATTCATGACCCACAATAATGACCAAGCGAAAATTTCGAAAAATCATAAAAATCCCAAAAATGTTGCGATCAAATTGAGATTTGGAACGCATGTAGCCACTTATAAGACTAATAAATGTGTCAAGTTTCATCTCATTTTCAGCATTAGTTTGATTTTCATAACATGCGTTGTATACGATTTTTTAAAAATAGTCAAAAAAATCGGAAAAAAAATAAATGAAGTTAAAATTAGTATAAGTTTATACCTTTCTGTAATAAATCAGTACACAACGTGTCATCTTAATATGACAAGTATATCTATGGTTTTTATTGGATCATAAAAGTTAAGCAGCATCGAGCGTGGTCAGTACCTAGATGGGAGACTGCTTAGAATGAAACGAATGTACTTACAACATTCTCGCTTCGCTCGTCCGAAAAGGTGTTGCAGTTTACATTTGACGAAATGTATATTTTGAGGACGAGCGATGCGGGTCCGAAGTAGGGAGGATGAGCAAGCGAATCCGATGTAATAAAGAAAAGTTTTGAGGTACCCCGTTCCCGATTATTTACTATTTCATTTGACAATTAAACAGTGACAATCATTCTCATAATATTTCTAAATACACTGGAAATTGGTGATATTTTTAAAAGTACCACACTTATACATTTACGCTAAAATTAATTGAAACTATCGATTAGATTAGTTCAGGACTAGATATCTGCTTCATATAACGCTATATTTAATTTAACTTTATCATTGTACTTTGTTACAAAGTAGTATCAACAAATAACACAAAAACTAGCATTTACAGGCTTGCCAAATAAATGAAGTCAAATTTTTCTCCTTTCTTATCTGTGCTCGACTTTCTCACAGAAAAAAAACTTACAAATTACCTCCTATAAATATCATCGAAAGCTTTTCTGCCGGTGGTAAGAAAGTTTTCCCAGTAACCTAGTACACCGAGAGCTGAGTGTTGGAGTCAGGGTGAGGTTATTACTCTCTACAGATAGTGGGAGAAATATTGCTCTCTTCAACTTTAAATGAATCAAAGAAGAAACAGTGTGAGGAACAATAGAGTAAGTTTTTTGCTCCCACGTGCTTTTCGCGAATTTTGATCGGAAAATGACTCTTATCAGGTTGTTCGGATGACTAAAGTAAAATGGGAAATGGAGGGGGGTCAATTTTTGTTGGCTTCCTAACACATTTTTCAAAACAAGGTGACATAATTTCTGCTAAATCGATAAAAAAATGGCCAGCTAAGTCGGTTGAGACTAGTTTCAATATATATATATATATATGTACATATACACACAGGTAAGGAGGTACTTGGTATAGAGATCCTCTACTTTCAAATTACTTAGTCTAATAACTATGAAGGAAGCTCAACAATGTTTGTATTGGTTTTCACTGTCTGAGGACAGGCAAAACAAGTCCAAATACGTAGAGCAATACAAATTGGGCGATTTTCATACTATGAGGTCGAACAAGCCGAGTCTGAATTAGTGAGGATGATCGTGATTAGTCTGTCCAATATGTTGGCCCGATTTTTTTTTAATTTAAATTAATTGATACAATTTTTTAAAAGAAATATAATTTAAATTAAATATTTTATTTAATGTTGCAGGTAAGGTTCTGCAGTCTTTATTTATTCTGTTTAGTGAGTATATAAACCAGCATTTATTTATTTTATTATCAAAGCAATTTAATGATAAATGTATGTATGTTATATATATATAATATATATATATATATATATTATAATATATATATATATAATTGATAAATTATGTATGTATCATTGTATATATGTATATTACAGTCTTTTATTTAAGTGCGACATTAAAGTATAATTTGTTCTTTTAAGTAACAATTATAAGAAACTGTAAATACTTATCTTCAAAATAGAAACTACCTTGTTAATTGTTGTTATACATCCTTGAAAACAAGATGTTATACTTTAAATCATCAAATAATAAATCCCCTACGGGTATGAACATTTCTCCTAAACAAATATAATCTTGGTCATTGCCTTTGAAGTAACATGATTACTTTGTAAGTCATTATTTTAAGATTAAAATCTTTTCCTCAGCCAATTTAGAGACAAAACTTTGCAGATTAAAGAATAGCTCGATCTCTGTGTAAAGCGATCCTAATCTGTAAAACTAGACTAAGCCCGCAACATTAGTTAAACCTCTTAAAACACGACAACCTGTAGTTGTCAGTTTTTTCTCTCTTGTCTTTTCAAGAGCCGAGTCTTTGATACTTTTTAAGACAGAAACATCACTCTTGAGACAAAAAATTGTTCATTTTCAACAACTCATCTTCAAAAGAACATAAGAGCGGATATTTTTAACCCTTTTAACCAAGATTCTTTAACAAAAGGATGTCTGAATTTGCAAAATCATTTTTATCCTTCAAAATTTACAACTTTTTACATTTTCCCAACTTCTCTTATTGCCGTAGGTGAAAAATAAAATTATTGTGTTTCATTTAAATATGCGAAATATTACTTTCTGCGTGTATGTGAGGGGGCGTAAGTGTCTTTCTAAGTGCCATGACCTCAGTTTACTAAATTCAGGTAATAAAATCAACCTTCAAATGAATATCCCCAATATTGGAGATATTCCAATATTGGAACTAGACCAAGACTGGTCATAGTTCTGGGGCATATGCCATTCCGTGGGATTTTGAATGAAGTATGCAAACGGTGGCGATTGATATGTAATGAGGAATAGACTAACGTATAACCGAGTGTTTTCCTCCCCATATGCGACGCCAAATTTACTAGATTGCCACCATCGGCGTCATCTTGCCTTTTACAGTATAACACACTACTGTAATCAGTTGACAGCAAGTGAAAATAATGCAAGGGAGCCAATGAGGTTAGTTCTTGATTATAAACCAAGCCCACAATTTCATATCGGACAAACTTTATTGGTTTGTCAACATTATTTCCCCACGCTGTTAACTAATTATAACTGAGTTTCATACTATAATCGCTCAAACTTTTTAATCCTTTATTTTATCAAGATTTTGATTTGAATATGTTTTATTTAGAACAGAAGAAGACAAGGAACAAAAATTGTTCTATTAACTAATATTAATGTTATTTCCGTTTTAAAAAATATAGGCGTTAAGTAAAAATCTGTTTCATCCGTTGGGTTATAAAAGTAAAGAGATACGAAATCCCAGAAAATATTATAATAAAAAATAATTTGCATAGAAGTGAAAGAGAATTGTTTATTGGAAAATTTTATAAATATTCAGTACTATAAACTATCACTACTTTTAGATTATATTCTTGAATTATCGTTAGTATCAGTATCACATATTGGCTGTAAAAAGTCATTTTCATTATTTTCACAATATTTTTTTTGGCCTGCAGATTTATAAATTTCGCAGGTTAGTGTTTAGGTTCGGCTTGTGGAATTGACAGAACATCTTTCTTGATTCAATCACAGCGTAAAAAGTGTAAAATAACTTCTGGAGCACATAATGGATTACTCATAGTAGGAAATGCTCTTTTCCTCTTTTTACCTCTTTTAAGATAGTTTCAAATCTTTAGCGAGAACACAGTTGTAAACAAACTTGCACACTCATACAGAGAGGCAAACAGCTTCATGAAAATCACTCAGAACGTCATAAAGTGAATGAATGGGATATATATGATGAAATTCTCGGTTTATGATTTTTAGTTTTGCAAAATATTATTAGTATATACTTACAGTAGTAGGTAAGGAAATTGAAAATTCGTATTTTAATAGTAAATTGATCTTACTTTTAATAAGATAAATTGAAGCTCGACGATTTATTTTTTCCCAGGCTCACCTTTCCTTGCTGTAATATTCCTTTCGAGTGTCCTTGATGAGAGTAGGAAAAACAAGTGTGGTGAAAACACAATTTTTTCTTTGAAAAAAAAAAAGGATAAAGAAAGTAAAAAAGGAATAAGATTTTAATTTGATTCAGACTACTAAGGAGACTTAAACCCTTTCTGAGACTCAAGCACCTTATCCTTAGTCCTTTCAACTCGATGTGAAGAAGGTTTCAAGTAGGGTTCACATTGTACTTTGACTACTTCAACATCAGGTTATAACCTTCCCCAACTACCTCAGTCGACATTGTCACGTCCATATTTAACAGCGTCACATAAAGTTTAAACATCTCTTGGTAAATTATTCAAATTTAATAGCAGTCACGAGGCAATCATATGTGAGACTTACACTCTAAATATTGTAGGTCATTTTTGTACCAAACCTTTTATAGATGGACTTATATTTTGACAACTCAACTATGAATAAAAAATGTTATCTCCAGAGTAGCATCAGTCATAAAGGAAATTAACTCATTCTAGACTTGAAAAAGTTTTCCTGACCTAATCGGATTCGCTAGGCTCATTCTCTAGACTACATGGTTGCTAAACTCGTCCTTGGAATATGGAAATCACCTAATTTATATTGCAGAACGTCATCAGACACGCTTCGCTCGTCCTCAGATAGTAAAACGATCCGTTTTATTCACCGATCTAGACATTGACCTCGATTGATGCTACTTAACATTAGTGATTTAACAAAACCCATAGACATACTAGACGATTTAAAATAATCTTAGCATAATTCAATATTTTTTTACTACGCTGTGGAATGTTTTTAATAAAAACCATCAACTCCGTCTTTTCCACAAGATATTTACTTTATTAAGGCAGAACCGGCTTTCAGCTTACGCCATCATCAGTGCCGGAAAGATATCGAGCCGTCAACTGTCCAGGACCTCTGTTAAGAGGTAAGTAAGTAAGTCTATACTTACAGTAAGTCTAACTGTAAGTCGTCTCCAAACTCTTAACAGAGGTCCTGGACAGTTGACGGCTCGATATCTTTCCGGCACTGATGATGGCGTAAGCTGAAAGCCGGTTCTGCCTTAATAAAGTAAATATCTTGTGGAAAAGACGGAGTTGATGGTTTTTATTAATCTTAGCATACTTATTTATTATAATTAAAGACCGTTATATTTACTGCAAGTTGATTGCTTATTTATTGCTTAAAGAGATATTCACACTATAATATCAACAAAAAAATTATTTTATTTGTCGGCATTATTACATGTTGGCGTTAATGAATGTAACACACATATTGCTGAGAAACTGGTTTCTGTCAATTTTTATCCTGGATGAACTCCGAATCTCAATTTATATTTGCAAGTTAACGTCAATAAACGTGGTAAATGACCCAACAGAAATTCACAAAACGCAAAATGTGTTTAGATCGATTTAAAATTTATCACCTATGTAGTTCTAAATGAAGCCAAGAGATATAGTAAGTTTTATCTTATTATTAGCATTATTTCAATTGTTATTTAATGACATATATAACATTTTATAAAACCTTTAAAAATTAAAAAACTATCCGAGCTGAAAATTGGTATGGATATATTCCTGTAAGTAATATATAAGTATGCTAAGATTCAATACAATACGGCTAGTGTATCGACGGTTTTTATCGAATCACTTATGTAAGCTGCTTCGAGCGAGGTGAGGACGTGGATAGATGACCGCTGGAATTAATTGAATTTTTAACCATCTAACGATGAGCAAAGTCAGTCCGAATATAGTTAAAAATATAGGTTATGTAGACAAAAAACTAATTTAGTATAAACAAGGTGATTGGTTGTCACTGTTTACAATCCAAAACCATTGTTGACTCGACGCGCACATTAGTTTTGGCTTTGTTGGTCTCTATCCAACCACATTTGACTTACACATTACCGACGAAATAATGTATATAATAATTTCTATTTCTCATCGCGAGCATAAAACTATCCCTTTGTCCTTCTGACGCACAGTAACTCGAACCAGTTGTATCATATTTATTTTCATGAAAAAAGGAGCGGACTGAGTGTATCCTCAGAGAGGAAAGCCACGTGCTTTTCTCGATTTTACTCTGGGAAACTCTACGTTTAGTAAACTCTTATATTTACCGGGCAAACTTTTACCCGACACAAAATATAAAATAAATAAAAAACCAACCCTTTCGTTTTTGTAAGTGAAAAAATCCCATTTTTGAAAAGAGTGGAAACTAGTGAGTAAAGGGTGATTTTTCTGTTTTATTTCCATTTATTTTTACTGTCTCGTCATTCTGACTGTTTTATCCACTGTTGCGCTGCTAACTGTTTTCGTCTAGTCTCTCCCTCCGGTAATAACGTGTCAGGAAAATCGTGATATTTACTGCCCTTCATTTTCCAGAGGGTGGAAAGAACCATCACTTGAGGATTTTCAGTAAAAAAATAACGTTTCAGTACAATTCATGATAAATCTCCGGGGCAACTGTTTAACCCGATAAAACTCCCATGCAGCATTCACAGGCAACGCTAAACAAGTTTTCTGAATGTTATCAAATTATTTGTTGAAATCATCTTGAATCAAGAATAAGTTAAAACAATCAGGTACGGGGTAGCTCGGAACTTTTCCTCGTTACATCGGATTCGCTACGCTCATCCTCCCTACTTCGGACTCGCTTTGCTTGTCCTCAAAAAATACAGTTTGCCATATTTATACTGCTACATGCCTTTAATTCGGTTCGCTCGTCTTCAGATAGTAAATGCATCGGTGTCAGCAGTCACCCATAAAACATTGACTACGCTCAATGCTTCTTAATTTTTATGATCCAACAAAAATCATGGATATATTTTTCGCATTAAAAAACGAAACTTAGTGTACTTATTTATTAGGTACAACCTGTATACATTTGTACTGAATTTAAACTCAATTAGACCATCTCCCATTTTTAAAAAAAAAACCGTACACAAGCCATTTAATAAAAATAGCATGAACGTGAACTAATGCTGATAATGAGATGACTTGCCACATATGTTAGTCTTATACATAGTCGCATGCTTGCCAAATCTCAATCCCATCGCATCATGTTTTCGCGTTTTATGATTTTTCGAAATTTTCGCTTTATATTTTATTTGTTTAATTTAAAGGTATAAATAAAAGTGATTTAGATACATTTATAAATAAATGTATCTGTGTGATTTTTTATTAATTTTAATAAGTTAAAATTATTTTGCAATGAGACAGAGGATTTTCTCGCGTACCATCCTTGCCCATTCCACAAGAGCTGCATGTTGCCAAAGATAAAAGGTCAGAAACTAAGCCTGGCAAATTGTTTTCTTGGCTCCCGGCCCATACCGAGCCCATCTCAGCCAGCCCAACAATGAATAATAGCAGTTTTTAAGCTTTTAATTGCTTCTATATAGAAATCATTTTTTTAAAAGCTTCTGATATTTTCAGTTATCAGAAAATAAAGATATAAATAGAATTTATTAACTAGTTTTGTGTTGAGAAGTATCTATTTTTGTTTTTACTTGCGTGGGACTGGACGCAATCATTTTTTTAATCAAACATTAGGGGGCTTCTAAAACTGAATTAATTACAAAGTAATATATATATTCCTTGCGCATTCGACCCCCCCCCCCTTTCTCTCCACTTCTTTTATCCTAACCACCACATAAGCGTTGTTTTATAATAAAAAACAGCAAAATTAATTAACACTATACATTATGTTAGTTAATGTTAATTATACTCTAAGAATTAATTTTTAATTATTTATAATAATAATTGTAATTTATTTATTAAATAACATCATACAATTTCTATGATACATATATATTGTTTTAACTTTATTTACGCTCATTTTACTTTATTTAATTTGCTTTTAAATTTAATAATAATTTTTCGCCGTCTTTAAGATTGTGTTGTTATTAACGTTCGTAATTTTTATCCATTATATTTCTAGATTCAATTTTTTTAAATTTGTTATATAGAATTTAGATTTTACTAGATTCTCATTGAATAGATTAAATTATCATATTTATGTAATCAAAGTTACTATATTTTTATTGACATTTAATATTTATTTTATTAATAAAATAAAATCAAGAATAATTTATACTTATAAAAATAATTTGTTTTTATTACTATTATTTTAATATATTTTTATACATAATTAAATCGCATCCAGTTCCCTACTAATAAACTGAACGATTCGGACGAGGATTTAGCTTATTATGTTATCATTTTGATTTTGATTTCATATTTTTCTCCGGGAAGAGTAACTTTACATTAGGATTTGTAGAGTAACAAGTCGCCGTTTCATATTTCATTATAAATTAATTTAACTGTTGTAAAGGATACTGTTTGTTCTAAACTACGCACAGAGGGTTAAAGACAAAGATCGAGCGATAAGGAGAGAAGAAATGTAAACAAGATAAGATTGAAATGGAATTGCGTGAGGTGGTTGTGTTTGAGTAAGTTTTCTCTGATTTCCCTTGGCTAGGGAAAGTCCCTGGGTCAGGGAAAGCCGAAAACGACATAAAGGGAGACCAAGACTTTGATCAGGAAACATAAAATATTGAAGTGGACCCTAAGTTTCTCTATACGCTACAGGATTTGCCTCTGGGCAAGACTTTTTACTCGTATATATTTAGATTTGAGTAAAATCTGTGGTATTCTATTTTGCTGATGAAAACTAGAGATATGTGATGTTCCTTTGATGAAACACTTTTTTTTGTCTGTGAAATTGTTACAAGAATAATTTTGTAATGTACTTTGCTTGTTGTAAGGATATGGAGAAAAACCAATGATCTAAAGATACGACTTTTGGTTTTTTAATCAAAATATTAATACGAGTTCGTTATTGTTTACGCTTTACCTACGCGTTCATGTGGGGTCATTTAACTTTGCCACTCTGAGAGACCCTAGAGTTTACGCACGCACTGCATCTAGGGAAGAACTCTGTACTTCTACCCTACCCTTAACAGAACTCAGATTTGTCTAGTATTGTTTATGCAGTTTCCATTGATACCCTAAAATCGTTAGCCTCATCTAAGGCACCTTCTACTAGTTTTATCAATCTTACCTTCTTCATAATCTCATAAGTCTCATCAGATAATCAATCATAGGACACTCTGGACTGTCCAGTCCGGTACCGGCTCTAAAGCTACTATTTCTTAGCCTACCTTTATAAAATTGTTTTTTATTTATTTATTTTTTTAAGTTTATTATGTATTACCCTCACTTACCTATTTAATTAAAAATGCACATTTCCCGTAAAGGATTTTAAAACTACTACTTCCAACTAAGAGTGATGAATTCAAAATGAAAATTCAACTTTACAGCAGTACAAACCATGTTTTAAAATCAAATGTTCCCTTTTAAAACCACCCAGGCATTTCTTCTTTAATAAACAGAGGAAGTAACAAATATTGTGTACTTGGAAAAATTAATTAAAACCATGTTTTTCAGGCCTACCAACATAATCCTTCAGATAAAGACCCTTTATTTACACAGTAAGTGACCCTTGAAAGAATAAACAGTGCCGCAAATGTAACAACATGAAAATCATTTTAAACAATATGTTGTTCGTTCTAAAAACGGACATATTCTTGAAACTTTATTCATTTAAAAGCTTGGCAACTCTGATTTTAACTTGTGTGACTTGACATTAAATTGTAGATTATAAATAACATTTTATGTAAAACGTTTTTAATTTTCCATGTTTTTATCTTTGTGTTTTTTTTCGTTGCATTGGTTTAATTATGCCATATTATTGATTTTTTATTTTTCCTCATTAATACCTTCTAGTCTAAGAGCTGAACCTGAGGAAAAGTAACTAATTTTTTACTACTTCAAACCAAATTTTTCTTTAAATATACCTCAAATTATAAAGAAAAAAATAGTCTCCCTATCCAAAGTAGAGTCCTTCATATAACTGCGCATGCTTAAAATTTTATAAAATTGCACCAAATTTCAGCTTTCTTTAAATAAGTGGTTCCCTGTAGGTCGTGTGCAAATCATAAAGAGAACATTTTTTAAAGATGTTAAAACGTCCAATAAAGCTAGCGTTCAATCATCAAAATCGGATTGTTACAACCAAAGTTATGGCTCTTTTATGGCTCTCACCAAAAAAAAATTAATCTGTGCAAAATTAAGTATTTTAAAAAAATATTGACTATTGACTTTTCATGAATTTTTTTGGCCATTTAACGAATATCATAACTTTAGTTGTAGTTAGTCGATTTTGACGAAAGAACACTCGTATTATAGAAAATTTCATCTGCTTTAAAAATGTTTTCTTCACGTTTTGTAAACGACCTTCAGGGAACCACTTATTACAAGAAAACTAAAATTTGTGCGATATTTTATCGAGCGCATTCATATGAAAGGCTCCACTCTGGATAGGCAAACTATACTTTTTCTTCATATTTAGGGTATATTTTCAGAAATATTTTGTTTGAAATAAACTTACTCACATTTTTTAGGTCTGGCTCTTGGACTATTAGACAAAGAATGTATAAATGAAGAAAGGTGGTCCACGGATTTCATATTTCGGACAAGAAAATGTTAGTTCCGTAGCAAGTTAACAGGAGCGCTAATGTGTAATTTATTAGTTTCCCCATGTTAACTACTAGAATGCGCCACTGTCTTATTTTCAGCAAACTACTGATGGCGCAAAACTGATAAATTCAAGTAATTGCTTTGCGTAATAATGACCAATTTCAAGTAGATACTCATGTCGTTAAAATGGTTATAAAGGACAAGATGATTTTGTATTATACTAACTTAGAAAAGTGGGAGGATGTTCTAGTAAAGAGAGTTAGTTTCAGAGCTGCCGCTAGATGCCAGCAATAAGTTAAGTTTCACCTTTTGTCGACCCTCGTGTACCTTCCGACACCTAGTATATTCTTTGACCGTTGGTCAACAGGTCAAGACGTTGTTTACACTAAAAATCCAACATTATTTAAAATTCATACGACACGCAATAATGATCGGATCAATGTGAAATTTAACAGTCATGTAGTCATGTATGACCGACAAATGTCCCATGTTTTCTCATTATCAGCATTAGTTCATTTTTTAAAGATAAATAAATTTGGTGATTTTTCTATTCTGAGGACAAGCGAATCGAGTCCAGAGTAGTACGGATGAGCGTAGATAATCCGATGTGGCCAGGACAAGTTCCGAGGTAACCCGCATCCAATTTGAATTGTATTGTTACAACTTATAATAATTGCAAATCAATTATGTCAGATAAAAACTGTAAATGAGGGATTTCAAAATGTAATAGAGATAAATGAATGTGAACTGTGGTTCACTGCGTCCATTGACCTGTGGTGCACCGCCTCCATTGAACTGTGGTGCACTGCGTCTATTGAACTATGGTGTACTGCGTCCATTGAACTGTGGTGCACTGCGTCCATTGAACTGTGGTGCACTGCGTCCATTGAACTGGTGCACTGCGTCCATTGAACGTGGTGCACTGCGTCATTGAACTGTGGTGCACTGCGTCCATTGAACTGTGGTGCACTGCGTCCATTGAACTGTGGTGCACTGCATCCATTGAACTATGGTGCACTGCGTCAATTGAACTGTGGTGCACTGCGTCCATATTTTTTTTTGGCATTGGTCGACTTGGACCATACAGCCATATAATACTGCGTCCATTGCACTGTGGTGCACTGCGTCCATTGAAGAATGTATATCTTCAATGGACTTATAGCAAATCTAAACGTAGATTTGCTATAATTGTATCTAACTAAATTCAATGACATATTATTAAAAAAAATTTTACGCATAATCTGGCTGTATACAATATCATTCCTAAATGTCTTTGCAAGATCTATAGAATTCAAGATCAATCTTTTTCATGCCGTCAATTTAAAAACTTCATTTTTTTGGAAATGATGTCAAATAGTCAGAGGTAATTAAGATTTAATAGACTGTTAATAAATCTCAATATCACGGTCATTGCTGAAATGCATGACCATTTATGACATCAGATTAAAGATGAAAGCTCGAAAAGTTAAGATTGTTGTCAGTGTTGTTCTTCTTTTGTTATCCCTTGTTATGTTGATGATATAGTGATGCTATCATTTTTAAGAAGGGAGTTTTTATGCCTTTGGGAATATCTGTTGTCACCCTTCTGAGTGGAAAAAATCAAGAATGTCCTTTGTAAGAGAAATGTCTTGACTTGACGGTAATCATGATTTTCAAGGGTGACGATTGCCTGCTGTCTTGCTGACAGGAAATAAATAGATATGATAATACATTATCATGGCATATTTGTCAACTTCTGATTTTTTTCTTCCCCTTTTGTTGTCTTGCATTATTATATAAGTATACTTTTCAGCTAAAACTGAGATTTGGTTGTTAGTTTCTAAAATAATATTCCTTTTAAGTTCTCTTCATTTACTCCATATTGTAGGTAAGAAAATTTATGTGTTGGGACTCCAAAATCAGAAACCAGGATTTCAACTGAATTTTCCGTTTGAGATGTTTTAAAGAACTTTTAAGTTATTTTTTGTTAAGCTGTCTGCCTATATTTGTGCAGGCATAAGTGCGGATTTTTGGACGTGAGTTTGTGCGTGTCTGTTATCAGCGTTGTTCCTAGTGTTTTCATGCTTCGAGACTTGGCTTAAAAATCAATCCTCAGGCCTAGTTATGCTTTTCATTTTTTTTGTCGTTAACTGTCCTTAGTGACTCAACCAAAAATGCATAAAGCCATAAACACAGCCATATTACACGGTTTATAAAAATTTATCAATTAAATAATTATAAATATACTATATAGAGATGTCAGTGAAGCGAATATTAGGAGAATAAATGTCTGCAACTCATTAAACATTTATTAATACTCATAGTGCTGGTGTGAGATTGGCACTGTCAACATTCTATGTATCTTCTCTATCACTACCTATACCAATGTTTTATACATAAAAGTATAAGTTTGATTACAGATTAACCCGCAATCCAACTTATCCTTCATCTTTACAATATTGCTAAGACCATAGTTTAAAATTAACTCGCGGTATACTAAGTGGTGACGTATCAACAGAAAATAAAATCTAGAAATAGAAAATAAACTAGAGATAAATAGAAACGTATAAAAAATATAAATGCGAAAATCGTTTTTACAAATTTCTCCTCCTAAATATAAATACGAGAAATAAAATAAAGGACAAATAAAATAAAGAACAAATAAAATAAAGGGAAACAAACTACAATATCGAGTATAGCAACGAAATAAAAAGGAAAATACTGAAATAAAATTTCAAAGTAAAAGGTATTGTAATAAAAATTCGTGCATTCTGCCTTGTTGGAGTGTGAGGAAGGAGGGTTGCTCTATTGGATTGAATGCCCCTTCCAATCTAGGGGCATTCGATTCACCTCTTATGTCGGAGAAGGGGAAATGTACAGAAAGGGATTTTTCTATTTTGTTTCTGGTCTCCAGGGCACGGTAGGCTCGCAGGTATTATTGCTCGAATCTTGTGAATAATTTCAGGTAGAACTCTTTTTCTGAAGTTTCACTGTTCCTTTAGGCTTACTTTCTTTGTATCCTTTTTTTTTTGGATATTTAAAGTATTATTTCCTCTCTTTGAGATAACTTTATTGTCTTATTTATTTATATTTTTGTACTTAGATATTTTTATGGTTACAAAATAAATTGAAACATCATCATGTTAGTTACGATTTGGGTTATGACTTTGATCAGGCTTATGAGAGAGTGAGAGGCAAGTGTCGTCAATCATTAATCATTTTATTATCTAAATAATTCTAGAAAGTTACGTAATTTAGAAGACGTAGGTAAATGTTGGCGTATTACATTTTAGGTTCATGTTTTCTATAATTCAGCCATTAGGACGAATATTAGCTGTAATTCTGGATAGAATGAATTGGAAAACTAAATATCGGATATAATAGTAGAACGTTTCGTTTCACTGTTTACCGGTGCACACTCATGCACAAGTGTTAATACTCAATTCACTTAAAGTTTTAGAATTGGACTAGAGGCTTTTGGTCTCTAGTCCAACCAGCTTGGCCAACCAGCTACTTAGGCGTTCGTGAAAAAAGCAGCTTGGTGGTTTTTCTTAATGCAGCTTTTAGTTCTTGTAGTTTTTTAAGTGGCCACGATATTAGCTAATTTAAAAATTTATTATTAGTAATAATATAATAATAATATAAATATAGTAATAATATAATAATAAAAAAATAATAATATAGTATTATTATATAAACCGTAAATTGTTTATATACAATTACATATGTCTATCGATCAGAACTAATACTTATAAATTTTGATGTCTTTATTGTTGTTGGGTAAAGGCGTCATAACTATTTAATAAACAGGACATTCATGAAGTTGGCATTGTACTAAAATTCATTTTGGCCCAAGAGAGCAATCGTGTCCCGCAGAAACGTCGAGAAACAAAATATCGTATTTACACACACACACACACATATCCTTCATTAATGGATCACCTTTTAACTTCCCCCCCCCTTCCCACCTCAAGATCCCAACCTCATTGGCTTATTACTATAAAAGCCAATAACTACTTATAGCTATAAGCTTATTATATTATATAATATATATATATATATATATATATATATATATATATATATATATATATTATATATATATATATATATATATATATATATATATATATATATAATATATATAATATAGCTTATAGCTAATTTATAAGCTATAATTTTAATATTGACTCTTTTGTCTCATCTAACGGTGCATCAAAAATTTGACCGTTATGTATCCTCCCGAGTCAAAAATTTTTATTTTTAAAACCAACTTTAAAAAAAAAACAGTCACAAAAGTATGCAGTTAAAACAAAAGCATTATTGTTTGATAATATTTACTTAAGTCCTTTGAACTTTAAAAAAATATAAAATTTTATCTGACAATTTTGACTATTTAAAAGAAACGGTGAGATAAATTTTGACAAGTCAAGACAACTTACTTCACGGAGTGGGTTCTTCTTTTAATATCATAACGGAATATTTTTACTTTTCCTTATTCATATTGTAGGTATATTGGAAAAGTATTGAAAGCCGGCTTTGTTATTAATAATTATTACAAGTGAAGAGACGAAAAGTGGTTTAGCTTTATTTCTTCTTGCTGTAAAACACGTTATTTCAATTTGTGACGATAGAATAACCAATTACCTACAAATCCTTAACCTTTGAATATGAATTGCTAATTTAATAATTTTGTCTAACTTATAAATAAAATAACGAATTCGTTTATTTACTTGAATACATCGTTAATTTGGGGAGAAAATGGTTACATTTTTTCCTCCTTTAATTGTAGCACTTTGTTCGCTTTTAAAAGAAAATTGTTAAATGTTAAAAAAAAATAAATAAAAAAGAAACAATTTTGGTACGAACCAAGCTTTTAATTTGTTAAAATTATCGTTTTGACTATTACTATGGAATAAATTATCGTCAGCATATCTTATATTTATTGAAACTGGTTAGTTTGTTTATTTTTAAAAAAATTATATTTCTCCTCTTAGAACAAACTTATTGCTAAGTCGTATTATTAAGTAACGTATAAAAGAATTAAGTACTAAATGAAGTTGACTTAAACAATAAGGCACTAATACAGATGACTTCTAACTTTTAAAAAAGTGGTATAAGTAGACACTGAAGGACAAATTAATGCCGTTTTCATGTAAATCACTTCCAAGAGTCTTTTTTCAAAAGCTACTTGTACAGAGGTTTTGGATTTTATAAAAAAATTCTCGCAACCAAGTTACTAAAGAGTCTTCTCTTGAATTTTTTATTTGGCCTAATGAACGTCTAGAGGGTGACGAATGGGCCAGAGAAACTCTTACTTTCAGTTTTTTTTACGAAAAAAGAAAACAAGTTTTCTGGAAATTTGTTGTGCCCCACTGCCCCAACTCCTACGTTGGAACCCTGTTTTCAGGCACACTAACAATTAATATTTATGGAACTGTTTCAAGCGACACAAATTGTTTTATTGCCTCTTGCTCTTTACTTCGTTTTCATCTTCCTCATCCTTATAATAAAGTATTGTAAAGACAATAAGTGTTTCCTTAGTATTCTAGACATGGTAAATCTAGAATATACTATTAGGCACTTACAATAAAGTTAGTGTTATCGAGACGAGAGTGTAAGAATGGGTTAGTATTATCAGTCCACAAGCGAATTTTTATTAAAAAATCTCATAAGCTAGTTTTTTCTCATGAAAATTCGCTCAAATTACCCTTATTGGATGATTGAATTGGAGGGGATAAACTATTTCGTTTGTTTACTTTAGCCTCTTTATACTACAGCTAAATATTCTTAGCTTACAAATAGTATATCTACTTTTTAGACTACACCAAAAATTAGAGTGAATCTGTGAGAATTGGATCTCTGACTAATAATAAAAATGATTAACATATGAGTTCTTGTTGTCTAATTACCATTTGAAGCGTATCTGTGCGATTTTAGACATCATTTGGAGTTCTTAATAAAAAGATAAACAAATAGATTTATCTTTATTACAATATTGGAATTCAGAAAGGGGCGTGTTTTCATTTTTGAAATTTAGCACAGATTGGAGATTTTTCAATTAAAATGTATTTGATTTATTTGTTTTTGTGTTAGGAAACGAAAGATTGTTTTATAATTGTTTCAACGTGATTAATTTACAAAAACAAATTACTATTATTTTCCCAACACATTTTTAACGTAACCGCAACAGTTAACAAAAGCTGTAAAAAATAGGGGTTTGGGGTTCCTCAGAAGTTTTATTACTGTATCGAATTCGCTACACTCATCCTAACTATCTCGGACTTGCTTTGCTTCTCAGAATATGGAAATCACCAAAATTATATTAAATACCTAAAGTACCTTTTAGCGAACTTTAATTAGATGTGTAATTTATTGTTTATTTTTCGGTCACAGCTTAAAATTGATTTCGTAATTATGAAATATGTTAATAGATTATATATGCAAGTATAGAATAAACTTGTGTATTGATAAAAAACCAATTAGTGCTGTTTTATTGGAAGAAAAACTTTAAATTAAATTTAAACGACGCAGTAAACTTTTCATCAACTAAAACTTTTTCTTTTCATTCGAGAGCCTTTGAAAGACTTTTTATTTCAATATTTTATTAAAGTGATTGATTTTTACCTCGATTATTATTATTATTTTTATGGAGTATTTCGAGGAGGAAAAATATTTTTTAATTAAGGTCTAAACGAGGAAAAATTACTGCAAATTTCATTCGGGTTTGCGGAGTAAAGTTTTTATTTTACGATGACCCTACTGGTGGAAACTTTAATTACAAAACCACTGCGTTTTAAAGTCCTACTTTGGAGTGGACTTGGCAAACTTACTTAATGCCCCCTGCGGGGTAGGGGGGCTCCACTACAAAACCACGAGCTTTTCATCAAAACCAATGTGTACTCTGGCTTCTTAATGAGATCACTAACTTTTTGTTTACAATTTCATCTTCCTCTTCTCCTTTCTCTTTCTCCTTCTTCCTCTCTCTTTCTCCTCCGCCTTCCTCTTTCTCTCCTTTCTCATCCTCTTCTCCATCTTTCTCTCTCTCATTTATTTTCTCTCTCTGCCTCGTTCATTCCTATCTTCGTATACATACTTTTATAAACTCTTGTGAAAGTTATTTACACTGATAGAAAATAAAATACAATCGGGGTGAAAAATGTATTCAGAAAATTTTAAACTCGTTTTTAAAACATCAAATGTATTTGTAATTTTCGATACATAAATATTACAAGTAATAATTGCAGATACAAAAGTCGAAGTACCTACGTTTTCGAGTATAAATTCATCTATAAACGTTCACATGAAGCTTACAAAAATTGTTTTAGTTAAATAAAAATTTAACTATACAAGTGGATCAATTGCTGATTTTATAGCATACATATTTTATATCAAACTTAAAGAAAAGTCAAATCCTCGTTGTAGAGAAAATTAAAGATGACGTTTTTGTACAATTTCGAAAACATCTTCAGTGGCACACAGAGTAAATGTATGAGTATAGTGTTGTGTATATTTCTTCTTGTCTATTTAGTTCTTTCTTATATATCACACATTAAAGGCGTTGTAGGATATTCCATTTTCTAATTTTTTATTCAACTTGTCCAAACTGGGATACTATACACTTTATATAGCTATGTATAACTATATATAGTCCTGCATCTCCAGATTCAATTTCTATGAAGGATCCATCTGTTCAAGCTACAAGAGTAGCTCTATCAAAAATTACTTTTCCTAGTTCCTAATCAATTTTTCAATGATATCCTACTTGAAATTTCTATAAATATTTACCTGAATTGTTAGATGTATTGACAGGTACTAGTTTGAGAAATCTCAGTCGAGGCTAATAAATATTTACCTGAATTGTTAGCTGTATTTATTTATTAATTTACATACTTGAGGTTACTCTATTACAAAGTTTCTCAATTGTCAAAATTTTACAATTAAAAGGCAAATAGATTATAAATTATTCAATAGACTGCATAAACATAGGCAGCATAACTTGAATAACAAACTTGATTAAAAAAACAAAACAAAAAAACATAACATAACACAAGAAACACTAAACATTTAAGGTGGGAATACTAAATTATCAGCTAAATATTCGTTAACATTATAGTAGGCTTTCTCGAGTAACAATGTTTTAATGCTTTTTTTGAAATTTTTGGGTGGAAGTTCAACTATTGATAGTATAGCTGTATTGCTGAAGTTCCATTAATCCACCCCTACAGTGTCTAAAAGCTGGTCAAAGGATCCAAAGCTGCTAATGGAGTTGTCTTTATAGCTCCTGTAGTTTCTTTACATGCTAACATTTGGAACGAGGCAAGTCTGTTTTCAAGCTTGCTGATGCGATGCTACCAGATTAAAGGGCCATAAAGTAATTTAGGCATCACGATTGCTGTATATGTTTGTTATATGACTATGGCGGTGAGGCCCTAAGCATTACGATTGCTGAATATGATTATTATATGACTATGGCGGTGAGCCCCTAAGTAATTTTGCCAAATGCATTTCAAAACTGCCAGAAAGTCAAGGTGGCTTTTTCTGTCACTTTTCTAGTGTGAGCGCTCTACTTTTCTAGTTGCGCTACCCTCTTAGACCTTTCAACAAACAAAATATTTCACTCTCTTACATTTAACACATTTTATACTTTATATTGTATCATATTTATAAATAAATATGAACATATCTCATTAAATACAATTTTTTAAGGTATATTAAAATTTTATTCCAATTACATAAAATGCATTTAAATATATATTTAAATCTAATTTAAATACATTTTATCTTGTATGCATATTGTATTTGAAGTACATTCCAACATAGTTTAAATACTTGAAACCTAAACAATTGTCTGTCTACCCTTGCCTTCTTCTTCAGAAAATCTATCCCACTATAATGTCAACTTCATTAGCTCGTATTTCCTTTGGGAATTCGGCAAAAATGTAACTTATTCCCTTAAAAAGGGAAATCAATAACGTGGTTTAATCATTGCACTTTATGTATTTACTTGTAGCAGCAACTTCATCA
>JACMZG010001870.1:5967136-6032136 GCA_018340805.1 Microvelia longipes | reverse complement strand
CTGGCTGGATTTAAACGCTCGAAGTCCAGGTTGTAAAGCGAGCATGAGCACACTACCAATGAGCTACATGTCCTCGTAATTGTATTTGTATAAAATTAAAATTCTCCGTAGTAATATTTACTTTTTTAAATCAGGTTTTGCCAATTTTATAGCGTCATCTCTTGGGTTCCATGGTGCTTAAGGGGGGAGAGAAGATTTCCTACCTTGACATTTTTAACCTACTGACTACTATCCCATTCAGTCAGTACAATGAAAGGCACCAAAGTGTCCACAGCGAGCCAAGCAGGCCTTCAAAGCGGAGAAAGGGGAAGCAAGGTGAGGTGGCAAAATAAAAATTCGCTTAATACATTGAAAAAGATATGTCATGAAAAATATGATACCGTCAACCAAACAATCAATATGGCATCTTGTGAGGGGGTCGCGCGAAGACCCCTGTTTGTTTCTCTATAAGTTTGACCGCGATCTAGTCAAATTTAAAGTAAATAATATTCCCATTTATGTTTCTATTTTACGTGAACTCAACCAGAAATGAGGAAAGAGGTAAAACACATAAATTGTGATATTTTCTCATATCTGAATAGAGGTTAAGTTTTCCTTGTTTGATTTTTCCCTGAGGAAAAAGTGCTTGTTCTTTTCTTTCGTAATACTGTTCAGCGCATTAAAAAAAACAAGAATGTCTCCTGAAGGGGTGCCAAAACAACAAAACTTCAATTTCTAAACCTACCCTGGGAAATTTGTACCTTGTGTCAAATATAAGGACCTCAGTCGGAAAATTGAAAAGAAAACTCATAAAAAATATTTTATGTTAAAGGGGAGTTTCCCCGAAAAAAATGTTTGATTTTCCACACTATATTTTTTATTAAAGAATTTTCTACCAAAATATGGTATTTTATAGTCAATGTTTTTGTTAAGTCATTTACTTAACATTTTTGATAGTTTATGGAATGGTATGTATGCGCTTTTACGTATTAAAACATAACTCAATTTTAATATCAGGTTGAACTTTAGTTTGTAAATACAAGGAAAACATTTGGTTTATTATTTGACGATCATGACGTTAAAGACGCTAATTAATGTCTCTCCACAGAATCTTCAAGTAAAATCAATCTGTGGAATCAGTTTGTAATAGTTTTTAGGTGATTCTACTATTTAATTTTATATTTAAATAGTAAACTTTATATAAAATTATTTAAAGTTTAGAGAACCCGAATATACTTTTGTTGTACATAAGTGACTAGGGTGTAAAAATTTATTTTACCAAGCATTCACATGTATATTAAGTCTTTATATAGGTAAGCTTATATTATATGAAATAATAACAAAAGTAAACTATTTATTGTTGGAAAAAAATTACATTATCACCAGTGAGCAAGTACAGTGTACAAATTGAGCTTGATTGCTTACAAACAGAGCTTATGCCTGTTCATCGTTTCCTACTCACAGAACATTTCTTCCACTAACAGAGCTGGTTCGCCTAATCATATTTTCCTAGTAGCAGAGCATTTCTTCCACTAACAGAGCTGGTTTGCCTGATCATCTTGTCTTAGTAGCAGAGCATTTCTTCTACTAACAGAGCTGGTTTGCCTGATCATCTTGTCTTAGTAGCAGAGCATTTCTTCCACTAACAGAGCTGGTTTGCCTGATCATCTTGTCTTAGTAGCAGAGCATTTCTCCTACTAACAGAGCAGGTTTGCCTGATCATCTTTTCCTAGTAGCAGAGCATTTCTTCTACTAACAGAGCTGGTTTGCCTGATCATATTTTCCTAGTAGCAGATCATTTCTTCCACTAACAGAGCAGGTTTGCCTGATCATCTTTTCCTAGTAGCAGAGCATTTCTTCTACTAACAGAGCTGGTTTGCCTGATCATATTTTCCTAGTAGCAGAGCATTTCTTCTACTAACAGAGCTGGTTTGCCTGATCATATTTTCCTAGTAGCAGAGCATTTCGCCCACTAACAGAGTTTGTTTGCTTAAAAAAAGCGTTTTTGCATTTTGCATGTTACATTGCCTAGATGCAGCATTGCATTTTGCATGTTACATTGCCTAGATGCAGCATTACATTTTGCATGTTACATTGCCTAGATGTAGCATTGCATTTTGCTTGTTACATTGCTTAGATGTCTCTCGCACAATTTATCTTGTGTCAAATATTGTACATATTTGTTTCTAAATTAAGCACAATCAACCAATAATTAAAAATACAATCAAAAATCTTACAGAGGCCAAATTGTTGCTATTTTGTATTATTTGTTGTTGCAAGACATATTGTCAGGGCATTATAGAATATTTAGCGTGTATTGTCACTCGATCCTATATCGCTACGCTGAGCCGTTTGTGCGATACCGGTTCTATTCGTGGCCACATTATTGTAATCTAAAAATTTTGCTATTGCCAGTCCCATGGCCTTGGCAGAAACAATGCCACTCTCGAATTTATTTTTAACACCATAAAAATTAAATATAGAAGTTTTAACAGAAGAAGAAAACTAAATCCAAGGAACATTTGGAAGAAATTGTGATAAATCATAAAATATGTTGTTTTATTTAAAACATTTTTTACTAGTTTTTATTTAGATAAATATTTACCTTGTATAGACAGAAAACTTTTTATTTCTTCTCATGATTTATTTGTTCTTACTTGTTTGATTTATTATATTTTTGACTTGTCTCGTATTTTCTTTGAATGACAGCCAAAGAGAATCCAATAAAGACATATGTTGATGGAAATGTAACACCGGAAACAGAATCAGTATCAATTTTAAAAGTGAATAAATTTTCCTGGATTTTTTTAAAAATACGATAAAACTTTTATGATAAAACTGGCGCAAAATAAACTTTGTTTAATGCTTTGTTCAAATTAATTTTGGTATAATAGGCTTAGTTTTTTATAACTTATGGAATAAACATCTGCATTTACATAAAGTTGCAGATGAAGTAGACGTTCCGACTTTAGTAAGTACTAAGAACCTTACAGTTGTAGAACTATTAATTAGATTATAGAGATAGGGGGACCACTTGTTCTAACTCTAGTAAGTACCTCACTTATTTTAAGCCTTAGTTACTCAGTATCTTACAGTTGTAGAACTATTAGATAAGTTTATAGAAAGAAAGGGGAACCACTTGTTCTATATCTAGTAAGTAGCTCACTTATTTGAGGCCTTAGTTTAACTTCCTCTCGCAGGAATTTAAAACCATTAGCACACCATTGTCGCCAAAGCAAGTGTAACAGATACCATACTGACCAGGATTCGAACTTAAAACGGACAGTGGAGGTTAGCTAGTAAGATGTAAATAGAATCTCCTTAAGGCACTGGGGCAATTTTAAACCTATCATCAGCATTTAGTTAAAAAATTACTAAGTGCATTCCCACACACAACACACAGCATGATGGGGAAAATTCATAAAACGGATAATTATGATGAAACTTTAGTTTTGAAATTTTGATTTATTAGGCAGAATAATTTTTTATACCTAAAATAATAGCTGAGGAAAAGTAAAAAAACAAGATTTGTTAACATAGCGTTATATATGTCAAACGATAAGTCCAGAACTATGATTTGTTTACATAGCGTTATATATGCCAAACGATAAATCCAGAACTATGATTTAAATTTTAACCTTATTTGGTATTCATATTTTAAATACATATGAGTATAATATGAATTAAATTTGAGCTCATTTCAATAATTTTGTAATAAGATTTTGTGAATATTTTCACAAATAATTTTGTTTTATTGTTACATTTAAAAACAATAGGGGTCTGTACTTTTACGAAGACTATTTTTTATCTAATATATATATATATATATATATATATATATATATAATATATATATATATATATATATATATATATATATATATATATATATATAACTATATATATATAATATATATATATATATATATATATATATATATATATATTTATTTAATATATTCTGTTGTTCGCTATTATTTCTAAAATTTAATTTTAAGTAACTCAATCATCAATTAATAAAATTACCGTAAATTATAATATTAAAACTATTTGTCTAATGTTACCACAACTGATTAACTGTGTCTAATTAACATTTAAATTCTAATTAATTAGGCCTGATTATAATTATATAATTGAAAGGGAAAATCAATTACATGAACTGCAATTATCTACTTGGAATTGCTCTATATTATAATTATAATTAGGGGGTGATCCAATTTCGCTGAAAAAACACAATTTTATTCAACAGTTTGATATATAAGGCATAGAGATGAAATACATTAAAATAACAGTGATGTAAACCTTAAAAAAATTATTTTGTGGAGGTACGAAGTTGTGAAAATTTCTTTTGGAATGCTTGATTTCTTGCTCATAAATACATTTTCATGGGCAGGGCAAGAATACATTGTTGTTTGATTTATTAGTTAATGCATTCTATTCGAATAATACATATGAAGTCGATTAGTAAGCAATTTTTCTTGGATCTTTTTGCGCATGTTTTGTTCATTACATACGCTGTTCTTAAACTATCACGTCATTATTAGATTCTTCAATTAACTTTTATCGTTTGACATATATAACGCTAAGACGTAGTTAGTCTGTTTATTATTTTTTTTTATCGAGCTTTCAATTTTTCATAAATACATACAATAAGACCCGCTAAAATGTTTTCGCGAATTTTAGAAGAAAAAATGAGCTTATAAGGTTAGGTTCATGCAGGGAGGTAGGGGTTGGTTGAAATTTTTGGAAGGAGGCGGATATATATATATATATATATATATATATATATATATTAATATATATATATATATATATATATATTATATTATTTGTGGTGTGTGTGTGTACGAGATATAGTCGTTTCTTTGGAACACAATAACTTTAAGCGCTTTCATAGATCGAATTTAAATTTAGTACAAAAATAATTTGTTATAGTCCCGAACCCTATTGAGTATAATTATTTTGACGTCATTAACCCACAATAATGACTAAGCAAAAATTTAAATGAAACCCTTATTTGCGTCATTTTTAGATGAAAATGTGCTAAAAGTATGAATAGTTCAAGTTGTTTAACTTGAATTAACTTAATTAAGGGGAAAAAGTTTTTCTTGACTTTTTCCCAAACTTAAATTGTAATGAAAACTACTTTTAATTGTTGTTATTTCTGAAATATTTCCCTCTTGACTTTGGTTTTAAAGAGACTTTTTAAATACATAAGAAAATATCAAGGTCTTTTTTCCCGCAGCTTTTCTCATCCCAAAAGTTTGATAAAATAATGCAAAAAAAAGAAAATGGAAAAGTTGCAAAAGTAATTTCTTAAGTTGAGAAACATTTTACTAATTAAAACAGGTCGCATGAGTTTTAGATGTTAGTTAAAACTGTAAATAATAATTTAGCTTTGATATGCAGACCGCTTATTTTGTTTTTCTTTTATGTAGTGATTTTTAATTCTTCAATACCACTAACCCAACAGGCATAGCAAGTATGCAACACTTTGCAAAATGAAGCTACTTTATGTGCTTTCGTTAGATCCTTCTACTGCTATAATCATCTTACCACTGTTTGAATCGTAGGTGATAATAAAATGGTTATAGACCAAGAGCCCAGGGGTATTTTGTTAATAAAAAGTGTAATGGCTAGAACCGGTCTCAATTTTTCGTAAATACTTTTCTAAACAAGGATCTGCAATTCTGCCGACTCGTATCGGATGGGTGTCCCAGGCAGAACCTTTGACCCCCTAAAGTGCGTTCTGCCTGGGACACCTATCCGATACGAGTCGGTAGAATTGTAGATCCTTGTTCAGGAAGGTATTTACGAAAAATTGAGACCAGTTCCAGCCATTACACTGTTTGTTAACTTAGGTGGTAAATTTGACCTGTAAAGTGCGTTCTGCCTGGGACACCCATCCGATACGTGTCGGTAGAATTGCAGATCCTTGTTCAGGAAGGTATTTACGAAAAATTGAGACCGGTTTGGCAGCCATTACACTTTTTATTAACAAAACACCCCTGGGCTCTTGGTCTATTATTGGTTATTTCTTAATAAATATCGATAAAAAATTATTAAAAGTGGTTAAAATAGTGATGATGAAAACTGTGTGATAAAATCCTTTATAATAAACATTACTACAAAATCCAATTATATAAAAATCGGGTACGGGGTACCTCGGAACTTTTCTATTTTACTACCGTATTTATTTCGGAAAAATCTAATAAACCTCACTGTTACCATTTTGTTTAATTCCGATATAATAGATAGTACAAGTTCCGATTTGTAAGAATTCAAGGCTTAAATAGTATAAATTATGTAAAAGAAAACATCAAAAACCGATGTGTCTAAAATGCTCAAAAACGTTAGATTTCACTACCGTATTTTGTATTTATTTCAGAAAAATCAAACAATACTCGCTCGGTTTTCCCGATAAAATATATGTTTATCTTTCGATTTTATAACAGTTTAATGTTTGAACACTGCAAATTATATTAAAAAATACATCGTAAAGATTTGATCCTATGGAAATACATGGGAATTTTGATTTGTTTTTGAAGTGAGGTAGGTTAGAATTGCAATCCATATAGTTGCGAATAGGTTAACCTTGTTGAGCTGTGTAGTGCTCAGACCAGCTTTTTTATTTCTATCTGTGTTGTGATTATTTGTTTAAGACAAAAAACTTTATAGGGACCTCTATTTTAAAAAGTCAAGCTTTTGAGGAGGAATAGGTCCTAATTAATTAAAAAAACTAATTTTGCCGAGCTTTCGATATAATTTTTATCTTTTTCATAATTGAATATTATTTTAAAATTGAAATAATGAATGTCTAGTTGTTAAGTTTATTGTGTATTTTTAATTTCTTATATTTGTATTTGTATATTACAACGACGTGTTACATCCACATAAGTGGCTTTTGTTATAAATAAAAATAAATAAAATAATAATAACAAAAAACAATTACCTGGTTGCTAACAAATAGATGTTTAAACAACAACTAGAGTAACAGAAAAATAATTCCGTTAATAACAAAAAAGAAAATAAATCTATTTGTTAGCAACCATGTAACTGTTTTTGTAATTATTATTATGTTAAGCCTTGAAAAAGATAGCTCGGCAAAATTAGTTTTTTTATGAATTAGGACCTATTCCTTCACAAAAGCTTGAATAATGCGAGCTTGTTTGTTTAATAATTAATAAGTATTATAAGAGTTATTAATAGTAAGCCATTATAAACATTTAGGACTATTGAATGACTTAAATCTTTTATCTTCTTAAAATTGTTTAGCTAGACACAAGACTAGTTACAATTATGATTTACGGCCCAATACAAAGGTAAAATTCATGTTGAATCCTTTATAAAAGATGGAAAATATTTTTAAAGAGAAGAGAAATTTTATATTGTTAGGTTGGTAGCGCTGGGAGGGGGATGTTGAAGCCCTTTGTAGGGCCGTCATCTCTTCAGTAGGAGTCCGGCTTTAGAGTGGGACGTCTGTGTCTCGCTCTCTTAATAGTCGATATTTATTTCTACAACTTTTTATCATTAACTCTTATCAGTGGAGCTTATTAATTACAAAATGGATTATTTCATTAATTGATTGTGTGATTTATTATTAAAAACTTTAACTATTCGTGAGTTTTGTTTTTGTAAAATTCTGTTAATAATGATTTTAAAGTAGAAACTTTTTTTGCGATATTTATTTTTTGGTTTTAGTTCGTATTTTTGAAAATTAGTAATGAATATGTACGGTCACCGGTATTCTGAACCTCAGTACACCCCTCCCTTGCCCAGGAGAAATGTACCTACTAATCAAAGGTAATTTTGCAAATTTTTAATTTCAGTACAAAAAAACTAAATCCATTTCTTTCAGGTTATCTTGGCTGTCTGATAACAATTTACTGAATTATTTACGATTTAGTCCGCTTAATCTCTTGAAACAGTGATTTAAACTAAATACATGGTTAAGTTGCCATTAGTTATTTATTCATCAAACAACAGTAATTTGCGAATGTTGACGTTTTAGGTTAAATTCAAGTACGATCAGTTTTTCCTCCTTTGCAGCTTTAGAATTCATATTTATACACACGATAATAAATAATAATAAATATTTTTTATTAACCATCTACTAAAAAATTGCGCTATTGAATGGGTAAGACGAAATTCAGCGAATTGTAGTTTATTTTTCTCTTCAAAACTTCTTTGGACAAATATATTTAAAAAATAAACAAAGCCATTATTCTGTTTATTATAATAAATTTTAAATAATGATTATAATGAGTTTAAATAAATCGGGAAATAAACGAGAAACATTCAATGTTTCTCGTTGAGTATCGGAAGGAATTGGAACATAAGCTGTACTTCATAAATATTGCTGTGAAAAAATCCTCTCTTACGTTCCATTAGAGTTATAAAATTAAAATTTCATTTTTTTGCTTCTAATTAAAATCGCTACATTTGTCTTGTTTGATTGTTATAATTTGTAAGCATATGAAACATAAGCAGTATTTCTCAGATACTTACTATGCAGTTTTTACAGAAAATTACTGTTGAGTACTTTTCAATTAGTTACTGTAGAGTACTTCACAATCAGTTACTGTAGAGTACTATACAATTAGTAACTGTAGAGTACTTCTCAATCATTTACTGTAGAGTACTTCACTATTAGTTATTGTAGAATACTTTACAATTAGTTTCTGCAGAGTACTTTACAATTAGTTTCTGCAGAGTAATTTACAATTAGTTACTGTGGAGTACTTCACAATTAGTTACTGTAGAGATAGTTCCCAGTACATAGTTACTCTGGGAACTCCACATATAGTTGCTGTGGAATACTTCACGGCCAACTCTACATATAGTTGCTGTGGAGTACATTACATATATGGCTAACTCTACATATAGTTGCTGTGGAGTACTTCACATATATGGCTAACTCTACATATAGTTTGCTGTGGAGTAGTTTACATATATGGCTAACTCTACATATAAATGCTGTGGAGTACTTCACAATATGGCTAACTCTACATATAGTTGCTGTGGAGTACTTCACATATATGGCTAACTCTACATATAGTTGCTGTGGAGTACTTCACATACAAGGCGAACTCTACATATTGCTGTGGAGTACTTCACAGATAGTTACAACGGGAACTCCACATATAGTTGCTGTGGAGTTATGGAGAGTATTTGCTTCACATATATGAAGAACTCCACTGATCGTTACTGTAAACTACTTCACAGATAGCTTCTATGGGAACTCCACATAGAGTTGTTGTGGAGAACTCCAAGTATAATTGCTGTGGAGTATTTACATCTATGAAGAACTCCACAGATAGTTACTGTGGAGTACTTCACGCATATTTACTCTGGAGAACTCCACATAAAGTTGCTGTGGAGTGTTTCACAGATGGTTACTATAAAGCATTTCACTGATACTTATGGTAAGTAACTGTGGAATATTGCTTAGTATCGTTAATTTAAAGTAATCAAATCAAAATAAATTATTAATAAAATTAAAATAATTATATAATATCATTGAAATCGTATATAATTCTTGTTATTAAAATTGCATTAAAATCTTGTTTAATGCGTTGTATTAAAATTTCCAGAATTCGCTTTGCTTGAATATTATAATAATTTATTTATTATTCTTACACTTAATTTATACGATATTTAAAATATTAAAATAAATATACTTATTTTATAAATAATTGAGTTGGGCACTGAGAAAAGAGGGACTAATTTATATTCAAAAGGTAATTAGATTAAGAATTATAAGTATGCATTTGTAAGTATTTTTATCATGCAATTTTCTTTTTGTACTTGTTCTTATTTCTTTTGATAATTCTTTTTGGTTTTTTTTGCGAATTTTCTTTGAAAAAAATTCGTTAAAAGATGGCTCGTGTGTTGAAGGGGCGGCTCGGGAGAGTGTCCAATTCCATTTTTGAGGTCCCTAACCACGGAAAATAAACACGCTATCTCTTGAACGGATCAGTATTTTAAAATCAAACTTGGTACAAAAACCATCTTGGGGTGGACCCTATTGAAAACTAGGTTTAAAAATATTTTTTTTATCACGTCATTGACTTGAAATAATGACTCAGTTAAAATTTCAAAAAATTATAAAACGCGAAAAAATAATCCGATCAGATTTAAATTTGTTTTAAATTTTGCACGCATGTAGTTATGTTTAAGACTAACTAACTAAGTTTCATCTTATTATCAGCATTAGTTCAATTTTTATCGAATGACTTGTGTACGTTTTTTAAAAAATTGTAAAACAGTCCAATTAAGTTTAAATTTGGTGCAAGTGTACACATATACTTAAAAAATGAGTACACTGAGTTTCGTTTAAATACGACTATTACATCTATGATTTTTGTTGGATTATAAAAATTAAGCAGCATTGAGCGAGGTCAGTTCTGTATGGGTGACCGCTGAGAATGAAACCGTTGCACTTACTATCTGAGGACGAGCAAAGCGAATCCGAGATCATAATACAGTATAAATTTGGCAAGATTTTTTTCCGTTTATTCTTTTAAAGATAAAGATATTTTTTTATTTAAATTTATTGCTAATTCTTAAAAGTTTATTATATTTTTTTAATTTTCATATTTTAGAGTAATTGTTTCGTTTTTTTTTTAAATAAATAGTATATGTTTGTACATGTAATTAATTATAAATTGGGCTCTAACCCCGTTTTAGTGTAAATTAATAATGAATAAAGCTAAACTTTGGATAAATATCACATTCTGATTTCGAGCGTACCCGAGACCCACAACTACCTTAAACTTTAGATAATCAAGAAATTTTGAGGACGAACGAAGCAATTCCGGAGTTGAAAGGAGAAGTACCGAGGTATCCTGTGCCCCTTTTTTCAACAGTCCTGGGGCGGTTTACCGAAAAAAAAATATTTAAAATTGTAAATAATTTAACTTTTAATTGAGGGTTAGGAAACATAAATTGTTAATTTGACTGCTCGTTTTAATTTATTGTAGTTATATTATTTACTCTGTAAATAAAACAGCATTGCTTTAAATGAATTTATCTTTGAAAATTCAAACCGAATTGAAATTAATAATATTTTAGAATTAAACTCATAGTTGATATGCATTGCATTTTACGGCTACTTAGCAATAAACGGAACGAGTCAATATTAAGTTATACTATTTTGCATTACAATAAAGTGTTGCATGTTTAAACCTGGTTTATAAAGATAAATGCATTACCATAATGTTATTCCTTTGAATAAATATTGATAAAACCTGCTATGTGTTTCGTAATTAAGCAAGATAAAACGAATTCATTATGAATTTGTTGTGTGAATACTGTGGCAGATAATGTGGTTCAAGTATTAGTATTTTTTTCTAATGCTTAAATTAATGCCGAGTATGTGTTTTAGCGAATTTCCTTTGGAAATTCGGCTAATGGGATAGGCGTCATGGCGGAATTCGAACCTCGGACCACGACACAAATCTGTTTCAGAGGTCCCTAATGACGAAAAAATACATTTCGCGAGACTTTATATATATATATATATATATATATATATATATATATGTATATATATATATACATATATATGTATATATATATGTATTTCTAGACACTTTCTTGTAAACACTCTATCTTTCGAACGGATTAATATTTTTTAACCAAACTTGGTACAAAAATCAACCTTGGGGAGGACACGAACCCTATTGAAAACCAGGTTTTTGTGACGTCATAAACCCGGTTTGCTGAGTCAGCAAAATTTTCAAAAAATCGGAAAAATTCATGGTTAATATTTTTCGCCGCGAAAAAGGTCAATATTTATGTTTTTTGAGATGCTGAATCGAATGAAACCGGTCCGAAGTCGATACGACCACTCTAAGTGACCAAAAAGTCAAAAAAACCATTGTAAATTACCAAAAACCAAAATTTAGGTCGATAAAAAATAAATTTCGAGTAGGGTGTCGTTTTCTATGTAATTTTGGGCGCTGAATCGAATGAAACCGGTCCGAAGACGATACGACCACTTTAAGTTACCAAAAAGTTGAAAAAACCACAAAAAATATAGAAAACCAACATTACGGTCGTTGAAAATTAAATTTCGAGTAGGGTGTCGTTTTCAATGTTTTTTGGGCCTCTGAGTTGAATGGCACTGGTCCGGAGTCAATACGACCACTCAAACTCAGGGTACCTGGGTTCACATCCTGGAAGGGCCGATAATTTTTTATCGTTTTTTTTTTTACTAAATATAAGTTTACAACTAGAAAATAATTCTGGCGCGGTGGTCCGCATGTCGGGCGAATTTCCTTTGGATGCGAGCTCTCAAACCCAGAGAGTACTCCTTTGTCTGTATTTTCCAAAGGAAATGCGCTAAAACCTTTAAAGATAACTGACTAAGCTTAAAGATAAGTAACTAATGTTTAAACTAGTGCAAATAATAGTGCGTACTTATAATTTTAGAGACATAGTTTTGTACAACAACTGGATGATTATGCGCATTTCCTTTGGAAAATACAGACAAAATGAGTTACGAGCAGTGCTTGACAATTGAGTAACTGCTTAGGTTCTAAAGCATGAACCGGAACCACGCAATGGGCATGGTTCTTGCATAAGCAAGAAATGGGTTGTTTAGCACGGAAACACGCATTCTAAATGAAATTCGCCCGACAGCGGACCACCGCGCCGGAATTATTTATTTACTAGTTCCGGGACTCGCAACCAGGGATGTTCTTTAAATTAAAATTAATTTTAGTTAAAAGATTTCGCTAACATTAATTGATACTTAGGGGATAGTATGACCCATGGTGGGTTACCCACCTGAGGTTGTTTCCGCAGGGTATATTTGCGCAAAAGCTCGAAGAAACTTTGAAACGTATAGTTTATAATAAAAGATAAGAAGCATATAGCTTGAATAAAATAAAAATATATAAATGGTGTTGTTATTTGTTAGCTGTGTTTACTCCACTGCTCATTTTTTTGTTAATAAAACCTAAATGTTAAAAACTATCATATTGACAAGATGATAGTTAAAATTCGTTTTACAACTAAAAATTTTATAAAAGAAATGTTTATTTTGGTAAATTATCGTTTTAGCGAGTATATAAAATTTAAAAAGTTATAATATTGGTCTCATCTTGTCTATCTCACGTGGTCTTTCTCTTGACGTTATACTCACTCTCTATAAATCTCTCGTCCGTCCTTGTCTTGAGTATGCTGTACCTGTCTGGAATATCTTAACTCAAGGTCGATCTGCGGAAATCGAACGCGTCCAAAGAAGATTCATCAGAGCAGTTTACTGTAGGTATTTATATCGTAGGTGCTTCTATAAGTACGAGTCACTCTGCAGGAGATTAGGTCTCGAGATTCTTTCCGAGAGGCGTTCAGCTTTTGAGGCTCTTTTTCTAGCTAAGACTCTTGCAGGCTGCTACAGATGTGATGAGGTGAGTCAAGTCGTGGTTCTTCCTCCTGGAAGACGAGTCGGCCGAACCCTCTACATCCGTCATCTCTCTCCATTAAATCCTTTTGTCCGCTGCGTTTCTTCCCTAAATCCTGTCCTTTCAAACATCAACCATATCCATGATATTTCTTCCCTTCGCTCTATCTTTTCCCTTCGCCAAAGTCAGTAATCTTGTATTGTATGCCTTTTTTTGGAAAGCTTTATTTATTTAATTATTTTAATTCAAATGCTTTTAATTGTTTATTCTTTTTGCGTTTTTATAATTTTAATACCAAATGTTTAACTGATCTCATTCTCTCTCTAGTCAACTTTTCTTATCATCTTGTTCATGTCTAGTCTTATTCATGTTAGTTACCGTAGGTTTTTATTACTTTTTTAAATTATATTGTTTCTTAGTATAGGTTTTTTATGTCATATGCATATTTTATAATAAGTAACTGACTCTCAATATTATTTTTTCCAACTCAAATTTTTTAAATTTTAATGCTCCTTTTTTAACTTTTATTGCTGCTTTAATCATTTACTTTGTAACCTATTTTTATTTATTTATGTTTTAAATTATCTACTTAATTGTTATTTTTTGTTTGTATAAAATCTTATAGAGCGCCTCGCTTGTGGCAATGCTGTTGAGGGCTCGTATTTGTAAAAATTTTATAAATAAATAAATAAATAAATAAATAAATATAAAATCAGCTTGTTATCTATCCTTTAATTTTAATACTTTCTATGATGAATACTAACGATTAAACGCGATAAAAGAGAAACTTTGCGGTTTTTTGCCAGCTGAAATTATTCAAAAATGAAATTAATTAACAATAAATTAAGGAAAAACTCAATATTGTGTTGTTCACATCCTGGTCAGTTCATTTTAAAAATCATGACAATTCACTAGAAAGCGTAGTAAATCACATTGTGATTTACTATTAAAAAATTAATAGTAAATCTTATCTCGTCTTACCTTATCTCATTAATAGTATTTCTTTAACTTTTAAAGATAATATCTTTAAAAGTTAATATCTTAAAAAGGTAATATTTGTAAAGAGAACTTGGTAACTTTACTTGGTTACTTTTGTTAAGAAGAAGGGTCTTGAAAATTTGGAGAAGAGATTGGCTCTTGTAGACAAACGCTTTGTGACCAATAATTTTTGCTCGAACTGGTTTTCAAGTAGCGCCAGCCACTAATAGTGACTTATCGCTGTATTTAAACATACTTTATGTTACACGGTTAGCTCGACACGCAAACGTTTATGACGATACAACATACCATGTTATATCATGGAGTTTAGTGAATGTACTTCTCTTTAAAGATACTATCTTGTAAGTAACTCCTTAGTTTGTTAAAATATTACCTGACGTTTAGGAGTATTACTGTATAGTATTATGTTTCATCTTTCTGTAATATAATCCTGATAAGTTATCACACAAGAAAATTATTTAAAATAAGTTTAGTTACCCTTTATTTTTAATTTCTAAAAATTAATTCAATTATTTAATTTAAAAATTAAATTTCACTATTATTTGAAATATAACACCCTGCAAATAAAATTATACTAATAATGACGATTCCGCTGTCCTTTTGCTGGACAGGTTAACTACTGAAATTATTTTAAAGATGAACATATATTTCTTCAGTGTTGCCAATTACTTGAATTTTTCAAAGTCATGAAGGTATAAACAATAGATGCGTGTAAGTTTCATAACTCTGCGGTGGCTTCGTTTAAAACTTCATGATATTTATTACACTAAGTTATGGAATCCATACGAATGAATATTTCTACACTTCAGTTCTTTTGTTTAATATTTCATTTTTATCTAATTTATTTTTTCTGTAAATATGACCAAAATAAATATTATAATTGATTTGAAATAATGAAAACAAAAGTGAAATGAATAATTTATTAGAATTGGATGAAAAAATAATATTTATGCTTGGTATTTAAGAGATACATAGATCGAATATTATTTTCGCTGTTATTTTAGTTAGCTGGTATACGTGGGTTTACTCAAAAGATAACATATATCTTAAGTAATGAATAAGTTTTCGTATCCATAGAGATATATTACTAGAGGGGGTTATCTCAATTTATTGTGAGGCTTGAAACGTTTTTGTAACCTTCTCTTAGAGTGTTAAGGTTATAATTATTCAATGTTTTTCGGCTTACGGCACAATGTTTGTATTTTATTTTGTGTTATAACCTTCTATTATATAAGTTATTGTTATTCGTATTTTTTACTTGATCATATTAGCAATTGAAGGTGTTAGGTTACTTTTTATAACTTAGGTTTATTTATTACCAAGCCTTCCAACTCTCAACGCCTCCAAACCCTCCAGTCAAAAATCCTAAAAAATTACCAATGCTCCATTCTATGTTTCAACCTTACCATCCATAATGACCTCAATGTCCCATTTGTCAGAGACCTCTCCAAATCCCGTTATCAAAAATTCCATGAATCCCTTTCGATCATCCCAATCCTCTTGTACAACTCCTTTCCTCTGAAACCCTTCCGGACAATCCTGTCAGACGTCTGAGACGGCAGTGGCCCAGAGATCAATTAAACCCGCTATAATACCGCCTCCCCCTAAGGGTACTGCAGCCTCCCCAGCTAAAAAGCTGTGGCCTATGAATAGCCTCTTATGAGACCTTAGCTGTCAGAGGCTGCAGGCTCTTTAGGTTATATGCTCCCTATCTTATCTTTCATATTTTTTAATTTTTTTATTTTTAATTTATTTATTTTTTTATTTATTTTATTTTATTTATTTATTTTTTATTTATTTATTATTATTATTATTATTATTATTATTATTATTATTATTATTATTATTATGATTATTTATCTATTTACCACTATATTTTTACTAGCTTAATTACTCCCGCCTGAGTGCAATCTCTGGATTGTTTCTCTAACAAGTCTCTCAAGCCACTAAAACCATTTAACTCTAATACTTGTAACAATCATAATTGTTGTTGTATTAATCAATAAAATATGTTAAAAAAAAAAAAAAAGGTTTATTTATTACTTAGGTTACTTTTTTTTAAAGTAACCTAACCTAAGTAAGGTTACTTTTTTATTACTAATGTTAGTTTAATTTTTTATTACTTAGGTTAGGTTACTTTTTTATTACTTAGGTTAGGTTAGATTACTTTTTATTATTATTTAGGTTCGGTTAGGTTACTTTTTTATTACCTAGGTTAGGTTAGGTGTAAGGTTAGGTTAATTGTTTATTACTTAGATTAGGTTAGGTTACTTTTTTATTACTTAGGTTAGGTTTGGTTATTTTTTATTACTTAGATTAAGTTAGGTTACTTTTTTATTACTTAAGTTAGGTTAGGTGTTAGGCTAGGTTACTTTTTGTATTCCGTGGAAATACAAAGTTTCCATACAGTGTCGTAGTGTTTTTTTCCTTTTAGCTGCCATACACTCTTTAGACTAGTTAGTTGTCAAATGAAGGTTTATAAGATGCCTTCTACATGCGGGTAATCAGTAATCATACGAGATGACGTTTAATTCGATGACACGACTCGTTTGATGACCCCTCCTTCTGAACATAGTGTTACACGATGTTGAACATTGTAGATCTAGAAAGACTCTGGTCCTTGAGAGCCAGTATAGCACTTGAACATAACTAGTTTATAATACAAATATACTGGACTTTTAAATATCAAGCTGATATTGATTGATGTAAATTAAAATATATGGTGGTTGTTGATAATAAACCACTAATTGATGAAGAAATGTTTGTAATTCATGTAGCAAATAAATTTAATGTCGGATTTTTCTACCAAATGAAATAAATTAATTTATGTGATTATTTTATGGTTAAACTGTTGTTGTCATTTTGACGGAGTTATGCATTCAAGAAGTTCAGTAGATCTTTATTTAGACTCTTTAGTTTTAATGATTGTATAAATTATTATTTATTTTTTGTATATAGTAACTTTCTTTCTGAGGTTTTTTACGCTTGAACCCGATTTTTGAGTTCGATTTTGAGATCCAATTGTTCTGAAAGCCACTCTATTGATAACCGTAGTAGTCTTAAGAGCCAGACCAAAGAAATGTGACTCATTTTGTACTTCAAACCAATTTTTCTAATAATATACTAATAGTTTGTTCTTTTTAGCACTGGAAAGTTTATAGAACTCCATCTCAGGCTTGATCAAGGGGACTTTAGTTCTATATAAAGTTTTGAATGATTTATTCAATTAATATATTTCGCCTATCATTGTAGGCATCTTCAAATCTATATCTACAAGTACAGTTTTTAACAGTATTTTTGAATACTGTTAAACATACTTTTTATAGAATTAAAGTCCCCTTAATCAAGCCTGATAATATACTTATAAAGAAAAGACATAGTCTACCTATCCAGAGTGGATAGGCAGACTTGATTTATTGCATACTTTTATAGAACACACATTTTACATAATATATATATATATATATATATATATATATATATATATATATATATATATATATATATATATTATATATAATATATATATATATATAATAACAAAACATACATTTTATAGAACATACTTTTTATAGAATTAAAGTCCCCTTGATCAAGCCTGCTAATATACTTTAAATTATGAAGAAAAGACATAGTCTATACCAGGCCTGGGCAAACTTTTCTAGAAAAGGGCCGCTTAGTCTTTTTACAGCCAGTCGCGGGCCGCATTCCTTAAATTTTAAAGCACGCTAAACCCGCAACAAATTGCAGTTTCGCTGGCGTTTTACTAAAGTCACATTTATTCTCAAAGAATAAGAATTGGGGAACTTAAGCACAAAACGGGAAAAACAGAACGGAGTATCTTTGTCAGATCTTGAAATATAACTGAAGACAAATATTGCTAGAATACTAGGTGTAAAAATAATTTTAAAAAGTATCTCAATGAAATAAAAAATCAAAGGGATTGTATTTTATCAACTCCTTTTCGGCAATTCACAGAAGGCAAAATAGTTTTTATCTTATTATTGTGAAAATAAAGATTCGCTAAAATAATTAGAATTCGGCAAATCCGACAATGAGAATTGATATAAAAGGCGGCCGCTCTTTATGTAATTGTTTCTTATCTTACTAGTTTTGCTTCTCCAAATTTTAAAGTTAAAGTAACAATCCATTATTTCCTTATCTTGATATCTAACTTTTCATAATAATTTTAAATTAAACAATTTATTTGCTTATATACCTAATATTTTTGTTATTTTTTATTTATTTAATCTTTTTTCCAAACATTTTAATTTTGCCCGCGGGCCACATAAAAATGCTCCGCGGGCCGCATGTGGCCCGCGGGCCGTAGTTTGCCCAGGCCTGGTCTATACCTATCCAGAGTGGATAGGCAGACTTGATTTATTGCAAATTTTTTTAAGCTTTAAAAATGTTTTGTTAAAGTTTAGTAGGTCCACGACTAGCAGGGACCTACTTACTTCACGAAACCTAAAATTTATGCGATTTTCTGAAAGTTTGAGCGTGCGCAATCCTATGAAAGCCCTCAGTCATGATAAGCAGATCATGCTTTTTTATCACTTAAGGCATATTTACAAAAAAAGCAGTACAAAATGGGTCAATTTTTTCATATCCGGCTCCTGAATTAAAAATTTTGATGTCATATCAAATGGTCACATAAAAGTTTTTTAAATAGGCTAGTTATAAATGTTCAGGTTAAAACACATAACCGGAGATGCCGGAATTAGTCTATTAAATTAATTTTCTTGTATCCGAAAGTAATAAAAGAAAAAGGTACTAAAATAACTGTTATTATGACACCTGCAAATTTTTTTGCTGTAAAGGTTGCCGTAAGGTTCAAGTCATTCCTTCCAGACAGTTCAAATAAAAGATGTTACACCCTTTGTACCTTTTGAAGAGTTAAGATGAAATCTGAAAGAAATTCCTCAAGGAGCCATATGGTGACCATATGTTTTGTTGTATTTTTAGCTCTTCTCTTAATCACCTTGTTTCACCTTTCCGGATCAGGTAGTATTTGAGTAATAAGATATTGTTTATGGACCCCTGACTTTGTTCGAATGAATTCTTCGAATTCAAATAGGTAAACCTCTTTCATTTAATTATATATTTAAAAATAAGTTGAATTTCAACTAATTACCAAATAGTTATGCTTGTAATATAGCTGGTTATAGCTTGGTTTATCTACAGATTGTTTTCAATGTAATGATTGACATACATATCTGTCACTGTCAGTTAACATTTTAAATGAACTCTACTCTTTGAACTCCTGGGTCCTATATGTAAGCCTTCCATAGACTCAGGGATTGTCTAGTCTTTGCACCTCTATCATTCTAAAATACTGACTGCATTTCTAGTTTCATCCTTCGTTACCTGAATACCTAATTTGTTTGACTTAACTTACAAATTGGGTTTAAAACATTTTCAAATTTTTATGACGAGATGACAAGGAAACCGACAGACGTTTCTGACAAGACGGTATTTTTCCTAAAATAAACTACCCAGCAGACAAATAGATCTTAACGAGTTTCTTCTTTGAACAGATTTATTTTTATTACTCATTATTACTACCTTATTATTAATTTGTGAGCTCTACATACAATTTAATTAGCCATAAAAATTACATCAATTAAATAAAAAGTTTTATTACACCTATTATGTTAAGCTTATAAAAACCCTATTTATTTATATTTAACAAAATACATACATACATTGTAATATAAACAACAGCATAAAAATATAAATAATATCTAAATCTTATTACAACAAAGAACACATTAATGGATTTAACATTGAAATAATAAATTAATTTTTAAAACGGGTAATATACACACGAAATAATACATTCTTAAAGAATTGTTTAACACGATACTTACGAGTTAAATATCTATTAATATCCTAACTTTTTTGACGGATTTAAACGATTAGGCGTTTCAAATTCTTTACATCTTAACACTAATCCGACTGTCAAATAATAGAATTCTTTTTAATTTCGTCTAGACACATTTTGATTATCTACTTAAAAATATTCAAAATCAAAATTGGATTTTCATTCATTAACAGTAAAGTCTTGAGAAACAGCAGATGGGTCGTTTTAGTAAACTATTAAAAGAAATTTGAAATTTTATTTATAAAATGTTGTCTAATGTTTTAAAATTTGGTCTTTTAGAATGAAAAGTTGTTCTGAAAGTGTCGGGAAACTTGTCTGTCTCATTCATGTGGTGTTTTCATTTATCATATATTTATAAGTGGGATTATATTTAATATTTTGACTGGAATGTGCCCACTGTATCTTATGAGAATAACATGGAAGTTTGAGTTGTAGCAAGTCAATAGTTTCTATGACTGTTCAAAATTAATGGTTTCAGTTTTTTGTTGAGTCTATTAGGTTTATTTTTATATTATGATTTGATACTACCATGTTTTGCAAAACATGAAGAGTTAACACTATTTTATTTTTATGTTTAGCATGAATTCGTCATCACTTAGTGGACTTGGTGGAGCACTTCCGTGGCTTTTAATTTATTTGTGGCATTTGTACGTGCCTCATATATATTTATTTTATGCATTTTTAAGAGGAGATTTATTTGTACTTTTCCTTATTTATACCGTATGTAAAAGAAAATGTAATGTGCTTCTACACTACATATCCTAGGATGTCAACTGTTATATATTTTTTATTTTAAATATAATTTTTTTTAAATATATATTTTAGGTGTTCTCTGGACCGTGCGAGTGGTTTTTACTAAGTTGTCTGTCTCTAACTATGTTTTATTATCGTAGCTTCCAGTGTGTTTATGTCAAAGGTTTGAAACTTAGTACAAAAATTATTTTTTCGATCTAGTTGGGCTTTCCGGAGAATGGTATTTTCCCTGGACGCTATGAACTGACCTTAATTTCGTATAAAAACCCGAATCCGCTAAAATGTGCCAAAAAAAAGTTGCATCGCATTATCATCATTAGTTTAATTTTTATCACATGACATGCACATAAAAAATGAAAAAAACCTACTTAAAATAAAATGTACTAGTGTATCCATTTACGTAAATAAATAAGCATATTAAGTTTATTTCAATACAGCTAGTATATAAACAACATCAAATTGACCAAGCAAAAAGTTCGATCAATAATGTTAAGCAGCATCGAGCGAGGGCAGTATCTGGGTGAGTGACCCCTGGGATTAAAATCACTTTTTTAATTTCAAAGGACTGACGAATCTTGTCTGAAGTAGTGAGAATGAGTTTAGCAAATCTTATAAAATGATAAAAGTTGTACGAGGTACCCGCTACCCTATTCTTTCGATTTATATTATACTTATATTTCATAAGTATAGTGTATATTTTTTCTTTACATGATTAATAATTCGACTGATTAGATTTGAGTGACTGCTTAAATTTACTCCAGTTTAATAATTAATATTATTTAATTTTATTAAAGAATAATGTTTTGTACAATAAACCCATTATTTTTATACTCTTAAGCTTGAGTAGTTAAATTGATGTATAAAGTCGATTCATTCACGGGAAGTTAAGTCAATTTCACGTCAGAATAGTTTCCTTAACGAGCTATCTTAACTCTGTCTTCTTATCTGACAAGTGAAACTACTTACTAAGTCCTGGAGATGATCAAACGATAACCAATAGATGAAATAAGTTTCCATTATCTCTGTTATCTCACTTGGTAATTTATATTTACAACTTTATCTCTTCAATCAATCCAATCTCGATTTATTTTCATTATGAAGGTTTTTATTTTAAATGAGTAAAGAATGAAATAACTGTTATGTGTCTAGACTGGAAAATGACAAGTCTATAAAGTTTTGCCCCTGAGCGAGGGCAGAATACAGAAATTAGCTGTAGAGACTAAGCTGAGGACTTAAATTTAACTGCTGAGGCTAACAAATTGTTATATAAGTGTTAGTGTTAGTAATGTTTTTTTCCTTTTCTGCTATGTTGCATACTAGATTATCTGAAACGGATTTAGAGTACATAAACATTCTTTTAAAATATTACATCTTTTCCAAACATGAAATAACATTTATACAAATAGCATTAATAAAAAATTTCATCTTTTCCAAATTTGGGGACTCCAATTAAACTTGGGAGGGAGCTTTCTAAAATTTCTTATTACCCCAAACCCCCAAATAAATGATTTACTGATGTTTACAAAAATGAACTACTAACTTACTTTACCAGCCTAGGTTGGAAAATACTGTTTCCTAGACATGGGAGTTTTGAGATATTTCAAAGTATTTAATCCTATTTATTATTTCCTTGACTGATAAAGTAGCTATTATACATGACTCACATGTTTTTAGTATTATATCTAAATTTTACTATGTAGAAAATACTATTTTTTGTCCAAAAATTGATAATAATTTATTTTCCTGCCGTGTGCAGGTAAGAGAATATGTAGCTCTCTCCTCTCCATAGAGAACATCATTAACTTGTGTTAAGGCCAATATTTTTTCATCACATTTAAAAAAATCAGGTACTGGGTACTTCGGAACATTTACTCACAACATCGAAATCGCTATACTCACTCTTCCTACTTCAGACTCGCTTCGCTCGTGTTCTTAGTATAAAAATCACTAAATGTACTGCTTATTATTTAATCTAATTAAATAGTAATGTAAGTCTTGTCTGTGTTAAAAGCCTAAAGATGTCGAAGATGTTCCTTCCCTAATTAATTTTTAGTTTTTAGCGAATTTTCAAAGAAGGAAATCGGGTGCGGGGTGTTCGTAACTTTTCCTCATTACATCGGATTTGCTTCGCTTGTCCTCAGATAGTAAATACATTCGGCTCATTTTCAGCGGCCACCCATTAAGGCACCGACCACGCTCGATGCTGCTTAACTTCTATGATCCAACAAAAATCATAGATATGTTTGTCATATTGCAACGTAATTTCCTATTTACCTACGGTAATTATAAGAAAAAGTAAAAAAGGGTTTATGAGGGTAGCCATAAAGGGGGTTGTGGTGGGGAAAATCAAAAGTTAGTTCAAGCCTTAAAATGTATTGAGACAGGGTGTATCTCCTTTATCTCTGTTATCAGTCGCGCTGTTTCAAGGTTAGTTTAATCGAAGATACAATTTCTTGAAGAACTAAGGTGAGCGTTAATGATGTTCATCTTGATAAAAGAGGAAGAAGTCTCTCCACAAAAATATATTTCTTTTTAGCAAAGCGCTTTTAACCTAACAAGAAGTCATCATTAGTGCTAGCCGTTAAATAAAGAAAAGGGTGATAGATGAGTCTTACAGATCAGGTATCAAAGATAGACTCAAAGCCTATCTTTGATATCTGATCTGTAAGACTCATCTAGCACCCTCTTCTTCATTCGATGGCTAGCACTGATGATGACCTCTTGTTAGGTTGAAAATGCTTTGCTAAAAAAGAAATATATTTTTGTGGAGAGACTTCTTCCTCTTTTATACGATTTCTTCTTGGTGACCATATTTCGTTAGTTGGCCTCTAGCTACAGTTTCAGATAAAAGTATAAGACTTATGTAAGGTTTGAAAAAATATTTGGTTTAGTGTCTCTGAATTAGGTTGAGATATTACTGTGGAGATGCCGCCTGCGGGCCCTAATCTCTGCTCGCATTAACCCCCGTACACCCGCAGTAGTACTTAAACTAGATCACAGTTTAATGTTCTTACCATGCCTCATAAAAACATTAGGAAAGGTCTTACCAACAAAACAATACTAATATTACCTTTATATTTTTTCAAGGGAAAAACTTAAAGTTTAACAAGATTACTTACGTATAGATAATTTTTAACAAAAATCGACATTAAAATACTTTTAGGGAGATAAAGTAAAAGTAAACTCTTAAAAATTTAGTTATCAAAAGTCCCTCTAAATAAAAAAGCCGTTTTATAGTGCTGTAATCAAGATAAACAACGTTAAAAATCAGTTTTAGTCCAAGACCTAAAAAGTGCGACTCATTTTGTACTACTTTAAACTAATTTTATTTTAAATTATACCGTAAAATATGAAGGAAAATCGAAGTCTGTCTATCCAGAGTGGAGCGCTGAGCCCTTCTTCATATGAATGTGCTCTCTTAAAATATTAGCGAATCGAACTGATTTCAGTTTTCTTGCAATAAGTGGTTCCCTGTGGGTAGTGAATGACAAAATATCCTATAAAACGAGTTTCTGTTGTCGTCAAAATCGAATAACTTCAACTAAAGTATAGACATTTGTTAATTGTTCATTTAAATATTTGTTAAATGACCAAAATAAATATGCTCAAAAACTAATATATTTCAAATAAAAATGTTGACTATATAAATTAACCATTTTTTTTAAAGAGCCTCAACTTTGGTAGTAGCCGTCCGATTTTAATGATCAAAAACTCGTTTTATTTTAAATTATATCACCTTAAAAAATATTCTCTTCACAACTCTTACGGAACCAATTATTGCAAAAAATTGAAATTTGTGCGATTTTATATAGTTTTGAGCATGCGCAGTCATATAAAGGGCTCCACTCTGGATAGGCAGACTATGTTTTTTCTTCTTAATTTAAGGTATATTTTCAAACAAAGTTGATTTCAAGTTATACAAAATCAGTCACATTTTTCAGGTCCGGCGTCTGGACTATTGATATTAAACGAAAAATAAACATAATTTGCTTTTCATTTTTAATAAAAAAGGAAGAAACTAAATACACGTACATCTGTTTTTCTTATCAAACCTATTAATTTAATGACATGAAAAGAAGAAGATGAAGATTACAATTTTCATTTCTTATCACTAAAGAGGATTGTTATTAAAAAATTATAAGTATTTTAATATTTAAAAACAAATATTTTTCATGATCTACCTCAGAACAAAAAGAATTCGCTTCATGACTGTAAAGTATTTTTTTCATTACATTGACATTATTTTTACTGTCTCGCTTCGCTGGACAGTATAACAGTTCACCTTGGCAATATTTTTCGTCGAGCTAAGCTAAGCAGTAAATATTACTAAGTTTTAGAAAAAAAAACTTAAGAATAATAGTAATTTATATTAGTATGTAGCAAGTGCTTATAAAAATGTGAAAATATTCATGTTCTGAAATAAGTCAGAGCTAGGTCTATAGTCACTATCAGTTAGGTAATACGGTTATAAAGATTTCCTTATTACAGATAATTTTTACTGTCGAGCGAAGCGAGAGTAGTACATTTTGGTCTCATGGCTACTATCTGAACGTAAGTGTTAGTATTTTAATTATTTCCTAGCATCAAGCGATTTATCTTCAGAATATGACGCTTATATTTACTTTAAATGATAGTGAAAAGGTTATACGCAGGTTTCCACTTACAAAGTAAACAATTGTTGTGTCATATTTGACATCTTTTACAATCCAACTAAATGACAAATTATTTCACCTAGGAAAAGTAAAAAAAATATTGTTAAACAAATGGTTAGTACAAAAAGATAAAATTACACGGATGAAATGTTTTTTCAAAATCACAAGACAGTAAAATAAACAATTGTTTTAATAAGAACCTTTCCCGCATCCCTATTAGGTCGACGGTAGTAACTAATTGTACTGTTTACATATCATGCTTGGGGTTTGTTTAGGTAGGAGCGTAGTAACTGTCGCCAACAGCCCCCCCCCCCCCCCCCCCTCCCCTCGCTTCTCCCTCGGACAGTCATACCATTTCTCTATCCTTATTATCGTCTGGTTATAAACATGTCGAGCCAAATTTTATTACTTTATTATTTTTTATTGGTTAATTGTTCGTATTTAATGTTATTTTTACCTTTTTTTTAAGATTACTAAGTTATGAATCCTGAAAATTAAAAAGAAAAAAATGCTAAGATTAATACAAGATGTTGAGATTAAATGTGTTAGACATTAAAATATCCTTACATAACATATTTTAATTCTTATCGTACCACAATCAGAATCATTGAGATATTATTACTAGACACAAACTAACCTCATCACCTTCACTTATAAATATAATCAAATAATCAGTACAAAATTACAATAACTAATATACTTCGTTCACACGCGGGGTTTTGCAGGGGCTTCAACTCCAACAGTTCTCACGGTTTTTTAACCAATAGTTTTTTAACCTAGACTCCACCCCGATAAAAAAATGAGTTTTAGGGTTAACCCCGTGTTCAATTCCGTTCACACGACAACTGCCAGGGGGTTAAATCCCCTTGGGGGTTAAACACGGGTTTGAACCCCCTTGGGAATTAAGGGGGGATTTTTATTCACTCTGCGTGTGAATAAAATAATTATAACCTTAACTATCTCTTGACTATAACTATCTCTTTAATGAGGTAACTCAGAACCCATGTGAGCCCCAACATGATGTTTCAGGTCTCTCAATGTATTGTGATAGACCATGCCTCCTCTAGATATATATCTCTATGACCACTATGACTTGTATATTTTTTGATTAATTTTTCTATCCTATAATATATAAGAACATAACAGATGTGACTAGAACATAAGATATCTTAAGGCTCCATGTCATAAAGTCAAGATGAAAAGATAACAAGAGATTTCAAGATCTATCTACCACATGACTCAGGTTAAGCACCTTTACCTGGAAGACCCGCGGTCCTTACAGGCGCCTCCAAGCTTAACAGCTGACGGCATTTCATAAAGGTTAAAGATTTTAGATCTATCCTTTAAGGGGTTGAATCGATTTTTTGTGTGTTATTAATGATAAAATAATTCAGTGGTTTATTATGCTTATTTTTTACGGTCCTGGTTTAGAGGCTTAGAAGGTAGAAATCTTATAGAATTATGATGTTAAATAAACATAACAACAAAGACATGACTTCAATATTAATTTTAAAAATGATTTTGTAACTTTAATTGATGATAAGAATTAAATGATTTTTCATGGCTATCTCATTTTATAATAGACTTGATTGAAGTATGTTCAAAAAGACATACCTGTTATGTCCGAACCGATTAGTTGGTGCCTGGCCGATCGGCATCGCTCTGATAACATATTTGAGAAAGCTCCAGAAGATTATACTCGAATTTATTCTTTCTGCAACTATTTAATTCATAAGTAGGAACAAATAAATAAAATCTATTTATACATATGTGTGCATTTGTGTGTATATATGTATCTATGCATAGATATATAGATGAATATTGAAATGATAAGGAAAAGAACGAATAAAATTTTATAAAAATATAAATATAAGATATTGAGAAGAAACTAGAGGCAAAGCACTCGTTCTAGATGAGCTTTACATCTACTGAGGGTTCTCAGTAGATGTAAAAATTAAAACCATTTGAAAAAAACTAAATTTTAATATTAATCACGTGTTATCAACATAAAAGAAACATGTTTTTGTATAAATATTTTTGTACATATTGTTTTTGGTGGAAATAAAGAAAAAATATTATTATTATTATTTGGGTTGCGTGGAATTTTATTCAGGTTTTTAGATAAATTGGATCTGTATTATTTTCGATAATTTCTACAGTGTAGAATTAGCTTATTAAGGAGTAGGGTTACTTAATTAATAACTAGGGTACTATTATAAAACACAGTCGGATTTTAACCTTAACGGTCGTTATTAGTAGCGATGAGGTGAGTCTAAATTTCTTTCTTCTAGATGAGAGAAAAAATCACTTTCTCACCAATAATGTAGGGAAGTTAATTCCCTCTGCTCTTAAAATACAAAGAGAAATTAAAAAAATGAAATGATTCTATTTTTTCCCCCTTCTAATTGTTTTAATAAAAAATAATTAATTAAAAAATCGAGTACAGAGTACCTAGGAACTTTTTCTCATCATATCGGATTCGCTTCGCTCATCAGGCTCGCTTCGCTTCCCTCGTCTTCATGACATGAAAATCACCTAAATTATATTGCAGTACGTCTTTGAACTCGCTTTGATCGTTCTAACACAGTGCATGCATTTGTATTATTCCCTGCGGTCATCCATCCAGGCACTGACCTTATTCGATGCTGCTTAAGTTTTATGATTCAACAAAAACCATAGATACGCTTGTACCTAATTTCCACTCTACTGGTTTACTTTTAGAACTTGTATTTTATAAAACTCATACCTGTTATTTGATAAAAATGAATAATGAAATAGAACATTTGTTGCTTTTCTTTTGAACTTTCACGCAATTGTTGGTCTTTCATAGTTTTGCTTTCGTGGTAATTTTCAAATCCATCGAGATATTTTTTCCGGGTATTATGAATTTTTGGAATATTTGCTGAGTCTTAATTCTCGGTTAATAAGGTATTAAATACTATTTTCCAAATAGTACTTTTTTTTTATATATAAATTTTTTTAGAGCGCCTGCTCCACGTAGTACTACAGGCGCTTGGAATCATAGATTTTTAATAGTACCAAATAGTACTACTAGACCTAATAAAACGGATTATTTACGTGAAATACCGGCTCCGAATTTGTTTGCAATAAATACTTTTCCTGTATATTTATAATATAAATAATTTAAAGTAATAATGTCTTTAGAGAAAAGTGTTTTATTATTCAATGAAATATACCGTAGACACAAGCAACACTGAGTTGGCTAATTTTTAATATTCGCGATTCAAAGAGATAGTTGTAAGGTTGGCAACCAATGGCGGGAAAACGAAAGGGTGATCAATATTTGTTTATCATAATTAACTTATGATTAGCTTGGGAGCCGATATAAATTCTTCTTTTATTTCTTTATTGTTAGTTAATTTGTGAGTTTAGTAAATGAGTTATAAATTAAAAGAACGACCATCAGTGCTAAAAAATTACCAATATTTTATAGATAATACTTCAATTATTCCAGGCTTTTAAATATAGAATCAGGCTTTTATCACTACAGACTTGGATTTGTCCGATTTAACCCAGAAATAATAAAACCTTACCGGATAATTTAAGCAAACAGTTTGCAAGAAAAGTGAAAATAGTTAAGTTATAATATAGTTATTAACTACTTAAGTGAGTAAATAAAATTGATTAACAATTCCTAAATTAAAACACCATTATGGTGAAAATCGGCTTGTTAACAGTTAATTTAAATACCTGTTACAACTAATTTAAACAATTTAATGCCATAAAAAGGTAATTTAGTGTGTTTGTGCAAACTAAAATTATTTAAAAGTAACTTTAATTAATAATAAATAAAATAAAACACTATATTGGGATTTTCACCTTCTTATCACACAATTTAAATACTCGTGATAACCCATTAAAACCCTATTTTGCAATAAAATAGTAATTGTACTGAGTTCATACGCTCTAAAATTAATTAAATTAAAGCACTTTGAGAAAAAACTTTAAGAAATAATTGTCAGAAATAAGGAAAACCAAAAATCCCCATAAGGACTTTAACGATGATCACTGTTTCGTTATTAATTTCTTATCTGCGACGATAGCGCTGCTACGGACTTTGAATTTTTTTTGGCTTTTTCACTAATATAAGGTTAACCTGATAGGATAAAGGATGTAAAATATTTTCCAAGTAAAGTATTATTATTATAAATTGTTGGAGTCTTATATAACGATCGGTGTTTAATATTGATTTAATAAAGATTAAAATATAAATATAAAGAAGTTAACAACTAAAGTGGATATTTGGCGGATTGATTCTAGGAAAGAGAATTATTATTTCGTGGGTCTGGCTTTGATATGCTGCCGTGCGGCTTGTTTCTGCGAATCCATTAGCCGTGTTTCCTTCCTTTATTCTCCTTCTCTCTCGGCCTCTGGTGTCATTTCTAGGAAGTTAAAATAATTCCTTGACAATGCCTTAAATTACATATCTAATGTATTAGGAGTTAATTCGAGTTAAAAATCACTTTCAATTTAGTTTAATCAGGATGTCAAATATGGAAGTAAGCCTTCTCTACCATTTAAACTTCTTAGATATAAGAAGTTTTAGATATATATTCAAATTTGTTTATTTTAATAGACAAATAATTCGAAAAAGATGAAATACTAAAATTGTATTTTAATTGATCTTTTTGAACGTTTATTGTATTTAATTTTGTTGCTTTTTCAAAAACAAATATGCTGAGAAGCGAATTTTATTGTTCAAGAAATTGACTAGATAAATTAATATATGTGAGATATATTAATATGTGACTAGGGAGGGGCTAAGTTTTTGTTTGCTTCTGGTAACTTTGTTTTCGGCGATGAAAACTGTTTTTTCAAGAAAAGAAAAAAGACTGACTGGCTTTAAACAAATTAACGACTTTAATAATTTAACAATAAATTAAACCTGACAAATATTTTCTTAGGACTCCTAAATTGCGACTGACTCTATCTTGACTTTTTGATGCATGAAAATATCTCAATCACAGGTAGACATCTAAGTTGCCAGCTTGTCAGCTGTCAACTCAGCTGTCAACCTGTTCATTCTCAAATTCTGATGCATCTTACTTTCCAACAAGGATGATGCTTGTAAAGATTTTGTTTTTCAGCAAAAAAGGTACAAAGATTCAATTAAATGTTTCATTAACACTTTTTTCATTAAAATTTTCCTCATTTATTTTGTTGCTGTATGGGGAAAGTAATTTGTATTAGCAAACATCCGAAACCTAGATTCCAATTATCCGTTTCGGGTGTTTAAAGACCTCCTAAGTGGCTTTTACCAAGTTGACTGTCTGTTAAAAGGGGTTCTAAGTCGAATAAAATAGGACCAAAATATTACGACTCAAGGAGGCAAACATTTAAAGTTTTGCTATTTGTATGATTATGTAAGGGCCATGGCTCTGTAGCCCTTTGCTTGCAAGGCCGCGGCCTGAATTCAAGGCCCTTATTTCAATACTTAACTAATTTATATTTATTAACAGAACTCAGTTGGAACTCAAAGAACTCTCTGTTTGAATATACTTGGTATTTCAATTGAATCTGTAAAGAGTTGTCGTCTTTAAGTGAAATAATGTGCCGCCCAGATATCTGTTAACTAGACAGATATATGTAGGCCTTTGTCGCTAGCCTTACTATCCCACTCACAATCGAGTAACAATTCAAATAATTCCATCTTTCTCATTTACTGTCAATAAATTCATTTATAATTTTATGTATCATGAAGAGCTTTCATGTAGTAGCACGAATGTATTTTTATGTAGGTATGAATGTATTTCATGCATTTTTTCTTGTAGAACAAATAAGGTATGAATGTATTTCATGTATTTTTTTCATGTAGCACGAACAGATCTGATGAAACTGTATTTTAATACAAAATTATATTAACGGTGATTTTTATTAATTAAAAGTAATTACTGTTTTCTACAAACTCATCTGTATTGCGTTCTTAACTGTTGCTAAATCCATCCGAATGAGATCAACAAGTGGTAACTGGTTTTTGTCAAAAACGTTTGTGAACAGTTGAGACCGGGTTGTTGTGTCTACAAATAGTTCATTTTAAAATAATTTCAGTGCGATTTATCACACGTGTGTGCAAATAGCCACGTGTACACCCGTCTAAGAATTTATTTAACAAATGCGGCCCTAAAAATTATTCATAATCATAACTTCACAGTCCCTGCCAAGAATACACAATTCTTTTTAACTTTGTTCAATTACTTCAAACTTTAAGTCCGTCTTTACAAGTAAAACTTTATTTCTTCCTTAAGAAGAAAAAAAAATTGAGTAATTCTAACTTTTAATTCTATATTTTTTATGACTCGCCCATTCATAAAAGTTTTACTAGAAAGTTTCATTTGAATTTTTTCTCATTATTATATTTATTCTTTTATTTTATCTGTGACTATTGTTCTGTTTGAATTTCGAGTAGGCTTCAAGTATTCTATTATTATTACTTTTCTTTTTTGGACTCTTCTTTTTGTTGAGATTTTTTAAAGCGAACTGCCAAGTATGAAACTAAGATTGTCCAAGTATCTCACTTCAAATATGGGCTGCTTTGCGGCCCGCATTTGGAATTGAAGTATCTAGATAACAGTGCCAACTAGTTAAATTTGAGTAGTTAAAATATTATTGGTCACATACAACACTTGACACTAACACTAGATTTAATTTTCAGAAAAATAGCATATTATGCTGCTAGACAGTAAAAGTAGTTTTTCTTAACCGCGACAATATTTTTTTCTGTCAAGCGAAGTGAGACAGTTAAAAATTACCCAAATAAAGAAAAAAACACTTCACCGTAATGGTGTTATTTCAGAGATAGGTAATAATGAAAAAACAATTTTTTTAAAACTTTAAAAACCTTTAAACGTTGTAATAAAAATCCCCTTTAGTGATAAGAAATGAAGATTGCAATTGTCATCTTCTATTTTTATGTCATTAACTTAATATGTGTGGTAGGTAAAACAGATGTACTGCGTATTCAGTATTTTACTATTTTATTACTTAAATAATTAAAAGCAAAAATGTTAATATTTTTTTCACAACTAATTGTTTAAAGTTATTTTATAACTAACTATTCAAGTGTTTGCTTTATCCCCCTATTATTAGGAAAATCTTTTACCTTCTAGGAGGTAAAAGATTTTTTCAATACAATGTAGGTCTAACGAAAATACGTTTTAAGTCTTAGTAATGAAAAATGAGTTTTAGATATGTTAAGCAGGCTTTAAAGTTACCACTTCACAGCTTACCTCTGAGAAAATATTATTTTTGTTCAAAAATTTGATTTATATCTACTTGTGATATTTAATTAAGATTACATTTAAGGTTATTTTTACGATATGTTGTCATTATTTAATAGGAATCTGTTTTTTTTTGTTCACAGGTAAATGTTTTGCTTTATCTTAACTTCACTCTGTAAGTACATTTTATTTTCACATATGTATTAGTTTCAGCCTTATACATAAATTACTAGAGGTGTATAACCTATTTCAATACTTTGAGATGCTTTAAACATCGTTTTGAGGCTCTGTGTATCCTCATTGATACTTCTTCTAAGATTAAATTAAGGTTATAATAACTCAATCCTTCTCGATTATTTAAATATTCTTTGTGAGTTCTGTATTGTAAACGTTCTAATAATTGAATGTGTTCAGGTTAATTTTTCGATGTTTCAAAATTCAACCTATAGGGCCTCATTAATAATAATAATTTCTAGTTAGTAGAATTAGTTTAGAGCACAAAAGGTACTAAATTTCATTAGATTAAATAAACTATATTTCACTACTTACACGTGGCACATACATGTTTAATGAAGCAAATTCATGCAAAGAAATTTCTACAAATGATATCTTTACGACGGTTTAGTTATATTTAAAAAATCCTTCTAGTCGTCAGCATGAAAGTTTAAAGCCGCAGAAAAACGCGGCGTTTTCTTGGCTACTTTGCCTTTACGTACTTGAAATAAACTGCTTTGGCTTCCGCGGTTATTGTTATGAAGATTTAGGTCTTCCTGTGGTGACGGCGTCGATGTTGATAAAGAATCCGACGTTTCATCCGATGTAGGACATCATGGATGAAATCACAATGCTTTTGTAGAGCATTGAGTTTTTATCCTTAATGTCCTACATCCCTGAAGATGCCTCCCACAGTGAAAGCGTAACTTAGGATTCTTCATCTACATCGACTCGGTCACCACCGGAAGACCTAAATCTTCAAGGACTTGCAGATATTCTGTTTTAATTTCTACACTCATGATGATTTGACTTAAATACCAACTTTTCTTTTAACTTGTTAACTTTTAACTAAAGTAAAAGGTTTATGTCATACCTAACTTTAGGACGTACTTCCGAAACAAGACGTTTCATTTGTTCAACTTTTTCGTGAAACTTCTCTACTTTTATCACTTACTCGTATTTTCAAACCCCTTTTTTATTCCCCAAAGTATTATTTATTAGCCTTTTATTAATATAAAGCACAAGATGTCTTTTTGGTAAAGTTGCGTCCCCGTCTGGAGCATCCCCTGTATTGTACAGGTGCGGGCACCCACATAGGGGTTCATTCAACATTCCCTTTTTTGTAGGTTTTAAAGCATTTCGGTTAAATGCACCTAAATAAAAAGTTTTAAGCCTTGGTACATTCACGGAGCATTTGCTTTTAATTTTATATTAAAAAGTGGGAAGGAGGGTAAGAGGTATCTCCCTGCTGCCGAATCCCTTCCCTCGAGGGTTTTTAATATCATTTGCCCGCTATCTTTGATCTTTTTTTCCTTTTTCAAGAATCTTTTATTATTTGTTTGTAAACATTTCATTACTAATTTAAGTAGGGTATTTATAGCCCTTCGAAAGTACTAAGTTCGTCTTCCTATTTTTGTTATATTAAGCTTCTTTTTGTGGAGAAAATATAAAAAAAATCTTCGGTGAGTAAGTTTAATACTAACTTATATTTGTTGCTAATTTTTTTAAATTTATTCATGTTTGGCAGCTTAGGGTTTCGTGGTTTAATGCAAAAAGTTTAAATTCTTCCTCAGGGGCCACAGCGTTGACGAGGAAATTGAAGTCACCGAGTTATGTGTCCTAGGTGCTAGGTGGCATCGCTAACCAAAGTGGTTGAAAAAAGTGGACAACTTGACTCAGGTTTACCAACATTTTTGTCAGTTTTACCAATTTTTGTTTACTTTGGCCTCTTTTTTCGCGGACTTAAATGAAACGTATCTATTTTAACATTACAATATGTTGTTGTTAGTTACTTTTAGTTGTTTCATCAAATTTAGAAATAAGGAGATCAAATAAAGCCTGGAGTTGCTTGAGTAAGATTAATAAACATCAACACATGACGTAATCAATATTTTACATGTAATGACGAGTTGTAACAGCGTAAACAAAGGCAAGCACGTTGTTGTTATAAGGTTATACCGGAAACCTTAAGGTTACCTATTACTGATCTCAACAAGGATGTTGAATAAAGGGGGTGACTCACTAAGTCGATTTCTCATACAAAAAAGTGACCCTATTAAAAAGCAAGAAATAGAGAGAATTCGACACGAAACACACGTCAAAAACCAATTGCACATGCTTGGTACAAACTGCGCATGCTTACAATTCTTATAATAACGCAGGTCTTAAATTTTAGAGGCAAATTTACCTCTCAATGGTTTCCCATTGTTTAATTGCTTTAAAAGGTTATAAATACGCTTAAATTATCACTCACTGAAGTGGCTAAGTATAGTACAAAATTTAAAATTAAATAAGCACAAATGACTTAACAAGCACCACAAATGTAACAATAACCATCAGGAGAAACACAGAAGAAAGTTGAGAAGCAAACTCGACAACATTGCTACATAACCTTCGTTTGGAGCCTTTTTTCATTATTACTAAGGGGAAGGTAAGTTTGCTCAAGGAGTATATAGGTGGTTATATATACTCCTATATACTCCTACACTACCTATATACTCTTTGGTTTGCTCCTATTTCTCTATCTCATACAACTTCCATGGGGTCAGAAATGTTCCTTAATGAGTCATCTTCTTTATTCATGATCCTTGGATCCCAAGAAGAGAACAAAAAGAGTTTGCCAACTTAACTCTGGTCACTTCTGTGGTAGGGGTAAAATAGCTGCTATGAAACTGACCAATTCAGATCTAACCGGTCACACTCGCCAACACATCCTTGGAGTCGATATCTTTTTACTTAGCTTTATTTATACAGCCAGCAGGTATATAGAAGAATTATTGTGTTTGCACTTAAATCCGATACTCTAACCGTCTCGGCGTCACCTGTTGATGTACCACATTGTTTCGAAACTATTCAAATCAAGTTTTCCCAACAATGTGCTTGTCTTCATCTTTCTTATAATAAAGTATTTATATCCCTCACCTCACTGGGTAATTGTTGTCTTACATCAAACTTTTTCCCAACACTTCTTAATTCATTAATAATTTGTCTTTGGCACATTATAACTGTCTCTTAGAAGACTATATACACCACTATCAGTCTGTGCTTTTGTCTAAATTTTCTAATATTAAATTCATAATATTTAAGTAAGTTCTCCTTAGTCTTACTTTTAAGTTTATGGAACTCGCATAACTTACATAATTAAATGAATAAAAAATTTTAGTTCAATATCTAATCTAAAGACTTGCTTACAAATTGTTAGTAGCGATGTCAGTTTACACATCTCTGTGACCATCTTCAGGCTTAAAAAGTAAAACTACTTTAAAAAACTTCTAACAAAACAAAGATAAATGATAAATAATAAGAGGAAAGAAGTCTCTCCACCAAGCAAAACTTTATTGGCTAAGCGCTTTCAACTTAACTAGAGGCCATCATCAGTGCAAAACCGTTGAGATGTTTAAAGAAGTAGAGATGTGAGTCTATGTTTTCTTACTAGGTATTAGAGTCAGACCTTGCATTCGAGTCAGCCTAGTGAGAATACATAGACTTACTTCTCTACTTCTTTAACGTCTCAACAGTTTTGCACTGATGATGGCCTCTAGTTAGGTTGAAAGTGCTTTGCCAATAAAGTTTTGTTTTGTGGAGAGACTTATTTTCTTTTATTATTTATGATGGACTCCATTCACGCTCATTCTACTAGTAAGATAAATTATATTTTTTTTAATTATATCTTTGTATAGTTATAATTGTTTAGTGCAGATTAAATTTTTAGCCTGAAGATGGCCACAGTGGTAAGTAAAATATCATCCCTACACTCTATATTATCATTAGATTAATCGTAAAATTATTTTAAAATAGATTGACTTCAGATCTATTAGCATTTTAAAATGAAAGCTTTATATTTCAATCCGTTTGGGTCATCTTCAAGCCAAATCATTTTCTAAATAATTACCGAGTTCTAGAAAAATATGTTTCGCTAATTACCTTGTTAATTGTAGAACTAAAGCTTTTCCATTCATTTAATTATTTAAAATAATAATATATATTCACTTTGGGGTTCCTTTTTATTTTTTATTCAATAAGCTAATACCAATAGTTAATGCAGAATTTAGCGTTTCAAGCTTTTCTTAAAAGATTAATTTTTACAAAAAAACATTGTAAATTTTCACCTTCCGTTTCCTCCTTTCAATCTCGAAGATTTACTACGTTTCGCTCCCTTAGCAATTTTCGTTAATTTTTTACCAAAAATAATTCATCGCTGTTTTCCTTCTTTTTCTTGCTTTATATTTTCTTACTCTTTCTTGCCCTCTTTTCTCTTTTAATATTTTAGTTTCTTGTTTATCCTTGTTATTCCTTTCCATTATACTGATTAAAAATAAAAGCCCGTATTCTTCTTATTATTTTCACTTTTTTGCTATTTTATTTATAATTTTCTTTAGTTTACTACCTCCACTTTTATTTTACTTGTTTATACTTTATTTTAAAAAATTGTGTTTATTATTTGTAATTTTATTGCTTTCCTCTAGCATTTTTTACTAGTTTATTTTTGATATATTTCCTTACGCAGTCTTGTCTTGATAGTGATTTCTTTAATTTGGTATTCAAACACATCTTTTATTCATTAAATGTATTATCCCAAAAAGTGTGAAATCAGGTAAGGAAAATTATGAAACGAATAAGGAAAATACTGGTTTTTTATTAGTTGAACATAGAGTTACGCAGATTATGTAAAGTAATAAACACTAACTATGCCTTTGTTTTTTGTTTTTTTAGATCTTTGCTAACTTACTTACCTTACCGATTATACCTTATAAAAGGGTCGTGGGGGAGGTGGTTTTTGTCTAGGGGGAACTCCTTGATCAAGAATATATATATATATATATATATATATATATATATAATATATATATATATATATATATATATATATATAATATATATATTATATATATATATTATATATATAAATTATATATATATATAATATATATATATATATATATATATATATATTATTATATATATATATATATATATATATATATTAATTTTTATACCTTTCTAGTTGAAATATTACCGAAATTTGATAAATAGTTTTGATTATAAACATTTTAAAAGCGTTCCATTTGTACGCTAGATATAGATGACCGCCTGATCTAAACGATGGTACTTTACGGACATGACCTTATGTCCTTAATCCTTGTTTATGAAATGTTAATAGCGTCGCTGAATCAGCAAAAATGCATCCTCGATAAAGTATCTGATCGTGCCTAAAAGTATCAGCTTAATTTTTGATTTTATCGATTGACGTATAGAACTTTTTGTATACAACAAATTTTGTTTTTGACTAACACTTGTGAAAGTTCTCTTAAACGTCATAAGTGGCAAACTGGCAATATAAGGGTCGAAGTGCCAGGATGGCAGATTGGCCCTTATAAAAACAACCAATGCGAAAATCTAATAAAAAATAGGACTAATAGAACAACAATCCTGTAGCTGGCAGCGGCCCCGAACGCCGATATCATGGAGTGACCGTAAGACCGAAGACTTCTTGTGTTTAAAATTTTATGCCTTTACGATAATTGCTTCTAAAGTTTTTTTTTTAATAATCTACTAAAGTTAATGATTATCTTTATTTTATATTTCATTCTTAATTTGAGGAAATAACCTCTTTGCAGTTCGATATTGGTGCTGTTTTATATTTATCTATTCCTACTACTTCTTCTCTGCCTCACTCTTTCCGACATTTTTAAACTTTTCTTTTAAAAAATAAATACAGAAGAAAAGGAAGATCTCCTTAACAATTTATTATTGTTTTAACTCTTTTTAAAGATTTATTCGTTAACAATAATAAATCTTTGAAAGTTGTGGAGGTGGGGTGAGAAAAAACTAGATACTAAGAAAAGGTAAATTTAGACATTCTGCCCGTTTTCTTTATCTCTTTTAGCACCTTTAAAAACCCTTAACCGTTTTTTAGAAGCTTCTTGCAATTTTTTTACTGATACCCCCCTCTGGATCCCCGTTTCCAAGGCCTTTTAGATAAAAAAATCAATCAATAAATTAAATATATTATTATAGTTTTAATATAGATTTTCGAAGAACTCTGTGAAAGAAAAGTCGTTTATATTTTCTCCAAGTCACCTCTTTATCTTTCTTTTAAATTTATTTTTCTTGTTGTATATTTATCAATCTTTATTATAACTAATGTTATTATTTATGTTTATTTATATCTTAGTATAAACTTATGAAATACTGTTGAAATTTTGTCACTAATTTTATTTTCAAATTTTCTGATGACAGCGTGGGAAAATAATGCGAGGAAGCTAATCCCTCAATTTCAAATCAAGGAAACCTTATTGGCTCTTTAATACTATTATTTTTACACTATCAACTGTTTTTAGCCGTGGGTCGTATTATAGTGTACCTAGTATCACCTCTCTTGTATAACCACATGGGGTTATAGCGATGATAACAGACTCACACACATACAGACAAACAACTTTGTTAAATATAACACCTGAAACGTATAATTCAGGTCAAATCCCAGTTTTGGATTTTTTAGTGCAAATACAATACTTTACCTGTATACCCTACGGTAAATGAGGATAAGTAGTAAAGTAAAACGGAAATGGACTACTTAATTGCGAAAACTTGTTCGCAGCATCGATATTGATTTTTCCAAAAAATGCTTTCGTTTATAAACGTTAAATTAGTGTTCCTGTAGATTCAAATTCGAAGACTAAGGAATATTTACTTTTTTAAATTTATATACGATTTTTATCAATTAATTAAATAAAATAACAGAGTAATACTATGTCAAAATTGGGTAAAAATTGAAAGAAAACTCTATTTCGTAAATTTATATAAAAGGAGAATTTAGCTGACATACTGAGTCGAAGCTTTTCATGAAAATACAAAGGCTGTATTTTTAATAAAAAGGAATTTTCAAAACGATTTTAATTGGATTATTTAATCGAAATTTCTGTACTGATACTTTTTTAATTGGTTTAGTTGTAGCAGAGTGGAGGGAGGGGTTTTGAGCTGTGGGGAGGGGGTTAATAGAATATAAATTGATTAAACCAATTTTTCTTTCTGTGGGTTAGTATTTTAAATAAAACCCAATAGAAGAAGAGAGGTTGTTGTGTGGTATAGTTATTTATGCTTAAGGCGTGCGGATGAATGTTTTACCGCTTAAATTTAAGTTTCCTTCTTAGGCAAAGCCGAAGGAGGAAACTTCGTTAGCTCCCAAGGGCGACAGGCTGAAAAGAGATAAACTAGTTAGCTCCCGAGACTTGCCTGGTGGATATCACTTTAATGTTGGCTCCAGAAACTTTGCCGATGGAGATAATTTAAGAACTTAATTCTTCTATCTTTGTAGCATATTCTAAAGAGACTGAATATTAATGGAATATTAAATTTTAATGGAAGCCGCTACTTAGAAAATTGGTATTATAATAGTTAATTATTCTATTATTAATGAATTTAAGGATACTAGTATTTACGCCATAGAGTCTGGAGTGGGAAGAGACGCACGGTCACAAAAGATTCTCACTGTTACGCTTTGAATCCTCATTAAACCAATGGAAATAGCAATGTCTTGTGTCGTCTTATGCGACATGCTGATTTTTACACTCCCTTGGGAGGGAAATGACATTTACAGTTCCAAGTATCGAGACTGTATATATAGAACTTACTACGCAAAGACTAGATAAATTATATTGTTCATTTATATTTATATTGAATGTTAGGTTTGGCAATAGACCAATCCAAGAGGTTAAAGATACTGACAATTCCTTCTTTCCAAGAAATGTCAGGCTTGGCGATTGACCAATCCAAGAGGTTAAAGATACTGACAATCCCTTCTTTCCAAGAAATGTCAGGCTTGGCGATTGACCAATCCAAGAGGTTAAAGATACTGACAATTCCTTCTTTCCAAGAAATGTCAGGCTTGGCGATTGACTAATCCAAGAGGTTAAAGATACTGACAATTCCTTCTTTCCAAATATGTCATGCTTGGCGATTGACCAATCCAAGAGGTTAAAGATACTGACAATTCCTTCTTTCCAAATATGTCATGCTTGGCGATTGACCAATCCAAGAGGTTAAAGATACTGACAATTCCTTCTTTCCAAATATGTCATGCTTGGCGATTGACCAATCCAAGAGGTTAAATATACTGACAATCCCTTCTTTCCAAGAAATGTCCGGTTTGGCGATTGACCAATCCAAGCCACTGAGAATACCCTTTCTTCGTAACATAGTTTAACTTTATATACATATATACATTTACATTATGGTAATGGATGGTCACAAGCGGAGAGATGAGCACCTTTTGTTCGATCATCCTTTAATGTCACAAGTACACAATATGGAAACCTATTGTAAAATTATTATTCGGTTTTTTTTTGCGGTTCTTTTGCGATACATATTGAATATTCCTACGTCATATATATAGACAAATGTTGTCTATTATCGTTTGAAAATTGCTTTTATACTTAAAAGTATTTCCTAGTATTAAGAAAAACACAAAAATCTGTTCTGGCCTTAAAATTTAGGTGAAAAGTTTTTGTCTCCTCGGTTAATTGCTTCAGAATGCGGTGAAGGAGTGGAGGGGGAAGGGGTTAAAAAGGTAATTTGTTTAAATTTTCTTTTCCAAGGAAAGGGGTCCTTCAAGGTTCTCTCGTGGGACTCTAAGTCCTTGCCTGTTTTTCCAGTGATACTTTTTTTAAGGAAATTTTTTTTCTTTGAAACTTAGTTGAAACTTTGTCTTTTTGTAAAAACTCTTAACTCTTTCCTATTATTTATACCATAAATACTAAATTTTCAAATTATTGTTAGGTGTATATGTCAAGCAATGGCATAGAAGACATAAATCATGTTAAATATTAATACATTGGATAGTAATTTATGGGTAAAATATATCATCATATTATCGTTTAATCCTGATATAATATGATATAATTAAGATAATAATATCACTTTTGTTTTATTTTAAGTATAGCATCAAGCAAAATTCTGTTGGCTTAGTTAATTTTTTGTTAGTTAAGTTGAGTGGATCAAAGTATTCTAAAAGTTTCCCTTCATAGAAAGTTTTTCTTTTCTTAAAAAAGAAATTTTACCAAAAAAATCCTGGTTTTCTTTTAAAAGGCCAAGTTGCTTTTAATAAATTATATCAGTTTTAGTATAATTTGTGTTTAAAAAAATGATTTTTGAATCGTATTAAACTTGATTACTTTCACTGTTTAGGATGTCTTTCAAATCACCGTTTATGCCTATTATCACCGTTTTCATTACTCTGATAAATTTGACTAAAGGAAACAATATACCCGTTCACTAGTAGTTGGATTTGACTTTTGTAAGTATAAATAATTTAAAGCTATCGACTGTCTCACTGAACCACTCTAAGTGTTGATAATTTCGTAATGAACTTTAATTTGTTCCTCTATGTTTTTAATTTTCCTCATTTATAGCATAGAGTAGATGTAGGTATATAGGAAAATTGTTGTGTGTGCAAAAACAAATGCCAAAACCAGGTTGTCACCGGAATTTTCTATATGTGTTGTGAATAATATAAAATAAATATTAAGTATCACATTTTAGTCTTCGAAATTTTAATTAAAGGTCACAGTGATTTCCGGCTCTGTCGGAAATCACTCGGATGAGTTAGACGTAACGGAAAAGAGACATGACATTATGTCGAGCCATCAATGACGACTAATGTCGAATGATGGAACAGTTCCCAGATGTAGCATTTGCATTTTGCTTGTTACATTTCCTAGGTGTGACCTTATGAGGGAGTTTTTTTAGATAGTAACCCTATCTAAAAAGCATTTATTTTATCACATGCCCCCATTTAAAATATTTTATTTTTCATTAGATAAAAACTTTTAAAAGGACTTGAATTTAAAATATTGAGTTTTTATTCATTTAAAATATCAAGGAGTTTGTCAGTTCTTATCAGTAAGTGTTGCCAGTATGCATTCTCTTGGTTTATAGTTTTTCATTTACTTAATTAAATGTTTAGTAGTAACTGAAGTACGTAATTATTTTTAAAAAAAATTTGGTTCGGTGGTCCGCATGTCGGGCGAATTTCCTTTGTAATGCGTGCTTCTGTGCTTAACAATTCATTTGTTGCTTAAGGATCCGCTTTATGCTTTACAACTTGAGCAGTTACTTAATTATCAAGCACTACTAGAATTAATTATAAACAGAATTATCCTGTTAATGATTTATTTAATTATAAATATAGTGTCTTACAAAATATGGCATTTTTATGATGAATGAAAGCTTTTGTGTTGATTGATGATATTATCATTGGTTTTAAATCTTATTAATAAACAAATATGCAAATGAAAAAAGTAAAAAAAAATGGAAAAAGCAGAAAAGCGAAGGAAGAATATTTTCCCCTTCCTAAGAGTTCTGTCTCTTTTGCTGGAGCGACATAAAATTGAACATAATTTTAATTCTATTCAATGTCGAGATGTTGCTGTATGTATATTTTCTCTTTTATTTGATGAATATTATTGATATCAGAATTGACTAGTTAAGGGAGAATTGTATTGTATTGATTATGATAATTGGACAGATAAATAACTATATAAAGTTGCACGAGGCAGATGTGGGGGATATAAATAATTTATGAACTTGCTGGCTGTAACAATTTAGGAGCCAATATAGCAGAGCCGTCCTTAGCTAAGTGCTGGTAGCTGCTAAGCCCCCCAAACTTAACGTTAACTTCTACCAATATCATTCTTCCATAACTGGATATACTGACTGTATGAGACTGGGGACTTCGCTCCAATAATCTTTTTGAGAAAGTTTGCTTCGGCCTCGAAGTTAAATTTGCGAATTTTCCATCACCTTTTCGGTTTTTTTTCAAAATGTTACTCTTAAATAAAACGTGGAACCTCTACTCCTGGCGGCATTTCCTAGATAAAGTCCTTGTGTATAGGTGCTGTTTTGCATTATCTAGGTATGACGTGAAATTCCGCATTTGTGTCTTATGTTTTTTTAAATAAGGAGCCCAAGTAGTATCAATGCCCTTCATTCTTACTAAGCCAGTAAAAATATCATTATTTACTTTATTTTTAGCCTCATAAAAATAATGGTGTTCTTATATAAACATATTTGGCAATCTAAAGTTTATTTATTTAAACAAACTTAACTAAAGTTAAAAGTATAGTTTTTGACTTGTTTAGAATAAATAAATCGATTACTTCGATAATTATCGAATAAACTCTTTATTCGATTAAGAATGTGTTAATTATTATATAAGTACACCATATACATATAAAATTATTATGTGATAATAAATAAATAAATTAATCAGACTTTTTATAAAATATTTTATCTTTATTGTTACCGCGTTGACTTCAATCCTATAAATTATTCTTAATGCGATTCATTTTTCATGAAAAACGTTTATTAACATGGTTATAAACACGATGTATTTAATGTACAATATATAAAGATTGATGCTGGTTTTTAGGGGGGGAGGGGTCCTAATTTTCAGTCTAAACCCCTTCAATAAATAATAATCCAAATTTTAATATCATCTCCCTTTTACTGGCTATAATAAATCCCCTTTCTGATTCCAAATCAAATCCGATATTTGCATTTTCGCTTTATTTCCCCCTTTTGCTTCGTTTTCCCCTTTCCTTGTTTATATTAGGGAAGGGGGGAGGGGTTTGAATTCCCCAACTCGCCTCGTACTTTGCGAAATTGTCTGCCTTATTTGAAGCTTTGAAATGTTTGGTGAATCTAACTCTTTTTACCACTAACGGCTAATTAAAATTTGCCATTATGTCCCCTTTCCTTTAATTTTGAGGAAAAGGGCTTTAAGGTCTGGAAGGGAAAGTTAATATTAAGTTATTAATTTTACCAATTATGGTCCCACTTTGCTTTCTCTATAAGTTTAATTTATTTAAAATTTGATTTTTATGTTATTTTGTGAATTAATAAAAATATCGGGTACGAGGTTCCTCTGAAATTTCCCTTCAATATTTACCGCGATAATTGCTGCGCTCATTTTCACTACTTCGTACTATTTTGCTCGTCCTAAGGATATGAAAATACTCAAATTTATATACTAATACGTCTTAGAACGAGCGTAGCGAGTTCTAAGACTATATATATATATATATATATATATATATATATATATATATATATATATATATATATATATATATAATAATAAAGAAAGATATAGAAACATTTAGAAAACTTACAATAAAAACGTAACGTTTCGAACTGTTAAAGTTCTTCCACAGACGAAGAGAGACTGAACGGTAAAGATGAGATAGGATCTACAGGAAATGGATTAGGAGGGGTATTAAGAGAGGTGAAGTTGGACCAATGGGAAGGAGGAATATATATATATATATATATATATATATATATATATATATGTGTGTGTGTGTGTGTGTGTGTGTTGTGTGTGTGTGTATAGTCTCGCGAAACGTTTGTTTTCGTCATTAGGGATCTCTGAAACGGACTTGTGTCGTAGTCCGAGGTTCAACTTCCACCATGACGCCTATTCCATTATCGAATTTTATTTCCAAAGGAAATTCGCTAAAATAAATTTAATAATACGGATAGCTCAATTACACCTAAAGACTGATTTTTGTACTAAGATTCAACTCTCTAGCATGAACACACTGTAGCTCCGATGATAACAAACACAATCATTTACAGACAACTTGGTAAAAACTACTCAGGGGGTCCTAAAAACATGAAACGGATAACTCAGTTATCCCGGCTTAGAGTTTTCAGTGCCCGACCATTATTTTTTTCCTATTTTTCATTTTTCTCATTTATACTTGCGATAGAAATGAGAAAAAGTAAAAATTTTCTTTAAAAATCGGATACGGAGCAGCCTGGAATTTATGTAATTATGTTTGAGAGTTAAAATCGGTTAAAATTTTATAATCTGAATACTTTTCCTATATGTATCTATTGTTTTAAATGACATAGCATTTTTAGTTGTTGGGTATTGGAAAATTCACTTTATAGTTTAAAGGAAAACGACGAAAACGAAGGAAAATGCCTGAGTAAAGACAATAATTATTTGAAAATCACCAAGTTAAATCCATTGACAAAGACATAAATATCTCACAAACTTTGTTATAGCTTTCTAAATGGCTAATTACAAAATTACTTATTTGTATACTAATAAGTACATTTGTTAATAATAATTAATAAAGTTTATTCTAGGTTTTGTTTTGTATAAGCGTTTAGTTTTCATTATTTTCCTTTCTGAATTTTCCCCTTCTAGTCAGTAGAATTAAAGCGCTAATTCTAATTGAATAAAAGCTCCGACCGAATTAACTCGATTTCAGATAATAAAGTTTAAATAAACCGCTGGTTTTAATTCAAGGAAAAAGAATAACGCGGGAATTGCTTCCCACTTGCATTCTAATCCGCCAAACAAAACAAGAAAATTTTCTTTCTTCCATTCGCAGAAAATCTCTCTACTAATTATTTAAAAAGGAAATTGTATATTTTGAAATATCTAATCACAAAAGAGTTTGAGTTGTGCCAACCGATTTGATTGTATTTCACTGTATTTTTTAACTTTCTTATTTATTTTTGTGTCACTGTTTTGTTATTATTTGAAATAGTGGCGGTAAAAGTTTGTGGAGATAGAGTTTGTTGTTATTGGCTCTGAGCAATTCAAGGTTCAACCAATCATCTCTTTTTTTTAAGCGGATAATACATTTCACAAACTTCACAATTTGTTTCTTTTGACGATGATGAATTTCACGAATAATATGAGTTGAAGTGGATTAAGAAAAAGACCACCAAAACACCAATTCTGTTCTCAGAAGTATATTATCAAAATATAACCTAGTATTTTTATCTAATTTTGAACTCTTGGCATTTTGCTCTATTTATCTCACTTCAATGTTTTATTGAAGTGGAATAATGTTTTATTCCCAGCGGTCACCTATCCAGGTACTCAACACGCTCAATGCGTTTTAACTTAATAAACCAACAAGAATCATGTACTAGTTGCATTGAAACTAAACTTAGTGTACTTAGTTAGTTTACTTTGTTTAGATTTTTACAATAACGTACTCGAGTCATTTGGTTGGCAGCAATTGTTATTTTCATTAAGACGTTATTTTATTTTGTTGTAATGAAAAAGGAAAGCGAATATATTGTAAGCTATAATTATTTTGTTTCCATTTGGATCATTTTTAGGTTTAAACTATCTAATAACACAGGTGTTACATTAAAATTAACTATCAATAAATTTAACAAGTAAATAAAATTTAACAATAACATGAAACTTTTTTTTTAATTTTATAAAATTAGATGTTAGATTAGTCTGGTAATTATTCAAAATGACATCATTCAAACTTGATTCATCAGTCTTTTGACTCGTTCCATTCAAAAGTGTGTACCCTCTACATTCAAGGAGTTCCCGCTAAAAGTTTTAGCGGGAACTTCTTAGAGGGCCAGGATGACTATAAGTTTGTTATTATGGTTATCATTTACTGTTTTTGTTGTTTTTAATTTTTCTTTGTATTATTTTGTTCCTTTTTAATTAAAACTGATGCTTCTCCCCCCTGGCCCATGCTGTCAGTTCTTAGGAGATAAATAAGCAGCGTTTTCATCTGACTAATTATGATAAAAACAGCCAAAGAGGGAGCGAATTAATTAATATACGACCAGCAAGTATTTTTTTAGGAAAAGATTAAAGTTAATTAGTAAGAATGGCTTTAATAGCAACTTCTCCCTCCAGACCTATTAATTATATCAGCAGGTATACCAATGTAAAATAAGTTACGCTTTCCTGTGTCTGCGAAAAGTGATTTTGTCAGTAGATTTTCTTTTTAAGGTTCTCATCCTTTAAAATGTAACGCATGCACTTACAAACTCGCACATATTAGCATTGAGTATTTTAAATCGCACACGTTAGCTTTGATTAATTTATATCGCTCATTTCTCACGTGCTGAACAAATTAGCATAATTTTAGTGAATAAAATGAAAAAATTTGGCGTAGAGTTTGCAAGATGGACAAATTTCTTTTTGAATTTTCTTTCTCAATTGAAGGAATTATGGGGCCATTGTCGGAACAGTACCACTTCTACTTCTGACAATTTTCCTAGATGGTTTTAAGGGAATGCGTCTGTTCTTTCAACTGGTTGTAAAAAAAATATTCTAGCACTTAATTAGATTTGCATATAATATAATATTTATAATATTGCCCGTTTAGAGCCTTGCGGCTCATCAGGGATAACCCGTGCGGGAACCACCTCGGGTGGTAGTAGCAACCGTTACGCTCGAAGTGTAATCTAAAGTTGGCGATAATTTATCTAATCAATAATCTCATATAAACTGAGAGCGTAACCTGGGATGCGAACCCCAGACCTCCGTGGGTGTCAAAGGTCAGTGTAAAGACTAACGCCTTAACGACCTCGGCCACGGAGGCGGCTATAACATATGCATAACATGTGCATTTATACGAAGCTCAGTTAATACATATATTTATCATGCTTGAGCGCATTTCCTTTGACGCAAACACCTATAGACAGATAACTTCGTAAAACATTTCAGACGGTCCTAAAACTGCTAAAGCAGATAACTCAGATCTCGAATTTCGATGAATGCACACGCATTACTTTTCCTTCTTAGCTTTGGTAGAAATCATATATCTCATTTTTATAATGTAGTTTTAAAAAAATTATTTGTCTTAGTAGTATGACTATTATGGTTTGACGAAAAAATCTTATGAGTTCTTTTACTTTTCTTGATCTTGCTTTTTGTGTTAAGTTTCGACATCATCGGTTTAATCGAGTCTGTCTACGAAATAAATGTTCACTGAAAACCCTTTATAAGTCGAACAATTTTTCTCCCAAATAACCATAAGAAAAATTAGCTGATAACATTGTATTTTTTACCTATAGCGAAGAAATAATAAAATTAAATTTGGTATAATAATTATCTTTTTTTGACTTATCTGATGTCAGATTTTCGTAAAATAGTAATATTTTTGTAAAGCGTGAATAATTGTTTATATATATATATATATATGTGTGTGTGTGTGTGTGTGTGTTGTGTGTGTGTGTGTTGTGTGTGTGTGTGTGTGTGTGTGTTTGTATGTACGTATGTATGAATAAACAATCATTTACGCATAATAATTGTTTATTTCATCATTAGTAGAGTATTAATAAAGCTAATTGTAGTAATAGTTCCAAATAATTATAGTTTATTTGAGCTTATTGTATAATTTTATAATTGTAAAACATAATCAAAATAAAGCTGTTATTATTATCATTGTTATTATTATTATTAAGATATTCTCTAAAATCAGTGACACTGTATTGTGGCTACAGCTAAATTGTAAAACAGCTGGTACTAAGAAGCGTGTTGTATAATCATTCATTTTTTAAAACTGGATGAATTATTTAAATTCAATCCTAAATATTCAATATGGATACGAAACAATGTAAAAATAAATTGTCAGGAGTATTACATATTTACATTTAATCTTTTAAACTGCCTACTGCTGTATAATTTAACAATTTTAATAAAACTTGCATCCTTTTTTCTAATCAGATTACACCTTGCACGTGAGAATTGCAAGATAAACTGCAACTTAAGAGTAAAAAACCGGTTTAAAATAGGTATAATTTTAAAAAGTCATCCTACTATGTGTACCAGGGGTTTAGAATACATCAGGAGCTTGCAGGGGAGAAGCAAATGCATTTTGATGCATTCTCATGTTAAATGCAAGTTTCATAAAAGAAACTGGATTTTACCTTGGTATCTGTAATAGAATTGTGAATATTTCTTCCTTACCCTTCTTTTTCTCTCGAATGGATCTGTTGTGAGTTTAGAATTTTAAATCAAATGGGGGAGCGATCCCAGGTCTGTAAATTGCATTTTTTATTTCGTTTAATTTTATTTCTTGTAGTTCGCTTTTATTTATATTTATTTGTCTTGTGAATATAGTTTATTGTGTTCGTATTTTATATTGAAAAAATATTGTAAATGTTTCAAATTTAGATCTGGTTTGAAGCAAGAAAATTAATAGTGACAGGAAAAACATCCTTCGTGTCTCTGGCACAATATACTTCGTGTTTCTGGCACAATATGCTTCGTGTCTTTGTCACAATATACTCCGTGTCTCTGGCACAATATACTCGTGTCTCAGGCACAATATACTTCGTGTCTCTATACTTCGTGTCTCTGGCACAATATACTCCGTGTCTCTGGCACAATATACTTCGTGTCTCAGGCACCATATACTTCGTGTCTCTGGCGCAATATACTTCGTGTCTCTGGCACAATATACTTCGTGTCTCTGGCATAATATATTTCGTGTCTCTGTCACAATGATATTGTGTTTTTTTTATCATTTTCTTGCATAACTCGGTTGTATCAGTTTATAATGCCATTAATATTGCATGACATGGATATATACAGTCAGCATTATTAATTTTAGAGTTGACTGAATTAACTTAAATTCTACCAATTATAATAAGTCCCTATAATTATTTATAAGCCCCTATAAAAATATTTATTACCCATAATGCAACGAAAGTTCGATACTTCACGTATAAAAACCAAACGCTGACAAGCAAGAAGTTCGAATGTAAGTGTGAGTACTTCCCGTAAAATATTTTTCAAAGTATTGCCGTGTGACTTTAGTATTTTGAGGACCTGCTGAGCGATTCTGATAAATTTTGCGAATTTCCTTTAGAAAAGATTCGCTAATCGGAAATAAAACCGTCATCAATAATAAGCATAATGTCATCTGCTTTCTTTCCAAGCGCAGTTCATTGTTTTACTATTTCAAATCAACTCTGCTAGTTTTAGTTTAGTAATGGACTGAATTTTTTTTAATTGAGAGAAAACATAATCTTGTAGTAATTTATCAGAAAGTTTTATAAAGTGTAGTTGGTTCTGCATAGCTTCAGGTAAATACCTAATGAGGGCTCTTTAATTTTCTCTTCCTAAAAAGAAAAACTGGAGCTGGATTAACGTGAAGCATGGATTTTTCACGGGGGCAGTAAATTACCGTCGAGTTGCTTCGTCTACAAACAGTTTGAAATTTATAGGGTCCAACAAAGAGAAGAAAAAAAAACTGGGGCTCTTTTTTAGTGTTGAAAAAAGTGTGTGGACTAATAAATCCTGACAAAAAGCGCAGTCAAAAAGGGAGTAGCAACAATTAATTAAAATTTTATAAAAGAGCTTCGCTTTTTAAACTCATTTTTTTAGGCTGATAAATAAAAAGTTTTTATCTCTGACAAAATTTTAACTTTTCATAGAATAACACTGAAATAAATGAATAAATTTAGATAAATGCCTTTTAGCAAATTTTGTGATAAAAATTATATAATAAACAATAACAGATTTAGATAGCTAAAAGAGCTACGATTGCTACTAATTAATTAGCCATTGTGTCTGAAATGGGATATAAATTATAAAACATTTATTTTAGCTGCTTTTGGATGGACCCAATCATTAATTGATGGATGCAAGCATGCCATTATTTTAGAGCTGTGTTGATAAAGTTAATAAATCAATACTGAGGTAACTAACAATATGTGAGGCTTGTTTAAGAAAATGCTGCATATTAGCCTAAAAGTCATCTGAGGGTTTGACGTATAATTGGATTATTGTTCCCACAGGGGGATCGACGCATAATTTGATCATTGGCTTCGTAGGGGGATTGACGCATAATTTGATCAGGGCCACGCAGGGGGATTGACGCATAATTTGATCATAGGCCTCGTAGGAGGATTGACGCATAATGTGATCAAAGGCCACGCAGGGGGATTGACGTATAATTTGATAGGGGCCACGCAGGGGGGTCGACACATAATTTGATCATGGGCCACGCAAAGGAATCGACGTATATTGGTTTATTTTCCTCTCATCCGGTTCCGCCTAACCATGTTTTCATTTTGCCAGCTTTTAGCAGGTTTTTAGCGAATCTCAAATCTCAAACTTTCTGTACGCACAGTTGAAGATGACTTTCACAAATCATATATTTTTCCAGAAAGTCACACAAAACCTTTGAACTTGATTTTGGGCCCACTCCCGTGTCCATATCTTGCTTCCCCACCCACTTCATAAGCGAATACCATTTCGCTTAGTACAGAAAAAATTACTCGTCGAATTGAAAATATTGAATTATATGTTTTATTTCCCATGTTTTATTTTAATTATTTATCTGTTATACATTTTCTTTATCTAAACATTTCTATCTTTCTAATATTGTTTTATTGTTGATTATTCTTGTTTTCCCCTTTTTTTTTAACCTGTGAAGGTAAGAAAATAACGAGTAACTTGAAACCTGTCTGAAGCTACTGTCTACGGCCTTCTCTAAGGCCTAATCTTTACAGGCCTTGAAACACCTCCCTCATTAGGCCTAGGGCAGTCTTACGTCTCTGTTTACTGTTTTGTCTTACACTCCTACAATTTTTATTTAAAACCCCTAAGGGTGGCAGGCGTTCTTTTTTTCGATTAAAAATGTTTTCTTTCATATCTTAAACAGAGAAAAACATTTGTTTTTTCATCTCACTTATTCAATTTTTTCTGTTTAATTTTTATTTTTATCTTGCATTTCCTTGTTATATAATTGCTTATCTTCTTTCATTCATAATTTTCCTTTTAAAATTGAAAAAGTATTATTTCTTCTTTTATCTTTAATATGTCTTAAACAATAATTTTTAAAGATCAATTGTTTACTATGTTTTTTTAATAATTGTAAAACATAATTATTTTTAATTGCATAAAATAAAAATGCTGGTTTATTTATTTTTAAAATAATAATCTTTTCTCTTGGTTGAGTTTATGAGAAAAATCAAGCAGGATCTACTTAAATAACTTTAGAGGCATGATGTCATTATTATTAATCCCCAAAATTAAACATTTTAAAATTGCTTTGCAATATTAAACCCATATATTTGCCTTATTATTTTTGCAAACTATCATTAAACGTTTATATCTACAACATTAAATCTCAAGTTAAATAATAAAACGACAAAAAATAATGTTACAAAATTAATAAGCAGTTTAAGAACAGAAATCAAGACCTATTATTTTGATTTAAAAAAAAATAATAATAAGGTTCAAAACGAACACGAGAAGGGACTGGAAAATAATGATGCGTTTGGTGTCGGTGAAGGGCAAAAGGCATGGGTCACCTGCAAACCCTCCGGTCAAATCATGCTAACCTGTAATTTGATTTAATATTTTCAACAATAATGTCAAATTAATCAACTGATGTCAACAGAATTGTTAATCAGAGTCACGATACGAACAGCTTGAAGTAGGTAATGGTTGGGAATGGTGAGAGATACATGATCAAGCATATGAATACTCAAAAACTGCGTGTTTAAGTGGAGTGTCGTTTTCGATGGGTTTTAAGGCTCTGAGTCGAACTAAACTGGTCCAAAGTAGATGCGATTAGCTAAAATCACCACAATGTGTACAAAATAATTGCATATATGGTAAGTTATCGGAAAATTGATATGAGTAGGACATGACATTATGTCGAGCCATCAATGATGACGAATGTCGAATGATGGAACAGTTCCCAGATGTAGCATTGCATTTTGCTTGTTATATTTCCTAGGTGTTTCTCGCACAATTATATCGTGTTAACTTTCCATGTTTTGCAAACTCGGTAGTATCAATTGATATGTTTTGCTAGCCATGCATGATGGCGGTAAGAGAGCACCGCTCGTCCCTGGTGAATACTTCACATTATATTCTTCGTAATTAATTAAGGTCCGAGTGAGTTCAGGCTTTGTCAGTGCCCTGATGAGTTAAACGTAACGAAACAGAGTGGGACATGACATTTTTACGAGCCATCAATGATGACGAATGTCGAATGATGGAACAGTTCCCAGATGTAGCATTGCATTTTGCTTGTTACATTTCCTAGGTGTCTCTCACGCAATTATATTGTGTCGACTATTCATGTTTTGAAAAACTCGGTAGTACCAAGTTATATATAAATACTATTTGTTGATCTGATCTGTGTAGTAAACTAAAAACATAATTTAACATGTGATGATTCAGTCGGTGACATGAGAGACTTAATATTTACTATTCATTTACATGAGAAACACAATATTCCATTACTTAGCGATTCATTTACATGAGAACACAATATTCCATTTACTTAGTGATTTCATTTACATGAGAAACACATATTCCATTACTTAGCGATTTACATTAGCGATTTCATTTATTCCTTTATAGCGAATTTCATTTACATGAGAAACACAATATTCCATTTACTTAGCGACTCCATTTACATGAGAGACTCAATATTCCATTTACTTAGCAATTTCATATACACGAGAGACACAATATTCCATTTACTTAGCGATTTCATTTACATGAGAGACACAATATTCCATTTACTTAGCGATTCCGTTAACATGAGAGATATAATATATCACTTACTTAGCGATTTCATTTACACGAGAGACACAGTATTCTATTTACTTAGCGATTTCATTTACATGAGAGACACAATATTCCATTTACTTAGCGATTTCATTTACATGAGAGACACAATATTCCATTTACTTAGTGATTCCATTTACATGAGAGACACAATATTCCGTTTACTCAGCGATTCCATTTACATGAGAAACACAATATTCCATTTACTTAGCGATTCCATATACATGAGAGATATAATATTTCATTTACTTAGCGATTTAGAACTTTTAACATATATTACTTATGATTGATTTTTAGTGAATTGTGTTCCTACTACATTTATGTTATTGCTTAACATTTTGTTTTGTTCGCTCTCGATCTTTTATCGATAAGTAAGAAAGTGGGCCAGAAAACAACATTTATTTTTAAAGTTATGAAGCCATTTTTTAGTAAATTTATTTTATCTTTTCTTACATTACAATGTTAAGTATTTTTTGTCTTTTAAAAATTTGATGAAATTTATTGTTATTGCGAAAAAACCCTAAATAAAGAGGTCGGAGTGAAATAAACTTCCTGGTTTTTGTGAATCTGTTTAGGGGCAGCTCGGAGTGAGTTAGGAGCAACTGGGAGTCTATGTCTGGGTCGACCCGGAGTCTAGGCGACCTCCGAAAGATCGAGGGTCGAGAGTGTCCTCAAGTCGAAACGTTAGGAAGTCATTTCTTTTCCTTTGTATTTCTCCCTTATTTTCAGTGAAAATGGACCCTGAGAAGAAAGAGCATCTACAAAAAAAAGAGCCCATCTCACTCATTCTAAATTAACTTATCGATTTCTTTAAAATTCCCTTCTCTTTCATCCTCCGGGTTTTTGTCGTCGCCCCTTTTTCATTTTTAGTCCCGGAATTCTAGAATGACCGTAAAAACTTTATTTTTTTGGACATAAAATAAAGATAGTTGATTCGGGGCGATATCACTAGGAAGCATCTCGAGCGAATAATAACCTCTTGTAGGGCTCCTGGAAACTTGTTTTTCCAGAGTCTTTGAAATATAATTAAACTTACACTTAAGTTTCTTTAAGACCCTCTAAAAGAAGATCAAGCCCTTAAATCATTCTTTCCCATCTCTAATAAAAGTTGTCTAAAAATGTATTTAATATTTTGAAAACTATCTAAAGATGTTCTCGTGGTTGTTAGGTAGTTATAAAGCGTTATACATTGAGCTATCCCAAACCTTAACACTACCTTCAGGATTTTGGACACCGTGAACGAAGTGAGCGCAGTGATTCTTCAATTTTGAGGAAAAGTCCGAAGTACTCCTTGTACCTAAAAGTCCGAGGAAAAGTTTGAACTACCCCCTTTACCTTTTTTAAATTCCGGAGGAAATAATTTCCTCGGTACTTAGACCTCGTATGTGTCCGTACCTGACCCCCTGTACCTAATTTTTATAAGTTGTCATAAAGTCATTGCATTGGTTTCTATAGACTCATATGAGGAGTGTAGAAAGCTTGAGTCAATTTGGATGAGGTCTAATGGGTCTACATAACCTTCTCGGACTGTGTTAAGTTATGTATTCGTTACATAAACACTTCACTTTAAAGTTTCTTGCTTACGTTAATTGATATGTATTGGAAGATGGCGGTTTTAATTTATACCCATTAATTTTTGTCTTAACTTACAGTTAAAATCTTAATTAAGAGTAAGTTACGCCTAATATGATGAAATAATTGTGAAAGAGGTTTGGCGCTATCGGAGCACTTGCCGTAACTTGCTGAGTTAAGTTACGGTTACTTGTGTCCCCACACACAAGATTATTAGTTAAGTTATTAAGTATGTTGACTTTACTAGTTAGTGGAGTCATGGCTAATCTCTAAGGGGTCTGGTATTTAATTTATTTCATTCATCATTCACTCGTTTGTACTTTTGTCTAATTAGTTTCATTGTTTCAGGTACGAGCTAGGAAATCTTAAAGCTCAAAACGAATGGTACGTTTGCTTATTTTGTTTTTTGTTTTTGTTCATTTAAATATTTTTTGTTTCACTTTGCTGCCCCCTTACCGTTCTTTATGAAACGCACGTTGTACTTATAGAAACTACAAAACATAGGGCCCACTAATAATTAAAGATGAATACACGAAAATTGCATTAAGTCGATGACGGACTAAATAGATTTCATATTTAATGAAGTGACCCCCCTTATGTTACAGTAATAGAAAATAGTTTTTAAGTGCTATTTTTAAATTTTATTAAATCGTCCCCATATTTTATATGCTTAGTCTAATAAAAAGTTTTCATTTATATCTTCATATTAAATAAAATGTTTTTTTCTGAATGTGACATTATTTTATCTTCGTTGTCAAAAAAACATTTGAACTTACTCATAGACAGTGTTAAAAAAGTCCATAAAACAAAATTAAGTAGGTACTTAATACTTGTGATTCTATAGTACCATGTTCTAGCCGCCCACATAACTTCATAATTTTATATTTATGTGACCCATCTGACTATATTTAACACCATTTATGTTCTTTCATATTTTTTTTCTGTTGTACTTAATACATCAAGTTATAGATACTTTGTGTAACTTCCCACTTTTATGTTCCACCTTAATTTATAAATTATACAAGGTGTTCAGGTCTACAATATTTTTCACCTATTTATTGTCATAAATTGTAATAATAAAAAACAATTAAATACCTTGAATCTCCAACATTCGTAATATATCAAAGTTTATTTAGTCTCATATTAGAATTTTTATTTCTTTAATTTTACTTGTCTGTACTTGTTTTTTTAGAATAAAGTAATAAATATAATTTAAAGTTACGTCTGTCACAAATAGTAAAATGAGGAATAAAAAGTTCAAATAGTGCTCTGTGAAACACAGAAAGACCTAAATGTTTTATTCATGTCAATTTTACTTATGATTTATATTTTCTTTGCCAAGAAATTTTATTGAGTCTCCAAATTTATTTTTATTTATTGTTATATTTACATAATTTAATAGTATTTTTTTCTAACCCCCGGGAAAATTACAAAAATTGATCGGTCACCTGTATAAATTTAGAAAATACCACTCCCCTAAAAATTGATATGATTGGCTCTAATAACCCAATAATAGGAAACACTTTTTAGGGAGTATGAAGCACTTTTTACTCCCAAGGGACTGAAAAGTAACTTTGAGTTTTTTAATTATTTGGGAAAACCTACCCTCTTCCCTGTATAAAATATTCTATATAAATTTCTTTTCTATTAGACCACTTGATAGCAAAGATTACTAATGAAATTACTTTTAGGCTTAAATTTAAATCTTCCTAGTGTTAATGCATTGCAATTATAAAAAAAGCTATTTATCAAATTTATGATAATAAATTTTTGGCGGTTAAAAAATGTACGAAATGAGGGCAGAAAGAGGGAAATGTGTAAAAACTTTTTTTTTCAAATTAGATCCTATTACAAAAAGGCACTGATAACAAAGTTAACCAATATCGGTTAACAATATACTTTTAACCAATTTTTCTCTCCAAAGCACTGAAGGGCAAAAAAGGACACTTTTGTAGAGGCATTTTTTGGACAAGGGTACAAGTAGAATCCCCCGGGGGGCAACAGAAAGGAAGAAAGTAATAAATTTTACCCCTCCCCCCGCCACGCAAAAAGTGAGTTTAAGGTAATAATTCATATAAAAACTGGGATTTTTTTGTTGTTAACCTCAAAACAGATATCTAAACAAGAGAGCTCTTGAAAAACAAATTTTAGTCGGGAATATATTCTGGGGTTTACAGGGATTTGCTTTTACTGATCCTTCTCTAGCATAATGTAATCGATTATGTTTTTCCTGGTTCATAAATATTTTTATATTTATTTCGTTTATATTGTTTCTAAAGTATTCATCTTTATTTATTTTATTTTTTTATAATTAAATATTTAGTTGGATACATGATTATATTTATAAAGGTTTAGTGAAGTTGTGGGATCGTGAAGAGGGAAGCCTCTTGGTCAAACCCTAGGAACTCTACATTTTTAGGGTCTTTTCACTAAAACCCTTGTAGCAGAACGCATTGTCATAATACCATGTAGCGCAACTGACACAGATACCTCCCGCTATTAGGATTCGAACCAAAGCCGACCAGCATTGTTCTTAGTTCAGAGCAACAACTACTTGAACATTTATTCTACTGACTCTATAGGTCTAGGAAAATTAAACTTCTGCTGCCAAGCCCTAAAATTTTATTTGTGTATCCACACGTTTGTCTAACTTTTGGCTAAAAGGAGACTTATGTATATTTTTATGAAGAAGTATCCTTAAAATAAGACTGACTTAAGTTACAGAGCCAGCCCATTAAAGTAACTAATTACGTTGAAATGGGGGTAAATGCCAAGATTTGCCGCAATATTTATTAACTTTTACCCTCGATTTGTCCAAAATCCATTAATGAGCTGTCAAAACCATTTACACACTCACTTGACGACCCGTCATTGGGTGGTCTTTTCCTACTTCTTTATGATCACTATTCTTCTTACCACGTGTTTTTTACACGTGTCATAAGAATGTTAACTAAATCATTTGACTTTTTATCTGTTTCGCTTTTACGACATCCTATAGTTTTACTATCGCATCCATTTTCACTGTAACGCACTATTATTAAATAAGTTTAATATCAAATCTGTTTTCAATTTATAACTTTCCATTAATGTTTTTTAATATGTTTTTGTTATTATATCCGTGTTATTGTTTGATTTTATTTTATTTATTATTGTTATTTTCCTATTATTTTATTTATTATTGTTGTTTTCCTATTATTTTATTTATTATTGTTGTTTTCCTATTATTTTATTTATTGTTTGATTTCCCTCCTCGGTGGTCGCTCGTGATAGTCGACTTACCATGTCCTTAAAAGCAAAAGCAACAGGTACAGCTCTGATCGGGATATGAACCTCGACCAGAACCAGCATTACTCATCTTCTAATAGTAGTAGACCATGACACCTTATACTTTAGAATAGTGATTCTCAACCAGGGAGACACGAAAGGGTTCTTGGGGGACCTCTTTACACTAATTTATAGTTTATCGATGAAAATACTTTATTTAAATTGATCCGAGATTCATAATTGTCATTTTTGTAAAATATTCAAATACTTTACAAATATTAAAATTTAGAACGATTTTGGATGAATATCCTCATTTAATCTCACTTATTGGCTCAGCATGTCTATGAGAAAATGTTTTTTCTCTATTAGTGCGTATTAAGGCAAAAGCTAGGAACTGCCTCCTTAAGGTTAAAGACTCACACAAACCTGGTTTTCAATAGGGTTCGCGTCCTCCCAAGGTTGATTTTCGATATATGTAAGTAAAGATACACACATACATTTTTATATATATATATATATATATATAATATATATATATATAATATATATATATATATATATATATAATAATATAATATATATATATAATATATATATATATAATTTAAATAATAATAACTTTACAGGAGGTGAAAAACGAGAGTTTGTTGGAGTTTAGAAATTTCGACGAGTTGTCTTCTTCAGCTAGGTTTCAGCTTCTTCAGCTGAAGAAGACAACTCGTCGAAATTTCTAAACTCCAACAAAACTCTCGTTTTTCACCTCCTGTGAGTTATTATTATTTACAATTATTATTTACGTACGCTGAGTACTTTCCTTTTCATTATTATGTTTATATATATATATATATATATATATATATATATATATATATATATAATAATAATATATATATATATATATATATAATATATATATATATATATGGGTGAAAAATTAATTTACAGAGGGAAAATGTTAAGAACATAAGTTTCAGGGCTACTCTATCTATCTATTGGGTTTTGGTCATGATTCAAGGTTCAATTCCTGCCATCAATTGACAGGAACGATTTTTTTCCCGAAGGAAATTCGCTAAAAGTTGAGTAATTTTTGTTAGTAAGAATCATATTTACAATAAGTATTGTTAGTATAGAGTGTCAATTATTATAATAGGAAAAGAGGTTTCCCTGCTACCTTACATTTGGGTCCCATAACTTTTCTAGGGAGCTGCAGTTGCCAATAGGTTAAGAACTGTTGCTTTAGACAGGTCACTCGGTCATCATGATACCCTTTATTATTTTGGTTCTCTGAGAATTTATTCTGCTGTAAATATGCTTATATATGTACATAGGCACATTGGATTTGCTCTTTTTGTTTGTTAGCACATTTTTTATTAAAGTTTGTTAATTTTTTTTAGGTTGTGTACAGTTTTATCCTAAAATAATAGGATGATGCGTTTTAATTTATGTTTTAAGCTAGGTAGAAATAGTCCAATTTTTGTTTACAAATCATCAATCGTGGACGTGATATGTTTTATATTTATAACGGCTTTATAAATGAAGTGCAAATTTCTACACAATAGAAACTGCACAATATATTTGGCATGATTAACATAAAATATATTGAACATTGTATTTATCATAAAAGATTAGTATAAATTATGTATTTGGCATTATTAACATAAAATATATGAACATTGTATTTATCATAAAAGAAGTATAAATATGTTAATAAAGTTAAAGTTTTTTTAATTCTAAATAACATAAATTATAATTATTAGACATGTTATGTTAAACATTTATAATTTTATTATATAAGGTATCTGAAGCTGAATCGTGCGAAATCAAAACTGTACAAAATAGCTTTGTTGGGATAAAAAATGTTGTAAGAGGGATAACTTATTTACAACATAATAGATAACACGATCAATCATTAAATACAAAGGAAACGAAGAAACTAAGAAGAAAGTATGTTAAGAATACAACAAAACCTGGATAAATTTGATGAATGAGGGAGAACGAACAACAGCTACAATGGAAGCGCTACGCCCACGGTGACAACTAAAGGTTGTAAAAGCAACCGTACTGAATCCTTTTTACGAACCAGTGCCGAAAACCTTTTGTGTCGGACATGTCGCTGTGTCAGTCAGTGGTTGTCTTCTGACAAAAGGCGAAATCTTTCTTTACAAATTTGTTGTACTAGCTCTAGAACCTTCTTTTCGGAATTATAATATTTTTAGATCATATTATGTGGAACAATCATGTTCAAATGTTTGTTACTCTTTTACCTTCTCTATTTGTACCGTGGGTGAAATTATCAGTTTCAGGTGTTCAGTTGGTCAGTTTCAAGACCTGAGTGGTTTTTACCAAGTAGACTGCGTGTTTCAGTACCCAGTACCTGATTTTTTTTATCCTTACTGGAATTATTTATTCAATCCATTATTTATTTATTATTAAAAATAATAATAACATATAACATTAAAAATACACTATAATAATAATAAAAATAATAAATGACTAATAACAAATAAAAATAACCATAAAAGCAATAATGTATAAATAAAACAATAAATACAATAGGTATAAATAAATAAATAAAATACTGGTAAAATAAATAAAATAGTACAATAAGTGAATAATTAGAATAATATAAATAAATACAATTCTACAAATGAGTAATATAACAACGCCTCTTTGGTCAAGACTAATGTCTATAGCAAAGAGTAACGTTTTCTAACATTATAATAAACTTCATAATAAATAATTATTAATAACTCAAATACAGAAAAAAATAAATAAACTTATATCTATCTTAAACTATCTAATTATAAGTATTATCTACACGAAATATTATGCGATATATCTTTTTATACAGAAATTATTCATTTATTTTTGTTTTATTTTATTTGAAATTATTGATAATAAGTAAAACAATTTTATTTTCTATGTATTATATTAAGAAGTTTTGATATTATATATAATTTATATTATTCAATAAAGAAAATATTTAAAAAAATCCATTATGTTAAGATAATACAACCGACGATTATATCGTATAATATAATTAACGATTATATCGTATTATATAATTGATGATTATATTGTATAATACAGTTGACGATTATATGGTATAAATAAATGACGATTATATTATATAATATAACCGACGAATAAATCGTATATAATTAACGATTATATCGTATTATATAATTGATGATTATATTGTATAATACAGTTGACGATTATATGGTATAATATAAATGACGATTATATTTTATAATATAACCGACGAATATATCATATATGTCGAATTAACGATTAAGTTGCATAAAATAATTATAAGATTTTTTTTCGTATCGCACCATCCCTCGCATTACTTTTCAATATTTTCCATTTCAAGTTATCCACTATCATATGCTGGAAAAAAATCGGGTACATAGTACCTGGGTACTTTGCCGATTTTTACCTCGGTACTCCTCTGTGTCATGTTTTTACCGCAATATTCCATGTATTAAAAGTAAAAAGTACTATACAAAACAAATACAAAACAACAACTAATGCACTAAGTGTGCTTCAGTAAGGGCCTCGAAGCAATGACCGCTTAGACCAGGGACTGGTTCCCCTGTTTTTAATTTAAATTAAAATCTTTTAATCTTCAATTAAGGATTTTTATATAATATAATATATATATATATATATATATATTATATATAATATATATATATATATAATATATATATAATATATATATATATATATATATATATATATATATATATATATTTAAAGTTTCTAAAATTCTTTTAGAGAGTAATATTTTATACTTAAGATAAATCTAGGTATATTTTTATGTACCTTAGATTTAAATGTATTAAATCTGAATAAAAAGTAAATTGTGTGTGAAATACACTTATACAATTAAAAAATATTAGCATCTGTGTAAAATAATGGTTATAATGGAACGCACCAGCGGTCACCAATATTCAGGAACTGATTTCGTTCGCTCAACACCTTTATTTGACAGAACCCGTAGTAACCGGTATATAATAACCTTATTGAAATTTAAATTCAGTATACTTGTCTATTTCATAAAGGGATTATTAGAACAAGCACTTGACTTTTCCTTTATACCTACAATGTACACGTGAAAAAATAAAATAAATCAACAAATATGACAAATAAAAAACATTCAAATGAAGAAGACCTGGACATAATCTGCCTAACAAATTACGTTCCATCTTCCTACTTAAAACCGACGATAAAATTCAAAACTTTACAGTAATGTCTTAATTGTAATGACGTATTTATCTATTGTTTGTTTATTTATAACTTAGAAGGAAGTATTAATTAATAAACATTTATAGAAATACATTAATAAATATTTATAGGAAACTTATTGTGTTGTGACAACAAAAGAAATGTCTTGTTTTGTTGGAATATTTACATTGGGACATTCATCATATTGTCCTTGGTGACAAGATGTCCTACGCCTTTTAAAGTCCAGCGTACCAGCATTGTTTCTGTTGTATATATACATACACACACACACATACATACATACATACATATATATATAATATAATATAAATATATATATATATATATATAATATATAATATATATATAAACACCCGTCAGAGTGCAATCACTGAATTGTTTCTCTTACCAGCCCCTAGAGTCAACGAAACTATGCTCCCTAATACTTGTAACAATAATTGCTGTTGTGTTACTCAATGTAAAGTGTGAACATGAATAGTGGAAACCATAAAACTGCGCGAGAGATACCTAGAAATTGTAACAAGCAAAATATGCAATGACGTAACGAAACAGAGTAAGACATGGTATTGTGTCGAGCAATCAATAATGACTCGGCAAAAAATTCGGAAATTTATAAAACATGGAAAAATGATACGATCCGATTGAGATATGGCAAACATGTAGCTCTTTATAAGACTAACATATTTGTCAAGTATCATTACATTATCATCATTAGTTCAATTTATATAAGAAAAATTGTAAAAATCGGAAAATAATCGAATTCAATTGAAATTCCGTACAAGTGTACTCCATCATGTAATAGATAAGTGCACTAAATTTCGTTTTAATACAATAAGTATATCTATGATTTTTGTTGGATCATAAAAGTTAAGCAGCATCGAGCTTGGTACGTGCCTAGATGGGTGACCGCTTGAAATGAAACGGATTTATTTACTATGTGAGGACGAGTGAGCGTAGCGAACTCGATGTGATGAGGGAAAGTTCCGAGTTGCCCCGTACCCGATTTTAAACTTGAACGTAAATTGTAAAGAGTTTCATTATTCTTTGTTTAATTGCATCATAATTAAATTTTCCTCTGCTTTAATTATAAGAAAATAAATGAATATAAGAGGCTCTGCAAAAGAAAATCTACTTAAAAACTTTTAAATTCTGTTTTGACTCTTAAATGTAACATTGCTAATACGTCACTTATCCATGTGTTTTTATTTTCTCCATTTTTACTCTCTTTCATTTTATTTAGGTAAAAAAATATGAAAATCTTAATTTTACAATTTTCTTGATGATAATTGTAAAAATAAATTTCACTCTCTTTTAATATCTCAAATTGATTAATCATGACGGCTTAATATCAGAGGAAAGTTAATTATCAACTAAAGATCAACTACGGAGGAACGTTGTAATCCT